>CM054410.1:54232590-54832590 GCA_028858755.1 Ara ararauna
ATGAAGCTACTTTTCACCCATATTTAGTGATTGAAGTAGTCATTGGAAATCATAGAAAATGGTTAAGAAGAAAGTGTGACTTTGTAGGCTTAGCTTAGTTTGCTTGAAACCTTAGGCATGTGACCTATTAAGGTTCTAACTTGTAAATCCTCTTCTTTATCCTGTTTATTCTATTCTGGATTTTAATGCCTGCCTACTAAACTGATGACCTCTGCATCATTGTTTTTGTATATCATCTCTGTTACTGATTACCAATTTGGAAATTCTGAGATTTCATAAAGAGGAGTATTTTCCCATCCTTGACTAATATGTGTCTCCACCTTGCAGCTTGTACAACGTTTCTTGATCAGTGGGCAGCTGGACACAAATACCTGCTAGGTACAGTTCTGACTCATAAAAATTGTCCACAAGCTCTACTACCCATGAAAGACTACCTGTTCTTTTTGTATTCTACATCAATTTTATCCTTAAATGTTTGACTACATATGTATGCTGATGTTCATCTTCCTAGGAACATACATAACAGTATCAATTTATAGTATTCATCATTTTCTGCAGGATGTTGTGTCAACTTCTTATTTTGAACTCTGTTCCAACACACTGTTCTGCACAACAATATTTCCTCATTTTGGTACAGTTCTATTTAATTATTTATTCATTCTTTATTAATTATTGATAAAATTTGACCAAAGATTCTATTATTTTTTTTGATAGACCCATGACTATACATAGCATCAAAAGCACCTTCAAAAATACTGATTCAATATTAGCTTCCTTACAGTTCTGTGGAATATCCCATCTTTCAAAAAATACAAAAAACTAGTGTTAATGGATCAGAGAAGTCACCAACTAAGAAGTCATCACTGTAAAGAAGATTGCTTCTTTATCACCACTACTACCATCAGCTATATATATAACTACTACCACCAACTATACAATACTTGGTTGAAATATAAGAACATACCTTATAGCAGTCTTCCAGTACCTAAAGGATATCTACAAGAAAATTGCAGAGGGACTTTTTACAAGGGCCTGTAGGGACAGGACAAGGGGAAATGCATTTAAACTGACAAAGAGGAGATTTAGATTAAATATAAGGAAGAAGATCTTCCCTGTGAGGGTGATGAGACACTGGCACAGGCTGCCCAGAGAAGTTGTGGCTGACACAGCCCTGGGAGTATATATCTATATATTTCTGTAACATGATCCGTTTATCACTCATATTTTCTTCTCAAAACACACAGATGTTTCATTAAAAAAAAAAAAATAGCCAACAAAACTCACATTTAGTCATCATTTTTTTGCACAAGATAATTGCAGCCAACAGTTGAACTAGTACTATTTCAAACATCTGTAATCTCTATTTGTTAAGCTGAAGAATAAATTCCCATGAGTTGAATGCAACTGGTTTTAGGATAACAAATTTTCATTAATAAGTTTTAGGCCTTTTGGACATGCTTCTATTCTGGCAACATGAGACCCTAGTCGTCAGTCAAACTGAATTTAATGAAGGTTGTTTTTTTCCTTACATATTTAGATGGGCAACTGAAATACTGCCATCTTGTCCTTGAGTGCAATCTGGTAGCATAATTTGTGGTGTATGTTCTCCAGTGCTCTGTCATGACTTTGCTCCACATCTATTCAGTATCGCCTGTGACAAAACAAGCAGTGCTATTTCTGGCAGATATCTGCTGGCTTTCCATCCTTCCTAGTCCAGTTAGAGTGATCAGACCCCCTGGCCCCTGTCCTGCAGACCTTTCTACCATGCTTCAGAAACAACAGGATTAAATTTTTCTGAGAACACAGAAGGTATTCAGAGTATACAGTCACTCTTTTTTAGTATTACTTCTTTCTAGTTTCATGTCTTCTTAACTTAGTACAATTGGTTTCTCTTCCAACAAAGATGGATGACTAACGTGACTAAAACCTTTCTTCCCACAGAATACCCTAAAAAATCAAACCCCTATATTACACATTTTATTACCAGTCTCTAGTTCATTTCTTTTGACATATGAACATGAAAGACCTCAACAATAGTAACTTGGACTTTGTTTTGCTTCTGGATACTTTAGTACCATAAAGCCAAGAAACAGATATGAAATTGATTAAAAAATTTAAAAAAATATTAAAATACAATGTAATCTTTGGGACACTTTATGACTTCTCTGTTTTGACTTCATTCCTGATGCTCACCTCTCTAAAAGCAAATCAAATTATCACACCAGTGTTTACAGTTACATCTTCATATTTTATGTGACCAAGTCAGATACCATGTACTGGCAGTGAGGAACTACTGTTAGAAAACAGACAGTCATAGCTTTTTAATGAAGGACTCTTGCATTAACAAAGCATAAACTCATCCAGACTGAAAAAAGAATGCCTTACAATAGTGTTTGCATGTAAAAAAGATTTTGCAGCATGCCCAAGGACAGACAGTTTTTTGCACAAAGACTAATGACAAACTCCTAGAGAGACCCTCAAAAATGCTTATTCAATAACATATGTGACTGAAGTGAATTCGATACAACAAAGAACCTGAATGCTAACAAGATTGCCAAGAATGCCTGTAAACAGATCAAAAGTGACAATGAGGCTGAGAGCAACGGTGAAGGAGTCAGAGGCTCAGGTGGTATTTGCATTAACCCTTCCATCAAGGGTCAAAGGATCAGACCAAGACAGATTCATCGTACAGATGAAAGTAGGGCTACACAGATGGTTCACCAGGAGGACGTTAGTTTCCTTGACTTTGGGAAGACGTTCCATAAACCATTGGTGGAGGGTGGTTTCTATGTCATGAAAAGGGTTTACTCTTCTTCGCATGACATGCACTACCTTTACAGAAGAGACTCTTCAGCTGCAGCCAACTGAGAACAACAAATTGCAACAATCTGGGTGAAGTCCCTTAAAGTAACAAGGATAAAATTATTCATAGCAGCATAGAATGGAAATAAGTTCAATGAACTGACTCACTATTATATGTTTATGATTTTGTGCACAGGCACAAGAAGATTGAGAAACAATCAGGAAGAGTTCTATTAATTCAAACTTAAACCAATGATTTGACTGACCCAACAGACGTTTGTTAGGAAGAGTGATGTGATTAGAAGGAAAGATTTAGAAATGTTGACATGCATCTCAAGAAACTAGCAAGTTCATTGATGGAACACAGACCTTCTGGCAATCTCTGATAACGATTAAAGCAGAACACAATGGTTAAAGGGAACTCAGCAATTGACACGTTCAGATGAATGAAATGCAGGATTTCAAAAAAAAGTGAGTAGAGGCAAGGAGAAGGGAGGGGAAAGGAGGGGAGAGGAT
This sequence comes from Ara ararauna, assembly GCA_028858755.1. Classification (NCBI taxonomy): domain Eukaryota; kingdom Metazoa; phylum Chordata; class Aves; order Psittaciformes; family Psittacidae; genus Ara; species Ara ararauna. The sequence continues at coordinate 54,235,909 of CM054410.1, forward strand.
AGAAGGGTTAAAAAGTGAAAGGAAGTGAAAAAAGTGAAGGGAAGTGAAAAAAGGGAAAGGAAAAAAGAGAAAAGAAGGGAAGGGAAGGGAAGGGAAGGGAAGGGAAGGGAAGGGAAGGGAAGGGAAGGGAAGGGAAGGGAAGGGAAGGGAAGGGAAGGGAAGGGAAGGGAAGGGAAGGGAAGGGAAGGGAGGGGAGGGGAAGGGAAGGGAAGGGAAGGGAAGGGAAGGGAAGGGAAGGGAAGGGAAGGGAAGGGAAGGGAAGGGAAGGGAAGGGAAGGGAAGGGAAGGGAAAAATAGATTAATAATAGTTTTCAAGTATTTTTCAGGAGTAAATTATGTAAAACCAGTCTAATTTTTATTTTTTTCTTGTGACAGGGCAATATACTTTATGGATATATCAGAAGCAGAAACTGTCATCTTTTTATTTAAGTAAGGCCTTTGACTCTGTCTCATATAATATGCTCATAAGCAAGTTAACAAAACATGTAGAGAACAAATTGCTTAAGTTAGGTGCAAAACTTATTAGGAAGCCCTGTTCAGACAGTAGTTGGAGTTCTCTGTCTTAAAGAAGGAATTTACCAAAGCTGAAGGTATATGTTCTGGTCCTGTAATATTAACATTTTTATGAATGATTTAAATGAGAAAATATATTTACTAAATTTAACATATACTCAGCAAGCTAGTAGGGTCTACACACATTATTAAGACAGGATTGAAGTTCAAAATGATCCTCAAAAACTGAATGGAAAAAAAGAGGAAGAGGAATGCAAAGAAGCAATAAAGCTTTACAAGGGTTAAGTAGAAAGAGTCAGCTGAATATAGAGAAAACAAAAACCCTCCTGGGCAGGAGTCCTACTGGTTAGTCTGGAGGATGCAGTGAAATCATAAGGTGGACTTCAGCCAATAAAGTTGCAAAACAACCAAGCATAATTTGGAGATACATGACAGGACTATAATTTATAACTATAGAATTAATTTCTCATCTTCTATCTCTACACCACTATTGATGCATAGTGTAACGTGATCTGTTTTAGGCAATAGATTCACAGAATAATTTAGGCTAGAAAGGACCTCTCAAGGTCGTCTAGTTGAATACTCAATACAACACTAGCTTTCAAGCTAGGACGGATTGCTTATCATTCTCATCAGCTGAGTTTTGAAAATCTCCAAGGATGGAGGTTTCACAGCCTCTCAGAGCCCCCTTTATCAGTGCTTGAACATTCTGATTCCTGATATCCAGTTAAAATTTCAGTTGTAGCTACCTGTGTTCCTTACCATCTCAAAATAATTTGTCTCTGTCTTCTCAATAGAGTGTTAGGTCATTTTTTAATGACAGCTAATTAGCTGAAGACAGATACTAGTTCCAATCTTCTCCGGGCTAAACAAACTCAGCTCCCTCAGCCTCCCCTTATTTATATTGGGAGAGTGGAGAGAGGTGGGCTGTGGAAACAAGCAAATATACAGAAAGATTTTAAAGGAAGAATGTCAAAAAGTTCAGAGGACAGCAATTGAGAATAATCATATGTCTAGAAAATGTGACCTGTGGGGAAAGATTAAAAGAACGGGTATGCTTAGCTGAAAGATAAAACTCATAAGGAAACATGGTTGCAGTGTTCAAACACATAAAAAAAGGTAGAAAAAGGGAGGGAAGAATACTGTGTTCTCCACATCAATGGCACTTAGAACAAGAGGCAATGGATGTAAATTGCATAAGCGAGCACAAAATTAGATTAGGAAAAATCTCCCAATGATAAGGCAAATCACCAGAACAGGTTGTTTAAGGAAATTGTCGAATATTCACCACTGACTTAAATACATTTATGCACCTGTTGTGAATGACCAATTTGTGGAGAAATTTGGGTACCATACAGAGAAACAAATAGGGTAGACAGAGGTGGTGTGTGAAAGGTAACAATGGTTAAAATGAAAATGGTTAAAATTAAAAACCATGACTTCTGGTTAGTGGAACAGAACCTCATCAGAGGCCAATCAGGCAGCATGGCATTAAGAAACCATCGATCAAAGGAGCATAAAGGTGTTGCTTGTCAGTATACTTATTGTAGGTATGGGTTGACATGGGAAGAACAGGTGGCTCATACTCTCAATTGAGTTACATTGCACCTCGTTAATTGTGTGTCTATTCTATTTTATTCTCCTCAGCAAAACCCTAAATCTGAGTCATGAAAGCATGACATACTTTTGCAAGGGAGATAAAGAAAGAGAATATACCAGAAGATACTTTTGAATTAGACCATCTTTATGATATATATAATGGAAAGGACATGGTGCTCTGGAAAGGATTTGTGTTTATGACAAATAAAACTGGTCACTTCAGCATTAAGCATCTGAAAAGGTTATCACGTAAAACAAATGTCACAGTAATGTCTGTCAATACACTAACTGCACTGATAGTAAAGCAAATGCTCCTTTGGATATCAATCTGCCAAGATTATGAGATGTTCTGCAGTAAAGGTGCATTAAATGCCATATATCTTGCATAAAGCTTGCAAAGTTAAGCATTCTGTTTAAGTAGGCATATAAAAACATATTATTGAAAGCAGATACTTGTATTTGACAGTAATCACTTAAGATTCATGTCCAATGGCATATTCTTTTGTTGCTATTATGAAGAGGAGTGTCAGTATCAGCAAACTGAAATTTCTTATCTCTGTAAATAGAGGTAGTTGGCAACATACTGTAAGCTTTTTCTGCCGTAGATCTTCAGCTAACAGTACTGAGGAAAAAAAGTGCCAGATTTTGATGTTTAAATTTGGTTTTGATGTATAAATTCAGAAAGATGATTGGTCTAGGTTTTAAATACTTCAGGTGACTCATCAAGGATACAATACATTTAAGCTCCAATTAATTTTCTTAAAATAAACATTTAAAAGTTATTAACAGTGAAATATTTTCATCTTCACAGACTGCCATTAATTAATAAAACCATTAAAAATATTCTAAGACTGAACACATGTTTCCAAGTTAATTTCCATGTTAATTAAGATGGTGTAAGGTTTTTTGAATGTCTTTTCCCTTTGTTTTGTTACCTTGCAGTAGCCAGAATACAAGAAAATGAATTCAAATTTACCAAAAATAGTTATTAAAAAAAGGAAAATATTTTCTTTCCCTTAAAAAAAAAAAAAAAACCCACACACAAAAAAGAAAACCTAGCAAACAACTGTTTCCTGCAGTTTCCCAGTGAAATGCTGCTCACTGTATGACCTTTTTGTTTTTTGGCATGAGTATGACCTTGTTCTCTTTCAACTGTCAGCTAGATAATGAGTTCATTATTATGGAAATAAGCTCATTGCTGGTAATGTGCTCTGACTTCTGGTCACTTTACAGAACACATCTTTAATTTTAAAAAAGGGTTTAATTATGATAAGGGAAAAAAAAGAGAAACATGCAACTATTTCATCAGATTTTTGATCTAGTGATCTTATATAAAAACAGAGTTATACAGCATGCCTAAAATGCTGAAATCAAACAGATTGGTAAAATTTTTAGTATTGAGATGTTTGATTCAGGCATCTGATGCCATTGTATAGGATTTGTTAATTCCTGTTTTAAACTACCATTTTCAGGTCATGTGAGGCATTTCTATATAACTTTTTCTTCATTTATAGGTGAAAAGAGTTGATTTTTGGATTTCATTTATGTTAAATTCAAAGATGCTAATAAGACCCGCTCCTAGCAAGCAACACTTTTCTCTTTGTTCTAAACAGCCCATGACAAGCTATCCTCAAAAACTGTGGAGGTGGCTGGGCAAGTCCTTTATGGCCCAATCTTTCTGATTGGTTTAACCTGAGATAAGAGTGTGATTGACATTGCGAAACAGTGCCAGCACAAGTGCTAGGGAATCCCATGCTGGTAGATTACGGAGGTTGAGAGAAAAGATTTAGCATTCCACCTGCTGGACACTCTTCTTTAGATGCAGCCCAGGATACGGTTGGCTTTCTAGGGTGCACGCGCACACTGAAGCCTGATCTTGTTAAGTTTCTCATGAACCTTCAAGTCCTTCTCTGCAGGGCTGCTCTGAATCTCTTCTCTGCTCAACCTGTAGCTGCGCCTGCGATTGCCCCAACCCAGGTGTAGGGTTGGTTAAACTTCATGAGGTTGGCATTGGACCACCTCTCAAGCATGTCAAGGTCCCTCTGGATGGCATCCCTTCCCTCCGAAGTGTATCCCACACAGCTTGGTGTCTTCAGCAAACTTGCTGAGGGCGCAGTCAATCCCACTATCCCTGTCACCAACAAAGATGTTGAACAAGACCAGCCCCAGCACCAATCCCTGAGGGACACCACTCATTACTGTTTTCCAACTGGACATTGAGCTGTTGACCACAACTTCTTGTGTGCAGCCTTCCTGCCCCTCTACTCTGTCCTTGTGAGACGTCACTTGGAATACTGTGTGCAGTTCTGGTGTCCTCAACATAAAAAGGACATAGAACTGTTGGAACGAGTCCAAAGGAGGGCCACGAGGATGATCAGGCGACTGGAGCACCTCCCATATGAAGACAGGCTGAGAAAGTTGGGGCTGTTCAGCCTGGAAGAGCAAATGCTCCTTGGAGACCTCATAGCAGCCTTCCAGTATCTGAAGGGTGCCTATGAGGATGCTGGGGAGAAACACTTCATTAGGGACTGTAGTGGTAGGACAAGGGGTAATGGGTTCAAACTTAACAGGGGAAGTTTAGATTCAATATGAGGAGGAAGTTCTTTATTGTGAGGGTGGTAAGGCACTGGAATGGGTTGCCCAGGGAAGTTGTGGATGCTCCACTGCTGGTGGTGTTCAGGGCCAGGTTGGACATAGGCTTGGGTAACATGGTTTATTGTGGTGTCCCTGCACATGGCAGAGGGGTTGGAACTAGCTGATCTGTAGGTCCTTTCCAACCCTAACTATTCTATGATTCTATAATCATGTCTTATCAGAAATCCATGAAAAGGCACCCTGATATGAACATCTTATCTGGTTATACAATAACTTTTCAACCAGCAGTTAAAACTTGCTATTTTTTTCAACCAACAATATTCTGGCTCTGTTATGTTTGCTAGTAGTCTAGCAAATTTATTGGCAATAATATTAATTAAAAATATAGTAAATTAATTAGAATAATTCATTTTCAGGGGACCAAGAATAAACTTATTACTCATCTAAATGGGCTTCCAACTTGAAGAACCCATGAACTTTGTGCAAAACATAACTTATGTTTCACTGTCTTGGAAATGGATCCATGTATCATAACCAGGCCATTTTAGTATGATGAGAAAAAAATGAAACTTCATCTTGTAGATATAACAGAAAAACTTATCAGAGCTAGATCAACAAAGGCCCATATCATCTGTGGAAATACATATAACAAGCTCTGAATATTTATTTGAAGTAATTTGAGTTAAAACTACCGAATTCTGCCTGAACTTTCTGGTCTAAATTCATTCCCACTACAGCTCCTTGAAAACCAAGCTACATTGCACAAAATTAGTTCTACACATTGCTTTCATTTTAACTGAGAAACTTTACTGTAAACATGTTTTTTCTTTCATTACATTAACTTTTTCATATTTTTTTTTTCATATATACCTTAGAATTTCTATGACAGACTACTGGGAATAATCAAGTCTGCAGTAGCAGGGTTCAACAACAAAAAAAGAAAGCCTTGGACTTGTTCTACTAGCACTGCAGACTGGTCTGTGACAGCTACAGAGGAAAGATCGATGTGGTGCTTCATCCCTCCGAAATATGTTTCCCTTTATTTGCATTAAGGTTCAGACATACTGAAAAATGCAATATGAACCTTTTTTTTTCTTTAGGATTAAAAGGAATCAAAAACTTGAACCCATACTTCATTGTTTGATTTATGCTCTTCAAAACAAAACAAAAAATCACTGCTAGAATGTTAAATCAAAATTCAAGATGTCCGTAAAGGAAAAAAGTATATTTCTTTGTAGTTACTCATGGTAATTGCATAACTTAGATTTTCTCTAATCAACCAAACTAATATTTTTCTGATTTTTTTAACTCAAAATATTAAAAAAAACCCTTGTGAAAACTCTAGACACAATTTTGTAATAGCGTGCAGTATGCAAAAGCCATATGCTGCACAGCAGTAGATGAAGTACAACATTTTGAACACAGAGCACTGACTTTTCAGTATATTTGCACTTGTTGGATTGTTTTGAACTTAGACAATAGGGCATAACACTCTGGCCAAGGTAGTGACTTTACACATGTGTGTGCAACTTCCATGAAAATTAATGAAAACAAAGCACAGGCATCTAAAGTTAAAACTGGGTTTTAAAGGCCAGATGCAAACCTCACTGAAGCCAGTGGAAGTCTTGACTTAAATGGGCTTTGGATCAATGCCAAGAGTTTACTTGTTAAACGTTTCTCCAAACAATGTTCAGGCTACAAAATAAGCATTTCTGTACTATTATTTCTAATAAGAAATTACAAATATAAACTGAGAAGATATCATTATTGAGATGGAAGCAGTTTTGCATGGAATTTCATTTCCTTTAAGCAAAATACAGGGTTGGTTCTGCAGAAAATGTCATTTCATTCATTTCAAATACCAGCTATACACACAACACTGTCTGATGGCTGAAGAAACTGACCCAAGAAGACAGATCAAGGAGAGATCTGTTGAAGCTGTTGTTTCAGACTCACAAAATGTAACTGGAAGAATGCCAAAACCACAAGGCAGCAATAAGGCTATGAACTTCTCTGAAGTTCAAGGTCACTTCAGCTGGGAGGTTCAACTGAGCCCAGCCCTGCAAGTGGTTCATTGTTTCTCACACATTTGGAGGTCTAGTGCAAGCAATTTGCCATTTTGGGGACCTAATTGTAAGCACTGGTCCTTGCGTGATAGCTTGGATCGAGCACAGTGACTGGAAAATCTATAGCTACACCCATACATCTTGTGTGTCTGTGGACGGTTGCTATTACATGTGTCAGCACAGCTGCGTGTTCTTTTTTTAAATACTTCCCTCTCTGCTGCCAGTGACTGTAAATTTAATGAGAGCACCTGCTGCCCTTTTGCCTAGTTAATTCATAGTGATCTGCCTGAACTGAAGAAAATTTCAAAAAAGCCTCTGTTCTTCAGTAACAAATTGCCAGTCTATATCATGGCCTAAAGGGCCTTTGATTCATGTAATATTACATTTACATTAAGCTCTGCTGGCAGCAGGCGCATTTCCCTAAGTAGACTGGGGGGAAGGGAAAAGAGGCAGGAGGGAAGAGGGAGCAAAAGAATGGCTGATGAGATCAAATAAGAGGAGAAGATCAATCGCCTGAATATTGACAGCTGAGGGAGGTCTTTGTCCTTGACCTCTTACCCCAAGGCATTTATTCCCTACATGTAAAAGCCCTGGCTACTAAAAAGTCACAATCTCCATTGACAAGCTACAGTATAAGGTATTGTAAAACCTTTTTCTTAAACAAAAACATAGTGACTTCTTTACTCTGAATTTCAGGTTTAGATCACATATATCAGTAAAATGAATGTTGTACCAGTTAGACAGCAACATTATAGACTGAATGTAGCAATGTGAGCACCAATTATATTTGCATAATTATTATGCAACTGTTATTATGCATTTCCTTAAAACAGAAACAATAAATCAGCAAGCTTCTGAGAAAATAATTCTGGAAGAAAAAATTTGTTGGGGTGGAGGAAGAAAGGCAGGCAGCTGAAGTGAATATAAAATAGAGAGCATTGCAAAGGGAAATAGATCAATTATATTCCCCTGGGAAACTATGTGATGCATATGAAAAGTTACAGCCACATTAAAAAAAACTGAAATCCAAAACATAAGAAGTATCAAAAAAAGATTTATGTGAAAGTAGAAACTGTGGAAGCACAAAGTATTGCAAATGGAATAAATAGAATATTGTATATCCCACAATTTCTGAATCCTTCAAAATTTGTCTTTGAGGGATTGGGAGGTTCTGACTTCCCAATTTTCGCTAATTTACGACCTACACATGAGGCATTTTGTTACGTAACTGGTAGGTAATATACAGCTCCTGTACTCTTTACTCGCACCAAGTAGTATCTCCACACCAAGCAGAATCTCACACACATTAGGAGTAACTAAATACATGTGCATATGCCTTAACTTTAAACATATGCAGAAGGATTTTCGGAACTGACTAGGGTCCAACTGAATGATCTGAAATAAACACTGAGTATGGAACTATGCCAGGTACACAAAGGTGGTAGAAACAGAGACAAATTAAAATAAAAATGTGTGAAAGGAAGCAGTATAAAAATCATTCAGTGACTTGCTTTTACTTGCCTCAGGCTCATCTTTTATGCAATACAAACATCCAACATAAAAAGAAAATCCAAAGAAGCAGTTTATTCTTTGAGCAAACTGTTAATCCTAAATTAACCATATACTTAGATGATGCTATGTTGTATGCAGCTTGAAAGAGAAACTTGAATATAAACTTCATGCCTGTTTCTGCATCTGTTTTCAAGTATCTTTGTATAATAATAAGGTTTAAATAGTTTTCCTGAATAAAAGTTATGAAACAAAAAAACCCAAAATATCATGAAACTCACAATTACACCACAAGACTTGATAACAGTACAATTTTTTTGCCTGCCAGTGTTCGTAGACGCTTTCATTATTCTAATGTAGAAATAAATCATTACCCATATGGGCTGATAACATGCCAAATTTACTTCACACTCAGAACACAGGGATGCAAACATCCACAGGAGAACATTGTCTCATTTTTCATAGCACTCAAACATCTCTCTTGATACAGAATAACTTGTGTTGTGTACATACACAGAATAAAATGCACACAAATATTGTGAGATTTTCAAGCTACTCTAAGCCATGCCTTGCACCAGTCCAAATTTAAGACCCTGATAGTTGTGGGTTGTTCTGTTTTGTTTTGTTTTGTTTTGTTAAGAGGCGTGGGATTTTTCTTTTTAATGATGCTTGCTGTAAGGTTAACTCTCTCTTCAAACCAGAACCAGCAGGACATTGCACATAGCCACAGGAAGGTGACAGAGCGCAGACATGCCCTATCATCACTGCCCAGAAGAGTGTAATGAAATTACAGGACTGGATGGATGTGTAAGTGGTAATTAGAAAGTGCAGTAAATATGATCTAGTACCCACAGATACTACCATGTACAACACTGTAAATAGATGAGAATCTAGATTTTAAAAGCCTCCCTTTTACTTGAAGTAAAAGACTGAAACCCTCTCTTACTTGTGCCAGGGACCAGTAGAAGCTTTGAGTTTCATTGCCCCTTTTTCGTAAACAAGTGAATTGCGACACACACTTCTCAACTCATACGACATCAGATCCCTTTTCCTTTCACTTCGCCAAAATTATCACTGATTTTAAGGGGATCCTTTCCAAAGTAAACTGAGAATGTGGGTATCAATACTGGTCTCAGAGACAGCAAAATGTGACCATGAACAAAATTAAAGAAGATACCTGCTTTGAGAGCTGCACCCTTACACCCACCTATAAATACCATATGTGGATTAAAAATACCTGGACACACAGAAGTGAGATGATAGGTAGGTCAGATCTTGGTGTAGATATCAACATCCAGAAAACGTGTGGCACAGCTTGATATGAAGTGCTTTATCTTCTCTCTCCTCTTTACACTGACCTCTCCATTATATCATGTCTGTTCAGCATCTTGTTTTACAATCATTCTTATACTATAGATGTAGCATTCCAATGTTTGTGTTCTTTTATTTGACTCAGTGATACTAGCTGGGTGAAGCTGATCTGTGTAGATGATGATTTTGTTGAAGTCATCTCAAGACTGTCTTTTTGTCCAAACTGTCTTCCTTCAGTACAGTGCCCTGCATGCAACTGAATCCCTGGCTGGAAGGCAGTCCACATGCACCACAGTGACAAATATCTCTCCAGAGTGAGTGTCCTACTGCCAGACTTCAACAATGTTTATGAGGATGATGTAATACAGGGACTGTTACAGAGAGACTGAACATTAAAAGGAACTTAAATCTCTGCTGTCACTGTTGTTACCCTATTGTGTTCACCATATAACATAGGCTTTACATGGTTCTATTTTCCAAAGTACTAAACTTCTGGCATTTTTCCTTTTAAATAAAAAATACTGCAATAGCTGTCATAAAGTTACTGACCCCAGCCTAATCTACTTTCTGTACACAGGCAGTCCTTTCTCATTGTTACTAGGTGACTAGATTTTATGTATACACTTTTTCTCCTTCAATGAGTGCAGTCCCAAAAGGCTAGGTAGCCACACACTTTGTAATTCAGCTAGGTAACAGATTGCAGAATTTATAGCTTGATTCCTGCATAGTGCAAAGTCATATGGTGCATATAGAATAAGGCTGAAAACTTGAGAGATTCATAAGGGAGATCTAGTCTGACTGATTTCATTAAAGAAACTCCCTCTAAATATGTAGTAAACTCATGTAGATCACATAAAAGTTATCTGAATCCATTAAAATTTTGCCTTGACTGCCAGATGAAGTCTGATTTCTGTGCTTCCCAGCTATAGGTTTCTATAAATACGTACACACTCTCTTAAAATATTTCACTAGGAACTTGCCTGACATTCAGTCCTTACTCAAAACCAGTGGTAGCTGCATCACATTTATACAACTGCCAACATTCACTCAAAATGGAACTTTGTAAACCATTAGTTAAATAATCAAATTTGAAACTAGAAACCAAGAATTAGTCACAGCACCTAAACAGAAATCCAATTAATTGGAATTTAATACAAAGAATGAAAAAAATACTGAGACAAATGATATACAAAAGCAAAACCCTCATTAAGAAAACGGTTTATATCAACATCAGCATGTATTTACTACACATGGAAACACAGAAAAAATATCCTTGTTGCAGTACGTTGCAAAACTTACTTCACTTTTAGAGAAAAATTGAAAGATTAGTGCCCTTTCACAATATTCCTTTTCTACTAACACTTTGCAGTATATAGTACATAATACAAACCTCACTTTCCTAACAGTTTCAAGAGGTAAAATCTACCCCTTTCTAAATTAATGAAAAGAACCAGATTATTCAATTGAATCAGGTTATTAATTAAAATGAAAAATATCTCGAAACAGGGAAATAATGTGAAACAGTTCAACCTCAAAATTCTGAACATGGGAACTCAGTCTTTAGAGGACTAAAGCTGACTTAGCATTTTTTGCCACAGTAGCGTTGCATGTGAAACCAACAGCCATGCACATGTACACATACACACATATACATATACACAAATTCAATTTCTCTTTCTAATGGAAGCCACTATCTTACTATGTATGTTTTATTTACATCACAAGGACTGATGTATACAGCAGCTGTTCTCTGTAGCACCAGACAAGCCCCAACTTCATTTTTCAGAGTATTTCACAGACAGTCAGGGGTTTAACTCTTGATCTGAAAAAAACTGTAGTCAAAACAAAATTGGTCATACCTTCTTCCCACTTGAACTGCCACTGGCATCTCTCCAAAGCATACATTCCCAGTCTGAAAATTTATGCTGTAAATTGCTATGTAAACCAAGACTGTCATGTAAATTGTTGCAGCACGTACTTCCTGCATTTGTGGCCTTTTGCTCTTAGAGATGTAAGCAACACTCAGCCACCCTGAAGAAGTTAATAGCTAAAGGGTTCCTCAACAGGCCAGAGAAAAGCAATATGGCATAGCTCTCTGCAAAGAAAATAATACATCTACTGGAAAATCAAAAATCCTTATTGATCCTTATAGTTCATAATGCAAGTCTTTATTCCATGTCCTTCCATCTTATCCTAATATTTTCTGCCAGAATCAGAATATGCATACACATTTTATTAATTTAAAAGATAATTTGTAAAGTCAAACTTAAAATATTTAAATTTTAAAACCTGAAAATTTATAAATTTTCTTTTAAATTTTTCCACTTTCAATTTTTTAAGTAATTCCCACAGAGCAGAAGTTTGACCTGTAACAAAAGCTGGCTATTTAATGGGTCATAATATTTAACTGATGTGGGTGAGGTTTTTGCTGTTAATTTTTCATACTTGCAATAATCACAAAATATGGAACATAATTTAGCAGATACATGATCTGATCAAACAGAATTATGTGAGAAAAAATGATAGATGGCTGCTTGCAACAGCAATCAAGGAGCTTTGACTTTTTCTGATTGCCAAAGAACACCCTTCCAGAAGGTGGCTACATTTTTTATGGACTTTGATTAATGATTTGTGCTGAAGTAAAGGCAGTTTTGTGGGACATAGATTATAAACATCATCAAGTACTACAACTTTAAAAAGAAAGCCCCTTTTCTGATGACTAAAATTGCTTCTTCAAAAGACGGTGTTACCACCTGAAAAATATGTTTGGTGATGCTAAGACAACCTACATCAAAAAAAGAATTTCTACATATTTTTCCACCTGCAGTTTACGAGAGAACACTAGAATTACTAACCTTGGACTGTAGTTACAGATTCTGTTCATGTCTCTTTGGCTTTCCAAAAATGTGCATCTACAACAGAAAATCCCATTCCAATAGCATGCCATCCTGACTGAAAGCTTATTAAACAGACTCAGTGGTATCACAAAGAACAATTGGAATCCAAAGCATGTTTTCACAGTGTTATACAAAAACGTTTAGCTAGTGTAATGAACAACAATAGAAGCAATCAAAGAAAATCATGACTGTCAACAGTGAGAAATAATGTCTCTTAGCAACCAAGTTTCAATTACTCTGTTTGCTAACAAGCAACAAGATATTTAAGGCTGGTAGCTTTATTTCAGTAACACGTTATCAAAGACCATAATAAAAAGCTCCAGTTTTAATCAGCTCTGGTTTCAAATCAAACATTTTGCAATTAATTTTATTAGTATTTTAGAACTAATTTACTTTGAATAAGTTCTAAATATGATTTGTTATTATCATTCATTAAATGGAATTGTAATGTATAATAATTATTTGTTTAAATAATAGACTCGTTGGCATACAGATGATAATTGAAGCAAGAAAAAAATTATTACCATTAATAATAAGATTAAACAAAATTGTATCCAAGAGTAGATCCCAGGAGAACCCTTCAGCTATTTTAGGTGAAGTAGAAATAATATTGCTAATTAAGACAGTATACTGGCTGTCATAAAGATAACTGCTTCCCAGTGAAAAAATGAGACTTCGCCTGACTGATAAAAATGACCAAACTTCAACCAACTGCAGCTGTTACCAAGTCACTGAAAACAGTTACCTTAATTAGATGCTCTGCTTACTTTCTTCCCCCCCAACCCACGATCACCAAAATGTTGAAATTATGTAATTTTTGAATAAAATATCTAATTCTGAATTTCTTGGTTCTTTCTTCCAAAAGAGATTTTAACTGAACATGCCAATGGGTGCTTTTCTTCCTCTTCGAGTGGCTGGAGTAAGACGTAGGTAGCTAAGCACTGAAACCAGCTGGTCCATTTACTTCTTCTGCTATGCCTGTGCATGTTATGGAAAGAAAGGGGTTCTCATTCTCCCATTTGTTCATGAACAGCACAGGGGGTTTTATTCAGAAGTTAAATATCTGAGCAGCAGTAGGTAAGGAATCAGAAGAGCAGGAGAAGTCATGAGTTGGAAGAAGAGCTAGTACTGGATAGAGTGTCCAGATTAAACACCCACCATCCCTGACTGACGATGTGGGGGCACAGCTCCTATTCTGGAGGAGGCAGGAGCCCTAAGCAGTTCAATAGGTCCCAAACAAAGCTGTGTCAGCTGTAGAAGTGCATAGCACAGTGTGAGTGTTAGTGAAGGATAAGGGCTGGACTCGCTATCCCATGAAGCAGAGGCCACCATACCATGGACATCCCACAGCAGCCATTCCCCATGTGTGCTGTAATGCCCCATCATTGCTGCTGGCCAACTCTTCTTGCTTCCCTGCCACAAGCCCCCAGAATGGTTACTCCTTTTCTTAGTTCAGATCTGATTGTTTGTTTCGTTAACGTTTTCCCAGAGCACTGGGTCTTAGGGCTTCACTGTAACCATCAGACATTACAATGCCCATATTAACAGGCTGCAAGAATTGACAATGATAAAATTCAGTTTCTGAAGCTCAGATTTTATACTGCAAGAGTGGATTAGACCTTATTCTACCCTAAGAAAAACATAATTTAAGATGGCTTCATCCAAAAATTACTTGAATTGCAAATTCTTCTTGCTCTTAATGTATGAAGAAGTGGCTGTTTCAAGCTTTTATTTCTCCAAGAAGAACAAAATAAATAAAGTGATAGTACTTCATGTATTGATTGTTTTCTTCTTAAATTTTATTAAGCATCTCCTTCAAAATTAGATTAAAAGTATATTAAACACATTTTGGCACCTGTATGCCTACCCAACACACAGCATAAATGCTTTTGTGCTCCTTCCAAAGTATGACAGAGGGAAACCCATTATACCATCAGTGGTAGTATACACCTCTTTTAGTTGCTCTGTTCACATTCTTCAGTCAATCTGGATTTCATAATTCTAAAACATTCATTTAATCTTTTGCTTAAGAGGAAGTTAAGAAGGTTCATTAGTAGCACCAGTTAAAGAGGTTGTTTGGCTTGACGACTGCAGAGGGACTGAAATGCCTACAGTACAGTCTGTCTAACAGCACAAAATTCGCGATCCTCAGGACAGTGAGAAGAGCGTGCAGCAAGCTCACTGCCCTGGACTTCAAGAGAGCAGACTTTGGCCTCTTCAGGGGTCTGCTCAGTAAGATTTCATGGGATATAGCCCTAGAGGGCAGGGAGGCCCAAGACTCTTGGTTGATATTCAAGGATCGCCTGCTGCAAGCTCGGGAGCGATACATCCCTACTAGAAGGAAGTGCTGCAGGAGGGCCAGGAGACCTCCTTGGATGGATAAGGAGCTGCTGAGGAAAATTGGAAGGAGAAAAGAGGCTTATAAAAGGTGGAAGCAAGGACAGGCGGCCTGGGAAGAATACAGGGATGTTGTCTGGGAAGCTAGAGATCAGGTTAGGAAGGCTAAGGCCCACTTAGAATTAAACTTGGCTAGGGATGTTAAGAACAACAAGAAGGGATTCTATAGGTACATTGCAAACAAAAGGCAGACTAGGGACAACGTGGGCCCCCTCTGGAAGCTATCAGGAGAACTGGCTACCCTGGATTTGGAGAAGGCTGAGGTTCTTAATGACTTCTTTGCCTCAGTCTTCACTGGAAAATGCTCTGACCATACCACTCAAGTCTTGGAAGGCAGATGCACGGACAGTGAGAATGAAGACCCTGGGCCCACTGTAGGAGAGGATCTGGTTTGAGACCATCTTAAGAACCTGAACGTATACAAGTCCATGGGACCTGATGAAATCCATCCGCGGGTCCTGAAGGAGCTGGCAGATGAAGTTGCTAAGCCGCTGTCCATCATATTTGAAAAATCATGGCAGTCAGGTGAAGCTCCTGATGACTGGAAAAAGGGAAATATAACTCCCATTTTCAAGAAGGGGAAAATGGGTGAGCAGGGAAACTACAGACCAGTCAGTCTCACCTCTGTTCCGTGCCTGGAAAAATCTTGGAGCGGATTCTTCTTTAAGGCATGCTGAGGTCCATGAAAAACAACCAGGTGGTTGGTGACAGCCAGCATGGCTTCACTAAGGGGAAATCCTGCCTGACCAATCTGGTGGCCTTCTATGATGGGGTTACAGAACTGATGGACAGGGGTAGAGCAGTTGATGTCATCTACCTGGACTTGTGCAAAGCATTTGACACTGTCTCACATGACATCCTTGTCTCTAAGTTGGAGAGACATCAATTTGATAGGTGGACCACTCGGTGGATAAAGAACTGGCTGGATGGCCGCACACAAAGAGTTGTGCTCAATGGCTCAATGTCCAGCTGGAGACCAGTAACGAGTGGTGTCCCTCAGGGGTCAGTGTTGGTACTGGTCTTGTTCAACATCTTTGTCGGTGACATGGACAGTGGGATTGAGTGCACCCTCAGCAAGTTTGCTGATGACACCAAGCTGTGTAGTTCAGTTGATATGCTGGAGGGAAGGAATGCCATCCAGAGGGACCTTCACATGCTTGTGAGGTGGGCTGATGCCAACCTGATGAAGTTTAACCATGCCATGTGCAAGGTTCTACACATGGGTTGGGGCAATCGCAGGCACAGCTACAGGCTGGGGAGAGAAGAGATACAGAGCAGCCCTGCAGAGAAGGACTTGGGGGTGTTGGTTGGTGAGAAAATGAACATGAGCCGGCAGTGCACGCTTGTAGCCCAGAAAGCCAACCGTATCCTGGGCTGCATCAAAAGGAGTGTGACCAGCAGGTCGAGGGAGGTGATTCTGCCCCTCTAGTCTGCTCTTGTCAGACCTCACTTGGAGTACTGTGTGCAGTTCTGGTGTCCTCAACATAAAAAGGACATAAAACTGTTGGAACGAGTCCAAAGGAGGGCCACGAGGATGATCAGGGGACTGGAGCACCTCCCATATGAAGATAGGCTGAGAAAGCTGGGGCTGTTTAGCCTGGAGGAGCAAATGCTGCGTGGAGACCACATAGCAGCCTTCTAGTATCTTAAGGGGTCCTACAGGGATGCTGGGGAGGGACACTTCATGAGGAACTGTAGTGATAGGACAAGGGGTAACAGGTTCAAACTTAAACAGGGGAAGTTTAGATTGGATTTGAGGAAGAAATTCTTTCCTGTAAGTGTGGTGAGGCACTGGAATAGGTTGCCCAGGGAAGTTGTGAATGCTCCATCGCTGGCGGTGGTCAAGGCTGGATTGGACATAGCCTTGGGTGGCATGGTTTAGTGGGAGGTGTCCCTGCCCGTGGCAGGGGGGTTGGAACTAGATGATCTTCAGGTCCTTTCCAAGCCTAACAATTCTATGATTCTATAATTCTAGAGAATAATGAGTAATGCTGTCTCAGACAATCAATATTGAATAGTGTTAGCACCATGGACCAAGCTTGTACTATGGACTCCTGTAAGATGTTTGTCGTAGTAACACAAAATTTTGTGGTAGTGTTTTTGTGGGAGTTTTTCCTACAGGAAACTTGAGAAAACAGGAAGCTCTCTGACCATGTAATGGACCAAACCAAAGACTGACTGGAAACCGCACGTTTCCAATCCACCCTCTGTGCCACCCTCAGATATGATCAAATTCATGATACAAATTAAGACACTTGCTGCTTCTCACATATAGAAGCTACCCTGTAATTATTTCCAGATTTCTAAGGAAAGAGTACTTCCCTCCTCCTCCATAGAAATTACACTCATCCAGTATTTAGCTGACAAGAGTAGTCAGTTCTGTATTAGTACAATATCGTACTTCAGATTAGCATTTGTAGTCCAGATTAATACTCTTCAAGAAAGTGTAAAGACTGCTTTTCAGTTTAATGAGATTTTCGATCAGATGCTGACGAGCTAAGGATTCCTACTATCCAAATCACACTGATGGTCCTCTGCTCTTTCTGCTGACTCCTGTTGCATTATTTTTGCTTTAAGCCAGCTTCCATTGTTCAGCTGTTCTCTCAGAGACAGAGGGGGGTCTTGAACTTCTGACAATGAATGAGATGTGCCAAGCTAGGAGTAATTACTTTATTGACGTCACTTCAGCTTTCAACCCACTTTTAACCAGGCTTCTACTGTTTGAAACAGTAGGTCATCTGTAGCACATTATGCAAATGTTAAAACTAATCTTTTGCATAATACATAAGAACTCAGTTTGTGCATTAACTAATTCCTCTGACTACACAGGAGCTATGAATGCTGATTTTTATTAAGATATTCAAAATGTAGTTGAAGTGTGTGCACATATATATATGTATTTATATAGTCACAAAATGAAATTACTTCAAAGGTAGAAACGATCACTTGATATATGGTCTTTGTCAATTCCACTAGTAAATGGGGACTCCATTCACAAGAGATAAGCAGAATCTGGAAGAAAATGGATTCTCCCTTTGCAATAAAGAGACAAATGAATGAAGGCATGAATATCTTTTCAAGACACTCTGAAATTAAGTTTGTATAAGATATGAAAAATGTGCATAGATTGTCAGCTCTCATATAACTCTTCTTTCAATTAAGTCACTGCAAATTGAATTAAATCTCATCCACCTCACCTGTTGGTTTTTTTCAGTATGGGAGAAGTGGAGGAAATGATGAAAAATTTCTTTTTATTTTAAATTTATTTCTTCAGATTTCAAGGAAAAAGGATTTATTCTTTAAATATATATCATAAATGAATAACCAAAATAACTTATGATTTCTAGGTGATGTATGAACAAATGCAGATATCACACTACATACAACTGTACACTTATGCTTAATCAGATTCATTTAATTTGTTGTGTTAACCAAGAAGCATAGCAAATTCACGCATGACCCCTGAACTGTGAGCACAAGGCCTCAAATTCAGCTCACCATCAAGAAAATCCATCTGCCAAAGATAGTAACTAAATGTTTTATTTAACTTGAGCCAAGAAGTTTATCATAATGACAGGAAGGAAAGAAAAAGAAAACCAACAACAAAAAAAAACTCAAATCAGAAAAAAGAAATCCCAACCCACAAAACACAAACCCCATAACACAATTCTTTCAGTTCTTTAAAAACACCAGTGGAATTCAAAGAGTCAAAAAAAAAAAAATCAACACTGACTCCCTTTCTATGAGATTTGTTAAGTAAGGATGTGTCTCTGAAGGTAGACAGGTGTAGCAAAATCTAAATGCAAGTTTTTGTATTCGATGAGTGAGAGATAATCACTACAGTGTCAGCAGTAACTACATAACTTCAGTCAAATACCTTATTAAAAATATTGCCCTGATTTGTGGTGGTGTTTTTTGTGGAATTGTTTTGGGATTTGGTTTAGTCTCTATGTACTACATTTAAATTTCTCCAGTAAAACCATGGTGATTTTTCAAGATTCGAAATATTCAGAATATCACAACCCAATTCAGCAGAGCTAGATGAGTCAGGAAATTGTCTAAAATTTGCCATCCCCCCAAGAACTCTGTTTGGACAAATGATTAATTGCGATGATCTCTGCCTGATAGTACAGTTTCTAATATTTCTGGATGCTCTTATCGAAATTCATAGTATTTAAGCCATCACACATTTGCTTACACTCACACTGGACCTGTCACCTTGGGTAATTTTTTCCCCCTGCCTTATGTGTGATAATATATAATAGCATAATATAACAACTCCTGTGCCTTGCAGTTATCTTGTTTTTCATAGCAGTGACCAACCATTCCTAGAGGATAGAAAAACAGTGGTTTATTTTTCAGTGCTTCTGCTTCATATGTTGACTACAATTAAGCTTGTTGACTTTATTGACAGGGAACTTTTTAAACATTTTACTCTAGAACAAAATATGCAATAATCCTGTGGTACCTACACCTAGATTCGACAGTCTGGTAATTTTGCCAGGTGCCAGAAAGAGATGATTAATAGTCATACAATACTGCTCTTAGTTGCACTATTTCAAGTGTGTGGTAAACTGGAAGAACTTCAGCACCATACATGGGCAGGTCACCTCATACAACAGTATGATGGACCATGCACTTCGCTCAAGTACTGCCCACACTTTATGCATAAAGCTTCTCTCCAATGAGGCAGAAGAAAATTTTGAAGTATATTTTAAAAATTAAATATAAAAAGTAAAATATCACTATTGTGCAACATGTTTTTGGAGAGTGGCAGTCTTTTTTTCTACCAGATCAGCTGATTTTATTTCGCTATTAACTAATGTATTTATGAGAAGATATTTTGCTTCATATCCTATTACTGCTGTAGTCAACAAGAATTAGCTCAAAGAGAGCCAGCAGGATTTTTTTCCAGAAAAAGTGCATGTGTGTTTCTCACAGCACAAACCTTGTTGCCACAAAATAAGACACAGTAATGAGATAGCTGAGCATAAAGACTCCTGCTGTCTGCAGTATATTTGTTACTGCAAACATTCCAAGGTTTCCATTGTCAGTATTGAAGACAGATGTCCTTTGTTAAAGTTTACAGCCATGATTTTTCTAATTTATGGTTGATGTTTTTACCACTGCGCCCTTAGCTTCCTCAGAGGATCAGAACAAAACCTTGCTTCCTTGAAGAGCAGCATGAAAATTGAACATAATCCAAGGTTTCACCATTAATTCAGCAGCATGCAGGTGGTCTTATTACAAAAGCCTGATTTTTCTTATAATTGAAGTTATTCTGTTTCTTATTGTTTTCTTTCATGCCTGCTGGGGCATAATCTGTGATCTACCAAAGCCAACATACATGCTCACATTCACTTCAATTTTTTTTAATAATGTCTTTTAAGATACTTGGCATTCTCTAGAAAGTCCTTCTTAAAGGGAGAGTGGGGAAAATGCGCATCTTTTTCCCTACACAAATTAGTACACAGTTGTGTAATATAGACACATACAGCTTAATTTTAATTTAAGTAATTGCAGAAAATATCTTTGCCAGCAATTTACTTTCATTCTTCTTATATTAAAGAAAATATTAACTAACCCTTTCACAGAAAGAAACTCAAAAATGTAAGAAAACTATGCACACATACACATATTTGGAAGTCATTAATATGCCAACCCAAAATTATACAGGTTTTTGGGATAGTAACCCTGTGAACAAGCAGTGCTTTCAAGATTGAATTTTAACTCCAGTACATGGTCTGTAGTAAAATTACCTGTATTTTTAACCTCCTTCAAAAATAACAACTTGTGTTTTTTCCCCCTCATATGAGAATGTCATCACTATAAATTGTAATATTCCACAAAGAGTTGTTCTTTTGAGTGGTGGAATTTTGCTGCCATATACATCCTCAACTGCAACCTGCAGAAACTACAGACAACTTAGAGGTCTTCAAAAGCACAGTCCTGATCAAAACTAAAAGCTGCTGTAGGCACTTCCAATGATTTCCCCAATGGAATACTGATCTTGTCTTCTCTGATTTGCAAGGTCGTTTTAGGGAGCATCACTAAACTGACATTAGTCATATAGCTACAGTCTTCTTTTATAGATTTGTTCCCTTTTAAGAAATTGTGTTTAGTTATGAGAGTTTATACATAGTATAAAAGCTGCAACCTTTTTTTTTTTTCATGAAATACCACTCCAGGCTCTTATAGTCTCTCAAAGTTTTCTTAAGTTATAGATGTATCAGCCTTAGGGCAAAACCAAGTTATTACAGGAAACAAGTTTGGATATGGTTGAACTCTTTCAGGTCTTTTCTACTCTGTGCTAAGAGATTTCACTGGAACATGTCATAACTACTGAAATCAGAAGAAGTAGTGTTTGGTTATATAATTAAAGATTGTATCATAGTACATAGGAACAAAAAAACCTTTTTTAACAAGTTTTCATTAACATTTAAGTAGCTTACTTGCAATTTTACTGTTCTTGTGATAATGCACACTTGCAGCTATATTATGAAGGGTGTTTATGACTGTACTCCCATTTTCCTCTCTTTTCCATACAAAAATACTTTTCTAAAACAATTACATTACTCAAGTAATACCAAATACATTATGTCTCAGAACTACACACAGTTCAGACCTGCTAAAATCCTTTCCTACTCTTTCCTGTCTAGGAGGAAAATGGCTTTGAGTCTATGAATATGGAAAGCCCTCATTGTCACGTGTATTTATAGAGGTTGAAAATACTTTGAGGCAATACAAATACCCAGGCTAACCCTTGTGTTGGGTGGCAATGTGATGAGGTTAAATCTTGCACAGGACTGCGAAGGGAAATCAGCTGACAGCATCCAGTCCAGGCTGCAGAGCACACCACTGCACAAACTGCAAGGGATTTGGACTTGCATCTTAACCTGCACAAGCACTGGAGCATTTCTGAGGGATTTTGGGATGGCTTTGGCTGATGCAAAAGGATAAAGAGGCACTGGAGCTTGGAGACAATGAGCCTTCACTCTTCTTTCTCTGGCTGGAAATAGAGTACAAAAACTGATCCTCCCCAAAACCCAACTTTGGTATAGTGAGTCTTCAGATCACTAGCATACAGCCTTGTAGATTTCACTGGTTGAAGACTCTAATGAGACTCATAAAAATGCAATACTGGATCTGATATAATAATGCCTTAAATTTTTTAAAAGCAAGTATGACAATAAAAATAATTGGATATATTTTTAAAATATCATTACAGAGACTAATTATTTTCTACAAAGTATGCCTCTTTTCTGTTTTAAATTTTAGATATGAATATTAACAGTTCACTTAATGTGGCAAAGTAATAGGCAAAACATTGAGTAAACTTAGGAAAAACGTAATCTAATAGAAGGTATATACACTGCCTTCTTAATAACTGTGTAATAATATTCTAAAAAATCACAAATTGATCACCTTTCAAGTAGGACTCCTTCTTTGGAATGATTTTTTAGGACAACCAAATTCAGAATCACACTATGGTATTACAGGGAAGGAAATATCCACAGTGAAGTGCCCCTGCAGGAAAAAGACTGAAGGCCCTTTTTGTCCTCTAAGAAACTACTAGTACCAGCCATTCTGTCATAATGAAGCCATCAAAGTACTTATTAAAACCAAGCTATAAACCTGTGACTTAGAAAAGATTTTTTGTACCCCAAATCTCATCTGTTTTCTTGAATATATCAATAAACCTTACCAAAAAGGACACAAAACATAGCTTTATATAAAAAATATTTTTTACAAACTTAATAACCCAATTTTAATTCTTACCAAATGTTTCTCTCCTGCCAGAAAAACATTTTTCAATCTTGAATACATGAATATATGTAAAGTCTTATTTTCAATTGGAAATGAGAAAATGAATATATTTGTAAATGTCCCATTTGAATTATTTTGGCATGAGTAACACCTGCTAAGACTTTGCCATTAAAGTGAAACACTTAGGTACTGTGATAATAAGAGGTTCTTAAAAAAGGAAGAAAACAGAGGAAAAAATATTCTTTAGCCTTTTCCTGAGAAAAGTGAAAGAAACTGTATTCATATGTAGCTCAGAGACCACATTAGGATGCAAGCATAGCCACATGTGCAGCAAGCACATCACAGGACAAATATGAATACACAAAATAGTTGCTCCTAGTCAAAAATCTGCATGAGATTCAGTGAATTAAGTTTCTCCACATAAAATATTGTCAAAAAGTCCCAAAGAGCAAATAAGGAAAAAACTAATTTGCAAATAATTTGTGAATAAAATCAGAATCTAAACACGTCAAATAAACCGTTGTGAAAATTGCTTGCTTGGGAGTGTAATTTAAACCTTTACTACATTAGCAGTATTCAAACTATTGCAGCTTTATACACAGTGATTTTGTTTACAAAACATTTCTGATTACATGCTCACTAAAACAGAATAAGAAATGCATGTTCATTTCTCATTGGTGGTAGTTTCCCTTCATTTACTTATTCCTTTTACTATCTACCAGTGAACTCAGCAGTGGCTGAGGTGGGGTGTTCCCAGCCAGTGCACACATTTTGCTAGCTGAACTGTGACCCCCACTCCAAAGGTGTGGCTTTCTCCAGTTAGTGTAAAGAATTCTGTTTAAGTTACCTTACTGCTTAGAAAATCTTCAAGAAAAGATAAAGCTTCAGGACTGTCTTCAGAAAAGCTGCAGATGTCATAGTATCACAGAAAGTTTTGGGTTGGTAGAGACCTTAAAGCTCATCTAGCTCCAGCCTGGCCTTGAACACTGCCAGGGATGGGCAGCCGCAGCTTCTCTTGTCAACCTGTGCCAGTGCCTCATCAGCCTCACAGTAATGCCATAGGCTCAATTTTTTTGCTTTTAGAATTATTATTAAAGTATTTCCGCAGATGTTAACATAAAATTTAGCTTTTTTTTTTTTTCCTAGAAATATTAGGAATAGCTTTTGGAAAAACTGTGTCTGCCCCTATCCTCACCTTATTCTTGCAGATAGAATTTCTTCCAACAGCTGTTTCAAATCTATTGAGTATACAGTAGAAAATATTTTGAATATAGCTTTACAGTCTATATTTTGAGTAAAAATTATTAGCTCTGTTGTTCCTGTTTCGCTAGAGACATTCATAGCTGAGATTATCACCTCTAGCCAGTACTCCACGATGAGAGACACCCTTCCAGGATACAGTTATAGCTGTGTCAAAGAACATAGCTCAACAGATGATCTTTCTTCTGCTCTTTCTATCACTGTTTTAACCAGAAGAATTTCAATTTATTAAGAATTGCATGGCCAAGTCCTTCTGTAGTTCATACTTTGTATATTGTAAATAGCAAATGCTATCAGAAAAATTTTGACATAAGCAGGTGCAGAAGTGCTGCACCATAAGCACAACTTGAAGCCAAAAAAAAGCTATGATCTAGCTATTTTCATGGTACTGACCATATCCAATTGATGGTTAATAGAGAAGTTTGTATGTGATATAAAAAAAAAAGAAGGATTAGTAGAAAATATAAAAACTGCATTTTAAATTGGAAATGATTGGACTTTTTTTTCCTTTGTATTTCCTAGATGATGACCAATTTTATATATTTTTGATGCATTCTATAAATTAACATAACCACCTTAAAATCCTCTAGAAATGCAGCCACACAGTCTCTCAACGTGCTATAAATGGGCTGTTGGGTTAGAAAACTTATTGTAGTACATGAAGACCCATTCAGATACTACATGGATTACACCAAATTGCTGAAACTGGTACCTGAACAGGAAGGAGAGTAAATATCCACCCCAGGCCCAAGATTTGCTGCTGAGGAGTGAAGAGATAGTGTTCCCATCAGCACTGCACACCTGCTGGTGCTGATCCTGTGGTACTTGAGGGCCTCAGACAGCCACTTACTTTGCAACTCCTTTTCCCTTGGGGACCTTTTATTTGCACTTAGTTATCACTGCAACCCTGCAGTTACAACTTCTCCCTGGCAGTTTCTTCAATAGATTGTATTTTCCAGGGCTCTGCAGGACAGGGTTCAGTAGAAAGCAGCTTCCAGTGGAATGAAGTCCACAGGGTTCACCCTGCCAAGCGGCCAGAATCTTCTTAACAGCCACCCCCTTCACCCATTTCTCCAGTCACTTCTCCAGGCACCCACAGCTCATTCCTGCAGGTACTGCCATATCTCCTTCCACACCCATATTAAGCCCTATATATTACTATTCCAAGCTTTACATACATGCAACAGTTGGACTAGAAAGCCTACATATGTAAGAAGCGCATAAAAGAAGTCTTTCCTGCTGCAAAAATACCTCGAACCAGAAAAACATACTGAAATCGCAACAAAGTAAACCCCGTATTTATTAAGTATTGCCTAGAAGTACCAGAGTGACCAGTCAGTGCCAGAGAAGCATAATATGGAGCATTCAAAACATAGGGCGGAATCTGGTTTTTTTGATTTCAGCTGAAATCAAGTGATAAGGATAAAGTTATTTAGTAATTAATTCCCTGCAGATTTATTCCATGCAGCAAATTTTAAGTGTCACGTAGATTTTAAGTGTCCCTTCATCTGTCAAATAAGGCTGGAAAAAATCACTAAGAAGTTGCACCAGAGTACAGGACTTTGACATTATGCATGGTATTCATCTGGTCACCAGCATTGACATTTCTAGTTTTGTACCCTCTCTGTTCGTGCTCTTACTTCACTTGCTTTCTGAGCAAGTGGTCAACTCTCACTACTTGGCAGTTGTGCTTTCATGCTGTTCATTCTTGATTTATTTCCAAGCTTGGCTATGTGCAAACAATGGTAGATCACTCTTGCCAACTTGTGACTAGAGTCAAGAGCTGTTGCTGGGACCAAGGACTTTAGGTTCTCTGGAAACTCTTAATTGTTATTGGCAACGTAACCCAAACAGGTGTTTAAACTTGAGCACAACCTTCAGTCATGCAATGGGTTAAAAACATCAGAAATTAGTTTTGAGACAAAATAATAATCCTGGCCATGAAGACCAAGGAGGACCAAGCATATCCTCATGTTTCAGCTGTGTGATTTATTGCTGTTAAGAAGGACCTTCAGTCTTGGACAAGAGGAAAAATCAATATTAATCCACTCATACTTGTAATGGAAAGATGTGGTTGCATAAAGTATCACTGGGTAGTGCAGGACTGCAGCCTGAGTTTGAAGACAGATGCTAAAGTTTTGCTATGGGAGCAATAGACCATAACAACATATCTGATATAGAAAAATCAATCACACTGCTACTAGCTGGAAACTTGTTCACATTGAGGAAAGAATATAAAGTACTTCAAGCAGTTGTTAAAGAGAAGAGGTTTCATAATTATCTAATCACTTTGAGGTCAAACCAATTAAAATACAGTTTGTCGGTATTTGCTCTGAGATTTGTTTCCAGGAGGGGGGAAGAGGATGTTTTCTCAGTGTTCGTTGTCTTGACTTAAACAGTGACATGCAGAGATAACAACTAACAGCACTTCCAGCCCAGACGCAGTATGGTTTTTATTCAGCTAGAAACAACGTAAGGTTTTTGTTTGGAAACTAAGAAAGATTTAAAAAAACCCAAAAAACCAGAAAATATTCATGCTGTTTCCTAGACCTCAGCAACAGCTCTGTGTTATCCTGATTGAGAGAGGGTATCTCAGGGAATATGTGTTGCCAAATAAAAAGTAGCCATGAAGTCTTACAGGTTCTGTGTATGATGGATGCTGATATCTGCAGTATGTCTAGCTGCGTTAGGCTGATTGGTTACCAAAGCTCCCATTGCTTAGCATAAATTGCCATTTCTTCTAAAAATAACGAATAAACAGCCCTTGTTACATGGTTGTGTAACCTAACTGTTTTAGTCATGGCAAGCCAAGTGTCAGTGACATCTACCTTGGACAACCTCTTCCGAAGGGGTGAAAATATCCTTCAAAATCCTCAAGCAAGTTACACTGCATTTAAAAACACATTTAATCAACTCTGTGAGATAATCAACAGATCTTTGTACATTTCATAGCTATGCTTCCCAGTTCAATACAAATAACTTAGATCTATATAAATAATAGTAATTTTAATGTGTTGGCATTAATAATCAACCTGATGAAAGTCAGCAGTGAGAGACACTGTTTAAATAGGATAATTTGCAGAGAGTTCTTCTATAATAGTACTGAGTCTGAATTACAGATTATGAAAATTTAACAATCAGAATCATAGGATCATAGTTTTATAAAATCGCAGATTCATAGAATCATAGAATCATAGTTTGAGCTAGAAGAGACCTTCAAAGGTAATGTAATCCAACACCCTTGCAATAAGCAGGGACATCTTCAACTAGACCAGATTGCTCAGAACTACATCCAGCCTCGCTTTGAACGTCTCAAAGGATGGCTGATCCACAACCTCGCTGGGCAACCTGTGCCAGTGTTTTACCACCTTCATTGTAAAAAATTTTTTCTTCATTTCCAGCCCAAATATCCCCTGTTTAATTTAAAACCATTAACCCTCATCCTATAGCTACAGGCCCTGTTAAAAATTTTCTTCTCGTCTTTCCTGTAAGTTGCTTTTAAGAACTGAAAGTCTGCAATAAGGTCTCTCCAGAGCCTTCTTCAGGCTGAACAGCTCTAACTCTCTCAGCCTTTCCTCACAGCACAGGTGCTCCATCCCCCTGATCATTTTTGTGGCCCTTCTCTGTACCCCCTCCAACAGGTCCGTATCTTTCATCCATGCTGATGACTCCAGAGCTGGATGTAGTACTCCAGGTGGGGTCTCACGAGAGCAGAGTAGAGAGGTAGGATCACCTCCTTCTATCTGCGGGCCATGCTCTTTTGAATGCAGTCCAAGATATGGTTGGCTTTCTGGGCTACAAATTTGCATTACTGACTCATTTGGATTGGATTGGAAATCTTTCATCCACCAGTACCCACAAGTCCTTAGCTGTCTATCTCATACTGACCCTGGGAATGGGCTAAAGATGTCTGAGGATGGCCCAGCTCCTGTTTTCCCTAACACAAAAAATAATAATTATCAAAATTCACAGCTGCTTGGGAATATATTTTGGTACAAAATGGTGGATTTGCACAGCATAAAAAGCTTTCCTGTGAAAAACATTTGCATAAGCATACCTGGTAAACAGCAAATGCATGAATGTACAAAGCTGCTATTCTGACTCCTGAAAATAGAGTACATTACACTACTAATGAATATACACCTAAAGCAGTCTGAAAATATAATTACCCATGCTTTATTTATATATTAATTGTGTTCTTTGCACTCCTTTTTCAGACGATCTGAGAGAAGAACATTGCCAGCTAACATAACGTAAGCAGCCAAACAGAAACCATGACTAACAAGTAGTTAAAGCAAACAGGTCACAGACCTTCCTCACTATCCAGTGCATGTTTACAACCTGCAAGGGAACTTAAGGATTAAATTTTTTGCGAGTGGCATGATATTTTAAATAAGATCATGGAAGATAAAATACTTAAGGGTCAATCCTTTAATGTCCTTATTACATTTCTCATCAATTGCAAATAAAAGGTATAATTTCTGCATAATTATATGAAGCGTTCAAACATGTTACATATATATGCATATGTCTTGCTGTACATACATGCATATATGGTCGTATGAGCACCAAGTCAAGCTCACTGACATTCTTTCCTTTCTCACTTATTTAAAATCTTTTCACTGGCTCCTGTCCTCGGTAGCACATGTGTGAAGAGGGCTGGAGGAAAAAAAAAAAAAAAAAAAAAAAAAGGGAAAAAGAAAAAGAAAAAGAAAAAGAAAAAGAAAAAGAAAAAGAAAAAGAAAAAGAAAAAGAAAAAGAAAAAGAAAAAGAAAAAATGATGCAGTATAGAGGCCAACTTTGTGCTCTGAAACAGGTGTCATTGCTACTGAAGTCAATGGGAGCTGTGCGTGTTTTTCCAAGGACAGAGTGTATACTCAAGCAGCTAACGTGTCTGAAGGACTGAGGCTGACAATCTTTACCGTGGAATGAGATAACCACACTTTCTTTGAATAAATCAGTTAGCTAAATGAACCCCATCTTTTTGGACATGGCTCTGAACAGGAAAATAGAAACAGCACTTCCTTTTGAAATAATGACAATCTTTGTCCAGGGCTATATGAAGCAAGAAGGCAAATGTTGGGCACTTCTCTATAAACTGTTCAATCATTATTGAATTAAGCTTTTTATTATTTAGAGTCAACTGCGCAGCAGAAATATTTAAAAATAAATATGGATTTTCCTGAGCTGTTGATAAGAATGGTCCTCCACCTTTTGGAATCAATTGCATTTGCATCAGGCGCTGAAACACATAAAGGTGTCACATTTATTTATTTATATATATTTTTTTTTTCCTTATATTTGCTTGCTAGGCAGGGTTTTCCTCAAGGTCTTACAAGCTTTATTTATTATTTATTTTCATCCCAGGAAGAGAAATTTGAAATATTTATCCACAGGATATTATTTTTAAGAAATACTTTCTACAAGTGCCAGATATGTTAAATCACTAAATCCTTTCTGAAAGAGCCAACATGATTATCTTCTCTGAAATCTCACTTTGAAATAGATTAATAATTAAAATATTTTACTCTAAGCCCTTTAATAGGATGAAATAGCTACTTGGAGAGAAACTGTGGACTAAGCTTCTTTCATTTCATCATGTTTTTGTTTTAATTTTAAACAATTTTATTCTAGGTCTAAGAAAATTATTAATTTCTGAGAAATGCTAGCACAATGACAGACCTTGCCATGCTAAATATTTTACAAGGAAGTGGTTTCTAACCATAAGCTGCCACCATGAGCAAACAACTGACGGCCAGCAGTGTTTTTATTAGACTCTGACAAGGGAATCAATAAAAGGATACGGAAAGGGTTCAATCAGAACAGACACCAGTAATACAAATGACCTTTTGGGACCCACGGAAGCGTGGAACTGCTTTTCCATGTTAATTTCTCCTTGCTACCCTTGGGGTTATCACCTTCTTTGGCCCCTGTTAATTAAAAACTGCCTCCTGTTAAAGTTCTTTGGCAGGCATTCACCTTGTGCCAGCCCATTTTGTTGGCTGCTGAGAGAGGAAATGAAAGAAAGGAGAATTCAGAAAGTGCCACTTGAAACATTGCCAAAATCCTTCCTCACACCTGCCATTTGATGCAAACACACAGATTTCTTTCTTCATCCTTTCAGATCCTGAGATGAACTCACACATGATAAGAAAAAGGCAGATTTTAAATATCCATTAGGCAACTCTCTTTTTATGAGGCTAGGGATGTAGAAGTAGCCCTGATTATGGCTATGTAAGTAATTGATTTTTCAGATGGGCAGCCAAATAGGAAAAAAAACCCCAACCAAAACACATGCGTTTTATGCAATCAAATAAAACTCATGTACTATTTTTTCTTTGTTTTCTACCTTACAAAAGTAAAACCTACAACTCTACCCTCACTCCTCCCAGACCACTTTATGCTCATGTTTAATTTTACCCACAGGGAAATATTTCATTGCTGGCTAGTTCATAAGAAAAGCAAGAGCAATGAAACGACAGCTTCCAAGCATGGGAAGGAGCGGTAGTAGCTCTGTTTTACTTAATAGTTCAGTGATTAGAGCATTTATCCTGCATGGGTCCAATCTAACCTCTGTCTGAAGGCATTTTGATCCCTTCTGTCCCAGGAGACCACAAAGGTATTCAAAGAAGAAAAGGGTTTCAGGATATGGTGTAGCTGTTCTTTCCTTGTGTATAAATAATTAAATACTCATTAGACTAAGGACTCAGCCACCACTGCTGAGATTTCTTTCCTCTTTATTTATTTTATGCAAAAGTGCAAGGTCTCCAGCCAAGGGTACTGAGGAAGCCCTTCCCATAATACCCTATAATGCCATGGTTCAGGCACACATAAATGGAAAGGGACTTGCAAGTTCAGACTGAGCTTCAAGGCAGAGAGGGGGTAAAAACTCCATTCTTGATGCTTCCAAGGATTCACCAGATGATGCCACAGCTGGCTTGACCTAATCTGGTCCACAATCAGGCTCTGAACAGCAGGCTGGGAAAGATGGCCTCCAGAGGTCCCTAATATCCCTAGATCCCTACAGGTCTCCTGTATTCCAAAACCTCATTGGAAATGCCAGGATGACCAAGAGTTTTGAAAGACTTCTATGTTGTTTTTTTATCTCCAAATTTAATTTAAAAACATTTTCTCTACAATAACTAAGGTGGCTATTTTGCCACCTTCCTTGCTTAAGCATTCAGTGAGTCTAAATCTTCCTGGTCCAAGACAAAGTAGTTCTCATTATTTTTGCTTAATTAATATGTAGCATACAACTATTCTTTAAAAGTCTGACACATTCTATTCTTGGTATCTATAAGACAAATATAATAGATCCAATCCTCATTTAATATACACATGGAAATCCCATCAGCATCAGATGTACACCAAGAACATGATCTGTTGTAACAAAATTTTGTATTTCACATCAGTCATCCATAGCACCCGTATTATGTTGCTGAGAGGGTCAAGAAGACGATGCTGGTAAACAATCATTCTCCTAAAAACTTATATTTGCATTAAAAAAACCTTTTTAGATAGGACTCATGATTTGATTTCAAATGCAAACATGGAGCAATTTATTGTTGTGAGATGGAATTGTAATATCAGGGGTAAGTCAACTGACCACAGCTCAGTAGCTATTATGCTTGGTTTTTTATTATAATGTTAAGGACATTTTCTACTCACTATGCATGAATCATAGTCAAAATAAGCCATAAACTCTTTCCTGAACCATTGTTAGTTTTTAAAATCGGGGGGGGGGGGGGGGGGCAATTTTTTTTTTTTTTTTTTTTTTTTTACATTTCTGTGATTAATTTTTTTTTTTTTTTTTTGAGAAAACACTGTTGCCTCCTACCCACAGATTTCTGGCCATAATGTTGAGTTGTCTATAAAGGTATGATCTAAACTTTCCCATTCAATATTTAACATAGACTACAAGAAAGAAATTTTCAAAGATGATCACACACATTCTTTCCGTAAAATCTGCATATAAAGGCAGGATCACCTGACTTTCCAAGTAAACTAAGAACTTCCATGTCAATATAAGCACTTAGGTTGAAAATAAAGTCATTTGAATAATCAAGTATTTTAGCTTACCAGTTACTCTTCTGTGTACAAATTTTGTGCCTATTTTTTAAATGTCATGTTAGGGAAACCAAGTAAGGTAAACAAAAAGGGAAAACTGGCTTGTAAATTTGTATGAAAAAGACTGAGGTTTGCATTTCCTGGTTTTGCTTCACTTTGTTACAGGGGAGAATGAGAGATTCCACTTTTTTTTTCTTTCTTCTTTTCCTTGGTTTTTTTTTTTTTTTTGTGTGTGTGTGTGTGTGTTTTGGTTTTCTGGTTTGTTTGGGTTTTTTTTGTAAAAATAAAAGACCTTCAAGAATGAAAGAGGCTGCTTGTGCAGAATGAAGAACAATTCCTTTTCAGTATAACTGTACCCTGTACACTCAACTGATCGCTACTTTTTGATCTTCTTGATTAAGAACACATTCAACCATGTAGCAGTTGTGAAATTTCATCTGTTTGAGTGATCTGTTGAAGTGGAACTATCTAGATTTGACAAGAGACTCATGAGATTTTTTTTCCAGGTAATTATAGCGAGTATGTATTACCTCAGTTACTTAGTATCTGTTCCTGAAAGGAAAGGTCCAGTATTCTGTCATTTCCAAGAAAAGACTGGTAGCTGCTTTTGCATTGAACTACCATGTAAATGAAGAAAGCATTGTGGGAGCCCAAGCAAAAGAAAACAGCTTTGAGAAGAAGATCCTCTTTTTCAGCCAATGAAAGACAAGTCATGACCACTAGCAAAGTTGTTGAACAATTGTCAAAATAGCTGAAGTAAAAGTTAAAATTCTGTCATGGCATGTTTATAAAAAGGTTGGGAGGACAATAAGAAAGAGGATGTGCATTTTCTGAAACACTCCCCCAGGTTGCTTACAGACAACTACAGCAGTGAGGCAGCAAGACAAAATTTTGCAGCTCATCTAACTGCAAAGTTGAGGCTGCTGAAGCACTTCCCTGTTGTCCCACAGTCCTGACACAAATAGCAGAATACAGTACAGCCCCAATACTCCAAGTACATTCTTCTCCTTTGTCTCTTTTTATCGTAACATTGAAGAAAAAGGTTCAAGCATATTAGAAAACTCTGTCTCTTAAATAAATGCCTTGAGATTTGATTTTTTGTTAAAGCTTCTAATTCCTCACTATAAGGGCTGGAACAAAACAATAGTAACAGAAATGATCCATCTATCTGTTGATATCTTGGTAAGCTTTGGGGTCTAGTTTGAGATATAGCTAAAAGTTGATGCAGTGTTTATTTGAACTGACTTGCTGCAAAATCTCAGACATTTAGTTTACTCCGATTATGAGATACAGCTTGTACAGATCTGAGAGCATAAACACATACATTTGGTGTGTCTATACACTTCTTTGTGAGCAAATATATGTGTGTCTGTTCAGTCAATATATTTATGTTTTTCTATCCTAACACAACTATGTGTTATTAAACTTCATTACAAAAGCATACACTTTGAAGAAAAGTGTAGGTCTAAGAATTACCTCTACAAAGCCCAGGAAGTACCTGAAAAGGTAGCTGGTGAGATTTGCACCCGATGCTATTTTATGTTTTACAAATACTAATAATGCAATATCTGCTGCATGAAACCCACAACACTGCATCAAGCACTGTTTATCATTTTAAATACGTATCTGCAAGCTCCTGTATATTTCAAATGAATATTCCCCATCAAAGCTCACAAAAGCAAGTAATACATATCATCAGCAATCACACATCAAATCAAGTTAAATATTTGACAGTGCATTCACTACAAGGTAAGTAAATAATTTTAATGTTAACAAATGCACAAAACCCATTTCATTACTCAGAAAGGTAAATCAGGTTATATTAGCTCTAAATATATGACACTAACGCATAGGATGAATCCTGGGGTTTTTTTACCTTCACAAATTTAATGTTTTATTATAGTAGAATGGGGCAGAGCAGCTAACTCATCCTCTTCTAAAAACCAGTGTCTTTGTCTAATTTCCATTCATTTCTTCAGCAGCTGAAAACCTTGAAATTACCTTCTCTATCATGGAAGAATGATTTTTTTTTTTCCCTAGCCTTAGCTGTCAGAGTGATTAGAATTTTAATTAGTAAAGCAGTGAGGAGGGAGGAAATTCATGGAGAAAAGCACATGAAAGATTCACCAGAGCAAGGAAGACAAAGAGGCATCAGAGGCAGCGTCACAGCTTGCTTGTAACAGCAGCAATTGCAGGGCCGTGCTCAAGCCTACAGCACTAACACAGCATTGTCCTTTAGACCTCTGACAAAGTCAGGCTTCTCGGCCATTAGAAAACATTTTTATCAGTTGTCACTCAGAGTAAGACAAGGTTTTTGAAGCATTCCAACGAGGAGCTGCTCCACTGCTGGGCTCATTTTGGCCTTTTGATCTGCGCTGCAGGATTCTGAGCTCAGAACTCAAACCGTACAGACAAGATTGTCAATGATACAGGCTGCTACCATCTAACTATTATGTCAATTAATACTGCAATTATGTATCAGCATCTGATAATCAGCATCTGATATCAGCATCTGAAAGTCAGCATCTGATTTTCATAAAACAAAGGAAGCCTCTAGATGCCAAAGGGTTGATGGGAAAGAGAAACAGCAGGAATCTGTCAGTGAACAATGCTGTATATTTTGATTTGGAATAAAAAAAAGAATTTTAACAGTAGAAATGCTGTGACTAGTTGTTCAGCTGTCTGTGATCTGCACGGGCATTTTGCCATGACGTTGTGGCTTTAATGCCACAGCTCAAAACCAGAGGTAGCATGAACCGGGAGGACCCTCTTAAAGGCTAATGAGCTAGTCTTTGGGTTTGCATGTGGCTGCATCACACCCAGGTGCTGGTGACCCACAAATTCTGCTTACTCACCTTCAGAGCCTTCCCAGGCTGTTCTCACCCTCTCCACACATCCAGTGTTACTGAGCAAATCTTGCTGGTCCAGAGCAAACAGGCCAGCTGCTGGAAGAGACCTTCACCTCCTGGGGCGCTGCTCCTCACTGGGTCTGTCAGTCTGTCAACGTTTAAGCCCAGTCAGCAACTCAGCCACGCAGCCGCTCACTCACTACCCCCTTCCTCCCCCCCGCTC
The DNA here is from genome assembly GCA_028858755.1 of Ara ararauna. Classification (NCBI taxonomy): domain Eukaryota; kingdom Metazoa; phylum Chordata; class Aves; order Psittaciformes; family Psittacidae; genus Ara; species Ara ararauna. The sequence continues at coordinate 54,270,962 of CM054410.1, forward strand.
CCAGAGGGATGAGGAGGAGAATACAAAGTATGTAACTCCTGCGGGTTGAGATAAGAACAGTCCAGTAACTAAGGTATAACACAAAACCACTACTGCTACCACCAATAATAGTAATAGTGATGAGGGAAATAACAAGGGAAGAGAATACAACCACTCACCACCCGCCAATCGATATCCAGCCTGACCAGAGCAGTGATCTAGCCCTTCCGGGTAACTGCTCCCAGTTTATACAGTGGGCATGACATGCTAGGGTATGGAATAACTATTTGGCTAGTTTGGGTCAGGTGTGCTCTCTGCTTCCTCCTGGCTTCCTCCTGGTTCCCCTCCTCCCTGGCACAGCATGAAACTCAGAAATTCCTTGTTCAGACTAAACATTCCTGAGCAGTAACTTAAAACATCGCTGTTATCAGCGTTGTTCCCAGGCTGAAAGTCAAAACCACAACACTGCACCGGCTACTAAGAAGGACAAAAATGACTGCTACTGCTGAACCCAGGACAGCATCCACCCCTTATTCCATACCGTTCATGCCATGTTCAGATCCCACATTTTCAATATACCATCACTCTTATCTCATATACGTACATATATATACATCCACACACACACAGAGGAGAGAGATCATTCGTTAGTGCATGGACCAATCCCTATAAAGCTGCTGAGTCCATCCAGTCCATGATGTTGGGCTCTGTCTCTTGTAACAGTCTTCCAGAGCAGGAGAAGCTGTGTGCAGTGTTGGATCGCTGCCGGCTGATGATACTGCAGAACTTGTCTGGTTTCATCAAAGTTCATTCTTTGTTTGTAATGGTCGGAGGGAAATCAGGGCCAGTCGCTGGTGATCTGAAGATATCTAGTTGGTGGGCTATGAAAGTGCCACATAGCAGGCAGCAGCATACAACTGAGTTCATTGCCTGTTTTCCCCTAAAATCAAATCCCCATGAGGTACACATTGGACTTTCCCATATTCCCGCATTACCCACCAAGTATATACCGGTCCCTGAGCAAAAGCAATCCCACGAGTTGATTTGCCTCTACCTGAAGCAGGAATAACCCAGGCTATCTTCCCCAGTAACTTCTATCTGTGCACCACAGGAACTTTGTTGTCTTCTACAGTATGTAAAAGTTCTGACTGGGTTGGGCCAGTTCTGTTGGCAGATCCTCTGGTGTTGACCAGCCAAGTGGCTTTTGGTAAATGTGTACTCCAATGTTTGAAAGTCCCACCACCCATTGCTCTCAGTGTAGTTTTTAACAGCCCATTGTACCGTTTGATTTTCCCGGAGGCTGGTGCATAGTAGGCGATGTGATATACCCACTCAATGCCATGCTCTTTGGCCCAAGTGTTTATAAGGCTGTTCCAGAAATGAGTCCCATTGTCTGACTCAATTCTCTCTGGGGTGCCGTGTCGCCACAAAATCTGTTGCAGTCGAAGTTTGAGTAGATGCTATACTTGTCGCTGGGGTTGGTGTAGCTACTGTGCTTGGAGCTGGAGTAGCTGTGCTGTCTACTGCTTTGCCATCAGATCCAGAGACATTTTTTTCCTTTTGAAGGTGCTGGATAGCATTGAACAGGGCTCTGTAAGTATAGGCCAAGCCCTAACATGTTGCCATGATTTGTCCCTCTCTGGTATGACCAGAATGATGACACACCTCATTTAAAAGTTTTACTAATTTTTCTGGATTTTGCACTTTTTCAGTGGTGAAGTTCCAAAGCACTGGGGGGACCCACTGACTTAGATACTTGCCCATACTGTCCCACACACTAAGTATAACACAAAATCACTACTGCTACCACCAATACTAATAATGATAAGGGTAATAACAAGGGAAGAGAATACAACCGCTCACCACCTGCTGATTAATAGCAAGCCCGACCCGAGGTCTGGGTTTTGGGAATGAAAATTTCTTGTAGTTTAAGCTCAGCTGGCAACCCAGAACCACGCAGCCGCTTGCTCATTCCTCCTCCTTCCTCCCCTTGCTCCTGGAAGGATGGGGAGGAGAATCAAAAGAATGCAACCCCCACGGGTTGAGATAAGAACAGTCCAGTAACTAAGGTATAACACAAAACCACTCCTGCTACCACCGCTAATAATAATGATAAGAGAAATAGCAAGGGAAGAGAATACAACCACTCACCACCCGCCGATCAATACCCAGCCTGACCCGAGCAGTGATCAAGCCCTTCCAGGTAACTGCCCCCACTTTATATAGTGGGCATGACGTGCTGTGGTATGGAATACCTCTTTGGCTTGTTGGGATCAGGTGTCCTGTCTCTGCTTCCTTCCGACTTCCCTTCCTCCCTGGCACAGCATGAGACTCAAAAAGTCCTTGGTCAGAGTAAACATTACTGAGCAATAACTTAAAACTCAGAGTTATCAGCGTTGTTCCCAGGCTGAAAGTCAAAACCACAGCACTGCACCAGCTATTAAGAAGGAAAAAAATGACTGCTACTGCTGAACCCAGGACACACCCCTATCCCTGCTACTACTATCACTTTTGTCACTTGTATTATATGAGCAAATTCAATCTATAAGTATTATCAGCAGCACACTGTGCATGGCAAGGTACATGCATGTTATAAAGGCGGGAATGAATATGTGCTATTATCCATTCAACAGCAGGAGAGCTCAGGAACTGAGGTGCTGAGTGGCAGAAAGGGAAATTGAATCCTATTCCAGTGCCTGAACATCAAATTTCTTTCTAAACTCATATACTCTCAACCCATTCCTTGTACTCAAAGATGTTTTCATCAGCTGAAAACAAAATAATTTTCTGTCTCTACAGGGTCTGATCCTCACTCACATGACTGATTTTCTTCATGTGAATCCAAGCTTTTGGCAGATAACAACAGAGTAATAACCAGAGAAGATTTAAAATATTTTAAAAGAGGATTATCAATCTGTACCACTGATGTCTTAAAACAATTGTGTGCGCACTCCTATTTCACCAGTTATTGAAGAGGTTAGTCATTCACAAAATGCTCACTGGGAACTTTTGAACACTTTGTTTGACAGGTATTTTGATTCTATTCCACAATCAGCCTTAGTTATTATTCTACCTAAAATAAAAGACAAGAATTACAACAGCCAGCTTCTTACAGAGAATAGTTGTCCAATCTCTACCAAATGTTTTACTCAGTTAACAAATTGGGTTGCTGACCTTTTGTATGGTAACATAGCACATAACATATTTGCAATTAAAGGAAATCAATCCATTGAGAATTTTTGGTTTCAAGTAATTACAAGTCTGCGCGAGATTCAAATAAAAGTGGTGAAAAGGTAATTGAGTAAGTAATACAACAATACAGATAAGCCCCAAAAATTAGGTTCAAAGCACTGATCTGAACTGTACAGCTGTATGTACTGGAAAGAAGCCAAAAATTACAGCTTAAAATCAATTGCCAGCTGTTCTAAAGCACAGCATTGAAAGCAACATTGCAATTGCTACCTTCCAGTCCTGGCTCCTAAAATAGCAGACAAGAAACAGAAAACTAAAATCCAGACCTTTAAAAAAATCTCACCATTTTTTCCATTAATTGCTTGCCTGCTCTGAAATAATTTCTATTTTATTGTATGTTTAGTGACAAGTAAAATTTTGTGCAATCCTTTTACCACTATGATGATCTCATTCTAAAATATCACTATGAAAACCACATGCATTTACAGAAACTCTAGGGAAGCTAATGTTTGAGACTTCCTCCAGCTGAGAGTGCCCAGCACATACAAAAGAAGAAAGAGGTAAAGGAAGGCACAGGGAATCACTTTCTTCTCTCTCACCACTGGGCAGATCTGCAAATATACCAGATGATATGTGTGTCTGCGGATGCAACATATGTTGGAAAAGAGAAACATCTACGCTTTCCAGTCTGGAACTTTAGTTCCCACCTCTGAGGTGTCATCACATCCCTATTGTCCCACTAGACCTAAATCCCTAAATCCCAGGAGCCTTACAAGCAAAAGCAAGTACCTGCAAGGGTGAGCCCAGTCTGTATTTTCACAATGGCAATGGTGTTTAAAATTAAAAAAATAAACAGGAATTTGATTTATGCTTCTTCAGCCACAGAGAATGATTTCATATATATTTTAAAAGTTATCTCAGGACATTTCTTCTAAAAATAATGTGAATACCCTGTAGAGGGAAATCCCTTCTTCAGTGTGCCTTCCCAAGCATGGTATTTTTGCATTTCAGGAACAGGATAGGATCATAGAATAGTTAGGGTTGGAAAGGACCTGAAGATCATCTAGTTCCAACCCCCCTGCCACGGGCAGGGACACCTCCCACTATATCATGCCACCCAAGGCTATGTCAAATCCAGCCTTGAACACCACCAGCGATGGAGCATTCACAACTTCCCTGGGAAACTCATTCCAGTGCCTCACCACCCTTACAGGAAAGAATTTCTTCCTCATAACCAATCTAAACTTCCCCTGTTTAAGTTTGAGCCCATTACCCCTTGCCCTATCACTACAGTACCTCATGAAGAGTCTCTCCCCAGTATCCCTGAAGGCCCCCTTCAGATCTTGGAAGGATGCTAGGAGGTCTCCACGCATCCTTCTCTTCTCCAGGCTGAACAGCCCCAACTTTCTCAGCCTATCTTCATATGGGAGGTGCTCCAGTCCCCTGATCATCCTCGTGGCCCTCCTTCGGACATGTTCCAACAGTTCCATGTCCTTTTTATGTTGAGGACACCAGAACTGCACACAATACTCCAAGTGAGGTCTGACAAGAGCAGACTAGAGGGGCAGAATCACCTCCCTCAACATGCTGGTCACACTCCTTTTGATGCAGCCCAGGATACGGTTGGCTTTCTGGGCTACAAGCGTGCACTGCCGGCTCATGTTCATTTTCTCATCGACCAACACCCCCAAGTCCTTCTCTGCAGGACTGCTCTGTATCTCTTCTCTGCCCAACCTGTAGCCGTGCCTGCGATTGCTCCCACCCAGGTGTGGGACCTTGCACTGGCATGGTTAAACTTCATCAGGCTGGCATCAGCCCACCTCACAAGCATGTGAAGGTCCCTCTGGATGGCATTCCTTCCCTCCAGCATATCAACTGAACTACACAGCTTGGTGTCATCAGCAAACTTGGTGAGGGCACAGTCAATCCCACTGTACATGTCACTGACAAAGATGTTGAGCAAGACTGGTCCCAACACCGATCCCTGAGGGACACCACTCATTACTGGTCTCCAGCTGGACATTGAGCCATTGAGCACAATAATTTGCATGCAGCCATCCAGCCAGTTCTTTATCCACCGAGTGGTCCACCTATCAAATTGATGTCTCTCCAACTCAGAGACAAGGATGTCATGTGAGACAGTGTCAAATGCTTTGCACCAGTCCAGGTAGATGACATCAGCTGCTCTACCCCTGTCCATCAGTTCTGTAACCCCATCATAGAAGGCCACCAGATTGGTCAGGCAGGATTTCCCCTTAGTGAAGCCATGCTGGCTGTCACCAACCACCTGGTTGTTTTTCATGGACCTCAGCATGCCTTCCAGGAGAATCCGCTCCAAGATTTTTCCAGGCACGGAGGTGAGGTGAGACTGACTGGTCTGTAGTTCCCCGGCTCATCCGTTTTCCCCTTCTTGAAAATGGGAGTTATATTTCCCTTTTTCCAGTTGTTGGGAACTTCACCTGACTGCCATGATTTTTCAAATAGGATGGAGAGTGGCTTAGCAACTTCATTTGTCAGCTCCTTCAGGACCCGCGGATGGATTTCATCAGGTCCCATGGACTTGTATACGTTCAGGTTCCTAAGATGGTCTCGAAACAGATCCTCTCCTACAGTGGGCCCAAGGTCTTCATTCTCACTGTCCCTGTGTCTGACTTCCATGACTTGGGTGGTATGGTCAGAGCATTTTCCGGTGAAGACTGAGGCAAAGAAGTCATTAAGAACCTCAGGCTTCTCCAAATCCAGTTCTCCTGATAGCTTCCAGAGGGGGCTCACGTTGTCACTACCCTGCCTTTTGTTTGCAATGTGCCTATAGAATCCCTTCCTGTTATCCTTAACATCCCTAGAGAAGTTTGATTCTAAGTGGGCCTTAGCTTTCCTAACCTGATCCCTAGCTTCCCAGACAACATCCCTGTATTCTTCCCAGGCCTCCTGTCCTTGCTTCCACATTTTATAAGCCTCTTTTTCCCTTCTAATTTTCCTCAGCAGCTCCTTATCTATCCAAGGAGGTCTCCTGGTCCTCCTACAGCACTTCCTTCTAGTAGGGAGGTATCACTCCTGAGCTTGCAGCAGGTGATCCTTGAATACCCACCAAGAGTCTTGGGCCCCCCTGCCCTCTAGGGATATATCCCATGGAATCTTACTGAGCAGGTTCTTGAAGAGGCCAGAGGCTGCTCTCTTGAAGTCCAGGGCAGTGAGTTTGCTGCACACTCTTCTCACTGTCCTGAGGATCTCGAATTCAGCCATCTCATGATCGCTGCAATCAAGGCTGCCCTCGAGCGTCACATTTCCAACCAGCCCTTCCCTGTTGGTGAGGACAAGGTCAAGCATGGCACCTCTCCTTGTTGGCTCCTCTATTACTTGCAGAAGGAAGTTGTCTTCCACCCAATTGAGGAACTTCCTGGATTACTTGTGCTGTTCCGTACCATCCCTCCAACAGATATCAGGGTGGTTGAAGTCCCCCATGAGAACAAGGGCCTGGGAACTTAAGGCTGTTCTTATCTGTCTATAGAGCATTTTATCCACAGAGTCCTCTTGGTCAGGCAGTCTGTAACAGATCCCCACAATAATGTCTCCCATTGCTGTTCTCCCTTTAACCCTGACCCACAAACTGTCTGTTGACTGCTCACCTATCCCCAGTCACAGTTCCATACTCTCCAGCCTATCCCTAACATAAATAGCAACTCCCCCTCCCCACCTACCGGGCCTGTCTTTCCTAAAGAGCCTGTAACCTTCCATTCCAACACATCAGTCATAGGAGCCATCCCACCATGTTTCTGTGATGCCTATGATATCATACGCCCGTAGGCGTGCACACATCTCTAATTGCTCTTGTTTGTTCTCCACGCTACGGGTGTTTGTATAGAGGCATTTGAGCCGAGCTCCAGTTGAAGCCGGCTCATTGGCTGGAGCAGCTGCAATATCCCTACGTTGCTCCAAGCATTTATTATAGGTGCTGGCAACTGACTGGGTGTGTTGGGATGGAATGATGCCCCTCTCCCCCAACACATCTAGTTTAAAGCATCCTTGACCAGTCTGGCAAGCCTCCTCCCAAATCCACTCTTCCCTTTCTTTGTCAGACCAGCTCCACCAGCCCCCAGTAGACCCGGCCTCCAAAATTGAGTCCCATGTTCAAAGTACCCAAACCCCTGATTATAGCACCACCCTTCTAACCATTTATTAACCTGGCCAAGCTTCCTAGCCTTTTTAAGGTCCTGCCCTGTATCCTGGAGAATTGACGAAAAGACAATCTGAGCTCCAGAGCCCCTAAACACCTCTCCCAGAGCTCTGTAGTCCTTCTTTATGTTCTCCTGGCTACTGCTATCTATATCAGTAGCACCCACATGGATGACTAGAAGTGAGTGATAGTCAGTGGGACCGACTAGAGCAGGCAGCTTCTCTGCAACATCCCTGATCCGAGCCCCTGGTAGGCAGCACCCCTCCCTTGAGTCTGGGTCAGGCCGACAGATGGGTGCCTCTTTTCCTTTCAGAGTAGAGTCCCCTACTACTACGGCCCGCCGCTTTCTCCTTACAGCACCAGTAGAGATCTTCTTTACCAGTGTATGAGCTGGTTGTTCCTGGTGGGAGGGTGGTTCCTCATCAGCCCCCTGCAGGACAGAGTGTGTTAAAGTTCGGTAAATGGAAAGAGAAGATGTAACCCCAAAAGTTGAGTATGACCCTTCCCAGGCTTATCTTCAGCCTTGACAAAGCTGTGGAGTGCACAATGATAAGAAGCTGAGTTAGGACTTCTGGATACATTTACAGTAATAAGCTGTGTAAAGACAAATGGTGCTACGTCGGTTCTGAGACTACACAACAACCCCCAGAATGATTCAAACCACAGTGCACAAAAGAAGAAACACCTAAACAACAGCAGTATTTCTGATTTTACTGCCAGTCACAGTATTTCATGTATTCCAAGCACTTGGAATAAAGAAATTTCAGAAGAGTTTTTTTAAGAGGCTTTTTTCCTCTTTTTTTTTAAGTACACATTTATTTCTGGACCTCAAAACTGTGAAAAATATTCAAAACCAGAAAAGAATTTTGTCCTGGGTTCAGCAGTAGCAGTCATTTTTTTCCTTCTTAATAGCTGGTGCAGTGCTGTGGTTTTGACTTTCAGCCTGGGAACAACGCTGATAACTCCGAGTTTTAAGTTATTGCTCAGTAATGTTTACTCTGACCAAGGACTTTTTGAGTCTCATGCTGTGCCAGGGAGGAAGGGAAGTCGGAAGGAAGCAGAGACAGGACACCTGATCCCAACAAGCCAAAGAGGTATTCCATACCACAGCACGTCATGCCCACTATATAAAGTGGGGGCAGTTACCTGGAAGGGCTTGATCACTGCTCGGGTCAGGCTGGGTATCGGTCAGCGGGTGGTGAGTGGTTGTATTCTCTTCCCTTGCTATTTCCCTTATCATTATTATTATTGGTGGTAGCAGTAGTGGTTTTGTGTTATACCTTAGTTACTGGACTGTTCTTATCTCAACCCGTGGGGGTTGCATTCTTTTGATTCTCCTCCCCATCCTTCCAGGAGCAAGGGGAGGAAGGAGGAGGAATGAGCAAGTGGCTGCGTGGTTCTGGGTTGCTGGCTGAGCTTAAACCACAACAAATTGTCATTCTCAAAGCCCAGACCTGGAAGGAGCGGAAAGAAAGACAAAAGGGGAAAGAAAAAAAACAGGGAGAAAAGCACAAACCAACCTAAATAAAAACAACATTTCCATGGCTGGATCTTTTTTTCTCTTGCATGTCTAGACGGTGGCAAATCTGAATTCATTATTTCAAAAGTACAGAGTTACGTAATGAGAGAAAAGTGGAAAGTATTGCAAGAAAAGCTTAATGACCTATAAATATCTCCTGCCATGGTACTTCAGACTAAGGATTTCTATTCAAAATAAGGAATTTTCCTCATTTCATAGTGAGACCTCTATGGAAGGATTATCCCTAACCCTCTTTTAGACTAGAGTTTTTCAAGCACATGTGTTCCCTCAACTTACATCCCTAAGTTTTCCTTTCAATGCAGTCATCTTGAAATGTTAGGAAAAAGCGCTGATGTCAATACATAGGAAAGATCTCCCAAAGGCTAATTGAAAACAAGATTGTTTCAAAAGAAAATTCCTCATGTCTCAGACTTATGCCTCTCTGCACAGATATAACCAACATAAAATGTCTCAAGTTGAGATCATGAGTTTTGCAACCCACTTTGTTGAAATACATCTTTACACAGCCTGTCAGAAGATAGGAGACAGATGTTCAATGCTTTCCACACTAATCTTCAAATAAACCACATGAGTTTTATGAGTGTTTCTTAGTGGGAAAGAAAATGGCTTAGTCAAACAGCCTGAAAACTACAGAGTAATTGTAGCTTGGTTTGTAAGCTAAAATTAGGCTCCTCTTTTCTCCTATCAGTTGAGAAAACTGTCTGGAAAGGTTCTATCAGAGAGAGATTTTGCTTCAGTTTTCCCTCTGCTGCTTCTTTCTCACATGGGGCTGCTTGCAACAATAGTGCCTGAGTGATCTGTATTCTGTTTTCTAAAGAAAACAAAACACAAGCACTGTTCCTGGGTTACTCATTTGACTCCTATAACACAAAATGTGAGAGAATATCTCCTAATGCTATTCAAATCATCTTCTTGCGATTTTCAAGTGTCAAGTACTTTCTGTTTTTTTTTTCATGGAAAAGAGGTGTTTTCACATGCTGACTTTGCACATTGAACAACTGTGCAAATTCTGTAGCATGGCAGCATACAGTGTTTCAGATGTCAGACAAATATCTTTTCTAGAGGGCAATAAGAAATTATAAGTTCTTATTTTGTGGTTAGATACTGAAGTTCTTACTCAGGAAAAATGATCACTTAGCTAGCACTCAGAGTTTACAGAGACAGAGGCCAGAAGGAACCATCAGGTCTCCTTAAATTTCATTTACTTAGCTTTGTATTGAGCTCATTAACTTACATTTGGTTAGAGTATAATTTGTATTTGTCCAAATTGTTTTTCCTAATAAGTTTTCACTGCACATAGAGTAACACATGAAAGATTCACCAGTGATCCCAGGAGTATAACAGCCTCCCTCTGTTAGAAAAGAAACTCAATGTCCCTTATTTTCAAATGTAACTGATCAGGCTTTGACTTCCTGCCACTACTTCTTTTTGTTCTTGTCTCTGCTGTAGGAAAGAAACCTTCATTATTCAGTTTTTTCCCCTCAATGGGAGTACTTAAACTGTATCATCAAGTCACCTCTAAATCTCCTTTTTGTGAATTACACAGGCTGAGCTTGAAGCCTAACACATGAATTCATATTCCTTCAAAATTTTATTGTTTATTTTCCACACTTTCCCCAATGTTTAAAGATCCTTTCTAAAACATACATACTAGAATTGGACACAGTATTCTAGGAACAGTTTCACCAGCGTTACTTGCAGATAAAGACATTTCTTTTCTCCCTTGTTTACACTCCCAAGAATTGTACCATCCTTTTTGGCACTAGTATTGAATTGGAACCCCCCATCAGAGATCCTTACAAAGAAAAATAGTCCTGCTTTCCATAAAAATGTTTCGCAGACTTTGTACAATTTTGCATGTGTAACTTTGCAGTTGGCTGTTTTGCTAGTACTTGGTGCCATAAAATAGCACACATCTTCTATGAGAGGCAATTTTCTCTTCTTGGTAATACACTTTTGAACCACATTGACTACATGGGAGAAGTGTAAAACAGAGCACGCAGTGGCCACAGCAGTGGACAGTTATGATCTAACAATACTTCTGAGAGTAGTAGAAGTGATTAATCTGGATTATTTATTAAAAACGGTACTTTGAAAGTGTGACACTTGGTGAAGACATGAAAAGTGAAGGAAAGGGAACAATGTAAATTCCTCCAAATCTCTTTTGAAGTATTCACAGAAACAGAAATCATATTCAGACATATCTGCTTTTCGCATTTCTACAATATGCAACATAATGAGCTCCTGACATCCTGGTTTATGCCTCAAATAAGGCTGCACAGAATCAATCCAGCTGCACACAAATAGGCACTGAGTGTAAATTTGAGGGGCATTTATATAACAGTGACACCAAGAAGCGTTCAACGGGTTAATCCTGGGTCATAATGAAAGATTCATTCTTTTCTGGAGTGGCTGCAATAATCACACAAGGAATATGCTTAATATTTATGCAACTTTGCCTTATCATAGACGATGCTTCATTTTCTTCAAAACCAACACCTGTACCTGTGTGAAGTATGAAACACAGAATCACTGTTAATACTATATAGCTGTAGTCAAAGAAAGCCGAGAACAAGAACTGGCCAGTGGGTAAGAGCAAAGGGCTAAGCAAATGAGGAGAAACATAGTCTACATGTAATATAAAAAGGAAACGGCTACATGCCCAGTTCTCAACAGCATAATGGTGTGACACATTAGACTATAGAAGTTATTGTTTTGTTTATACTTTCTGCAGTCTGTAACTGAATTTCAGTCTCATACCGTTGTCCTAAGAAGCACCAACCTCCTTCTGATCAAGTATGAAGACAAATGAGCCAAAACTGTAATGTGCTTTTGGAGCATTTCAGAAATGTTAGTCTTGATTGTGAGAGAAAATACATCAACCTTTCATATAAAAATGTGTCAAAACAATCCGTGGTGCACAGCATGTGAGCAATAACTGGGTCCCTTGATCTGTTTCAACACACCATGTCTGAGCTTTCTGTAATAAAAAACATATGGAAAGAAAATGAAAGAGCAAGAGGATTTGCATTCTTCAAATAATTCCTAACTGAGGACATAGGATACCTCACAGATATTTCCCTATAATCTAAATCCCATTTTTCCAGAGATATCTGCTAGGACAGAATTTGCAAATATTCTTCCAGATGGTGGTGAAATAAAAAAAAAATGGCTTTTTATGAAATAACCATGGAAGTATCAGTCTCTGGCACAGTTTGGGCAATGGTAAATGCACAGTCACAGTGACTCAATTGTTTTTGACAACTGTTTAAAAAAAGAGGATCAAATGCTTCCAAAGAAGGTTAAGCACTCTGCATTTTTAAGTGGATCAAATACAAGTCACTTGCCATCCTATACTTATGTTTTCTATTTGGTTATGTCAGCGTAGTGAGAGGTGGCCAAAGCATATTTGGTAGGCACCAAAACACACACATTCTTTGTATGGAATGGAAATTGAAAATTCAGAATTGTTCCCTGAACCCAGCTGTTAAGGCTATCTGTTTGTGATTGATTAAGAAGTAGGAGATATCAAAATGCAGATATACTGCAGCACTTGCAGAGTACTGTATGTTCAACAGGATACAAGAAAAGGGAAAATTGATCTAAATAAAGCAAGGGACACCATGAGACATGTATAGAGGATACTTTGCTTTTTCTCATACACCAAGAAATAGAAAATGGTGAAAACCACTTCCAGTAATATAGCACATTGCAGACTTGTTTTTTTCCCCTGAATTCCACACCTTGCTTGTGGAGAGTTATTTGGCTGAGAATGGCCACGTGAGCAATCCAGCCTTTGATTTAGCCTCACCTGAGTAGTGAGCAGAAGGCTTCACAGGCGGCTGAGGGGGTTAACAAAGGACACCTGTGTGCTGACACGGAGAGGGAGTGTTTCCTGAGCTGCAACCAATCATTAAGCTGTTGCTAACACTCGACCAAGAGGCATTAACCAATCAGATGTTATCAAATGTTCTAGTAGCTTGAAACTTTCTACAAAAGGCACCACTTGTGTTACAATAAATTGTCAGCACCTGATTACATTAATCTGCATGTGTTGTCCATGATCTCCCACACTTGCTAACTTGTGCTTTTTCTGAGAAAAACAAGATGTGTGCAGGTGCCTCCACAGTTGCAGTTGTCAGCAAATGAAAAAGGTGAATTGAATGGGCAGTACAACCTGGCTGAGTAGGTGGGCCATGAGCAATTCTAGTTTATCAAATCTGACTCCCTCTCCTTCCCCTTCTTCTCTTCAAAACACTCCTCCATCTGTCTTACCAGTGAAATCAGCTACTCCAGACATGTCCTTCTTCCCACCTTCTCCAGATTCACAGCTGTATTCCTCTCCTCATTTTTTCCCTTGTTACCATCCACCCACTTCTGTAACACCAGCTCATCTAATACACACTACCCCATTTTTTCCTTGGTTCTTCAGAACTGAAAAAGAGGTCTACTCAATCATCCAGCTAAATAACGGGGGCAGGTAAGCCTTAAGTGCTTGCTTTGGCTGACCAGACATCTCAGCAGCAGTGACAAGTTGCAGGTGATAGCCTTTCCCAGGAAGTGTAGCCCATGTGGAGCAGGGGGTGAGCTGCCATTGCATAGGTACACAAGGATCTGTCAAGCCAAATGAATGACTTGTGCAAAACATGGTGGTACCTTCACTATTTTTGAAGAAAAACTTACTTTGGGGTTTTGAGGTGCCTTTTGTAGCAAGCAGAGGAAAAGATGGCAAATGACATATCAATCCAAACATTGGTAGAGTGGTTAATTTTATAGGCTATGAGGATAGATAATGCAGTTTCCAAAAAAAACAGCAAGTAGTAAGAGCTATAAAATAGTCATTGATGCTAGTTATTATTAAAGCCTTGGTCTTTACCGTCCCTCAGAGCAGTATTCACAGCACATTATATTTTAAAGCCTAAACTGCACTTGTCTCGCACCTCTGAATCTGGCACCAAGTAAATAACTCTAAGTAAAGAATGAAAAAATAACGCCAACAGAAAGCTGCCTAACTGAATTCTTGGGACAATGAAGTGTGAACAGGTGTGGTGATGTGTTAAGCAGCACATGGAAAAAATTCCTGTGCTTGCTAATGAGATGACAGTTGCTTGTTACGCAAACTGTCCTAATAAAATCATCTTTGCCTGGTACCTATGCCTTTGGGCTCAGATCCAATCAACCTGAGAGCTGCAGCATGTCATTCAAAATGACATTCATCAGTATAGACAACTATTTGAGATCTATATGCATAGCGGTTCCCAATACTTGCTACCATTATGATAAAAGCAAGTTTTCATCAGATTAAGTCTGGGACATGCAAGCTTCCCCAGCCAGAAAAGAGTGGGGACTGAGGAGAATTGCAAGCTCCATTACTGGGAAATATAGACTCATTAAAATAATCTCCATTCAGTGCATTTCTGTAGTTTAAAACAACACTGATATTTTCCAATGAAGTGAGTGCTAATAAATTTACATATTAAATTGTGATGAGCTGAAAGAGAAGTGGGAAAATATAGGCTTGTCTGTGATTTTTTTCTCAGACCACAGCCTTCTTTTTTATTTATTGGCAGGAGAAAGAGAAGGAAACAAGGAAGGAAGAGCAATCATCCTATAATTATTCCTCCTGATATTTTTTTTTTTCTGAAACACGTTACACCTTTTGCATCTTAAAGAAATTAAAAAGAAATTAAAATCTACTGACAATTTACATACTAACATATCAACAACTGAATCCATTGAAATCAATAAAAAAGGATGATACATTAACCTTTAGAGCACTGGAGTTCAAGATGAAGACTGGCAGAGTTCTTCTGTGTTTGATCAGCTCATTTAAGTCAGTATGCAATGTAAGTTAATTGGCTGTTTCACAGTAGTGCAGAGAGATTTTCATGTTTTAAAAAAATACTTTATTTTCATTATTATTACTGCAGCAAGCTAAAAAATCTCCTTTAGTTTTTTCCATGTGCTTTTGCTAAAAATATTAATACAGAAGGTATATTGTACTGCAACATATGCTGTAAATGACAATAATTTTCTTTTTTTTTTTCTTGCCACGATATTTACTTACTTTTGGAGGGAGAAAAGGAATGAGGAAATATCATACACAGTAAATAGATAAAGCATACCACCACACAAACCCCAGCATACACAAACTCCGAATATTTTGAGAAAAAATAATTTCTGATAAAGTGCTTCCTGGAAATTTATCTTCCACAGCATGGAAGGAAGGCAATTTATATGCAGTGTTAATAACAATAATATTTAAAAAATATCATGTCTGATGAACTGACAACATTCAGCTTTTAGGCAAAAGGAAGCTATTCCTGGCATATTTTGAAAGAGGGTGGATATATCCAAATTAATTATGAGAAAGACTGAAAAAGATGATATGCATATGGTACAGTTTTCTTTTTCCTGAGACTTTCAACAGTATTTCAGCTCTCTAAAAATAATTTTGTATCACTTTAGCAAGGAGTTACTAATACTAAGAGATCATAATATGAAATACATATATTTACCAAAGTATTATGGTAAACCATATTTCCCATTCATTTTTAAGAATCAATACAGTCAGTGAAACAATGTAGTTTGCTTAACGTTATAATTGCTGTCTGTGACAACTCTTTTTTTTAAAATTGTAAGGGTGAAGTAACTCAGAGGACTTATATACAATATGCATGTAACCACAGTTATTTTTAAATGGAGGGAAGGGAGAGAACACTTACACTCTGAGAAAAATATATATTCCTATCTTTCTGAACTCAAGTTAACCTGTACTGGTGTGCTGACACGACGTAATTATGACGACCAGAGTCATTATAAAATAAGGAAAGCTTCCTGGAGCTGTGCCGTTTTAGTGAATATCTGTACAATATTGATTGGCAAATCATCTTGATATTTAAAAAAATTAATGCTATAATAATCTGTCATTAGAATCAATAACTTTATTATTCATAATGCATGAAGTGTTAAGATGAACCTGTTGCGGAATAAATTTAGTGGTCTGTCACTTAATACAATCTGATCTTACTATACTGCTAACGTGCACAAAACATTAAAATATAGAATATTGGCACATATGTGATTTATGATAAATTTAAGGTATGGAGGGATCTAGGATAAGTCTTGATGTTGCTCCACTGAGGTCAGAAAAACTAATATTTTTAACTATGTTTGTGACAGAAGCTTAAATGAGAAATCTTCTGAATTAAAAGATGCACTTCTCTATCTACCCTAGCCTTTACCTTTTTTTTTTTTTTTTTTTTTTTAACAGACATATTCTATGAAATCTAGGGTATCTAAGAAAAAATGAATAACACATTTTAAATCTTATGCATGTGACTAAGATCAACAAAATGGTCTGCAGCAATTTTTTTGAAAACGGCTTTGTTTTTAATTTGCTTCAAATTCCCTGTTTGACTTCAAGATTTAACCATAAAATAACAGAGGAAATACAAATCTGAAACAAGTTCAGATTTATACCCAAAAATAAAATTAGAAGGCAAATATATGGACAGCTCTGCTTTCCTTCACATTTTCTTCTGTGGAACAGTCTTACCTTATCCAGGGGCTTCAAATAGAAAAATTGGAAAAAATGTAGCTAGTGAGATTAGCTATAAGGCTACCTAGCTCTAACGCAACCTCTATCGTACATGTCAAGTTTTCAGAGATACTTCTTTTGTAACATGCTGTGACTTCTTACCTCCATTAGGACCTTAGGTCTGTTGCAGTTAATACAAAAATCTGGAATTTTCCTAATGATCTGTCAGAGGACGATGCAGTTCTGAAAATTTGAATGTTCCATAAGAAAAAAATTTAATTTAATGTTTTGCTGTTGTCTGCAAAGGGGATACAAGAACAGTAGACACTAGGAAAAACTTCAGAAATTCTGGGTTTCATTCAGCTCCACAAGTCATACAAAATCTGAAAGCTACCTAAAATCAGAAGTATCTTTGACGTACAGCAAAGCATCAAAAGGAACAAACATTAGTCCCACTTCCGTAAGAAATATCAGGAAAAGTAACAACTTAACTGGGAATAACCAGCTTAAAGAATCTGTCAACAATGTCATGGGTTTATAGGCTACGTGTCCAATTCAAACCACATATTTTCTGAGACTCTCCACAAATTCAAGACTGCTGAACTATTTCCCCTCAAAATGATCCTAAAAACCAAGACCATATGAAATTGTCCAGATTAATTAAAGACCACAAAAGTACTTTCTTCATTACCATACCACTCTGGAAGGTCTGTGGTAATTACGTATTTCCTTTCTATTAGCTTTCTTTTGATGTCTGTGTCTTGTTTTCATTTAGAATACAGTGTTATTAGGACACAGACTGGGTTGCTTTATTCATCTGCAGTGTAGTCACATCAATTATCTTATATGATTTTTTTAATGTAAAAGCAATAGCTCATTTTACTTAAGTAAAATATTCATCCAATAGGTAGGAACCTTCTGTGCAAGGATTACACTATTTCTGTTCCTTGCCCATTCTGGAAAATGCATTAAAATTATGTGTCATAATTAAATTCAGAGGCAAGGAGAACTTTTAACTCTATATATTGAAAATTTCATTTTCATGCATGCGAAGTATTCCCCTCACTAGTAATTATAATGTAAGGAGTTCAAGTAGAACTATGTATATAATTCCTTCTGCCAAAAGCACTCTGGTAAATCTTTGTTCTTTTGACATGAAACCCTGACTCAAACCTGGCAAGTCTTAATACATTATTTGGTTGGAAGCATACTGTAAACCCTCATCTGCTCTCACAATAGTACTGTATGTCTTTCTGGAGCTTTCTTATAAAAATGTTTAAGTACACTACACCATACAGTATCAAATTTACAATTCAAAGTCGTGCAGTAAAATCATAATAAACCTGATTTTAAGAGTTTTTGCAGTTTCTTTCTCTAAAAAGAAACTCACAGTTTATCATAACATCTTCTTGTAATGTGGCTTAGGTTGCCACATTTTGAATTTGTACTGGCCTGACAATGACACTTATAATAATTTCACTAAGTATGAACTAAGTCCTCTTTCCCTCTTTCTTACTTTTTTATATACATGCACTTTTAGGTTTACATCCAAGGCATGGGATAGCTCAGACTTTTTTTTTTTTTTTTTTTTTTTGCTTTTCATTTGTATGAGATTGTGCCATCAATAAAGAAACAGAAGAAAATTAAGTAAGACAATATAATTTTTCTGCACATACAACAAAGAGGTATTAAATATGATGGGTGTTTGGAAGAACATCTGTACTGCTACTGCTCTCCCATGGCTCAGTTGTCAATTCACAGAAAGACACTACTATCTTCTCAACATGCACATAATAAAAGTCTGACAATAAGAAGTTGGCTTCTCCCATGGATGTATGCCAGGACAAAAAATTGACATATTTCAATAGCCACCGATAGGTTTCCAACCTACATCCAAAAATGTGTCCTATTTTTGCATTAAAGATTCTAGTTGAACTTGACTTCTGTAGAAAATTGGCAACTTGTAAGGTAGGCAACACCAGAAATTTTGTAACCCATGAGCTTTTAATTTAGTCCTCTGCTGGATGGTTATGAATAGAAACAGAAAACTTGCAGACAAATAAATTCCTGAAAATGCAGTGTAGGTGATTTTCATCCCTCTCTCCTCTGATAAAAAAAAACATGATGACAGAGTAGACAAAAAGTTTGAACACTGTGTTTTCTTTTTGAAAGAAAAATACTTTCAGCCTGAAAGTAAAATTCATTTAAATTATTTCCTCATTTCAGCTTGGAACAGGGGAAATATTTCATTTCAGTTAAACAAAACACTCAAACCAGGAATTAATAATACTGCCATAGAAATTAGTTACTTTTGACAGCACGTTTTTCACTGCTGTTGCACATTAGACTACAAGTAGTTGAAGATAAAAGATGAAGGTGAGACTACAGGTTTTTTGTTTGGTTTTATTTTTCTGTATAAAAATAGCACAGAATTAACCATTAGGCTTGTTTTCTTTCTTTTTTCTTTTTTTTTTTTTTAAATAAACTACACCATATTTGCAGAATTACTGACTCTTTTATCACTCTTTTCTCCAACAAAAATTTCCTATTTTACTTGGTTGTTACTCGAGGCACTTGAATATAGTGCTTTCAAGGCACATCTGGACACTGCATGTCATCTGAATTATTTTGTCAAGATCAAAGACAGAGAGAGCAATAATCTCAAAGGTCAAGTAACATGAATGCTAATTTACCCCAAGAAAAGACACAGTGATTTTTCCCACCTTAGTGTGATTGAAAAGAGGGGAAAAAAAGAACAGCTCAATACCTTGCCATCTTGCAGAGAAGTATCTTCTTCTCTGTACCCGTAAGGTTCCTTCTTGTAAGATACCTTTAAAAATCCATACTAACACAACCAAAACCAACTAGCAGACCTGCAGATACACTGTGTTTGTACATTGAAAAAAAAAAATTAAAAAAAAGTCATAGTTACAGTGATAGTAACAGTGGCTCCTTTTAAAGCTTTTCTCCAGCACATCTGTTGAGCTACACATCCGGGAGTCCTGAGGGAGCTGACAGATGAAGATGCTAAGCCACTGTCCATCATATTTGAAAAATCATGGCAGTCAGGTGAAGTTCCTGATGACTGTAAAAAGAGAAATGTAGCTCCCATTATCATGAAGGGGTAAATGGAAGACCTGGGGAACTACAGACTAATCAGTCATACCCCTTTGCATGACAGGATCATGGAGCAGATTCTCCTGGAAACCATGCTAAGGTGCATAAAACAAATCAAGGTGGCTGGTCACAGCCAAAAGGGCTTCACTAAGGGCAAATCATACCTACACAATTTGGTGGTCTGCTACAACAGGTCTATAGAACTTATGGATAGGGGCAAAGAGGTTGATGTCATCTACCTGGACCTGTGCAAAGCATTAGACACTGTTCCACACTACATCCTTGTCACTAAACTGGAGAGACATGAATTTGACAGATGGACCACTCAGTGGATAAAGAATTGTCTGGATGACAGCACATAAAGAGTTGCGGTCAACAGCTTAACGTCCAGCTGGAGACCAGTGATAAGTGGAGTCCCTCAGGGGTCGGTGTTGGGATTGATTTTAGTCAATATCTTTTGTCAGCAACATTGGCAGTGGGTCTGAGTGTGCCCACAGCACATTTGCTAATGACACCAAGCTCATCAGCAGTGTGATGTTGAGTTGAATGTTTTGTGGTCAACATGCTGGAGGGAAGCAATGGGATCCAGAGGGACCTTGATACACCTGAGAGATGGGCCAATGCCAACTTCATGAAGTTCAAAAAAGTGCAAGTTCAATTCAAGTGCCCAGTTCTGCACCTGGGTTGGGGCAATCCCGGGCACAGCTACAGGTTGGCCAAAGAAGAGATACACAGCAGCCCTGCAGAGAAGGACTCGGGGGTGTTGGTTGATGAGAAGCTCAACATAAGCTGGCTTCAATGTACGCTTGCAGACCAGATACCAACCATGTGCTGGGCTGTAGCAAAAGGAGTGTGACCAGCAGGTAGAAGGAGGTGATCCTGCCCTTCTCCTCTGCTCCCATGAGACCCCACTTGGAGTAGAGGGGCAGTTCTGCTGTCCTTAGAATAAGAAGGACATGGAGCTGTTGGAGTAAGTCCAAAGGAGGTCCATGAGGAAGATCAGGGGACTGGAGCACCTCCTCTATGAAGACAGGCTGAGAAAGTTAGGGCTGTTTAGCCTGGAGAAGAGAAGCTGTGTGGGGACCTCCTAGCAGCCTTCCAGTATCTGAAGGGGGCCTATAGGGAT
Organism: Ara ararauna; assembly: GCA_028858755.1. Taxonomy (NCBI): domain Eukaryota; kingdom Metazoa; phylum Chordata; class Aves; order Psittaciformes; family Psittacidae; genus Ara; species Ara ararauna. The sequence goes on from CM054410.1 coordinate 54,291,630, forward strand.
GCTGGAAAGGGACTCTTCATCAAGGACTGTAGCAACAGAACAAGGGGTAATGGGTTCAGACTTAAACAGGGGAAGTTCGGGTTAGATATAGGGAAGAAGTTCTTCACTGTGAGGGTGGTGGGGCATGGGAACACGCTGCCCAAAGAAGTGATAAATGCTCCATCCCTAGCAGTGTTCAAGGCCAGGTTGGATAGAGCTTTGGGTAACATGCTCCAGTGTGAAGGATCCCTGCATGTGGCAGGGGGTGGGAGCTAGATGCTTTTAAGGTCCTTTCCAACCCAAACCATTCTATGATTCTATGATTTGTGCTACTATCATGACACCCATCTCATCATACGTATAAACTCTTATAGTGCACCTGTCAACACATACAGCTCTCTATTAGTTATGAAATTGCCCTAACTTAGAAACTTCTAGAAACTATAAAGGAATCAAAACCCAAACACTTTTGAACCAAATATGCCTTCATTGTAATATCATGCAAAAATTACAGAAAAAAAGCAACAAATCAACCAATGCTATTCTGCCTCTGTCATATGATTTAAGACAAGAAATGTTTCTGCCCTGTCATAAAGCTGTATGAAATGCAGTCACGGACTAAATCATGTATGAAAAAAATAATAATAAAAAAAAATCATTCTGTTACCCTGGGGTCAGTTTTGGTTTATAGGGAGCTCTCACAGTGTCTTCTAGGCAATGAAAGCAGATGCTGAAATGATGGCAAAGGAGGTTGGCTGCTCCACAGAAAGTAGGTTGGGCAGAAAGAGGAGTGTTTACCAAGGCAGGAAAAGCAAGAGTTAGTACCCCTAATCAAGTTCTTTCCAGCATGGAATAACTCTCTAAAAAGCAACTCTTGGTCAAACCAAGAAAAGAAGACTAACTATTAGGAAATTTGATGAAAAGCCTGCTGTTCTGTATCACTATTTCATAAAGTAGAAGCAATGCAAGCAAAATGAATCTAACACCAGTAGAATTTGAATGACTATATAACCTCTGCTTCCTTGTGCCTAGTACCAATTCATTCTTCTGGCTGGTCTTAGAAAAAACGTCTCCTTTTCAAAATGAGATGAGAAAAAATTCTTGATGAACTTGGCTGGAAGCAGGCTCTGTTGAGGATTCTGACCCAACCTAAGTGTAGTTTAGAGAGAAGTGGAAGCTACTGTGCACACAGAATACACAGTTTCATCCAATTTGTAGTTCAATAACAGGAAGCAAGACCATCTTACCTGTGCACATTGTTTTATATCTTGAAAAATACTGTATTTATTGTAATAGATTAGCTAGATACAATTTCTTGCAGTCTTCTGGAACTAGCCAAATTTCTGATATCAGGGATGCAGCTGTACAACTAAGGGAAAAAACAAACTCATCCATCATTTCCAACTGGCAGTACCATATGGAAACAAATGTACTGAGACCCCTGAGATAGTCACATACAGAAGCAATCTCTGAAAATAGTTAAATAGCTACTGTAAGGCATTGCATTTACATAAGAAAGACTAGCAAGTGAAATTCCTATGATAGTGACTGTTCTGACAAAAATTTTTTTCAATTCTAGGACAAGAAACCTTGCCTTTTTCTCAGTCTACAAACAAAAAGGGAAGCTGAACAAGGAAGCTGGGCTGAGCATTCAGGTTCTCTTCAGTATATTAATTCAGTATAGCATTTGACATATAGGTAGAGAAACATTTCATAATAATTTTTTTTTCTCAGTTTCTAAAAAACACTTTTTGCCCTTAATACTCCAATAAACAAGTTTCGATTTTTGGTTGCTGTTTAAATTCACTTGAGAGGAATTAAATTTATCTGCTTACTAATATGCCAACTGAATAGTTAATATGAAAATTGGTGAGTTCATATGCCATTGATGGATATGATTCATAAGAATTTGTCACTCATCGTGGAATCATGATGCTCAATTAGCACCATGCATGCGTTGATGAACTAAGCAATCAGGCTTTCACATATACTTAAAACCCACAACTATAGCAACAGTACTGTATCTTTAAAAGGTAACTCCAACAATATCCAATCATCCATCAGAAATAGGCAGAAGTATTAGATTTATCTTGAAATAAAACTAATTGTAAAAATACAAAGGTAAAAGGAAAATATTAAAAATTTCATACTGAAACTGACAAACCACATTGTAACTCAGTTCTGTCTTAAAAATAGTAACAACTCTCTTCTCACCTCTAAATGTAAATCTTACTAACACAGGATATATATTTTTAAGAAGTAACAGTCATTATGCATTCACACTTACAGTGTGCATCACATTTGATGGTCATATACTTTCTAAACCCATACTGTGGAAATGGAGTACTGCAACCAGCAGCAAGTAAGTGGATGGGTCTTAGTGTTTAGCCAGCAAAGACTTTTACAGTGGAGAATAATCTATATGTCTAATCAAAGTATGGTATCACCAGTTATCTTTGTCATGATTTCTTACTTTAAAAATTGCCTTCAAATTTTAGCTTTCTGCTTTAAAAATCAAAACCTACTCCTGCTTCTCAGGAAAGTTGTTTGATGTATTAGTCGCATTCTTCATAAATTTTCATCCCTCTGTCTTTACAGCAAAGTCACAAAAGTCAGCCAAGCACAACAAAAGTAGAATGTGCCTCTTAGTTTTATATTCTCATATAACCTAAGCTGTGAACCTTGGTTGTTAATCCTAGACACCTTACTTTCCTTTACAAAATCAATTTGATGGTTTTAACTGAATCCATCTTCGGTGCTACAAACTGGTCAAGTTCACAGAATTGCTATCATAACTCAGTTCAATTGACAATTTTTAACCTCAGAAATAGCTCAAACAGGTCTAGTATGATAACTGAACTACCTCTCATCCCATCCTTTACAAAGCACAGTTATTTTAAATCAACATTGACCAAGGTCACCAGCAAGGTCACACAAAATCCTTCTGTACCAAACACCTGTCTAATCACCCTGTAAGTAGTGGATAAAACACAGAAGACTGGTTTTCTTCTTTTTAGCATTTAATTTTGGTAAGCATTAAGATTGGTGAACATGAGTTTTCATTTGAGGGAAAAAAGTGCAAAATATCTATCAAAGTCTAAATGGGCAAATGCTACTTAGGTGCAAGTATTGAACCAGAAATGCAACAGCACAAAACATATATATAAAAAAAAAAAAAATCAGGATGCAGTGTGGTTTCTGAAAAAAATATTAAGTTCATCTAGAAAGATTAAATAGAGGTTCTTTATTCTTCTTAGTTTGTATACCAAATTCCAGTGTGCTTAATAATAAACACATTCATATTTTAAACACAACAGCTGCCAATCATCCTAGCTGTTTTGGAAATGCCAGGGAAAAAATGTTGTCTTTTTTTACACAAAGCTTCCTAACAAAAATATTCTTTCAGTAATACTTTGATATGACTACTAGAAATGTATGGCAAGAAATACGACAATTCCTCTAAATTAGTCACTTGTTTTACTCATAAACAAGTTATTGATTGACATTGCTAAATAGGAACTGAATCTATGTTGTTGTATATCATACAGGAATAAAAATACCTTCAAATCTGAAATATTCCACATTTATCTCCATATTCCCCAAGTTGTCCAACAACAGCAGACTACATTCTGGGATTGCATCTCCTTTATTTCCATATTTTTACAATTCACTGTAGCAGTAGAAAAGACAAAAAAGTAAAAATAAAATACTCATAGAATGATAGAATAACGTATCTTACAAAACTTCAAGAAAGACTTTTCTTGTATTTCTGACAGAATTCCTGTTCACTTATGCTTATCTAATTAGTATCATTGGCACAAAGCCTTCCCACAACATGTCTTAATTTTGTTTCCACATTAGCCTTTAAAGTGTGATGAGGAAGAGTATTTAACTTAATAACAGAGGTAGAGTTTGACTGAATCCAGAGACAATTCACTGACTACAGCTATTCACACCTTCACGTCTCCATTCTGTATATTTCCATTTTTTTTTCTGCGTGTGTGTTTTAAGTCTACAGCAGCAAATACTGAGCAAAGAAAGCCTTTGGTTATGGACATGCTATGTAGCATCGAAAAGGTTTCTAAGAAGCATTGCAGAAAAAGGTCAGCTATGCAATCCTGCCATGGGGGTAGTGTAGATGGGACATTGCCTCTTGCTTCATCCAATGTAAAAAAAGTGCTGTTTATCACTTTTCAAGGTCCCACTCAAATTCTACATATCAGTTATCAGTTATCATGAGGTTTTTGGCTGCTCAGAAGGAAACTTTTCAACCATTTTTTTTCCAGTTATCTCAAAGAACATGACTAAGACAAATATGATTCTGATTTTCAAGTGCAAAGTTGTTATAGCTACATCATTTAACAGTTTTTCAGCTACATTTTTCTTAATGAAAATTAGCCCCTTTTTTTTTTCTGTGTGAGATGCATTGATAGCCATTTTCTTTAAAACCTGCCAGATTTGTCCAAAATGAAGTGTCTGAAAGATTGAAGTATACCTGTGTTGAGCAGCAATGTATTAGAACTTGGCAGTGAAATTCCTTGCTGACTAATTTCCTGGTATTTTCCGCAGTAAAGATGACATGACAAATATTGACACAGATTTCTGTGCTGGTCAGAACAGGATAAGCTGTAGGTTAGCTGCCTCCTTTTTCTTTTACTTCCTATTTTGTAATGCCCCCAAGCTTCTAGGATTCATTTAATTAAGTCAGCAAATAACTCTTTACTATCATAATCATGTATTTCATATATGTAATAAAATTAAGTTTATAACAGCATTACTTATATTGCACTTTAGTTATTTTATAAATATAAAAATGGCTAAAATAATCAGATGAATCATTTAAATGAATGAGGAAGGCATATTTTTCACAAAGAAAACATTGTAGTCAGTGTATCCATTAATACATGAAACCATCACAATTTACATATTAATGCTGCTGCATGAGCGCATCAAAAATAATGGAATTTAATGAGGAAGTTAGATTCAACAAAGTGATATTGCATTAATAAGTTATTTGACATAGCCATATACTAATAAGAGATTTAAATATGTAGGCCTCTCCATTCCAACATAGAACAATAATTAGATGTAGCTGTTGAGAGCAAGAAAGGAAACATACTGCTAGTGCCAGAAGCAAAGTACAACTAGCTAAACAGAGTAGCTTCAAAGCCAGATTTGCACTTAAAAATTTTAAACTATTTGTGACCAGCAGAGAATTAAAGCACGGAAATGCAAAAGATATTCAGAAAGCAGATAAATAAGTACAGACAGGCTGTGGAGGCGTGGGAAAAGACTTCTGGCTAAATAGCACTAAATCATGCCAGTTTTCTGTGACCAGGAATGTAGAAATCAATGTCAGAATTCCACGCAATATAGTCAGGGGTAGGGGACCAAAACAGCTGCAGAAGAGTTTGAGGACAGCTTCCAGGGAATAAGAAAACTCTCAAAATGCAGACTGAAAAAAGCCTGAAGAACTCAATTACTTGACAGCACCTGCCCTGGAGAGTGCTCTGTTTGCCTGGAGGCAAAGCAGAAGAGAGGCTCTAAGCTGACCCATTGCTCTGGTAATCCTGGAGCAAGCCATCTGCTTAGATGATCACCAAAAATCTTTTTCTGAAGTACATAAAATAGCAGCACCTTTTGCTCTCTCCAGGATGCCATGTTGGAGGACTATAGCTGATGCCAACTATTTCTCTACCCCAGACACATCAAGCACAGTGTCTGAGTAAGCAGTGCTCATGCGTGCCCATTCAGTCTCTTCTCCAGTCTTCTCAGATTGACAGGTTGAACCTAGCCTCAAAAAGTTTCAAAGGTATAGTGTACATGTAGAATTTTGCTCATATTAATGTGGTACTAAGACCTACAGACATAACATTTTGATCTGGGGCATGCGGGTGGGGTAACGACAGCAGAAGATGCTGATCAGAGACCATATTTCATATATGTATATAAGTATAAATATATACAAGTGTGTATTTATATATATATAGTGACAGGACGAGGGGGAATGACTTTGAGCTGAAAAGTGGTAGATTTAGATTGGATATCAGGAAGAAGTTCTTTACTGTGAAGGTGTGAGCTTTTTACTGTAATGCACTGGGACAGGTTGCATCCCTGGTAGTGCTCAAGGCCAGGCTGGACAGGGCTTGGAGCAACCTGGTCTAGTGGAAGGTGTCCCTGTCCATGGCAGGGGGGTTGGAACTAGATGATCTAGACACTAGTAGCACTTTATTTACAAAATATACATTAGGCATACGCATGTTCCTGGGTAACTGGAAGAAATCTAATGGCTTGTCTGATCTTTGACAAGAAGTCAGAGCATGTGAACTGCTGATCTTAAGCTCTATGTGGTTATGTAACTGTGTGTCTGTGTAATGGATGCTGAAGTATTTCTCCTCAAGAGCAAAATCCTGTTTATCTTTCTTATTCAAATAATCAACATACGTGCCCAGTTAAATAAAATCAGCGATATTGGTTTTGCATTAAAGCTGTTAAAATCTATGTGAAAAAGAATCAGTTTAACAGTGTAATTAAAATCTTACTTAATCAGGTTTATCAGGCATTCCTGTGAAACATCAACATGCACTTTTTTTCTAAATACTTTGCTAAAAACTTTATTGTAGTAAATGTCCAGTGAATTATGTATTTTACCTTATACCAAAGCATATTGACACATGGGATGTGCCCTGTGGAGCCTACATGTGTGAAAGGAAAATGTGTCCCGTATTTTTTGCTATCCGTGTGACAGCAAAGATTGAGAAAATGGCTAGTCTTACAGGGTGAAAATGAGGAATAAAACCTTGTCCATCAGCTCAAAGTGACTGCTAGTCAGTATTGCTTAATTTTTTCTTTTTTTTTATCCTGAGAAAACTATTACCTGTACAATACATTGCAGACTGACACACACACTGAGGTACAGTCATGTACATATAAACGTGTCTTTTTGGTTTTGAGGTGTTTTTTGTCTGCAACTTCCCTGTTGTAAGCAGAAAAGCAAACACACCATTATCACATCCAAAGAGAAAAAATAGACCCCATAGTCAGTAGCAGCTAGAAAATCAGTTCATTATTTTTAACTTACTGAACAGAAAAAATATCAACACTGTACCAGACTTTATCTTCCACATACATGATATATATTACACATGATGCTTTACCTGCATGGTATCCTACCATCAGGGCAAATACAAAAATTGATTAATGATTAGTATAATAAATCCCTTATCTGTTGTGATCTCATGTGTATGGCATAAAAATTTGCTTTGAGATGTTACCAAAGGTAAAATAAATCATTGATAAAATAAGTAGTTGCTCAATAATGGTCTGGTCACAGCCAAAAGGTAATTGCTCTGCAAGTTTACCCTGTTTATTCTTACAAGAATAATCATCCAGAAATGACAAAGTGTGATGCAAACCATTACTTCCATGATAGATAATGTAACTGTGGAATAACCAATTAAACTTAGAGTTTTGAATCAATATTTTGATACACCTTCAAGATAAAGCTTTCTTTAGGTAGTAACACAAATTATGGCCAACATTAACCGGCATATTTACAATTAATATGTCAGTGCTGTGAATACTGCAGTATGATTAATGGGATTCATAACTTTGCCAGAATATCAGGCTGTTGTCACTTACAAATGTTGCTTTCCTTTTCACTTTTGCCTCAATAGTTCGCTTTAATGCAAATGAGATTAAAGCTAACAAAATCTTTGTATTTTATGAAACACTTAATTTGATGGGATATCTTATTACAACTCCTGTTTTGCTATTATGTCATGACAAACCAGTTAAAAAAATTAAAACCTTACAAAAACCATATACTTTTCAATTTTTCCAGTAAAAAAATATCTTCACATAAAATCCTAAGAAGAAAAAGAATAAGCTTTGCCCAAGAAGGGGAGGAAAGAGAGCTTTTCTAAAATTCCTATTACAATCTGTATGTTAAATATGATTTGAATTAAAAGCCCTCTATTGAATATATTATGATGATATGGAAATTTATTCAGCGATATGCTCTGAAAATCTAAAATAATAAGTAAAAAAAGAATAGCTTAATTGGGACAGCTTTTCAGAGTTTTCTGTGGAGACTCTCCCAAGCATAGGATCACTGAGTGGTGGTAGCGACCTCGCCATGAAGAAACTACACAGAGGTATTTTTCAGGCTGTCATTTGCAAAGTCCTTGGTCAGAGCTCAGACCTGTTGAGACTGAAGACTCTATGTTGTGTTCTAAAATGAAGGAAAAGCTTTTAAACTGGGAGGAAATAGAAAGTCTTTGAAAGGGACTAGCAAAAATCAATTGGGTTACTCCACGTAGGCTATGACTAGCACAAAATTCACAACATCCTTGTCATGGGCTATATATACCTCTATGACTATGCCCTGATAATGACAGCTGTAGAAATCTGGAAAAAGTGGGCTTCATAATAATAGATATTTTTAAAAAGAGAGGGAAAAGAAAAAGAAACTGACAATTACATGAACGAGCCCCTGATCATCCTCGTGGCCCTCCTTTAGACTTGTTCTAACACTTCCATGTCCATTTTATGTTGAGGACACCAGAACTGTACATAATACTCCAAGTGAGGTCTGACAAGAGCAGAGTAGAGGGGCAGGATCACCTCCCTCGACCTGTTGATCATGCTCTTTTTGATGCAGCCCAAGATACAGTTGGCTTTCTGGGCTGCAAGAGTGCACTGCCTGCTCATGTTCATTTTCTCATTGACAAACACCCCAAAGTCCTTCTCCGTAGGACTGCTCTGAATCTCTTCTCTGTCCAACCTGTAGCTGTGCCTGGGGTTGCTCTGACCCAGGTGGAGGACCTTGCACTTGTCATGGTTAAACTTCATCAGATTGGCACCAGCCTGGCTGAGAAAGTCGGGGCTGTTCAGCCTGGAGAAGAGAAGTCTGTGTGGAGACCTCATAGCAGCCTTCCAATATCTGAAGGGGGCCTATAGGGATGCTTGGGAGGGACTCTTAATGAGGAACTGTAGTGAGAGGACAAGGGGTAACGGGTTCAATCTTAAACAGGGGAAGTTTAGATTGGATATGAGGAAGAAATTCTTTCCTGTAAGGGTGGTGAGGCACTGGAATGGGTTTCCCAGGGAAGTTGTGAATGCTCCATCGCTGGCGGTATTCAAGGCTGGATTGGACATAGCCTTGAGTGGCATGGTTTAGAGTGAGGTGTCCCTGCCCATGGCAGGGGGGTTGGAACTAGACAATCTTAAGGTCCTTTCCAACCCTAACTATTTTAGGATTCTATGATTCTTTACCTGTTGAAAGTGTGTATGCATTATAATTTATGCTATTAAGAAATTTTGCATTTTTTCTCAAGTTTCTTATTATAACCTAGAAGTTTGTAAATAAGGCTGAAGGTCTTCCCACAGTGGCACACTTCTTCCATTTACTAAGCAATTAACTAGTTTCCACTCCTCTTTTGTGTGGTATCACTATATATTAGCAGGATTTAGTAAGATTTCTGCCCAAATGTTTTCAATTGGTGTTTCAAATTAACATACCCATGGGGTTTACATCTCTATTGGTGTACTGATAATTCCAGTGACAGGACAAGGCTTTTTTATATTCTGTATGTAAGCAAAACTCTTATAAAAGGTTTTTCTTTATAATAGAGTAGGAAAGAATCAGGTGCCAGAACAAACCCAGGAGTAAATCAGTCTATTGTTCCTTGACTGAAGTAGCACTGGAGAAGAAAATGAGGAAACTTTACACTCTATAGAAGTGTTACATGAAACTTCAAAAACTGTCTACGTATTTTGCAAGACTGACACAACAAGAAATTAAAATTCTACCTAATTCTATGCTATTTAATAATAAAATCATTTTTTCTAGAAACAGTCATTGCAGTGTTTACAGTGAAACAGCACCAATTGTAAGTGTACAGATGCAGATGCTGGAGAAGGCCCAGCTCTGAATGACATCAATGAGCCCTGCAGGGCATTCCACTTACATTTCAAGTAAACCTACATTGATTGATGCTATTAGTCTCTCTTCCAGCTGTTTGCATGCAGGAAAATGTTAACTTAGAAAATTTCACTAAGTGATATTATTAATGATTTTGTAAGTTACATGCAATTGTTCTTACCCTATAAAAAGTGTATCGTCTCCATTAAAATAATACTGAAATTATATTAAAGTGAAGGCTTTAAGGAGACTTCTCTGTAGGTCAAATAGGAAGTAGCTCCTTTCACTTTTACAGAAGTAAACAAAAATTACACTCCTGTATATGTACAAAATCTCAGTCACGTTCATTACTTTAAAAGCACAATATAGCTGGTGGAGTTACAATTTTTCGTTTTCCAGATTTTAGGCATCAATAAACTCTTGCAAGGGCATGTGCACTCTTCCAAGGAATACAGAGTCTTGGGTAGCATGGTTTAGTGTGAGGTGTCCTTGCCCATGGCAGGGGGGCTGGAACTAGATGATCTTAAAGTCCTTTCCAACCCTAACTATTCTATGATTCTATAAAAAGTGTTTTCAAAAATCTTTGCAATTTTTACCATCATGCTGCTTTTCTATACGTAACTATCAGGAAGACAGCAATATAATGAAACAGAACAGAGTACTGTAGCTTGGAACAGGGACTAAGAAAACAAACATACGGAAAAGAAAACATTTTAGCAGTGTGACTCTGATTTAGTTCAGAGAATGAAAGGGTCATTCTGAAATAAAGTGATTGTATTGGACTGTAGAGACCTGTATAACAATTTGAAAAATAAAAAATTAGGAAAAAAAAATCCCATCTCAGGCCTTCATGGAATTTTATCTGTAAGAGAAAGAAAGTGCAAACTCCCCTTCTTTTCAGGAAAAAGTGTCCCTGCTGCTCAATGAAATATTTTTCCCTATTCCTTGTGCCTGAAACACTTCCCAGTGATCCAGCAGAGTCAATTTCACCTTTGAAACTACATGCAAAACTACTTTTGGCGCAACATGCTGTATGTGACTGGTAAGATCTGCATATTTGAAAAAAAAAAAGTATGTTGAGTTACAAAATCAGAAGTTATATGTCCTCTGCACTACATGCACTCACTCATACACAAATGCCTCAAATTGAAAAGAACAGATGAGACCTGTCTGGCAAAGATGAGCATAAGTAATGATATTACATGTACTTTCTTATTATATACTTACATGCGGAAACTTGCATTAAAACACAGAGATACCAGCTGCATCTGGGAAAACAGAGGATATTTTGGAGACTTTGCCGTGTTTTTCATCCCTTTGGGCATAAGGATTTTTTTGTAGTGTACAAAAATATTTCTATAATCTTTTAAGGCTTTAAGAAATCTTTTAAAGATTTAAGAAATGCAAATCTCATACACTAGAAATACAACATTTGCGGCCCCCAGTGTCACCACCTGAGGTCATTTACTAATCACTCCTGGTTTCTTGAGTATATGCTTGTCTTTCATGGATCAAAGGAGTTAAAAACCCAAGTTTAAGTTCAGGACATGCATTGTAGATAATTTCGTTTTTCACTAGTCCAGTAGAATCATTCAGCTGAGCAGTACAAATCAGACTCTTTGGGTATAAGACATCCTCCTTTCACTGCTCAATAACACCTCCCATCAAAATTATACAGAAATTTCAAATCTAAAGGCAAATGAACTCAGGTTAGATTTCTTTCTCAATATTAGAAGTATATGTGGTCTTTTCCTTCAGAGCAATTTTCCAACCTTTCTCCGATTGTCAGAGATCCTTCTCCCACAGACTTCCACATTGAATTGTTTTGCTATGAAAAAATTCTCCTCTTTTACCCAGACACTATTTTGACACAAGAATACAGACAGTAAGCAATCACTGAGTAATACAGGTTACATTCAAAGCACCCGTCTGTTAATGAAAGTAACCCGGCACATCCTTCTATAATAATAAGGATTATCTTGTAGCTAGTAAAATTTTGGGACTTGTAAATGCAACCACTTAGACAGTGTGTCCAGTTTTGGACTCCTCAGTACAGGAAAAATATCAAAAGACCTGATGAGCTCAGCAGAGGGCAAAAAAAAAGGTCAGGCTTGGAGCATCCACTCTGTGAGGAGAGGCTGAAAGACCACAGCTGGTTCAGCCTGGAGAAAGGCATCTGTAGGATCACCTAACAGCAGGCCCCAGTGTCTGTGAGGTACTGACTGGGAAGCAGAGTGAGGCTTTTCCCAGTGGGACACAGTGGGAGGGTGATGGACGTAGGAGTCTGGGATTTGCCATAAGGAAAAGTTTTCCTTACATTAAATTAATAATAAAGACTGCCTGAAATATTAGTCTGTATTAAGGTTTTGGGTTTGGGTATTCTTTTTGTCTTGGATTCAGCAGTAGCAGTCATTTTTCTCCTCGGTAGCTGGTGCAATGCTGTGGGTTTGACTTTCAGCCTAAGAGCAATGCTGATAATACTTATGTTTTCAGTTGTTTTTCAGTAATGTTTACTCTGACCAGGGACCATCTAAGTCTCATGCTCTGCCAGGGAGGAGGTGAAACCAGGAGGAAGCAGTGACAGAACACCTGGCCCAAACTAGCCAAAGAGGTATTCCATACTGCAGCACGTCATGCCCACTATAGAAACTGGGGGCAGTTACCTGGTGTCATGGGTTCAGCAGCAGCAGTCATTTTTCTCCTTCTTGGTAGCTGGTGCAGCGCTGTGTTTTTAATTTTGGGCCTGGGAACAGCGCTGATAACACCAGTGTTTCGGTTACTGCTTAGTGATGTTTTGGTCTGGCCAAGGACTTTCTGAGTTTCATGCTCTGCCAGGTAGGAGGGGAAGCCAGGAGGAAGCAGAGACTGGACACCTGACCCAAACTGACCAAAGAGGTTATTCCATACCACAGCACGTCATGCCCAGGATGGAAAGCAGAGAGCAGAGACCCGGAAGGGTGGGGGTGCACTGCGTGGTCGGGCTTGGTTTTAGGTGGTGAGAATTGTATTCTTTCCTTGTATTTCTCTTGTCATTATTATTATTGGTGGTAGCAGTAGTGATTTCTTTTCGATTCTCCTTCCCATCCCTTGGGGAGCGGGGGGAAGAAAGAGGGGGAAGTGAGTGAGGGAGAGAGTCTGCATGAGTTAGTCTTAAACCACGACACCCAGAAGGGCTAGATCGCTGCTCAGAGTGGGCTGGGTGTCTGTTGGCAGGTGGTGAGCGGTTGTATTGTCTTCCCTTGTTATTTCCCTTATCATTATTATTATTGGTGGTAGCAGTAGTGGTTTGTGGTTTACGTTAGTTACTGGATTGTTCTTATCTGAACTTGCAGAAGTTGCATTCTTTCAATTCTCATCCCCATCTCTCCAGGAGTGGGGGGAGAAAGGGGAAGTGGGGGAGTGAGGGAACAGCTGCTTGGTTTCTGAAGTACAGGCTGGGCTTAAACCACAACAGTTCTTTTGGTGCCTAACTTGGGGCACAAAGGGTTCAGATAACGACAGATCTGACCACGGGGTGTCTATCATATTTGTGGTAAGCATTCATTATTTCGGATTAATAGTCAGTCATCACAGTGCTGATTTATTGGCTCTCAAAGTTGTTGCTCTTGATCTCACAGTTTCAGCTTGTCATACCTTACTTACGACCGGTATTTGCTGTGTTAGTGTTTATCGGCTGGGGGCCTTGGGCTAAGGTTCTTGTTTCATTGTACTTTATGGTAATGACTTGTCATACAATAGACTCATTGATCATGAAACTGATCTGGCTTGCGTTCCCAGTGTGGACAGCACCTCTATACTTTGGGAGGTAGATAAGAGAAGTGTTTAGCAATTACACATCTTTTTTCCCCTCCTTGGGTAGTCAACCCCTGAAGGAGACATTCTCTTACCTTCTCAGCTCCCCCATCAGACCATTTACAGCATCATTTAAGAGTTCTGAAGGTTTTCAGTGGCCCTTGGGTACCTTTGAGACCTGCTTGCTGGTTGTGATGGTGATCACCATATTGGCATACATACAGAGTGTGTTTTACCCACGGCCATTTTGTCTTATCTCGAAAGTTAAGCAGAGTTGGACTGGGGCCTCATCTAAGGTTAGATGACGATATAGAAGAGCCAAGAGATTTTCCCCGGGGCTGGACAAACATGAGTGGCAGGGTGTGTGGGATAGTATGGGCAAGTATCTAAGCCAGTGGGCCCCTCCAGTGCTTTGGAACTTCACCACTGAACAAGTGCAAAATCCAGAAAAAATAGTAAAACTTTTAAATGAGGTGTATCACAATTCAGGTCATACGAGAAAGAGACAAATCATGGCAACATGCTAGGGCTTGGCCTATGCTTACAGAGCCCTGTTCAGCATCATACAGGACCTTCAAAGGGAAAAAAATGTCTCTCTATATGATGGCAAAGCAACCAACAATGCAGCTACTCTAACTCCAAATACAGTAGCTACTCCAACCCTCGTGACAAATACAGCAGCTACTCAAACACTGACTGCAGCAGATAATGCAGCTACTCCAACTCCAAGAACAGCAGCTACGTCAGCCCCAGTGACAAGTACAGCAGCTACTCAAACTCTCACTGCAACAGACAGTGCAGCTACTTCAGCTCTAAGCACTGCTGCTACACCAGCCCCAGTGACAAGTACAGCAGCTACCCAAACTCCGACAACAGATACTGCAGCCACTCCAACCGCAGTGATAATCACTGCAGCTAAACCAGAGGACCAGTTAGTGCCAATATTGGTTGCCCCTGTAAGCAAGAGGAAAAGCAAAAAAGAGGCAAGAAAGTTGAAGCAAGATGAAGAAACTATCTACTCACCACCGACAGCATCTGACCAGAAGTCATTAGTACATGAATCAGAGGAAGAAGAGGAATAAGAGGTGACTTCTCTACTCCAGACCTCAACCAAGCTACGAAATATGTGAGAAGATTTTACCCATCAACCAAGGGAGCACATCATCACCTCGTTGCTCTGATGCTGGGACAATGGGGCCGACAGTCACGAACTAGAAGGTAGAGAAGCCAAGCAGCTTGGATAACTTGCTCGGGAAGGGGGAATTGATGAAGCGATTGGAAAAGAGAAGCAGTGCATCAGCCTTTGGAGGCGGCTCTTGGCAGCTGTGAATGAAATGTTTCCATACAAGGACAATGTTATGAGTCGTTCAGCCAAGTGGACTATTCTAGAGAAAGGCATCTAATCTCTGAGGGAATCAGCCATTGTAGAGATTACATATCGCAAGCAGGATGATGGGAAAGGACCGATAGATCCAGATGAAGTCGAATGCACACGACCCATATGGTGGAAATTTACATGGAATGCACTGTCGTCATATGCCCACTCATTGGCCGCAATAACCTGGAATGATATAGAACCACCCACAGTGGATGAAATGATTCGTCAACTCCGAGAGTTCAAAGACAATCTCACCCTTTCCATCATTTCAGCTGTGGAAAAAGTGTCTCAGGAGTTCAAACAATTGAGAGACAATCTAGCCGATCTATCCAGCTCTCCACCTGTACCAACCCATATCTCAGCTATTAACAAAATGCATCCTACTGCTTGAGAGTGAAGGGATAGGAGGTATACACCACAGGCTACCCTATGGTTTTACTGCAAGATCACAAAGGAGACGTGAGGAAGTGGGATGGAAAACCTACCTCAGCTCTGGAGGAATGGGTGCATGAATTGAAGAAGAGAACAAGAGTCAAGGATGATCATCCCATGAAAGCTGCAGCTTCAGTCTCTGGTGATCAGGTTCCCAGATGGAGTGGAAGAGCTGATTTTACTCCAGCTCCTGTGCATGATAAAGACTAATCCCTGTCAAAAAGACGCAAGTGATCAATATGATGACTATTAGAGGAGCCCTGTCTCCAGACAGGTGGAGAGAGGGAACAATCATTTTTACTGGACTGTGTGGATCAGATGGCCTGACACGTCAGTGCCACAGAAGTATAAGGCTCTCGTAGCTACCAGTGCACAGTGTATCCTAATGCCATCAAGCTGTCAAGGGGTGGAACCCATTTCTATTTCTGGAGTGACAGGAGGATCCCAAGAGTTGACTGTGCTGGAGGCTGAAATCAGCCTGACCAGGAAGAAATGGCAAAAGCACCCTAGTGTGACTGGTCCAGAGGCTCCATGCATCCTTAGCATAGATTACCTCAGGAGAGGGTACTTCAAAGACCCAAAAGGGTACCGATGGGGTTTTGGTATTGCTTTAGAGACAGAGGAAATTGAGCAGCTGTGCACCTTGTCTAGTCTCTCAGAGAACCCTTCTGTTGTGGGGTTGCTGAAGGTTGGAGAACAACAGAGTGTCATTTGTGACCACAACAGTGCACCGGTGGCAATATCGCACCAACCGAGACTCCCTGATTCCCATCCATAAGCTGATCCGTAGGCTGGAGAGTCAAGGAGTGATCAGTGTACCAGCTCACTATTTAATAGCCCCATATGGCCAGTGCACAAGTCTGACGGAGAGTGGAGACTAACAGTAGACTATCATGACCTGGACAAAGTCACATCACCCATGAGTGCTGCCGTACCAGACATGCTAGAACTTCAGCATGAGCTGGAGTCAAAGGCAGCCAAGTGGTATGCCACGATTGATATTGCCAATGCATTTTTCTCAATTCCTTTGGCAGCAGAGTGCAGCCCGCAGTTCACTTTGACTTGGAGGGGCATCCAGTACACTTGAACTGACTGCCCCAGGGGTGGAAACGCAACCCTACCATCTGCCATGGACTGATCCAGATTGCGCTGGAACAGGGGCAAGCTCCAGAACACCTGCAATACATTGATGACATTATCATGTGGGGCGATACAGTGGAAGAAGTATTTGAAAAAGAGAGGAAAATAATCCAAATCCTGCTGAAAGCCGGTTTTGCCATAAAACACAGTAAGGTCAAGGGGCCTGCACAGGAGATTCAATTTTTGGGAAGATGGACATCGCCAGATCCTCATATATGTGATTAACAAGATAACAGCAATGTCTCCACTAACTAAAAAGAAAGAAGCACAAGCTTTCTTGGGTGTTATGAGGCTCTGGAGAACACCCTATGAAGGGGTTCGAGCTGCTTCAGAAGTGATTGGCACTGAAGCACAGCTCCTGCTGGCAGCCTGGTTGCCCTTGCTGTGCTGGATGTTCAAAGGCAGGGTCTGTTCTCCACATCATGCAACCAATGCTACATGGAGTAAGTGGGTTGCACTAATTACACAATGAGCTCGAACAGGAAATCCCAGTCATCCAGGAATTCTAGAAGTCATCATGGACTGGCCGGAGGGCAAAGATTTTGGAATGTCACCAGAGGAGGTGATGCATGCTGGAGAGACGCCACCGTATAATGAACTGTCAGAAAGTGAAAAGCAATATGCTTTGTTTACTGATGGGTCCTGCAGTATTGTTGGAAAGCGTTGGAGATGGAAGGCAGCTGTATGGAGTCCCTGATGACAAGTTGCAGAACCTGCTGAAGGAGATGGTGAATCAAGTCAGTTTGCTGAGGTGAAAGCCATCCAGCTGGCCTTGGACATTGCTAAATAAGAAAAGTGGCCAGAACTTTATCTCTATATTGACTCATGGATGGTGGCAAATGCCCTGTGGGGATGGTTGCAGTGATGGAAGCAGAACAACTGGCAGTGCAGAGGTAAATTCATCTGGGCTGCTTCACTGTGGCAAGATATCATTGCCCGGGTGCAGAACCTGGTGGTGAAGGTATACCATGTAGATGCTCATTTACCTGAGAGTCGGGCCACTGAGGAGTACCAGAACAACCAACACGTGGATAAAGCTGCTAAGATTGAAGTGGCTCAGATGGACTTAGATTGGCAACATAAGGGTGAATTATGTAGGCCCATGACACTTGAAGCCATCAGGGTGCAACATACAGACAAGCTCGTGATTGAGGGGTGGACTTAACAATGGACATTATTGTCCAGGTTATTCACAAATGAGAAACATGTGCTGCAATTAAGCAAGCCAAATGGTTAAAGCCTCTTCGGTGTGGAGGACGATGGCTGAAGTGCAAATATGGGGAGTCTTGACAGACTGATTACATCACACTCCCGCCAACTCACTAAGACAAGGGCCATGTGCTTACCATGGTGGAAGCAACCACCAGATGGCTGGAAACACGCTGTGCCTTATGCCGCTGCCTGGAATGCTATTCTACTCTTGAGAAACAGATTTTGTGGCAATACAACACCCCAGAGAGAATTGAGTCAGACAATGGGACTCATTTCTGGAACAGCCTTATAAACACTTGGGCCAAAGAGCATGGCATTGAGTGGGTATATCACATCGCCTACCATGCACCAGCCTCCGGGAAAATCAAACGGTACAATGGGCCGTTAAAACTACACTGAGAGCAATGGGTGGTGGGACTTTCAAACATTGGAGTACACATTTACCAAAAGCCACTTGGCTGGTCAACACCAGAGGATCTGCCAACAGAACTGGCCCAACCCAGTCAGAACTTTTACATACTGTAGAAGATGACAAATTTCCTGTGGTGCACAGATAGAAGTTACTGGAGAAGATAGTCTGGGTCATTCCTGCTTCAGGTAGAGGCAAACCAACTCGTGGGATTGCTTTTGCTCAGGGACCGGCATATACTTGGTGGGTAATGCGGGAATATTGGAAAGTCCGATGTGTACCTCATGGGGATTTGATTTTAGGGGAAAACAGGCAATGAACTCAGTTGTATGCTGCTGCCTGCTATGTGGCACTTTCATAGCCTACCAACTAGATATCTTCAGGTCACCAGCGACTGGTCCCGATGTCCCTCTGACCATCATCCCAACAAAGAATGAACTTTGATGAAACCAGACGAGTTCTGCAGTATCATCAGCAGGCAACGATCTAACACTGCACACAACCTCTCCTGCTCTGAAAGACTGTTACAAGAGACAGAGCCCGACATCATGGGTCTTATGGACTCAGCAGCTTTATAGGGATTGATCCGTGCACTAAGAAATGATCTCACTCTCTCTCCCTGTGTGGATGTGCATATATATATAAGAGACAAGAGTGATGGTATATTGAAAAATGTGGGATCTGAGCATGACATGAATGGTATGAAATGGTGTATACTCTCCTGGGTTCAGCAGTAGCAGTCATTTTTCTCCTTCCTAGTAGCTTTTGCAGCACTGTGTTTTTGACTTTCAGCCTGGGAACAGCGTTGATAAGACTGATGTTTTTAGTTGCTGCTTAGGAATGTTTAGTCTGCCCAAGGACTTTCTGAGCCTCATGCTCTGCCAGGGAGGAGGGGAAGTCGGGAGGAAGCAGAGACAGGGCACCTGAAACAAACTAACCAAAGACGTATTCCATACCACAGCATACCATGCCCAGGATGTAAAAACTTGGGGCAGTTACCCGGAAGGGCTAGATCACTGCTTGGTCTGGCTGGGTATTGGTCTGCAGGGGGTGAGCAGTTGTATTCTCTTCCTTTGTTATTTCCCTTATCATTATTATTATTGGTGGTAGCAGTAGTGGTTTTGTGTTTTACCTTAGTAACTGGACTGCTCTTAACTCAGCCCATGGGAGTTCCATTCTTTTGATTCTCCTCCCCATCCCTCTGGGAGCAGGGGGAGGAAAGGTGGAGAGAGTGAGCGAACGGCTGTGTGGTTTCTGAGTGACAAGCTGGGCTTAAATCACAACACTTTTATAAATTTTTTTGTCATTCTTTTTTATAAACTGTGAAAATAATTGTCAGAAAACCCTCTAGATCCAGGCCTATAAAAGGTCATCAACCATTAGACTTTACAGATATAAATAGTGTCTTAAAATATTCACATACACATTTTATCACAAAGTAAAGCAAATCTTTTCTACATTGCAGTTTAGCGTATATGTGATGACAGAATTGTTATTTGATAGGTAATTGAAATATAATAAACTCAATAAAACTTAATTTAAGCACTATATAAACCAGAAAAGTATTCAATTTAAATTGAAAGAGACCTACAACAATCATCCAGTCCAACTGCCTGATCTATTCTTGGCTGACTGGTACAGCATGTTATTAAGGGCATTGTCCAAATGGCTCTTGAACACTTGACAAGAATTACAAAGACTAACTAGCAGGCTAAATTAAGGATGAAATTTGTGATGAAAAAGAAAAGAAATTCCTGGGAGAGAAAGATCTCCTGGGCTTAACTGGGACATTTCCTCCTCTGAGATCATGAGGAAATTGCTCCTAACTCCAGTACAAGACTAGACATGTCTCTGGACAGAAGACAGATCTTATTGCTTAAGACTTTTAAATCTGTTATATTTGACACACAAGGAAACTGGCACTAGAAAAAAATGTTCATTGGCAAAGAGATTTGCTGAATGGTTGTTGACAGTTTTAGTTTTCTGCTTGTACCACACATATTGGGAAATATGAAACTAGAAAATAACTGCCATGGCAACTTTTTTTCGGGAGGTCAGCAATAAACTGACTTGTTGTGCAACTTTTGATGATAGTTAATGGAAAATTAAGATGGAACAAAAAATGCTGGACATTTATTGTGAAATACGTTGGCATCAAAAATGCAAAGTAACTTCAGTTTTGTCCTACAAATAGAGTTTGCTATCCCTAGCTTGACTTTCTGGAAAGAGGTGACTGCAAGAGTAACAAAAAGCACTGCTGTCTGTAACTTAAATTATTGGTCTCTGCCCTGACAACTAGAAGCTTTTGGCTCATCTGCTTAGCACTGTTATGGCTGATTCAAACAGCTTGTGCACATACCACAGAAATCTCTCAGAATAAAACATACTGTATTCACTGCATGTGACTGGTGCGCATCTGATCACAAACCCATTTACAAATGTCTTCTCTGAGCAGCTGTAAGTTTAGGTCAGCAGAGCGTTTATGGCTGGCTACATCAGTCATGTAAAGCTGGTTCTCCCTGGAATCATATTTACTCAATTTCTTCACATGGATGCAACATTTGAAAAATAAGAGGTTTGGTGCTAAAATGGCTAAAAATAGCCAGCCATGTTCAACATCAACTTGTCATTAAAGCCACAGTTACTGATTACTTTTAAAGGTAATGCTTTTAACACACTTAAGATTAGGCCCATTTAAAAGCTGTTATTTTTAATTTTTCCTTACTTCTGCCATGCAGCAGTAGACACTGCTAACTTACGAGATCTTTTTGTTTCCAAACCATTGAAGTTGTGAGCAAAAGATCTCTGGGTTTGATGATTGTGGCTGAAGCAATCAAAATTATAAATACTCACATTATCTGACCATATTTATAAATAACTGTGATGGTCTTTTTTAACACTGAGAGGCTACCCCGTGTTATAGTCACTGTTTGTGAATCTCTCTCCTTGATTAGTCAGTGCTCTCTGTAATAACCCTTACAGCATTGAATGTATGTTGTGGGAAAATGCTGTGAAGCAAAAAGCTAAGCCAATCGCATCTATCTCTTTCACCTTTCATACATATATTTACTTTTTCAGTTCTTTAAATATGATAGTGGCAGATTTGAATCATAGTACTTCTTCAAGCATTTTCATACCTGAATAAAATATTTTCAATTCAAAACAGCATTAATGAAATCATTAGGAAATAACCAGCCTAGCTGCTCAATTTAAATTCAAGACATAGACTAGCACAGATAATCATTAGCCATACCTAATTAAACAAGGCATATGTAACTGAGACACTGAGCAAGCAAGCAAAATGTAGTTTAGTACACATACCAATAACATTGTGTGTGTATGTACGTATCCAAGTGTAATCAGAGACCATTGAATTTTACTGTATTAAGTCAGAAGGAATTCAACGCTAGCGTCTTTTATTTCCCTTTTAGTTGCAAATCTCAAAGAACCTTTAATGATGTAGTTATTACTTGCATATCTATAACAGAGAGATCATGTGCAGAAGTAGCTAGAATGAAAACTTATAAAATAATGCTATGTCACAGTTTTTATTCTTTTTTGACAGGTCTAGAATCACAGATATAGTGTGTATTTCATACAGAGGAATTACCTTTTTTTTAGGCAAATAATGTTTTTTACACAGAAAAGTTTTCCAGCAGTGGCCCTGCTAAAATGTTTTCATAAATAATGTCACATATCCTGATCTTATCACTAAAAAAAAAAAAAAAAAGGACAGTTATGCATTGGATGCACAAGTTCATTCATATTTAACAGCCACTGCCATGTTATACTGAATTATCAAGTAGGGTCAACTTTCTTCTAAGTTAATTACAGCCATTTAACAATAACAATAAGTGTAGTAGCCTACAACGTACTTTACTCTGTCGCCTGTGCTGTCTGCATCGAAATGTTATTTCAGACAGCTGTTATGCAATTAATTTCAAAACATGTGGCTTATACTTTACTACCCTCTTGTTATTCAAGGCATGCTTACAATTCATGGGAGACTGAGCTAACTAAGACCAACAGACCCATACTCAGCACTGATTTTATAATGTACATCAAGCCAAATGTCAATAATAGCATATGAGGAAAAATATCTAACAACCTTTATTCCTCTAGAGCTGCTAAGTTTTATATACAGCTAAATGTACAGCAGATGTTAAATGTGATTAGAGTGCTTGCTTACTGCTAATGTTTGTCACTGATGAGAGCCTTATGAAAAGTTAAGATACAAAACAATGCAGGGAATTACTCATCTGTAAACCTCTCTTCCTGCACCTCCAACACTAGAGGGATCACATTTGAAAAAGTTCCTGCGCTATTTCACACTGGAAATATGAAGGACTTTACCACTTGCACTTTTTCAATATTATTATTAAAATAACCAAAATAGATTTCTTTAATGAGTAAAACTTAAATTAAAAAAATCAAGCTGCTGGGTGGCCTAAGGTTTTGCAGAAAATATTTTAAGTATTCTATCAAACAAGCAAAAATATATTTAGATTCCCAAATACTTAGTAGGATTTCAGTAAAACTATTCAAACAGGAATACCATTCTCACTTATTTCTTGGTAGTGGTAAGGCCAGAACTCAGTGAAAGCCTTATCATGCAGTCATCATAAATCAGAGCTCTGTCAAACCCGCCATGCCTAACCCTAATATATGCTAGCATATCCATATGACTTTTTGGTGTGAAAATGTCTCACACACATTCCATGTAGATGTGACCTTATGATTCATACTGCATTTTGGAGATATTCTTAGGTGCAGTGGTTAAGCATAAGGAGTATTTTTCAATGCTCTGAGATTACCCAGGCACACACATTGAAAGAAAATATGGGGAACCTTATACAAATAATGAATGAAAGAAAATGGAATCTGAGTTCAAAAAGCCCATTCTGGATTTTGTCCTGAAGCGTATTCATGCACATTTGTGGTTATATCTGACAGTTTTCACAGAACCCCACATTTCTCCAGTCATCTACCCAATTGCACAAAACATGCTGTACAGGATTTTTTTCAGATGAAGGTAGGTAGTCAGGAATTATGCACAGGCGTACTTAAGTTGCTCTGATTCATCTACTGCACTATGAAAAAACCAAAATTCTTTCTATATGTAAAAGCCTTACATATTATTTTAAAAAATCTACAGGAAAATCGAGCAATGAAGTCAGAAACTACATCATTAGGAGTAGTTCTCAGATATTTTGTATTTTTAGCCATTTTTTTTATATGTAGAGAAACTAAGTAACTGAATCCCGTAGCAAGAAAGCACAAGGACAGCATAAAATTAGCTTTAAACAAACTTACACAGTGCAGGCTCAGCCAAAGAGACAATTTTTTTAATATATTTTTGCAAAAAAACAGAACATGACTGTTACAGCGACTCATTCTTTGCCACCAGAAATTGTTGTTAATGACTGCCATATATAGCTAACAGAAAGCTCTTCAAGGGAGGGTCTTCAGCCTAAGTTAATTACTTGGAAAACCACCTTCAAAAGGATGTTCTTGCTTTCATTTCTCAGTCTCAGATAAACACACTAAAAGGCCTCCCATGCTTTACTGGTATGCCTGAAATATATATATGTGCATTTAGTATAGAATCATAGAATCATAGAATAGTTAGGGTTGGAAAGGACCTTAAGATCAGCTAGTTTCAACCCCCCTGCCATGGGCAGGGACACCTCCCACTAAACCATGTCACCCAAGGCTGTGTCCAATCCAGCCTTGACCACTGCCAGTGATGGAGCATTCACAACTTCCCTGGGCAACCCATTCCAGTGCCTCACCACCCTTACAGGAAAGAATTTCTTCCTCATATCCAATCTAAACTTCCCCTGTTGAAGTTTGAACCTGTTACCCCTTGTCCTATCACTACAGTTCCTCGTTAAGAGTCCCTCCCCAGCATCCCTATAGGCCCCCTTCAGATATTGGAAGGCTGCTATGAGGTCTCCACACAGACTTCTCTTCTCCAGGCTAAACAGCCCCAACTTTCTCAGCCTATCTTCATACGGGAGGTGCTCCAGTCCCCTGATCATCCTCGTGGCCCTCCTCTGGACTTGTTCCAACAGTTCCATGTCCTTTTTATGTTGAGGACACCAGAACTGCACACAATACTCCAAGTGAGGTCTGACAAGAGCAGAGTAGAGGAGCAGGATCACCTCCCTCAACCTGCTGGTCACGCTCCTTTTGATGCAGCCCAGGATACGGTTGGCGTATGTATTATATATATTAATATATGCCTCTCAAAGATTTACTGTAAGTTTAATGACTACAGCTTATGAATACTGCCTGTTTGCCAAGATCACTTCATAGGTCACACATGCCTAGGAAATCATTGTGACATTATTACATGCATAAATCTTCTGTTGACCTTTCTATAGAAAATTAGATTTTATTTTTAAAAGAAAGATACTTAGGATTAAAATATAATAGTTTTAACTAGCTTATTTTAGAAGAAATGGTGAAAAAACACACAGCTATATGTGAATTTACATTCTTGTCCATACTATTTTGGAGTTACACATGATTTATACTCCAGCATCAAAATGTCACTATCACGGGGCTACAGTGATTCCCTGATCAGGTACAGATGGAATTGATTTTTTCACAATTACCCTACCAAACCTGTACATGTATTAAGTAATCTAAAAAATTGACTTACAAAAATGTGGTCCAATCTTCAAATCAAAATCTATGATTCTAATGTAAGAAATCCTTACAAATCTCTTGAAATGCTCAGAGATAGTAAATTATTCTTAACTGTTTTCACCAAGGTAGAGTCTAAGAATCGATGCCAGATGGAAATGGAATGGGATCATTTTTGATCCCATGATCAAAATACCTTGTAGGAACAGAATTTTGAGCATAAATCATAATTATTTTTAAGTGCATGTTATATATGTCTTATTACCCAATTTAATTACACTTAGTTAATTTTATAGATGAGCATATATTTCATTGTCTCATTCTGTCATATACTGTGCCTTAAGTGAACAACAGTGGCTCAAATACCTATGCACAGTGCAACCACTCTTTTACTTCATAAATCCAATAGTTTCTCCCTTCCTTGCTGAAGGGAAGTGTTCAGTTTTATCAGCACAGGAGGAAGATGCTAATGTCTGCTTCTGACTGCCCTTGAGATCACAGTTCTCATAACAAGCATTTATTTTTAAGCAGAATAGGCTTTCTGTCAGACTAAAGGTAACTATTCAAGCCTTCAAATACAAATTGTTTGAACAATTCTTCCAGCATGACATGTTTTCACAAATGTTTGTGTAATCTTCAGAACCTTACTTACTTATCTCAAATCTGTGACTATTGCTTCAATAAAGATTTTATTTGAAAATCAGCCTCTGTTTTTCAGCAATCCTTTTGCAATTAACTCTTTAAATAAATTAAAAAGGTCTCATAGTAAATAAGATTTTTGCTATAATATCTTACAATGGAATTTAAAAGGATGTTTTCATAATGAAGTATCTGTGTTTATGGGAAAAAACACTAGGATCTAGTAGCTACATGCAAAGCTCAGACAAATACACAAAGACATTTTCAGCTTGGTGGTGGGAAAGGAGAAGGAGGGAAGAGAGGAAATACCTTTATTTTTCCAGACTATGACACATTTTCCTCTTTCCTGTCCCTGCCCCAATGTCTCTCTGTATTTTAACTTTAAGAAATTTGTATTTTTTACACATATGTATCAGCCCTGAGAGCACCTTTTCAGGTTGGAAGGATGTTAAATCCTGGTTCATCCAAAAAAAACTTCCTAGCACTTTTTCTCAGGTCCCAAGCTCACAAGCCACCATCTACAGTCCAAGAATAGCTCACAAAGAGAAAGAAAATATTCCTTTAACCCACCTTCTTCTACTTTTGTTCCATACTCATTTATTAAGCATATAAGATGACCTTCATTCACGTTCACTTCATTCCTTCTCACCAGGCATTTAATTCAAGTTGTTAACTCATTGTACCAGCAAAAGGAAGGGAAATAATTGCTTTTCTGTTAGGCTGGACTGTCAAAGTGGAATGTAAATAAAAGGACAAAAGATAATTCATTACTTGTGACACACAGTATATGTAGTTTTAACTCAAATGACGTTTCACACTTACATGTAAAAAGTTATATAACAGTGGTTCTTTTCCTTTTTCAAAAAAAGATTTTCAGAAGTCTCACAGATCTATGATGATTATGAAACATGTAAATTATTTGAAGTCAAAATTTGAATATTTAAAATAGATTTTAAGACAACTGTCTAATAAATGAAAAACAAAATATGTGCTCATATTCATTTGCATGTTTTCAAAAAACTGGCAGTAGTTGTATCAAAAGAATTAAGATAGTGTTTCATTAGCATCGATGGAAAGCTTTACACACAGCTTACAATTCAATAAACACATGGCTTTTTTCTTGCCATTAACAATTCAAATGACATCCCTCCTATACTGCCCCTTTATAACAGACAGGAAAACAGAAAAACTCCTCTTATGTAAACTACATTTGTTCTTTTGATTTCAAACTACTCTTTAAACTATTTTTCCAACTCACCATTGTGTTTATACCCAAATCACTTAGTCTGCCTGGGGGTATAGAAGGCAGTTCTGGAGAGTGAGAAAGGACAGTAGGAAATGTTTTTGCTAAGGCATAAAACTTTGAAATTTCTGACACACCATTGCTATAACCTGTCCGTTCTTATCACATTCCTCTTATGAACATCTTCCTTGCTCTTGACATTTACCAGACTACAGTCTCCACTACCCAAATAGTTTAAGAAGTCACAAAAAATGCACTGAATGCAGACTGATTTGTAGATAACAATGTGTAATTTTACACTATAAGAAACATGAGTTTAAAATACATGTTCATGCTTTTCCTGCTCTGGATTCTACTGAAATACAATGGAAAATTAGCTAGTGCGTCACTGAGGCCCTGGTGCATATTTTGGAGTTATCTTATACTGTCATGAGAATGAGGAAATACTGGTGTGTTGCATATGTCTGTGCTTTTTAACTACACTCCTCTTTTCTGCTTCTCCTGTTGTCCAGGAAGCTGGATCCAATCTGAGTTCAAGTTATCTCAAATCTCACTCTGAATAAACACAAACCAGAATTCTTATAGAGAATTTCATTTGGGGAGATCTCTGTGGAGTGAAGGTCAGTGAACTTCATGGTCAGGGTCTAACAGAGGAGAAATTTCTGCTTGTAGTAAGCTTGTGAAATTACTTAGATCTTGACTATTTTTTCCCCTGCAGCCTGAATAAAATGATCATGGATGTGTTCATGCAGTCTGCTATGATCTTTCCTTCCCTTCCCTGTGTCAGATGTATTCATTAAAGCAAATTCTTTTCTAAACATGTTATTACTTTTTCAGTCATGACAGAAACAGAGGTTGTGCCGTAGAGCTCTATTTTGTGTTTAACAAATCGTAAAACCAGACCTGTTATTGTGTGTTTCTCTGTCTTCAAATCTATTCATGTGGAGACATCCTTGAATTTAAAATTAGAGAAAGTGAAGGTATCTTTTATATTTATTAAAGACAGTAATTTTGTTTGACTTTTTCCACACTCGGTTTGAACATGCTATTAATGCTCAATGGGGAATTCAGCCATACACAGCAGTGATTAGATTGTAAAACCAGAGAACATACTAAAAAAGCTTCAGGCTAAGAAGTGACCCAAGCAAGTCATAGCATTATAGTTTGATGTGGTTGTGTTGCAAGTGATTTTAGAGGAAATGTTCCAAAGTACAGTGCTAATACCTTTTTTTTTGCTTTAAGCGCTTGTATTTACTAAAAGCTCCCCAAATCATATTTATTGCATTCCTGAAAGCTTAGGAAAAACAAAGGTTTGCTTCCTTGCTCCTTTAGAAGAATTTGACAGAGTAAGATGATAGCAAAAAGATTTTTCTTATTTTACAACACAAGAAGAATAGACAGCATTAAGTTTCAAAGTCCAGCATTAAATGTTATTTTGAAATAATTAATAAGACTCTTCATGAAAACCTGAATAAAACTTTCAGGTTAAGAATTTAACCTTCAGGTAAAGAAGGGTAGAAAAATAAAGGCAATTTAAATTCATTCTTGTAGTTAAGGAAAGTTGTTGAAAGATTAGTAACAAAAGAGTGTACAAAACTTATAACAGCTCTAAATTAAAATGACAAAAAAAATTTCTGCTATATAAATTTCCCGTTTCAATAAAAATGACAAAAATATTTTCTGTTACATAAATTTCCCCTTTCAATAAAAATGGATTTAATAAAATTATTAAATTATCTGACTGAAACCATTTGCATGTTTCTAAATATTTTTGCTCCCAGTTAAATCAGATGGAGCAATCTGAGATAAAAACACATTCAGAAAGAGAATCTGTGATGTTTAGTTACTGAACTGTCATGGGTTCAAAAGTAGCAGCCATTTTTCTCCTTCTTAGTAGCTGGTGCAGTGCTGTGTTTTAGACTTTTGGCTTGGGAACAGTGCTGATAACACCAATGTTTCAATTACAGCTTAGAATCTTTTGGTCTGACCAAGGACTTTCTGAGCCTCATGCTCTGCCAGGGAGAAGGGGAAGCCGGGAGGAAGCAGAGACAGGGCACCTGACCCAAACTGATCAAAGAGGTATTCCATACTACTGCACGTCATGCCCAGGATGTGAAAAAAACGGAGGGCAGAGACCTGGAAAGTGGTGGTTCATTGCTTGGTCTGGCTGTGTATAGGTGGTGAGCGATTGTATTCTCTTCCCTTGTATTTCTCTTATCATTATTATTATTGGTGGTAGCAGTAGTGGTGTGTGTTATACCTTAGTTACTGAACTGTTCTTATCTCAACCTGTAGGAGTTGCATCCTTTCGATTCTCCTTCCCATTCCCCCGGGGCCTGTGGAGAAGAAAGAGAGGGGAGGGAGTGAGCGAGCGAACTGGGTGAATTATAGTGGCATAAACCAACACACGAACAAATTTATTTCTCTGAAAATATAAAAACATGTTGTTTTGCTTGTTGTAAAAATCCCATTTTCCCTTAAAATTTAAAAAGGGAAGGGAAGGGAAGGGAAGGGAAGGGAAGGGAAGGGAAGGCAAGGCAAGGCAAGGCAAGGCAAGGCAAGGCAAGGCAAGGCAAGGCAAGGCAAGGCAAGGCAAGGCAAGGCAAGGCAAGGCAAGGCAAGGCAAGAGGAAGCCAGGTAAGGGAAAGCAAGGCAAGGCAAGGCAACAAAAAAAAATGGCCTTGCTTTTGCTTCTCTTGCTTCTAATTTACAGCAAAATAATAATTGTGGTTTGTGATTTTTAAAAGCGTCTAAATCAGTATTCATTATACTCACTCTCAGCTGCTGGTGTTTGCAATACAGTTGGTTGTGATCTTGCAAATAGACTTGCTGATCTCAGACTCCAAATGAAGTCAAGAAAGCTGCATGGGAAGGATAATGCATTGAAATATCACAATTTTTAAATCCAAAGCCAGATTTCAGAGGCAGGTGCTAGAAACTAAATGTACATGGATGTGTCTGCATTCAGTTGGCTTTTGTTAACCATGATGTGTGTGTAAAAGCTATTATAGATTATGTTGTTTGAAATACAAAAAGGGAGAATGCAAAGGTCATCTCCAGGCAGCTCAGAACATTTTTTTTCCATCTCTATCCCATTAAAATGATGGGCACTGTGATGGAAAAAATGTCCTAATTGATCTAAAGAGCATTTCATTTTGATGGTGGTACTTTGCTTTGAAACATTTCCTCAAGAATATTTCAGATTTTTGCACTTCCCTTCCACATTCTTTCGACCAAGCGTATTTACTTGAATTTGACACCATTTGCACATAGCTTTGTCTGCCCCTTTCAACTCATGAAGTCTCATATGAAGAGTTTTACTAAGTCTTCCTGGTCACAATCATTAGTAATACAGTTACAACAGAATTACTCTTTAAAAATACCAAGTGAAGGGAAGAAGTTTTCTTGATGTCTTCCTCCTTCTCAACCTCCTCCCTTTTTTTTCTTTCATGTTAACTTGGTTTTCTGTGTGTAACAACACTAAGCTTTTCTGAAACTCTCCTAGGTTTTGACCTGTCTTGAATCTGTCTCACTTGGCTACAGATGGCATATCAAATCCATCAAGTCCTGATTGGAATAGAATAGTAAATTGATGGAGAGTGGGGATTAGGCCCATCTGTCTGCAGGAAGCTCTGTAATCATTATGAGAGTTTATTGTTGTCAGTGAGCTGAAAAGCAGCAAAGCATGCTGCACTAAAGGATCAACCATGGCTTTCCTTAAAGTAGATGGAAAGGCAATCCTCTTCTGCTGAATCCAGTGAACAACAGAAAAGTGATGTAAATACACTTGACATACTGTTTCATTGAATATACATCCATTACAGATAATATTCTGTGGGAAGACGAATTTATAAACAAGCCAAATTTTGTCCTTTTGTTGTAAAAAGGGTGTTATCAAAGTTTAACAGATTTGGAAATTTTCATCCTGAATGCCTGCATGAATGCTAATAGTCTTCACGTTGAGCATCTGAACTAGACTGAAATTAAAAATTTGCCCTATCCTACCTGTCAAAGTCAAGTGTAACTATGCCCCAGAGACATTTGGTAAGGGATTAACCATATTTAATCATTTCCATAAATACAAATCTTCTTACTTCTAACTTAGATCTCTGAAAGTACCCAAAATATCATTGCAGGTGATGTTGAGGGGACCCTGACTTCATTCTCTAGCATTTTTACAGTTTTCATCACATTTCATTTGTTCTTTGGAAAAAATTCAAGTTCTTTGAACTGTTTTCACTGAAAAATAGGACTGCATTGAACGACCCTGAAGCTTTCAAGCCAAACAGGTATGAAAGTAAATTTAAAAATTTGTCTTCATGAAATACTAGAAACTCTAGTTCAATTTTCTGCTGTGCCTTCTCCACCAAGTCATGCTCTTGCAGTCATCAGAAGGCATTCAGAGTGAGGATCTGTTCTAGGATAAACTCTCATGAATGGCAGAACTTTCAGAATGAGCTGCCAATGGCTCTTCCTTCCTTCCTTGACTTCTGTCTCTATTTCACCATCCCCACCAGCAAGAGAGATATGACACCTTCCAATAAAAACTCTTGTGTAATTATGTCTATGCCACTTTACCTCTCAGACACAGATTTAGCAGCTCAGAAAAGGAAAAATAAAACAATTAAAAAAAAAAGTGCTTTAGGTTTTTTCTTATGCACTTAGCTCTAGTTCCATAATATAGGAAATATGTTTCCCTAAAGAGTTAATGGGTATCAGCAGGACCAGAACTTGGTCGCTAGGAGTTCAGATAGTAAGTTAACTGTACTTGTAGCATATCATTTCCGTAAGCTCAAATTTAATGATATGATTTGCACGGGTAGCAGTGTATATGTGCATTATAAGGATTGTTTGGGGATTTTTAGCAGAATTTTTTTTTCACTAAGTTAAGATTCAAAGACCTTTATAAATCTGTCTTTGAGAGTACTTTAATGAGAAGACTCATTTTATGCCACTGCTTAGGAAAGATTGGCTTCATAAATTCTAATGCTGAATTTTAAGAAAAGGTATGAAAGAAAACCATACACTCAATATGTTCATTTAAGTGGAGTACTAGCATATTCTCTCAGACTTCTCACCTAAAATTTGAGCTTAAAATGATATATGTAAGCATTTAGGTCTTTTTATGAATGCAGCTGAATTTTCATGTTTTTATTTGTTCTTCTAAGTTTTTATACAAATTTGATATTTTCAAGTACAGAACAGAAAGTATAGGAGTCCTATGTGCTATGCTTTTAACTCTTTCTTTACATTTTCACTTAGAGTAGCAATTTTCCACTTTGGAGTAAGGGAAATAACACCAGGAAAAGAAGGATTTCTTACTAGTCGCTATACATTATGCATGACAATGAGCAAAACTAATCAAGTGATTTTACCCGTGTGGGAATAAAAAACATATGGGAAAAAAAAAATCATGGTTTAATCCTAATGGATTGTATTGAAGTGTTGGCATAAATTGTAAAAAAACAACACTGAATTTTATCATTTTAATTTTTATAATATACCATATGTACAATTTTTTACTGGGAAAAAAAATATGTGAGACCCACAGAGGAAAGAAAATTGTAAAGGAACATGATCTGTAAAGGAAAAAGCTATAAACTTTGGTAAACCAGACAGTCTTATTTTCTCTGAATTTGTCTGCTGTACTCAGGATGTCTCTACTGCTGCAGAATGAACATAGGGTAGGGAGAAAGACCCTGAAAACATAAGTATAACTTTTGAGAAATTGGTAACTGTCTGAATTACAGAATCACAGAATGATTTGGATTGGAAGGGACCTAATTGGGAATATTAGAAACCCAGGCCTTAGGAAAAGAAGTATGCACTTGGACAGAGAGGGCCTGGACCAAGAAGATGGGAGAGGATAATTATTGAAGCATATGAAAAGTCTGAGACAGCTGAAAAAAATAAGACCTAGTGATTAACCGTTCAAACAACCCATTCTGTCAAGTTTTAAAAGTAATTGCAGACCAAGTTTCCAAATTAGCATTACTGACACTGGAAATTAAAACCCGCAAGTAATGTTTTCTTTCCTATCACCATCTAGGAAAGAGGAATAATAAAAATTTTCTTCATTGAAGAGAGTCAACATTTTTATGCATTTCAAAGCAATGTAAATTGGGTCATATAAAAACAGGAATTTGCTGATGCTGACGGTAACCAAAGAGGAGGGTCCTGAAGCCACTGTATCCATCCTGTGCTCAGATCCTACTGCTCCACTCCACAGATCTTTTCACAGCCTCCCTGTCAGCCCTGAGGCAATGGCAGTGGACTTCTGCTCCTCAATTACATCAGATGCTGGGTTCCTGCGATGATGGTGCTAACAATGAGGTGAACAAGAATTTTACAGCTTTCTGCAACAGCAAAATCCCAGATGAAAACCCCAGAGAGAGAGCACCAACAGCCCAGCCAGTGCACAGCCCCCCAGAAAGGTTAACTTCTTAACTAGAGTAAAGTATGGTCAAATACACAGTGAATTCAGGTTCTTCTTGTACCCACAGCAGCCAAACAAGACAAACACAATCAATCCAATAAAACCTCTGTAATGGCTTCAGAGCTTGGTTGTGGGTTGGGTTTTATTTTTTGCTTTTTTGGGTTTTTTTAATGCATATAGAAGAAAAAAAATAAAAAGTGATATAAAATGGTGGCTAAGAGACTATTCTTGGTTATTCCTGGATGAGTTACTTAAAGTAATGGATTTATCAGGACCCTCTTTGCTATTACTTTTAACAAGGACATGATGCAGAAGTCATGGTAATCACACTACATCCTGCTCTTCCTAGTCCTATGAAAGCTGAATAGGTGTTTACAGAAATCCCTTACCAATTTTACAAACTAGATTGGACACATAGCTGCCATTGTCTAGTTTACATGGATTTTATTTTACTGCTGTATCTGCTCTAGCACAACTCTCCACTAACCTGGGAAGCTGAGAGCCAGCGAAGCTAAGGAACAGAATTCTTATATTTTAATTTCTTGCTGGTGATATACTAATTAATGGTGTGGTTTTGCTCTCAGATTTCAAAATGTCACATCCAAAATGTTAATAATTATTTTTTTCTTTATTCTTTAATGCCTGTGAAAAATCAAATATTGGTATATCCTTACCTCCATCAGGCTCTCTAGCAATCTAATAATGTGTGTTGTCTACTATGTGCACCTTTTGTTCTGGCAAAAGCCTTTAATCCTCCACTATTTAGACAAAATGCCATAATCATACTGTAGTAAGTTAAGATTGACAAGTGAATTTAATAATGGCTTCAATAGTAAAGTATGTTTTACACTTGGAAAAAGATGCACAACCTCGAAAATAAAGAAGCTGTGCTCCTTCTCTGGGATAAAGGGATCATATCAGATTGGTTTCTTTCCTTGGAAGAATGAAATAAAACACTTCCTTTAAGAACAAACACTTTCCAAAAGGCTGCTGGAGGAAGTCTCTTTGATGAGATAACACTCCACCAATGAGAAAATCAAACAAGGCAAAATTAAAATATTAGGAAATATTCACTTTTTGACCTAATTTTGTATTCAGTAGTGTATGGAAAGGATAAAATAGAGGAAATAAATGTCTAAGTATTTGTGCCAACATCTAGAAAATGAAGGTTATAGTGGAAAGAGTAAGTTAATAAATGGAAAGACATGTTGAATCCTCCTAATCAAGTGTTCTCCACATCAGCCTTTGTTATTTTAATTCCAATATCTTTCATAGACAATACAATTTAAATTTAATCTTGATTCCCTTAGTCTGGATAAGTGGCCAATTCAGTTTTATTCAAATATCTCAATGGATTATGAGGGATCATCAACAGGAGAAAGTTTGAAAGACATGATGCAAATTCAGGTTTCCCCCACAGCGAAGAAGCTCCCCTTCAGCAGTTTCTGCAACTTGTTGCTGGGGACTCCATACAGCTGCCTTCCATCTCCAACACTTCCAAAGCACTGAAGGGGCCCAGTGGACTAGATACGCTCTCATACTGTCCCACGCAACTTGCCACTCACGACTGACCAGCCTTGGGGAAAATCTCTTGGTCCCCCTACATCATCATCTAACCCTAGACGAGACCCAAACACTAGTCTGCTTAACTTTCAAGCTCAGACAAAATGGTCGTGGGTAAAATACACTCTATGTGTGTCAACATGGTGATCCCCATCCCAATCAGCAAGCAGGTCTCAAGGGTATCCAAAGACCATTCAAAACCTTCAGAATTTGCAAATGACACTGCTGCTTTTGCCACTAGGGCTGGTGTAGCTGCTGTGCTTGGAGTCGGAGTAGCTGCCTTATCTGTTGTAGTCAGACTTTGAGTAGCTGCTGCACTTGTCACTAGGGTGTGTGGGAATGTCTCCCTCATATGCTGACCACCCAAGGAGGGGAAAAAAGATGTGTAATTGCTATACACTTCTATTGCATACCTCCCAAAGTATAGAGGTGGTGACCACACTGGGAATGCAAGCCAGATCAGTTTCATGATTGTCATGAGTTCAGCAGTAGCAGCCATTTTTCTCCTTCTTGGTAGGTGGTGCAGTGCTGTGTTTTTGACTTTCGGCCTGCGAACAGTGCGGATAACACCAATGTTTTCAGTTACTGCTTAGAAGGTTTAGGCTGACCAAGGACTTTCTGAGCCTCATGGTCTGCAGCGGAGAATGGGAAGCTGGAGGGAGCAGAGACAGGACACCTGACCCAAACTAGCCAAAGAGGTATTCCATACCACAGCACATCATGTCCAGGATGTAAAAAACTGGGGGCAGTTACCCTTAAGAGATGGGTTCGCTGCTGGGACTGGCTTCGTATCTGGTGGTGAGTGTCTTCACCTGTATTTGCCTTGTCATTATTATTATTGGTGGTAGCAGTAGTGATTTGCATTATACCTTAGTTACTCTACTGTTATTTTCTCAACCTGTGGGAGTTGCATTCTCTCGATTCTCCTCCCAGTCCCCCTGGGAGCTGGGGGGGAAGAAAGAGGGGGGAGTGACTGAGTGAACTGCTTGGCTGACTGGGCTTAAACCATTACAATGATCAATGAGTCTATTGTATTACAAGTCACTACCGCAAAGTACAGTGAAACAAGTACCTTAGCCCAAGCCCCCAGCTGATAAACACTAAGCAAATACCATCTGTAAGTAAGGTATGACATGCTGAAACTCTGAGATCAAGAGCAACAACTTTGAGAGCCACTAAATCAGCACTGTGATGAGTAACTATTAATTCAAAACAATGAATGCTTATCACAAATACGATTAAACACACTCTGGTCAGATCTGTCATTATCTCAGCCAAAAAGAACTATAGTGGTTTAAGCTCAGTCAGGCACTCTTTCACTCCACCCACTTCTTCCCCCCACTCCCGGAGGGATGGGGAGGAGAATCGGAAGAATGCAACTTCTTGCTCACCACCTATACCCAGCCCGACCAAGCGATGCACCCTCCACCCTTCCAGATCTCTGCCCTTAGTTTTTACATCCTGGGCATGACGTGGTGTGGTATGGAATACCTCTTTAGCTAGTTTGGGTCAGGTGTCCTGTCACTGCTTCCTCCCAGCTTCCCCTCCTCCCTGGCAGAGCATGAGACTCAGAAAGTCCTTGGTCAGACTAAACATTACTTAGCAACAACTAAAAACATCAGAGTTATCAGCATTGCTCCCAGGCTGAAAATCAAAACCACAGCACTGCAGCAGCTACTAAGAAGGAGAAAAAATGACTGCTGTAGCTGAACCCAGGACAGCGTGTGTAATTAAGATTTTTTCTTAAATAATTTAACAACCTCAAGTAATTAAAAAAATGTTTGTCGTCAACATATCAGGTAAGAGAAACATGATGCATGCACTTGTGGTGTGCTTTCTGTCAACAATGGCTGAGTGGAAAAGGAATTTGTGTGACATGAGGGAGCACATAAGGAAAACAAAATAATATACTAGTCATCTTGGGAAATGGAAAAATAATAATAAAACAGACTATCACTGCTATTTTTTTAATCATATCTACTCTGGACTAAGTAAAAATATCTTCTCTGTATTCAGTGTTTCAACATTTATTACATTTATATTCATTAAGACATGGTTCTTATATAATAATATAAGAATATTCTAATTAATAAACATGGTTCAATTGATTATTAAAAGCATATTCATTAATATTTAATAATGCTTTGTAAAGTTCCTGTCTTACAGCTTTACAAAAGCTAAACAAGTATGGTTTTAATAATTCACTGGTTTGCATATAATTAATAAAAGTAACTGTCTTAATATATTTAATTTAAATGTCAATTCATGACTCATTCTAAAATATTACATTCCAAAGAATGTAACCTGACCATCAGAATGCTCTTACTGTGAAGATGATTTATTCTTCCGAATGTTCACTGGGAAAACAGATAAAAAGAAAAATATTTGAGCCCTTGAGAGCTAAATCACTGTTTACTTGCAGAAGTTTTACTGTATATAGCAGATATTATGCCAACATTTTTTTTTTTACACTCAACAGAACAAATGCATATAATTTTATTTGAATTACACTTAAAAATAAATGAATAAGTAAATTTGGCTCCTTATTCACTCCTATGATTTTAACAGTATGATTTTAATAAATGAAGATACACTTTTTGTGTTGTCTTGGAAAAAAAATGGGGCAGAAATTTTTTTACTGTAAAATTTGGATTTTTACAATCCTGTCTTTTGCAAATAACCTGGTTCCTATGAAAGACCATGTAAGTTTACATTCTGAAGTCTGTCTAATCATTGTGATTAAAAGTTGGAATAAGTTATGAGCAATAAAAAGAGAAAATTATATACAGTCTGAAAGTAGAACTAATTATAAAGGTGTTGCTTGATTAAGGTGTTTCTACTGAAGAATATTAAAGGGATTAGTCTAAAGCTTTACATCCTGCAGCACAGAATTAACATGGAGGATTTAAACATTCAAATTAATTCAGGTGCACCAAACAATTATATGGAATAAGAACACTCGACCCAGCTAATGGCAACCCTAGTCCTCCAGGCTAATTTATATTCATGCACTCATTGACCTCTCTGTGTGTACGCAAAAGAATTGTTCTAATGCTAATACATGCTTCCAAGACAGTCTCCATCTACTGTGTCTAATTGCAGCAGACTTATTAAGAAGATACATCTCTAGTGAGCAACTGCTTCTACCTGCACACACCAAAGCAAGC
The DNA here is from genome assembly GCA_028858755.1 of Ara ararauna. Taxonomy (NCBI): domain Eukaryota; kingdom Metazoa; phylum Chordata; class Aves; order Psittaciformes; family Psittacidae; genus Ara; species Ara ararauna. Next base: position 54,329,596 of record CM054410.1, read on the forward strand.
TAAAACATTAAAATAGTATATGGCACAAGGATACACTTTTAAGTAGAGAATTTTTAAATATTTCATCAAAAAATGCCATCAGGCTGCTTAAATAACAATCCTCAGATTGATGTGTGGCCTTATAGAAATTGTTTCAGTGCTGAACTCATAAGCAAAAAAGATTTGATTTCAAGAACTTCCAAAGCTTGACTGCAGCGTTCAGCCCCTCAGAAATCACAAGAAAGCTTTAGCAAACAAATGAACAGACAAACAGAAGCTTTTGAGATTGTTATTATATATGACAAACAGAAGCTTTTGAGATTGTTATTATATATGCATCAAAAAGCAAACACCCCACTGGAAGAGGCAAATACAAACCTATAGGTGAATAAAAAAATGTTTTAGGTTGCAGAGGTAATAAATTAAGGCAATACTATTGGTCCTATTTGGAAGTGCCACACAAAGATGATCCTAGTGCTCTGTCAGAACAATGCTGACATACTCTGGTGACAAGAAACAAGAACAAGCCCTCCATTGATTCTCCCAGAACCTGGCCATGCCCAAAGCAGCCAGATAAAACAAGAATGCCACCCCCAAACTCAGAAAGTAATGAATGTTAACATGGTGAGATCATTTCAGATAACACAATAAACCCCTACGTCCTTTGATCTCGTGCCTAAGTGACAGTCTGCCAATGGAAACAGAAACAAACATCCACAGGTCTTAACACCTTTCCCATGACAAACAAAACTTTTTTAATCCTGATGTTGTGCTTAACCATATTATGTGTCTCCAATAAAATTATGTGGTTTTCAACAGCACCCAAAGAATCAAGTTTCAGGATTTTTCAGTGTGTTCTATGATAAAAAATGCCTGTGCAGCACCTCTTTGCTTTATAGCTTTGGGTCATCTTCAGGTCAAATATTTCAGATGCCAGCCATGGGACAATTGAGTCCTTATTGCTCCAGTATCTACTCTTCTGAGAGACTTTTTACTTCTGGAAAGGACCCTCAAATTTCTCCCCAGACTATTCCCTCTTCTGTCCTTCCTCCCCTCCTTAGAAAGAGAAGATTCATTATGATAGCACCAGGGGTTACAACATTTACTCTAAGCTCATAGAAAGAAATTCACTTTTTATCTCACATAAGCAGTAGTGAACTTTTTTGTTCTTTGCAGCTCAGTTAAGTTTGTGTGCTGTTTTGGATTCTTAGTGGCCTCCAAAGGTTAGTCTGAACACTTGGGACTAAGACCTTATTTACTCAGCAAATTCAACTTGCTTTGCTCGTGATTGTCCCCTGAGACTCTACTTTTTCTTGTTCCACACTGCAGCCACCAATCTTTTTTTTTTTTTTTTTTTTTATTAATCAGATACTAAGACCCTTACCCTCTGCCTCTCATCAGGAAGTCAGCTTTGTAGTCTCTGAGACCATGAGTTATCATTACACAGTGCTCAGTAGCTTTTCTAGTCCTCTGAATTACTTTGCTGTATTTAGCCTTCTCTTTTTAATTCAAAACTGCTGAATATATCACAAGCTGCACAGAACAAAATAAGGCAAATACTAAAGCTGGCAACTTTCTGATTATCTTCTGTTTTACTGGCTTGTGTTTCTTTCAGATACAGGACAAACACCATATGAAATTCCCTTCAGGAAACTTCTTTCAATTGCCATTTGCATTTCCAAAGAGTAATACCTCTGACAAAGCTTTTAATTGTTCTATTCTTCTGCCTGTGGTACTTTTTTTAATTACTTTTTATCCCTAGTACTATGCACCCACACCCCATTCCTTTCCCTTGCTTAAGTGTTCAAGGAAAGGTGTTAAAATACAAGGTCACAATAGAAAGCTGTCAAAGGCACATAGCTGTCTCTTGCCTAGACTAAATGCTGAAGAGAATTTATTTATAGCCACAGTGTTTCTGGGAGCAAACACACTTATTATCACTCCATCAAGTTTCATAAAAGGAAATGTAGAGGGAGCTGGATTTGCTTTCCCTGGAGAAGTCTATAGAGATATCTAATCACAGTCCTCTGCTACTAAAAGGGGAATCCAGAGAAGACAGAACCAAAATGCTCTCATGCATGTACAGGAAAACAATGACAGGCACTGGTGTCAATCTGCAGCAGCAGGACTAACTGGCTAACCAAATATGAAGAAAAATGTTTTTCCAGACATTAAGCACTAGAAGAGGCTGCTCAGCGAAGATGTAGAGATATTTTAACTCATCTATCTAAACAAGGCCCTAAGCAACCTGGTCTTACTTTGAAGCAGGAGGTTGCACTAGATGACCTTCAGAGATTCTTTTTAACATAAATTTTCCTATAAACATAAATAATTATGCTTTTTCTAGTTTTTCTAGTTCAAATATCAGCAACCTAGGCTGGAGCAATCCCCACTATCAATACAGGCTGGGGGATGAAGGTACTGAAAACAGCCTTGAAAAGAAAACTCGGGCTTACTGGTGAATGAAAACTGGCAGGATAGAAAATCTCTCCTACACAGACTGAGAGAATTGGCATTGTTCAGCCTGGAGAAGAGAAGGCTTAAGGGAGACCTTACTACAGCCTTTCAGTTTATAAAGGGGACTTAAAGAGAGAAAGACTTTTTACCAGAGCCTGTGGTGCCGGGACAAAGGACAACAGTTTTAAACCGAAAGAGGGTAAGGTTACAGTTGGATGTAAGTAAGATTAGTTTTATACAATGACAGTGATGAAATGCTGGAGCAGGTTGCCCAGAGAGGTGATAGATGAATCATCCCTGGAAACATTCAGGTTCAGGTTGGACCTCTGAGCAACCTTATCTAGTTGAAGATGTCCCTGCTGATTGCTAGGGGGTTTGAACTAGATGAGAAATCTTTAAAAGTCCCTTCCAACCCGAAATATCCTCTGATTCTATAAATTCAGAAACAAGTGCTATAAGACAAATATCTAAAGTATGTCAGATAATTCTTCTGATCCTCTGGAGCTAGTTTTGGTTTTTAATCAGTATACGGTAGTAAGTTCTCTTGTCCTGAAGAGACTGCTTCATTTCCTAGTGGAAATAAGGACTTTCCCCATCAGGCATAATACCCTCATGAATATGCTGCAGTAATAACTGAAAGCAAAAATATCTGCTAAATCTATAATACAGCTTTGAGCAAACTGAAAGAAAACTAACCACCCATCCAAATTCTGGTTTTTAACCATTAGAAAATATATTTAGATGGTAAATTATTTGAACGATCCAAATAGTATTGCCACAATCTCAGTCTTCGGTTCTTCTCACCTTGAGGAATTTCCATTTTGTGCCTCAAACGCCAATGGCATCTTACAGTTTCAGTAAGCACCTAGTAAAAATGAGGAGAGCTTCTTTGATAGCAGCACCCTTGCAGAAGCCAGATATTGTTGAGTTCTCTGATTAACAAAGAACATATCTTTTGGGGTTTGGATTTACAGGTAAGAATTTAATATCAAGATTTTTCCACGTGTGACTGTTATCTAACACATTCAAGCAATTATTAAGATGGCTTTGAAACATCTATAAACCAGAACAATTTCTGCTGATACGTGCTGGAGTACAGTGTGCTGTGACAGCTCCTGATACAGACATAGAGGTGAGAGACCTGTCACTAGTAACAGTTCTATCATTGAAACAAAAGAGTTAACAGATTCCCAAACAAATTAACCCAAATTCCCCAGGACAAACAGATAAATGCATGGAAGAGCCATATTCCCAGGAAATATGTAAAATTCGTCCACTTAATTGATAGCTGGAAGTTGTGTGATGCCTGTCAGCTGAGAGCATTCAGAGTCTGGAACTCGTGTTAACTTCATCCATAGGTTCCATCCAAGTAGAGAAACATCACCCTAGCCCCACCCCTTTCTGTCTACCCAGAAACTTTTTAACTCACTTCTTAATCACTTGGGATGAATTTACAAGGCTGCATCTGTCATTTCAAGGTCAGAGTGTCAGACCACATAACTTTGGAAAGTGCAGAGGAAAGACTTTATCCTCACTTACTCTTAAAAACCAATGTGTCATCTAAAGGAAGCTTATTGCATATTTTCAGCTGTATGGACAGCCTAGAGTTTTTCATTTATTGCCTTTTTTCTTTCCAATTTTTTTTAATTGAATAATAAGCTTCTGATAATGAACTAGTCAAACATTTATGAGAACAAATTGAATCTTGCTAAACTGAATTCCCTGGGAATTAAATTACTGACATTATTAAATTTACACCTCACAGATTGTTCAAAAGTGTGTGTGTGTGTGAGGCACTGCTAAAAGTTATTCACTTCTTATTCCATAGTTACTTCAAAAAATCCTTGTGCCATAACAGAGAAATGAAGTGGCCATCATTCTTATTTCCCCTTTCTCCCTTCAAAAGCCAGAACTATTGCTTAAGCTTCCTTTTTCTCACTGTGGTTGCACACTCACTCTACCTGGAATCATGGAAATTTTTGTGTAATTTCACAGGTTCTATGTGTCTCATATGTTTGCATAAGTTTTTGTACTGAACTTCATATAACCATTTCAGACCACTAATAGATTAATTGAGGAAAGAAGAAAACTTTTAAAGTGAAATAAGTGTATACCTGGAAATGATGGACAGTTCAACATCTATGTAAAAAAATGTCCTCAAAAACTGTTGAAATATCTCTTAAATTCTTACATAAATAACTCATTATTAACAATTCCACTATGGAATAAAATAGAAGCTTACTAGAGGATTATTTTTTCAAAACCTTTTATTATTGTTATTTTTATATCAGTTTCTTTGAAGACAATCATATCACACAAAAGCAGAGAGGTGCTTATGCACTCCTGTGTTCACTGCTTGGAAGGAAGAAAAATATAGATTATGCTATAAGTAGAACAGTTTTAAATATTTAAAATTTAAGATATCCACTTTAGATTTTGCTCACAAACAGCAGATGATTTTATTTAGTTAGTTACTTATTAAGGGCAGAACTCCAGTCAAGAAAGATATTTTTAATATACAACACTCAAAGCCTTCCAAGCCTGGAAAGAATGAAATACTGAGGAAAGAGTAAAATCTTTAACAATTTAAAGAAATATCTACTGCAGGTACATTTTTTCTTAAACAAAAGACTGCAAAATTTGAGGGTTGTTTAGTCTAAAGATTTATGTAGCCTCATTGATACATGGCAGGTGGCTCTTACTCAGAAGAGTGAAGCTCTCAACCTACCTGTAAACCAGGCATAGCATTAGCTCTGGTAATAAGAACTTCCCTGTAGTCCCATTACTTCTACACTTTTACACTGACCTAAACTGACCCTGAATCTTTAACTAAGAGCAACAAAGTGGGCTGCCTGAAATAATTTTTGAGCGGCGAATTCAACTGAAATTTGACTCTAGATCATAAATCGAACTGTTTTCAGATGGAAATGCCTTTTATCTTAAAGCTTTTACCAGTGCATTCAGGTAACTTTGACTTAAAAGAAAATAAATCCTACAAGTACGCACTTTTTTTACTGGAGTCTCACTTTTCATCCTCACAATTACAATCTCATTTCTCTCAAGCTAGAACAAAAAACTAATGTAAGGAGAAACTGAGGCAAAGTACTAAGCTATATGTCTTCTCTTGTTATCTACATAAAGATGCTGTGCTCCCTGGAGCTCCCAAGCTTTCCAGTTTGTGAAATTTATCATATAAGAGATATATGGGTCTACCTTTTTATTTGTCACAGATGTATTATGTATGCACTGCTAGAAAATGCCTAGTTTTAACCATTTGTTCCAAATTTCCAACTGAAAGTTGGCTATGTCACTAACTTCTCTCCTTTTACAGGCAAAGAAACAGGTAAAGACCATATGCTGAATACGTTCTGAAGAATTGTTATTTTTCTAGGCATTCCACTGGCTAGTCTTCAGGACAAAAGCAATTGCCTCCAGTATTTGCATGCTTCTGAAGGAAGATGTCCTAAGCCTCCCACTGCTTTCATAGCAGTACAGGCTCTGTTCTGGACTTTATGGAATTCAGAAACACCAGACACAAGCTTCTGGAGAAATGTACATACAAATGCTCATTAGTTTGATAGGATAAGCCACTGCCGGAAGGTGCAATCTTCCTGCTAAAATATTTTTAAATCCCTCTTTTCTTTTCTCTTCTCTTCTCTTCTCTTCTCTTCTCTTCTCTTCTCTTCTCTTCTCTTCTCTTCTCTTCTCTTCTCTTCTCTTCTCTTCTCTTCTCTTCTCTTCTCCTCTTCTCTTCTCTCTTCTCTTCTCTTCTCTTCTCTTCTCTTCTCTTCTCTTCTCTTCTCTTCTCTTCTCTTCTCTTCTCTTCTCTTCTCTCTTCTCTTCTCTCTTCTCTCTTCTCTCTTCTCTTCTCTTCTCTTCTCTTCTCTTCTCTTCTCTTCTCTTCTCTTCTCTTCTCTTCTCTTCTCTTTTCTCTTCTCTTCTCTTCTCTTCTCTTCTCTTCTCTTCTCTTCTCTTCTCTTCTCTTTTCTCTTCTCTTCTCTTCTCTTCTCTTCTCTTCTCTTCTCTTCTCTTCTCTTCTCCCTTCCCTTCCCTTCCCTTCCCTTCCCTTCCCTTCCCTTCCCTTCCCTTCCCTTCCCTTCCCTTCCCTTCCCTTCCCTTCCCTTCCCTTCCCTTCCCTTCCCTTCCCTTCCCTTCCCTTCCCTTCCCTTCCCTTCCCTTCCCTTCCCTTCCCTTCCCTTCCCTTCCCTTCCCTCCCCTCCCCTCCCCTCCCCTCCCCTCCCCTCCCCTCCCCTCCCCTCCCCTCCCCTCCTCTCCCCTCCTCTCCCCTCCCCTCCTCTCCTCTCCTCTCCTCTCCTCTCCTCTCCTCTCCTCTCCTCTCCTCTCCTCTCCTCTCCTCTCCTCTCCTCTCCTCTCCTCTCCTCTCCTCTCCTCTCCTCTTCTGTCCTCTTCTGTCCTCTTCTCTCATATTTATTATTACTCTTTGACATATTAAACAGGAAAAAAATGACTTACAAAGTCACATCAAATATCTATCATGCTCAATAACCGTTCTCTGAGAGTGGCCATTAGGGAACGTCTATGAAGTTGTATAAGAAATAGAACTATTACAAAACTTCTCCAGGGTCTTTCCCAGTCTCCACTATTCTTAGCTGCAGGACCTCCTGGTCCAAAGGTCACATCACAGATCTAACCACGCACACTAGGTTTTCCCCATTTATTGTGCAACTGCTTTTTGAAACTTTTTAAACTTCAAATATTCATAAACCCTGCAGAAAGAGCTTCACATATTTACTGAAAAAACTATCTCATCCTTTTAGTTTGAATGTATTGTCTACTATTTCATTTAATGTCCCCTTATTTTCATGCTACAAGAAGAAAGAGTGATTCTTTTTTCCTTTTTCCCTGCCGCACATGAGTTACTTAATCTCCTTCACTCTCCCTCACTTCCCGGCAGGGATCTTTCCAAGCTCATGAATCATGGTTCTTACATGGAAACCATTTCATACATTTGATGATGCAAGAAATAATTACCATGTAGCAGTCAAAATCCATGACAGATACGTCCTCTGACTTTGGTCCATTTAACTAGAATGAATACAACCTGTCATACTCTTCAGAAAGATTTTAAAGCAATTTCCTTTTTATTTTTTAGATGCAAAAAATGCATCTGGTGCATTCTTTAATTTTCAACTAAGAGGGAAGTGATACACAGCCCATCAGATCGTGAGTCCTTCTCTTAGACTGAGCCATTACCATCACTTGAGGCTACAGAGCTCTCTAAAGGCATAGAATTCATCCTAGTCTTTTTTTTTGTTTGTTTGTTTGTTTGTTTTTTCTTTAAAATTGATAAAGTGATAAAGGGAACCAATTTATTTTTCAGGACATTTTGCACCCATCAGTCACATAGGTAGATAAAAACCACTTGTGTCTATTATTGATTAAGAAATGATTTCACCATTATACTAATGAATTTTTCTTATGTCACTGTTGAATCAGGATTGCTTGAAATAAGCACGTAAGAGATGTCTGTGGAAAAAGTCTGAGAGCATAACATGTTAACTCACACAGGAAAAAACATGGGTGTGTTGTGAAGCCTTAATATTTATTCTAAAAGCAGACAGGTCAAGGGGAAAAAAATATTATTGTTTTAATTTTTAGTAAATTATTCGAGGCAGCTTGAATCAATAACTTAACATTTACATTTGATTTTTGTTTCAAAGGGCAGGTATAGCATAGTCTAGACTTATTATACTTTGATATATAGTTGCTATAGCAACATACATAAATTATTAATCTTTGTATGTAAAATATCTCCAAAAGACAGATTACCTTTGTGTTAAAAATGCAGATAGTTTTAAATATTTCCCTGTGATGAAGCAGACTGCTTATAAACCAGCAACCGTAGTCAGGAAAATTAGGTCTCCTGAAATGTCTAATAGGTGCCGCAGAACAGAAAGCTAACCTGAAACTAAAAATTAAAGTAATAGTAACAGCATATTAAGTTCTATGCAAAATTTTAAATAGTTAAGTAACTTGAGTTTACGTTTTTGCCTAGAAAACTTTTTGTTCCACTCTGATCAGTAATATAAACATGTATGAAAGAATCCGCTATAGGACCCAATAAGAACACACAGCTATGCAGCATAAATGGAAGAGAGTTACAATTGCCTGCACTACAGAGCAATAAACTCTCTGCAAATGAGGTTGCATCAACAAGTCATTTTGGTTTTATGTGGAGGAGGAAGGAATTTATTTAATTCACCCTTCTGGAAGTTGTGACATTTCTGCACTGTCCTGTGAGGTCACTTGTAAAATCTGCCTGCATATATCAGCTCTAGATATTGCCTTTCTTATAGAAGACATTAAAAGTCCTATGGAAATCATGGTGTCTCAGAGGTTTAATGGCAGACCAAGTTAATCAGGAGACTTTCAAGGATGTTGGCACTGTTTGAGCCACCTGCACAGAAAAACGAGAAGCCAGGGAAATTTTCCAGCGCTTATATTCTACTATGTAAATAAATTCCATTCTACAAAAATTGCTGAGAAATAAGAAAGAAGGCCCTATATTAAGGCATTTCCAAGAATCACACACACACAAAAAAAAAATCAGGCCACATTTCAGCATAGTTTTGGGCATATTGTAAGTTAACATTTGTTAGCAATACTGGCAGATTTCTTTTATAAGGAGAGGTGTTGGCTGGGAATAACAAAGAAACCTATAGAATACCCTAGTCATACTTGACTATATTTATAAAGCTGGTTCCTATTCAGTAACTTAGGAAATTAAAAACACTAAATCTAGGATTTTCTCCACTGGGACTTAATCTGGTCCAATTTACACGCTCAGGATTTATCAAGACTTTGTTGAAAGAAATGGAGATGTGTAGCTATGATAACTTGCTAGAGTTGCACTGAATTTATCAACCTTGCCAAGAAAATATAATGTTACAATTATCTCATTTACATTATTGTACATGATTTATGACCATGGCATCAAACCTCAAATTCAGTTTTGTATTTTAATAAAAATTTACGTGGTTATAATATATATTTTTTCTCAATCCATAAAAAATATTTTAAAAATATTTACAATATTTCAATATTATGAAAAATATAGCATGTGAGGAGACCAGAGAAGGGGGGAAAATTCACAAGATCTTCAGAAATAAATGAATACCTGGAGCTAGGCTAATGTTTCTCTTCTCTAATTAAGCAATACGAAGCATGAAGTACCTTCAGTTAGTCTGAACTTACACAGATACTAAAAGCCTCTGTTAGACATGAGTGTAAAGGGAGATTTTCTGTCCAAAATGGAACACAATACTGAAAACACTCTGGAAATACTATGGAAATCACCCCCAGCTTTCTTCAGAGAAGAAATTCAGAAGTGGTTCACAAATATATACTAAATGTCTACAAACTGAAAAATGAGTGTAAAAAAAGCGGTATAGTTTGTATGTCTCCAGTATGACCTACACATTTCAAAAGCTTGAAATACCAGAGATCATTTTTAATTTTAAATTATACTTTCTTGCTATTTTTCTGTCCTTTGGTTTTTCAGTTTTATGCTCGTGTTTAATTCTAAGCCAACCCCAAACCACATGCAGAACCACAATATATCGCAACTGCTTCTAAACAAGTGTCACTGTTTCCATGCCATTCCCAGGCATAGAGAGAGAGTACAAAAATATAGAATCATAGAATCATAGAATAGTTAGGGTTGGAAAGGACCTTAAGATCATCTAGTTCCAACCCCCCTGCCAGGGGCAGGGACACCTCCCACTAAACCACGCCACCCAAGGCTATGTCTAATCTAACCTTGAACACCGCCAGCAATGGAGCATTCACAACTTCTCTGGGTAACCCATTCCATATATAGAGACAATGCTCCCCAATTCAAGAACAAATATGTCTGGTTCCTGCATAACACAGCCCTAAGGATATCAAAAAGGGTATCTTTTAAAATGATGTGTGAGAAATACTAGTATGTGTGGATTCCTCAGTAATAAAACATATCTCACTTCTTTTTCTCTGGCACAGATATGTAACAAATCTTTTAACAGCATGTTGTCCACAATAACCTTATAATAAGCACAGGCAACATTGGACTCAAATACATAAACTGAATCATCTAGTGACCTTCTGTGATTGAATGCCTGCATCGGTGGACCAGTGTTCTGCTGACAGACAGGGTATGCCACAAAGTGACCCCACACTAGCTGTATAATATGCAGAGTTTATTAAACAGGCACACTAGAGCCAATAAGCACACTAAAAGCAAGCACACTAGTGTGGATTAGGTAAATATCTCTCTCTATATATAATGAATAAGTACAATAAGACAAATTAGAGATATGTGTGTATAAGTGAAGTACCAAAGAAAGTTAGCAATGTGTTAGATCATTACTGTATAGAGAGAACAGAGATTAAGAAGGAATATATCACCAGTTACCACTGAATCATAATCAAGGCCCACAGTTCCAGCTGGGAAGTCCCACTGCAGCAGATGCCAGGAGTCTCAGGTAATTGGAAAAATTCCTGGGCGGTGCTTCCACCCATAGGTGAGGCTTCTCTCATGGCCACAAGAGGGTTCCACTTTTATAACCTTCTCAAAACAACTGGCTTTATGCCAGATAGCAAATCACTTACTCGTGGCGCCATGTAGTTTCTTGTGATCTCACCTTTGTCCACTCTGAGAGTGTTGGCCAGGTGCCCCAGTGTGGCCAAGTATGAAGGTCGTAGAATAGCTACACACCTACGTTTTCCTGCCTCTTTCCGACAGTCACGATGAACACAAACATATATACTCTGCCAAATACACTGTGGCAAACAGCATCCTTTGTTATGGTTCTCAGTCATGAGAGGGAATCAACTCCCGGCTAGGTTCCCATCCATTACAATCAGGGAAAAACTATGAATTTCATCTATCTATGCTCCTGTAAGGTCTTTGATACACTCCCCAAAATTCTTGCTGATGAATGGAGACCCATGCATCTGATAGATGGACTGTTAGATAGGTGAGGACTTAGATTATGACTGTCTCCAAATGTGGAGATATAATGCACAGACTCCATATGCAGTTGCAAGCGAAGACCTTTAATCACATATCTCGCATTCTTTTATAAACAAGCATTCTGTGCACACTTCATAACAATATATGATTGGTTAATGTCTGCTGTCCATGCATCTCAAACTGGCTTTTGATTGGTTATTTTGTTCCCCTTCATTTCACTTTCCACTCGCCTTTTTCTCAAGGTCAGCCAACAGTACATTCAGGTTGTCTAAGGCTGCCTGCTCATTCTCTACCTCCACATATCCCCCTTTTTGTTTTTCTATAACTAACGCTTGATCATTTTATTTATCTTATGTTGTAGGCAAGACAGCAGACATGGAATTATTAACAATATGCAAACTATAACAAACAACAATACTGAACCCCCTTTTATTATGGACGTTAACCATGTTGAAAGCCCTAAAGATTGAGATCAAGATGTGAGGCCAAAACACATGTCAATTTGTTGCAATTTTTGAGTTTGGTCCATTAATTTAAGGCACTGTCATGGGTTCAGCAGCAGCAGTCATTTTTCTGCTTCTTGGTAGCTGGTGTAGCACTGTGTTTTTAATTTTGGGCCTGGGAACAGCGCTGATAGCACCAGTGTTTCGGTTACTGCTTAGTGATGTTTTGGTCTGGCCAAGGACTTTCTGAGTTTCATGCTCTGCCAGGGAGGAGGGGAGCCGGGAGGAAGCAGAGACAGGACACCTGACCCAAACTGACCAAAGAGGTTATTCCATACCACAGCACGTCATGCCCAGGATGGAAAGCAGAGAGCAGAGACCCGGAAGGGTGGGGGTGCACTGCATGGTCGGGCTTGGTATTAGGTGGTGAGAAATTGTATTCTTTCCTTGTATTTGCCTTGTCATTATTATTATTGGTGGTAGCAGTAGTGATTTGTGTTATACTTTAGTTACTAAACTGTTCTTTTCTCAACCTGTGGGAGTTGCATTCTTTTCGATTCTCCTTCCCATCCCTCTGGGAGTGGGGGGGAAGAAAGAGGGGGAAGTGCGTGAGAGAGGCTTAAACCACGACAGGCACTCAGAATTTAATGTTACAGCGTACCTGGTCACACCAAGCACTAGCATTTTGGGCCAATGGGTTTGTCGGAGTCACATCTTGGAGTCCCATCCGATTGTTCCAATGCAGTGAGTCTGCATCTGCACTGAGACATGGTTAAAATAAAGACAAGAGTTAAACTTCACTGCTCCCAGTATGTCAATCTCCTGCAGCTCCTGATACATGACAGGTAACTTGTCATCTCATGCGTCCCATGAGTCAATACAGGAAGAGAGATTAACCACACTTGGATTTTTACAGTCTTGCTGATAGTCCTGCTGTGACTTCAGCGGTGGGAGTGGGAACACCAACCAGACACATATTGAAAGGGTTGTGTCACAAATTGCATTGAGGCACAGAAGGTGGTTTGATTCTGTGTTCTAGCTAAGGTTACCCACATATTGGAACTATTCCAGCGCGTCAGTGACATTGTCGACATCAATGTGTTGGTGATTACCTCCAGATTCTGCATCAGTAACAGCAGGATGGTCCAAAACAGGCTGCACCAGCCGTGCAGGTATCCACCAAGGGCCATGATCTGTGGAGACACAAGCACACCCTCACCCCCAACTTACCAGTGGATACGGCCTTCCCAGCAAAATGTTTGTGGTGATTTTACCCAAACTTTCAGCTGATGAGTCCCTATGGAATTAGGCAAAATTTGGCTGCGTGACAGGATGTGTCTGATAATGGCCACGGTCTCTTTTCCCTCTCCAATCATCAAGAAATTTAATACATAAATCACTTTATGTAATCGTGCCTGTGGTGATTCTCCCTTCATTCCCCCTTTTTGTTTTTCTAATAACATTTTTAATGTTTGATGACATTGTTCAATAATAACGTGTCCTCGTGGTGAGTGTGGAATCCCTGTCTTGTGTTTTATCCCCCAGGTGTTTAGAAATGTTTGAATTGTAGTACTAGTATAGGCGGGGTCATTGTCCGTTTTTATTTGTTCTGGAACACCTAAAGCTGTGAAGCCACCACGCCAATGACGAGTAACATCGTGGGCTTTTTCACTTGTCATTGCCATGGCCCAGACTGTGTGTGAAAATGTATCGATGGAAACATGGACATACTTTTGTTTCCCAAACTCAGGAATATGAGTAACATCACTTTGCCATAGTCGTAACTCCTTGGTGCCACGAGGGTTTACTCCAGTGTGTAGGTGTGTTGCAAATGGTTGACAATCAGGACATGTTTGGACTATTGTACGTGCTTCTGATCAAGAGAGGGAAAACTGTTTTCTGAGTGATTTTGCTGATTGGTGATAAAAGGCATGTGATAATCTAGCCTGTTCTAACTGATTTGGTAGAGGAGTTGCTACTATGGGAGCCGTTAACCTATCAGCTCTTCGATTTCCCTCTATAATAAATCCAGGTAAATCTGTATGGCTACGAATATGCAGAACATAGTAAGGCATCACACGTTCATCTAATAACATTTTTAACTTTTTTAGATAATAAAATAAAGTAGGATTGGCAACCTCCTTCAGCCATGAATTTTTGATTCTAGTAACAACTCTGGCAATATAATTTGAATCAGTGACGAGGTTCAATGCCCCGTGGCAGTGTTGAAATGCATACACTACTGCAGCTAATTCTACAGTTTGTGCTGATCCCTGAGCTTCTTGTTCTTCATGATGCTATTCATTATCCACAAACCAAACTGTGGTTGCTCTGCCTGTTTTACCTGAACTGTCTGTAAAATAGGTCGGACCTTTTACAGGGTTATGTTGACATTTTGAAACTGATTTTATCTCTATTTCTGGTGTCAGGGAAGATAGCTTATGTGGTGGGTGATGTGGAGTAGCTTGTCCACAAAAATTTGTCATTGCTATTTGTAGTTCTGTTATTTTGAAAAGCCAATTTAAAATACATCTTGGTTAAAGGGAGATAAATAGTCCCTGCTTCATGTCCTGTCAATTCTGTCATCCTCTGCTGTCCATGACACACTATATATGCTATCTGTTCGCAAATAGTAACTATGGTTTTGGATAATTAGTGTGGTAAAAAGATCCATTCTAAGACATGCAGTGGATCCTTTTCCTTTGCATCCCACTGACCAATTAATCCTTCGAGGGACCTAGGCCCTTGGATAACATACAAAGTAAGTGGGAGATGGTAATCTATCCTTGCAGCTTGTCGATTGGTTAAAGCCCTGGTAATTTGTTCAGGATCGTGATTAGCCTCTGGAGTCAACTGTCGGGGCGAGTTGAGGGCAGGTTCTCCCTTCAATACCTCCAATAGAGGTTGGAGGGTATCACTGTCTATACCTAAAAGGGTTCGCACCCAATTTATAGTGCCAGTTAATTTCTGTATATCATTTAGGGTGTTAACCTTGATATCAATCTTTAGCAGTTGAGGCACTACATTCTGCTGGAGGACTTTCCATCCGAGATATTTCCATGGGGGTTCTTGTTGTACCTTTTCGGGAGCAATAACTAACCCGTGCTTTTCAAGGCAAGATTTAGCACTGGAAACAATTTCTATAAGTTTCTGTGGTTCCTGACAGGCTAACAAAGTGTCATCCATATAATGATAACAAGTAGCTGTTGGGTATGCCTCTCTTACCTTTGATAATGCCTTAGCCACATATAACTGACATATTGTCAGACTGTTTTTCATACCCTGTGGTAACACAGTCCAATGATAACGCTTTGCCGGTTCCTGATGGTTATCAGAGGGAATAGAAAAGGCAAACTTTGGGGCATCTTCAGGGTGTAAGGAAATAGTGAAAAAACAGTCTTTGAGGTCCATAATGACAATGTTCCAATCCTTTGGTATCATGACTGGGGAAGATAAACCCGGCTGCGCAGCTTCCATGTCCTCCATGACATTACTAGTTGCACGGAGGTCACGTAAAAGACGTTATTTCCCCAATTTTTAATTAATTACAAATACTGGCATGCTCCAGGGGCTTGTGGTTGGAACCAAGTGTCCCAGCTTCAATTGTTCTGTTACCAATTCTGTTAAGGCATGGGTTTTTTTCCAAATTTAGGGGCCACTGATCAACCCACATTGGTTTTTCTATCAGACACTTTAGTCTCTGAGGAACATTCTCATCAATGACCCCCATTAAAAAGGCGGTGTTGCTATTGAGACTCCCCACATGCTTAAGACATCCCTTCCCAAAAAGTTAAAAGGACAATTCACTACATGTGGGCAGAGATTCACAGTATGCCCATCGGGGTCTATTATCTGGATAATAGATGCACTTTGAACTGATGATGATGTTCCTCCTATTCCTGTTAGATCTGTTGCTGATGAGATTGTCTCCCAATTCGATGGCCAAAAGGAGGTGCCTATGACTGTAACATCTGCTCTGGTGTCCAGCAGGCCACGAAGCTTGATGATGTTAGGTTTACGCTGGGGGTTTTGTAGTTCACACTCGAAGGTTGGCCGATGTTTTGTTAATGATTGTGTCCAAAAAATGTGTGGCTTACCAGTAGACCCAAAGCCACATATTCCTCTGAGCATATCTTCCTCTGAAGGGGCATTTACTGTATGTACACAGAATAAGACAAGTTGGCATATACACTCACCCACAGGGACTGTTACTGGCAATGATGGAGTCCAGACCATTGCCTGTAATTGTCCTTCAAAATCGGCATCAGTTACCCCCAACAGAACAAAAAGACCCTGTAGGGTGACCCTACGGTGGCTCAGTAATGAAGCACTAAATCCATTACCCAACAGACCTTTCAGTGCCAGTGGCACTTTTTGCACTTTGGTATCAGCTATCTTTAGTTCTGTTGCTGTGGGGACATCCACTCCAGCACCTCCGGGGGTGAAGGAATGGAGGCATGCCAAACCTGTTTTGTATTGTGTGGGGCAGAGACTCCTTGTGTCTGAGCGTGGCTCCGTGACATGATCCACCTCCCGCTTCCCGAGGCCAGAATCAGTTTCCCTTTGATGTTATATTTTGACCGTCACCACTTAGCATAGTGATGACCCCTGTGGCAACGTGGACAAAGACTCGGGAGGCCATCTTGAGCATCCTGAGGGCAGTCACACTTAAAATGACTGAGTTTGAGACACCTAAAACACAGCTGCTGTGGGGTCTGCAGAACTGTGGCTAAATGCCCACTAGATTTTTGTTAACATGGTCTATTGAGCCAATACGGTTACATGCTTCAATCATATAGATCAATGTAGGATTTTTTAACATTTGCAACACCTTTTGACAGTCCAAGTTTGCGTTCTCTATTGCTGATTTCAATAATAAGGCATCTTTGGCAGCATCATTCTTTACTTGCTTACAGACAGCCATCTGCAAACAATCTATAAACCTTATATATGGTTCGTCTTTTCCCTGTCTGACACCCGTGAAAGCCTTTGTGGATTTCCTGATATCTGGCACCTTAAGCATTGCCTTAAGTGCTAGTTCAGCAGATTGGTGCAAAATCTCTGGGGCTAACTGAGCTTGTAGCTGCAGCATGTTAACAGGAGGATCCCCTATTAATTGCAGGA
This sequence comes from Ara ararauna, assembly GCA_028858755.1. Lineage (NCBI taxonomy): Eukaryota > Metazoa > Chordata > Aves > Psittaciformes > Psittacidae > Ara > Ara ararauna. Next base: position 54,346,573 of record CM054410.1, read on the forward strand.
TGCCAGCCCCCAAGAGAGGGTCCCCCAAATTGTGGCCGAGATTACCAGTTGCCACTATATTGCATTGCTCCCGCCAATAGGACAAGAACACTGCTTTCTATGTGAGGGTGAATAGCAGGTTGGCAAGGGCTTTGATGTCAAATGGAGTCATAAAGTCGTCCTGTAACGCAGTCTGTAAAAGGCTCCTTGTATATGGCGAGGCTAACCCATACTGCATAACAGTCTTCCTCAGTTCTTTAATCAATTCCCATCTCAAAGATTCCCAATCATTAGGGTGATTATTTCATATTATTACAGGAAATGACATCTCAATATGCTCCCCGTCCGCTGCAGCTTGATTTTGTAATTTTTGCCAGTGTTTATGAGGGTCATAATCATCCTCTCTGTCATCATTGGCTAAGCGGAGTACCAAATGGGAGGAATTTGCTGTGGGGGGTATCGGCACCTTGTCCACTGGTGGTGGCGCAGACGGCACCATCAGCACAGGAGGAGCAGTGGCAATCGACTCATCTGGACAATTAGTGACGGCACCCAGCGATGGAGTCTGCAACTTGCTAAGAGCCTCATAGACTAAGTGCAATGTTGTCAACAGTGGAAAAACAATTTTATCCCCCTTAGACACAGCCTCCCAAAGAGTCTCTTTAGCTGAATCCCACTGTTTCAGCTGAAACGCCGTCTGAGAATTGACAGCAAATCTGTGCCCTTTAAGCCATGCAAGTAAAGCACGAATAACCTTCTCATCATATTTGATGCCCTGTTGCATTAAAATGCACATTAACAGAGCGACAATAGTCTTTTCTGCCCCAGACATCTGTGATGTTATCGTTCTGACCGCTCATCTGTCTAAGAGGTGCTGTTTTTTCTGGGAGGACAGCTCTCTGGTCTGCTGCCTAACTTGTTTGGTCAGCTCTCCACTGGGGCTCTTCTTCCACCTTTAAAGTCCCTGCTCGGACGCCATTTGTGGAGATGTAATGCACGGACTCCATATGCAGTTGCAAGCGAAGACCTTTATTCATGTATCTCACGCTCTTTTTTAACAATCATTCTGTGTACGCACTTCATAACAATATATGATTGGTTACTGTCTGCTGTCCATGAGCCCCAAACTGGTTTTTGATTGTTTATTCTTTTCCCCTTCATTTCACTTTCCACTCTTCTTCTTCTCAAGGTCAGCCAACAGTGCATTCTAAGGCTGCCTGCTCATTCTCTACCTCCACATCCAAAGACTTACTGTCAATGGCTCAATGTTCAAGCAGAAACCAATAACAAGTGGTGTCCCAAAAGGCTCCCTACTGGAGTCAATACTATTTAATATCTTCATTAGCAACACAGACAGTGGGATCAAGTGCTACTTCAGCAAGATGCAAATGGCACTAAGCTGAGTGGTGTCATTCATTCACTAGAGGAAACAGATGCTATCCAGAGGGTCCTTGGCAGCCTTGAGGAGTGAGCCCATGTGAACCCAAAGCAACGAGGGTGGTGAAATATGGCAACAGGTTGCTCAGAGAAGTGGTAGATGCCCAATTCCTGGAAATATTCCAGTTCAGGTTTGACAGGGCTCTGAGCAACCTGATCTATGGGAAGATGTCCCTGCTTATTGCAGAGAGGTTGGTCTAGATGACCTTTAATGGTCCCTTCCAGCCCAAACAGTTCTGCGATTCTGTGAACCACTTCAGCTTTATGTAAACATTTTCGGTTTGTAACTCTCTGCTTCTCTGAGAATAACTGGAAACTTGTGGCTACTGTTCAAAAGTAAGTACAGTGTCAACTTAACTACACATTCCAGATGATTTTTTTCTTTAAAACACAGATGAAGTCATGTTTCACAATTCTACTAGTAGGACCCTGAGGCTGCTAAGGTCTTGAAAATGCTGCCTCTCATCTCAGGTCTCAGGTATTATATATAAGATGAAAGCCCTGTGATGGAATGGTTTATTACAGTTAATGCAATGTAAGCATTCTTTTATTCTTAGGATTGCTCCATATTTCTTCAGGTAAAAATAATATTTTTTCCTATTTCAGTCTTTGAATATATGTATTATTAGTGTAGTTTGCATTGTGTGAGATATTTAGAATTGTAAGCTATAGTAATTTGATTTACTTGCTGATAGGACCAGCTATGATTCTTTTATGTCATTTTCCCTTGTAAGACTAAAATAGTTAAAATTTGGATTGCATTAATTCAACTTTTCTGGCTACCTCAATATAAAGAGTTGTTTGTCAAACAGTTACAGTACCAAAATAGACGGAGGGGATTTTCTTCTTTTTAAAAGATAGCGAACACAAGAAAATTAGCTTGGAGCTTGCTCGTCTGCTGGTTTACTTCTGTTTCCCTTATTGAACACTTGAATGCATGCAGACACATATGTTAACAAAATGCATCAGAAATTGCTGATCATTCCCCATTTCACCATCAAAAAGACAAATGCATGTAGCGATCCAATTAATTTAACTAGTTAGTTTCTTACAGCTTGTTGATCTTTTCTCAGCAACACATTTCTTCCTTTGCAGTGAGGCAAAATGGCTTTTATGTTCCTTCGAAACAACTCCTACCTAATTTAAGAGTTGGCTGGGATAGTTAATTTTCTTCATAGTAGCTAGTATGTGGCTAAGGTTTTGACTTGTTTTGGTAATTCCAGAATGTTTTCATTATTGCTGAGCAGTGCTTACACAGTGTCTAGGCCATCTCTCCCTCTTACCCCACCTTAACAGCCAGCACCTTATCCCAACCAGGGGTGCACAAAGACTTGGTGGGGATGCAGCTGGGACAGCAAACTGGCCCAAGGGATATCCCATACCATATGGTGTCATGCTGAGCATGTATATCTGGAGGAAGAAGGAAGATGGAGGTGGGGGGATGTTTGGAGTAATAGCATTTGTCATCCCAAGTAAATGCTAACCATGATAGAGCTCTGCCTTGCTGGGGATGGCTGAACACCTGCCTGCCAATAGGAAGCATGAATGTATTCCTTGATTTGCTTTGCCTGCATTCACGGCTTATTAAACTCTGTTTACCTTAACCATGAGTTTTTTCATTTTTATTCTTCTGATTGTCTCCCACATCCCACTGGGCGGAATGCTGGGGGAGGGAAGTGACCAAGCGGCTCCATGGGGCTTACTTGCCAGATAGTGTTAAATAATGCCAAATAAGAAGTCAGTGAGGATATCACAGAATCACACAGAATTGTTAGGGTTGGAAGTGACCTCTAGAGATCATCTAGTCCGATGTCCAATATGAAAAAGTAATGCTTATGATAGATATAAGAACAATAAATGAAGAGATCTTCCAGTCTTTGAGTACCAACCCTTGTGATCTGTAGCATATACAATGACCCCAAACTATTAAAAAATGTAGCAGTCCAGGGCACATATAGACTCTGCCAGAAAGCATGCTTGGGATTGATGGCACGCAAGAATCTAGCTACTACTTTTTGAGACATCATTTGCCTTAATAATTCATGCAAAAGGACTAAAGGGTTGTTCTACAACAGAATCTCTCCATGCACATGTCCATAATGTTTAGGTTTTGTCTGGTCTTGATCAAGACCTATCAGACAAACCTGAGCATGAGTTCTACACAGATATCCATGCTCTCCACAGACCTATATTTTCTGCTGGTCAGCCTATTATCATGAATGAACATCTGGATGAAAACAAAAACAAGAAAGATAGATATGGTGTTGGTAGACAAAAAAACACCAACAACTTACCTATGAAAATATTCCTGCCTCTCATAGGTCTCCTTTCAGTGATGGACTGAGCATCTAGCTCAAAATCTAAAAATGGTCTTAGATTCATTGTCAATACTAGGCTTTTGCATGGCACTATGAGCTTCATGTTACCTATGATTAACTAGGAAATTCAGGTCTTCCTGGTACCATAGATCGCTGTACTAGAGACTGTAAGCCATATCTTTTATGGCCCTAGGGGATAGCAGTAAGAGATTTGCTTTTTCACTCTTTCTCCTTCACTGAGGTTAGAGGGAATAGAGTTATGAGACTCACATCTATAACTGCTTTTATTCACTCAGGACTTATTGTCACCATCATGTTCTGCCAGCCTGTCATCATACCTGCAATTTTGCTGGGTGAAGAGCAATTAAAATGCTCAATTTTTTACATACCTTTAAAATTCATAAAAGCTACAAGTTATAAGTACTAGCACCTGCAACATGGAGTTACAATGACCTTGATAAAATGCTGTGAAAAATAAATGAGTGATATCTGAGGGTTGAAAGATTAATTACTAGTCAGTTGCACTCAATAAAGATATTTTAAATTCCCCAGTTGTGAACATTGAAATAAAAAACAATAAAGTCAGATAATAGTTTTAATAACTCTTGCTAACTCTAAATTCTCTGACTTGAAGCATATTATTCCAGGAGTAGGGAGTTGATATAAAAAAGAACCTTTATCAATAAATCAGTGTTTAATATCTCTGGAGGAAAGATTTCACAACCAAGTATGCATTTTACTAGGTAACAGAAAAGCTATAGAAACAAATATAATTCACTGGAAAATACTAATACTGGTCTACCAAACGGTGTACCATGAATGCTCTACCTAAGCTATATTAAACCAGAAAATTTATTTCAGAAAAAAAAAATAAACATCTGCAGTTCTATTCACCAGGCTAGTCCACTGAAATTATTACAATGTGACTGTAACAACCACAGAGCTACTGTAAAATTATGCAAAAATTCACAGACTTCCACTCTATTTTAGAATACAGTGAAACTGGACAGTCATAACTCTGCCATCATAATTAGAAAATAATACTAATTAAAACTCCTCACCATTTCACTTAAGAGAATAAACATTGACTAAAACTGCTGAAGACCAATGCTCACAAACACCAAAATATCAAACTCTGACCTTACTCCTTAGAGACATAATGGGCAGTTAGGAAATAAAATATTGGGATTTCAGTACCTTTCTCACACATGTATAACATGAATTGGAACATGTTCCAGTCAGACAATTTGGTTTGGGGCAAAGGTAATTAATATTTGAATGTAATAACCAAAAGAATTTAATTTGTATAGTTTTGACATTTTTTTTTTTTTTAATTCCTCATGCAGAGAACAAGACAGTGCTTCTTACAGTCTTGTTACTTTCTACATTCTGGATCCTGCAGAAGTGGTTACCACAACTGAGCTGCAGTTGCTCAGATTTGTTCCTTCTATAACTGCTGATTTTTATTATAAAATCCTTGGCTTCTCTTTTGAAACTCTCTCCTCATTTTATCCATCAACTCTCAATAGCACACAGTGGGTATTCAAGACCAACAGTTCCAGAGAACTGACTTGCAGCCCAGTAAACACAAGGTCAGAGGTTTCAGCTTTAGTCAAAGGTGGAAATGAAGCTCTCTGACAGGGCAATATGCTTCAGTTCCTGCTCCAAACATGGATTCGACAAGGACCTAGGGAACAATTCCTAAAGCTAGGTGGGCTTGACAACCTCAAAACATAGATTTCTCTTGTTCAGGTAATCTCTACATTCAGGAATTAGTGCCCATACAGTTAATAAAAACCAAAAACAAGCACATATTTGCACTTGACGTTACAAATATACTACCTGGAATATTCTACTATAGCAATAACAAGTTTACAGTGACCTTTTCTTCACTTGGCTTTCTTCATCTGCATAAGGTTCTAAGTAATCACTCTAATATCAAGCTTTTCCTGTCCTATTGCTGTCATGACATAGTAAAACAAAATAGAATTGAAGTATTAAAACATATCAACATCATAAAAAATAAAAATAAGAAAATCATGGGTTTATTACAATAAATGTGCAAAACTCCTGGGGAGAAGTATGCTCATGGATTAATATTTCAGCTTTTTACACTGCAGAAGTCTGCCTTGGAATTGAAAACTATTTGAAGGGCAAATATCACTGATGTTGTACTCTTATGATAACTTATTTCTATACCAGTAACATACCTTACTAGAGCCAAATTTCAATTTTTTAATTTTAATTTTTTTTACTTCAGAGACACCTCTTGTAATTATGAAACAAAGCACCAAAATACCCACTACGCTGTATTTATTATCACTATGTATTTTGGAGATACATTGTTTAGACACAGTTGTATGACATTAATGAAAGGTAAACCAAGCAGCCTCACACATGCTTTTATAATTTCCTATCCACCATGTTCAAAAATGTATTTAATTATAGACAGAAGAGGTGAAATGGACATGTAGTTTACCTGGGTTTTGATTGTCCCTACAGAATTATCTCAAATACTTTTCTCTGTCTAGCTTATTTTGTCAGGATCAACAACTATGGTGCTTCTATGCTGACCTCAGAATATTACAAAAGATTTTAGCTGCTCTGTCACTCTTTGTCTCATAGAAAGTACATTTTCCAGGGCAAACTTTCACATCCTGACATGGTCTTTAAGAATTTCTCCCTTCCTTCTCACCAGCAGCCTTGTGACACTTCTTGAAGCACGTTTTCCTCCTGAGCTGCATGTCTTTTTGTTCTGTCCCTCTTCAAACATCAGTTCTTCAAAAACTTTTACAACATGTTTGCCTTCCTTCACATTACCTCCAGTTTAACAATATCTCTTTTCAATACTTTGCTTACATGATGTGCATAAATTATAGCATTGAAGTGAATTTAAAGGGGGAATAGAGGAACGGGAACTACCAATAGCCTTTAATGCTCATTTCTTTTCTCCTCTTAAATTCCTTGCTCAGGATATAAAATTCTGTGAAAAAACGGTGATCAAAAAACTAGCAGCCAGATTCACAACTGTGAAGATGCATAAAAGTGAGTCCTTAATACCTATATATTACTTGAAGTCAAACTTAGAAACTAATAAGGTGAGAACAGGGAACACTAATATCCCTCCCGCTCCTACTCCTTACCACCGACCGCAAGTGCAAGCAAGCTGCAGCAGCAGGGAGTGTGAGCTTTCCTAAATTATAATTCTAGGCCTCAAGACCGCTCTTATTGCATACCATGACCAAGCATGTTCTCACTATTATATGGCATCCTTTAGCCACTTGACAGTGCTTTATGTGGCCCCTGGCAACTGCTGTCTTTTGTGAGGGCCCTTCCCTCCCACCCCTCCAGAAAAGACAATCTAATCACCTACTATTAAGTAGATATTATTTTCAACATTTTTTTTTATCCTTTAATATCATTTTGGACTAACAAATTAGGTGTCCCTGTGCCTGTAAGCTCTGCAGAGCACACTTTTCCCCACAATGAAAGCCAAGTTCAGCCCAAAGCACAGCTGTCACTGCCAGCTTTTTGTAAAAATAAAGGTTTCCTTCCACACTCACACATTTGTGGTGCTTTAGCTATCTAACTCTCACTCAAGAAACAGCAACACAAAACTTAATTGTCACTTCAGCATAAGGAATTTAAACCCATAGAACTCATATGACCAGATGACTGTCCTAATAATCAGAATGCACTGTTTTATCCAGGAAAGAATGCAAATTTCACTGATTTCGTGAAATACAGGAAGATGCTTCACTCCACAATGCAGGGATAAAGGCAGTTGGCTAGCATGAGAACCTGAACTTTTATCTCTTTTCCAGTAGCAGATCATGATTTTCAATTAAAGAAACAGCGCACAAAGTACACTGAATACCCCACAATTGTGACATTTTCTCACCTTGAAAAAATTTTGATCCTCTTTTTTCAAAGAACCTGGAAGAAAGTCCATGCGGATGCTGCTGTAATACAATTTGTCCACAAGAAGGAAGTGCTTCTATAACCAGTTCCCCTAGAATGTTCTCACTACACACTGAGTCAAACTTGAGCTGAAGTATTTCCCTAGGGCCCACGTCAACTTCATTCATCTAATTTTCATTTTCTCACAATAGAAATTCTAATCTAGAACAGTAATAAATCTGTGAGACAAAGGTCAGTACACAAAAATCTATTCTTGAAGCAAGAATTTGTTTTTCTTTACGGGTTTTAAAATAAGTTTCACCCACCAAAGTATCAATAACATATGCAAGTGAAGTCCTTTAAGGGCAATTTACATCCAGTCTGTCTTTCAATTTTTTCTTTTTGTGGAAAGTATAGTGGGTATACATCCCACTGTCTATCTATGCATCTCAGTATCTAACCATCTAAATAGCTATCTATCTATCTAGCTTTTGTACATGTGAGATTATGTGCATGTATACATACAATACAGTGTGTATGCACCTGTCTCATGTCCCCTGCCAAGTACACTCATAGTAAAGAATTTCTTCCTAAAGTCTAATTAAAATCTACCCTCGTCATTTTAAAGCCATTTCCCCTTGACATGTCACTACCGCTCCTTGTAAAATGTCATATAATCATAGAATAGTTAGGGTTGGAAAGAACCTTAAGAACATCTAGTTCCAAACCCCTTGCCATGGGCAGGGACACCTCACACTAAACCATGCCACCCAAGGCTATGTCCAACCTGGCCTTGAACACCACCAGCGATGGAGCATTCACAACTTCTTGGGCAACCCATTCCAGTGCCTCAACACCCTTACAGGAAAGAATTTCTTCCTCATATCCAGTCTAAACTTCCCCTGTTTAAGATTGAACCCGTTACCCCTTGTCCTCTCACTACAGTCCCTAATGAAGAGTCTCTCCCCAGCATCCCTGTAGGTCCCCTTCAGATCCTGGAAGGTCGCTATGAGGTTTCCACGCAGCTTTCTCTTCTCCAGGCTGAACAGCCCCAATTTTCTCAGCCTATCTTCATATGGGAGGTGCTCCAGTCCCCTGATCACCCTCGTGGCCATCCTTCGGACTTGTTCCAACAGTTTCATGTCCTTTTTATGTTGAGGACACCAGAACTGCACAATACTCCAAGTGACGTCTGATGAGAGCAGAGTAGAGGGGCAGGATCACCTCCCTCGATCTCCCTCCAGTGTATCAACCGAACCACACAGTTTGGTGTCATCGGCAAACTTGCTGAGGGCGCACTCAATCCCACTGTCCATGTCACCAGCATAGATGTTGAACAAGACCGGTCCCAACACTGATCCCTGAGGGACACCACTCAATACTGGTCTCCAGCTGGACATTGAGCCATTGACCACAACAATTTGGTTGGAATTAAATGATCTTAATGTCCTTTCCAGCCCTAACTATTCTATGATTCTATGTTTCTAATATTGGAACTGGCATAGGGCATTTCATAAGGCTACTGCCCAGCTGGGGTGAATGGTTATTGGCTACACTTCAATACTTTAATGTATTTCCAATGATCATTAATCCTTCCGAAACACCTTAGTTATTGTTTCTTCAATATGGACATGTTTGTAACCACCAGATTCTGCTTGCAGAAATATGTTTTTCAGGTAAGTATAACTAGTCAGGGTATTTTATGAGGAAAACTGAAAGACAGAAGTGAAATAAAAGAATGCACTAGTCTCATGCCAAAGCCTGGAAGAAGGAACGAATGAATGAATGATGACTAATACACAATTAGCACTTCATTACAGTAAGAAAGAAGAAAAAGTGATGGGTTGGGAGCACTGAAGGGTCAATGGAAGAGTTTTTTCTGCAGAACTCCATGTGCTACTTTCAGACAAACTGTGCAGATGCTTAGTAGTAATTGAATCAGTGTTTCACAAGATTTGGAGAATACAGGAAAGGAAAATTACAGCTTCAGTGGACTTTTTTTGTGTGTCAGGGTGAGCAGTTTTCCCAGCTGCAGGATTCCTTATTATGATTAGCTATTTGCAATTGTGTGGGAAAAAGTGAGTTAAGTGTCTGCATTTTCATCAGGGTGAGAGGATAGACTGTTGAGTTTTCTTCACTGGAAGCTCTGGCTCTTTGAGAGCCCTGTCATTGTCTAAGTTCGGAAAGAGGCTATACACAAAAAATGTTATAGTATGGACCTTCTTTTGACAACTTAAACCAGTATGTTGCACACTCCACACACACACCCTTATTCTATTATTGCCATAATATAAGTAGGCAAAGTCCTCAAATTAAAGCTGGCCGTATTTTAATTAAAAGTATTAATCTATTTTGGCAGCTGATATTGATATAAAAAGAAAAATGTTCCTAATTGACAGAATAGATGTGAAAGAAGGAAATTTGCAAACAAGTTTTCATTGTGCCTCTCTCAAGTGGAAAGGTGAAGGTAAACTGGTGAAAAAATTTCACTTACGAATTTACATGTACATGATACTTTCTCAAGAGTCTTAGCAATATCACATATCCTTAATCTGTTCTCCAGACTCATCTCGTAACAAGAGAATACAAGACAGAAGAGTAACAACTTCAGTGGTTTTTTGCTTGGTTTTTTTTTTTTTATTGCCAGGGTGAGCATTTTCCCCAAAGCAGGGTTCCTAATAGCAAAATAAGTTCAAAATAGCAAAAGTAAGCTACTTATTTCTTGCTCTGGTAACCTGGTAGAAACTCCACATTTCTAAAGCAGTCATGCATCTAACTCAGGGTTTCCTACAGCTGTTTATTGAAAATCCTGTCTTGCTGTTTATCAACAGTGATCTTTTCATTCTTTCAAGTGCTCTCAAAATACATAAAAGCAGAATAATGATAGAAAAAACAACAAAAAAAATTCTATTTTATGTATAGAAAACTTGCCTATCATAAGCATGATCAATTTTTACATGTGTACATACTTGTTAAAAATCAATAATAATCATGACTACCTTAGGAATTATACCATTGGTAAAGCTTCCAACATTTAATTCGCTATTATACAATCACTTATCATGGCTTATTTATATCACTGCCATAAAAAATGAAATGTAAGATGATGATTTAGAACACAGTCAGCAGAAAAAAATATCAAGTATAAAAAATGAACTATCTGTGACCCAGAAAATAACCTTGTTGGCCTCTGTCACAGTGGTGCTTAGCTTGCATTAGGGAATAATTCTGTATCATGGCTCTATAAAATCAAAATTGTTAAGCAATTTTTTATGTATTGGGCATTGTTGTTATTCTGGATCCAAGTAAGCAAGAGGATGGAAATAATGGAATCTGGCCTGATTTTTTTTTTTTCTCTTCTCTTTAGAATAATGGAAAGGTAACCCATTTGCCCAGGTAAAATAATCTTCATTTCCTGATTAAATGCAATCAAAGTGCTTGGCTGGCAATCTGGTCTAATTTAAAAGCTATCATACCAAGTGATCACTGTTAATACCTACCAATATTATACAGCTTGGAAATAAAGGTCAAAGTTGTAGCTTGAAAGCCAAGACAGGATCATAGTTCTACGGCTGCTCATAGGAAGAGCACTTTGCTTTAATCCAAACAGTCCCTATGACAAGTGCTCACAGTAGATAATTTACTCACCAGTCACACAAAATAGACTAGTAAAAATGCTACGGGGTGATATAGTTTATCATCCTTTTTATTTGCAGAATCTCTGATTATGCTGCTTATGGAAGTTGAATTTCTTATTGTAGCAACTTAGAATACTTCATTCCACATCAATATTGTTAAAGAGTGTATCAAAAGAGTGTATATACTTGGAAGGCATTTCTTCCCAGTATATGCATCAAATCCATTATGGACAAGGGAAAAGAATCACTGAAGCACATTTGCTCTAAAAATGCAAAGAATTACTGTCAGAACCACCCCAAAAATTATTGAGGTAGGTAACACACCTTCTCCTCCACCCTCCCCTCCAGTTCAACCAGAAATGGGTTTTTTGGCAATGGACCAGTCTAGCATCACATCGGAGACAGGCAGGCTCCACATAACCTGTAGCTGAGCAGTTTTCCTCCTTTTGTGGTTCATAACTCAAATTCAAGGATAGAAAGTTTGTCCTACAGTCAGCAAAACTAAGTAGAAACCACAGAACAATTTTTGTTTGTCCTAATTATGAATTATAGAAGCATGGAATCATAGAATCATAAAATCATAGGATAGTTAGGGTTAGAAAGGACCTTTAGATGAAGGCAGGAATAATGCTGAATAGCAGGAAAGGGACCCTGTCAGTCATGTGCAAGACCCCTCTTTTCCATAACCTCTGAGTGTAGTATGCTCTGCAAGAACACAGTTTGCACACAGTTCATCCCATTCTCCTTCTAAAAAGGTTGGGATATGGATACTCTTTAATTACAGCTCAGACTTCTGATGGCAGAATACTAATCTAGTGATGAGACCTTCAAAGTACTTTCACAATAATACTGTTCTGCTCCTATCGGTGAAGACACTAACTGGTGCTCCTTCTGTGGGAAACAGTGATTGCCATCAACACCACTATGTAGGCAGCTTCAGGGAGGCTATACTTTCAGCTTGAGCTTTGCTATTGCCTGTGTCCAGTGCTAGTCATATGCTTTTTCAAAAGACACTCATCTTCCAGCAGCACAGCATTTGAGAGTGGGGAATAAAAATACCATGTCTGAAAATAATAAGACAGATACACACACCAACAGAAGTCTATATTTAAGAAGCCATAACTCATGTTAGAATCATAGAATAGTTAGGGTTGGAAAGGACCTTAAGATCAGCTAGTTCCAAACCCCCTGCCAGTGGCAGAGACACCTCACACTAAACCATGCCACCAAAGGCTATGTCCAATCCAGCCATGAACACCACCAGCGATGGAGCATTCACAACTTCTTGGGCAACCCATTCCAGTGCCTCATCACCCTTACAGGGAAGAATTTCTTCCTCATATCCAGTCTAAACTTCCCCTGTTTAAGATTGAACCCATTACCCCTTGTCTTCTCACTACAGTTCCTCATGAAGAGTCAATCCCCAGCATCCCTATAGGCCCCCTTCAGATACTGGAAGGATGCGAGGAGGTCTCCATGCAGCCTTCTCTTCTCCAGGCTGAACAGCCCCAACTTTCTCAGCCTATCTTCATACGGGAGGTGCTCCAGTCCCCTGATCATCCTCGTGGCCCTCCTCTGGACTTGTTCCAACAGTTCCATGTCCTTTTTTATGTTGAGGACACCAGAACTGCACACAATACTCCAAGTGAGGTCTGACAAGAGCAGAGTAGAGGAGCAGGTTCACCTCCTTCAACCTGCTGGTCACGCTCCTTTTGATGCAGCCCAGGATACGGTTGGCTTTCTGGGCTGTGACTGCACACTGACGGCTCATGTTCATTTTCTCATCGACCAAAACCCCCAAGTCCTTCTCTGCAGGACTGCTCTGCATCTCTTCTCTGCCCAACCTATAGCTGTGCCTGGGATTGCCCCACCCAGGTGTGGGACCTTGCACTTAGCATGGTTATACTTCATCAGGTTGGCATCAGCCCACCTCACAAACGTGTCGAGGCCCCTCTGGATGGCATTCCTTCCCTCCCACGTATCAACCGAACCGCACAGCTTGGTGTCATCAGCAAACTTGCTGAGGACGCACTCATTCCCACTGTCCATGTCACTGACAAAGATGTTGAACAAGACCTGTCACAACACCGATCCCTGAGGGACACCACTCATTTCTGGTCTCCAGCTGGACATTGAGCCATTGAGCACAACAATTTGCATGCGGTCATCCAGCCAGCTCTTTATCTACCAAGTGCTCCACCTATCAAATTGATGTCTCTCCAACTTAGAGACAAGGATGTCATGTGAGACAGTGTGGAACGCTTCGCACCAGTCCAGGTAGATGACATCAACTGCTCTACCCCTGTCCATCAGTTCCGCAGCCCCATCATAGAAGGCCAAGAGATTGGTCAGGCAGGACTTCCCCTTAGTGAAGCCATGCTGGCTGTCACCAAGCACCTGGTTGTTTTTCATGTGCCTCAGCATGCCTTCCAGGAGAATCTGCTCCAAGATTTTGCCAGGCACGGAGGTGAGGCTGAGTGGTCTGCAGTTCCCCTGTTCATCCATTTTCTCCTTCTTGAAAATGAGGGTTATATTTCCCTTTTTCCAGTTGTTGGGAACTTCACCTTACTGCCATGATTTTTCAAATATGATGGACAGCGGCTTAGCAACTTCATTTGCCAGCTCCTTCAGGACCCGCGGATGGATTTCATCAGGTCCCATGGACTTGTATACGTTCAGGTTCCTAAGATGGTCTTGAACCAGATCCTCTCCTACAGTGGGCCCAGGGTCTTCATTCTCACTGTCCCTGTGTCTGCCTTCCATGACTTGGGTGGTATGGTCAGAGCATTTTCCAGTGAAGACTGACGCAAAGAAGTCATTAAGAACTTCAGCCTTCTCCAAATCCAGGGTAGCCAGTTCTCCTGATAGCTTCCGGAGAGGGCCCACGTTGTCCCTACTCTGCCTTTTATTTGCAATGTACCTATAGAATCTCTTCCTGTTATCCTTAACATCCCTAGCCAAGCTGAATTCTAAGTGGGCCTTAGCTTTCCTAACCTAATCCCTAGCTTCCCGGACAACATCCTTGTATTCTTCCCAGGCCGCCTGTCCTTGCTTCCACCTTTTATAAGCCTCTTTTTTCTTTCCAATTTTTCTCAGCAGCTCCTTATCCATCCAAGGAGGCCTCCTGGCCCTCCTACAGCACTTCCTTCTAGTTGGGATGTATCGCTCCTGAGCTTGCAGCAGGTGATCCTTGAATATCAACCTTGCCCTCTAGGGCTATATCCCATGGAATCTCACTGAGCAGGTTCCTGAAGAGGCCAAAGTCTGCTCTCTTGAAGTCCAGGGCAGTGAGCTTGCCTCATGCTCTTCTCACTGTCCTGAGGATCTCAAATTCGACCATCTCATGATCGCTGCAACCAAGGCTGCCCTAGAGCATCACATTTACAACCAGCCCTTCCCTGTTGGTGAGGACAAGGTCAAGCATGGCGGCACCTCTCCTTGTCAGCTCCTCTATTACTTGCAGAAGGAAGCTGTCTTCCACACAATTGAGGAACTTCCTGGATTGCTTGTGCTGTTCCGTACCATCCCTCCAACAGATATCAGGGTGGTTAAAGTCCCCCATGAGAACAAGGGCCTGCAAGCATGAGGCTGTTCTTATCTGTCTATAGATATAGATGATGATATAGATATAGATATAGATATAGAGTGCTTCATCCACAGAGTCCTCTTGGTCAGGCGGTCTGTAACAGATCCACACAATAATGTCTCCCATCACTCTTCTCCCTTTAACCCTGACCCACAAACTGTTTGTCTACTGCTCACTTGTCTCCAGACACAGTTCCATACTCTCCAGCCTATCCCTAACATAAATAGCAACTCCTCCTCCCTGCCTACCGGGCCTGTCTTTCCTAAAGAGCCTGTAACCTTCCATTCCAACACACCAGTCATAGGAGCCATCCCACCATGTTTCTGTGATGCCTATGATATCATACCCCTGTAGGCATGCACACATCTCTAATTCCTCTTGTTTGTTCCCCATGCTATGGGCATTTGTATAGCGGCACCTGAGCCGAGCTCCAATTGAAGCCGGCTCATTGGCTGGAGCAGCTGGAATATCTCAACATAGCTCTGAATGTTTACTAGAGGTGCTGGCAACTGACTGGGTGTGTTGGGATGGAATGATGCCCGCCCCCCCCCCCCCCCCAACACATCTAGTTTAAAACATCCTTGACCAGTCTGGCATTAAGTAGGTATGCCAGTTCACAGTAAAGGCTTTAGTACTTTTTTTACAGACTGATCATGGTAAGTCTGATGAGGATACGCAAAAGTACATTCTTTTGTTCACAAGTCACAATGAGCTTTAATGTTTGCCTCAGTTTCAAATCTCTATGCAACTGTAACAATGTCATTGCTGTGGCATATTCATAATCTGTAGTGTAGTTCAAGGTTCTCAGATAAAAGTCTCTATAGAAATGGAAACTATCATTATCTATATAGCAGACAGATCCCAGCTTCACTGTAATATGCTGTTCTCCTCAGGAAGCTCAGGCATGTGAGCTGTTAAGTACTCTCCATTTCCATTACATCTCCTTGGAACTGAGAACACTCAGCATCCAGCAGGATCAAGTGCAGAACTGAGTTTGGGCTCCAAACCTGCAACTTTCACGTATGAAATATTTCCATCAGGATTTTTAATCTGTGTTTTGGGCTGATGAAAGGGTGACAGGAAGAGACAGTGTAACAGAAGTACTTGGGAAAGAAAAGTAAAATACAATAAAACTGTAAATATGTGATTTACTTAAACCATTCAAAATGTTATTGTTGTTTGAAGACTAGATTACTGAAATTACTGCCCTCCTATCAGATGACTAAATAATGCACCACATAAACCAAAAGACATTGTACTGGTTATAAGACTCACACTACCTCAACAATAAAATGCACATTTATTAAATGACATAAAAGATAATAATTACACAAGCATTAAATGTAAAAAAAAAGCAAAAAGTTCAAAATATTCATGTGCATAAACTGAAATGTTTGCTTTGTTTTACCCAGTGCACACATACAAAGCAGTAAATTTCTCAGTGTTTTTTCCCCTCCCCCCACTGGGAACAGCACAATTTCAAATCCTCAGTATTTCCACCTCTAATTGCTAGAAGGGTTCATTATCAGCTGTCTAAAGTGCAGTACATCAACCTTGCAAAGCTGATATACAAAAGACTTTCACACATCTGATGGGCTGCTGTGCTAAATACATCTTAATTTGTGCTGCATCTGCTGTTTTGTAATTTGTTTGCCGTGCTGAGAATGCTATAGACTTTGCTGCAGCAGCTCCCTGATTTTTTATTTTTAAAAACACAGCAGCTACTCAGAAAAAAAATGGCTGAGTTCCACCATTGTTTCTCTGATTCATGGAATGACATCACCTCTCTCATATTAAGTGTTAAATAGTTGTTGATAGATGTTAAATATATTACATACACATGCTACCATATGTTTCAACATACAAACTGTATGTGTGTGTGTTACATTTTCCCGGTTAACATTTGCAGATCATAGATATCCACAGAACAGTTTCTCTGCATTCAAAAGGATGCTTAAAATAAGCCATTTCATGTTCCTTGTGCCCTCAACTTTTACTAACCATTTTGTTTGTCAAAAACCTAGAAAAAGAGTGCTGCTAAAACCCTTATTCTTAATAATCCTTACAAACAAATGAAGGCTGGTGGCTTTTTTACATACTGAAGAGCATTTTTGAGTCCATCTATAGTCCTCAATGAAATGAGTTTGTTTCTTTGTTCAGTTCTCTGTTTTGGTTCTCTGTTCACTCCCCACTAAGCTGAAAAGCAAATGGTAGAGCAACATGTGTAATTCAGCATAATTCAGAATAGATCGGAGTTGCTGTACAGAAGAAGCCTCATCTTGCACTAGTATGTAAATTATATTTCTAACTCTTCCCTTCATAAAGTGGTACAGTGAGCACTAGCACTGGCAGAGTGCGATGAATTTTTAGTGAAGCAGCTGGTGCTGTCATTAACCTTCACAATCACAAGAATCACACACACATCCCTTCTCCAAGAATAAAAATTAAATACCACTTTATATTTTCTGCATGTCCTCCTGCAACTTCATGTGTTGCAAGGTTAGAAAAGTACCCACCCAGCATCATTCACACATCTTCCAAGAGATCTTGATCTCTCAGAGCCATTTCTGTTAGGAAGACCAATCCACTGCCAATAACACCAACAACAAAATCAGCTTTTAAAGAGATTTAAAACCAAATGTCGCTGAAAAACAGAATCTACCCAAATCAAATCCCTCGTCAAATCCCCAAGTTGTTTACACAAAATATCATAACCCAAGACATAAATGATGTTATAAATAATGGCCCTTATTTATTTGTGTATGTTTAGTTGTCAGTCTTTCAAGCTAGACAAGAAAACGTCACAGAAGGTGAGATGTATTTTAAAGAATAACTCCCTTTGTTTGGTGCAGCCCTGGTGTTAGACTAGCAGCCAGAATGTAGATTTACTTCTCTTGTTTTTGAAGCACAACTCCTGCTGTGGAGAGGTATTTATATAATCATAGAATCATTTAGGTTGAAAAAGAGCATTGTGATCATGGAGTCCAAGTGCTAACCTCCTGCATTGTCACCACTAAAGCATGTCCCTGAGTGCAACATGCACACATCTTTTCCATACCTTCAGTGATAGTGACCCCACCACTTACCTAGGCAACCAGGGCCAATGCACAAATCAGTCTCCAATCTCTGGTCAAATGCCAAACAGACTCCAGTGTCAAGTCCTCACAGGAACATGCAGCAGCTATTATGGAGTCAGACTTTATGACTGTGGAAGCCATTGACATATCAGTGCTACTGTAAAGGAGCATGTTTAATCAATAAGGTGCATTGTTCAACTAGCATGGAAAAAAGAAAACTTGTAAAGTAACAGCATTTGTAAAGGTTAATCAATTCAGCTAATTGTAAATGCACTCAGTTGCCAGTTCCTAAACTGTTCCTTCTCTTTGTAGCTGGCAATTCAATGTAGAATGCAGCAGCACTAAGCTTGGAAGAGGAAGAGGAAGGGGAAGAGGAAGGGGAAGGGGAAGGGGAAGGGGAAGGGAAGGGAAGGGAAGGGAAGGGAAGGGAAGGGAAGGGAAGGGAAGGGAAGGGAAGGGAAGGGAAGGGAAGGGAAGGGAAGGGAAGGGAAGGGAAGGGAAAGGAGTAAAATTTTTCCTTACTTTCTGTGCTGCAATCTGCCTCTGTCTGTAACATCAATATATTTACCAGAGGCAGATAATATTTTCTTTCTGCTAGCACTGCCTAACCTCCTTCATCACATGCAAAACAAAACAAGATGTCTATGCTTCATGGTCCACACAGATGAAAAGGAAACCAGGGTATTGATCTTGTTCAGTTCTTTAAAGACCACATGTACTACTAATCAGTGGGGTAGTTACTGCAGAGTTCTTTATTTCATGGCCATAAGGAAAGAATTCTTTTTGTTCCAAAGAATTGATTCCTGTAGAAAAAAAGGACTATCAAACTGTTTCTGTGTGTCCAAGAACTAAAGACGCTACAATACAGGAGGTAGAGCCTAATTTCAAATTTTGCCTGTAGCCAAATTTAAAATCAGCCCTTGAAGGCAGGTTGATGATCTCTGACACACAATAGCTGTGTACTTGTTTGTTATTTCTGAAAGCGCTTAGAGTTTTCTAAGGTGATACCTAGTCCTCCTTCAATGTACATTCTAGTCCTGCTTCTGTATCCTGAGCCTGAAATATAAAAAGTTTTCCTTATGGCACCCACATCAGTATGCCTTTCAAATAATGTTAAAGTTTTCACATGAGCCTGAAAGCACTGCTTGTTTATGCCCCTGATGTATTTCTAGTGTTTCCAGCAGCTTTTAATTGTACAAGCCCGCCAGAGGTCAAAGAATTCACATCTTCAAAGGATCAATCAGTGTCCATTAAAGGTCAAAGCAAGTACTGAAAACACAGCATGCACTCCCACCAAATACAGCACCATCCTTCCAGAAGAAAAATAAGACAAGAGAGGGAGAAATAACGACTTATCTCACCCCTTTCTGCCTTCTGAGCCCCTGCTGCCAACACCCTCCTTGTTCTCTCAGTGCCACTGCCAGCTCTCCCTGGCTCATTGCAGCCAACTGTGTCCACCCTCTGCCTGGATGTCCCTCAAGAAGAAAGCTCTGGATATTTTATCTTGTGAGTATCTAAATAACCTCAACACAGGCTGCACTTGTCAAAACTCTGCCTGGACCAGGCTCTGAGGGTTGACAATGACGATATACACAGGGAAAATAAACAATCATGCAAGGCAATTCAGCTAAGACTGTCACAATAGAGGTCCTGCTTAGATGAGTATTTCATAAGAAACTGGTAGCTGTGTGATTGATTTGGTTGTTTTCTAGAAAACAGTCTGATATTTTGCCTCTTTTGCCTTTTTTAGCATGTAGGAAGTTCTGTTGCTACTAAGCATATCATTAATATGTCAAAATTATAGGTAAATTATTAAAACCAAAAAGTGTTACAACTGAGGAAACATCTGAAACATTAATTTCATTACTGTAATAGCAATTAATTTTTTAATTTGCTGTGTTTAATGAGTTTGCATATTTGCTCCTAAATTCTAGTAAAAAAATTTCATAAAATGCTGGTTTCTGGTGGAATAAAAGCAAGAAACATAGTCATAGAAAGTGTGTTTTATCAGGAAGAAATGCTCTTCTTAGAACTGTTGTTCCAGAAATAAGTTAATAAACCATTTGTTTATTTTACGCAAATAATAGCAACTTAGCACAAGGAACATCAAGGAAAAAATGTGCATCTGCTTATCAGCTCAGTATCAGCGTAGATGTTGAATAGCTCAAGAGATCCTGTGTCTGTCATCTGCAGTCTTCCTAAACCACGCTGATCCTTTTCTCTGTCACTGTCATCTTGACATAACCTTCAGGGTGGTGCTATCAAAACTTTAAGGAGAACCTCCTGGCCACATCTAGGCAGCTGCTGTAAGTTTTGAAGTCCTATTAACTCATGTCTTACACAGCAAAGAAAACTGTGACGCTATTATTCTGTGAGATATGGGGTATATTTCTCCTTCATCTCCTCTTTGTGCCCTCTCCTACTACCATATTGCTCTCTCTTACACTTTCTCCTCTTCCATCTCTCCCTGCTGCCCCTCCTTCTCACTTCTTCAAAGAAACAGTTTAATTTTCTTTCCAGATGGTAAATTTTTACCTCAGTTCAATAATCTCTTTAAGGTATACTGGAGTATTGCTCAACTCACTTCTAAATTAAAGTACTTATTAAAAAACTTTGAAGCACTCTAATAATTTTAAATCACTCTGCACATAGCAATTTAAAATTATTAGAGCAGTATTATAAACACTTGAATTTGGAGGTGATCAGAGACCTGAAAATGTGCAATATAGAGTAATTTAAAATTATTTGAGTACTTCACATTTTTTATAATATTTTCAGTTAGGAAGTGATCAGGTTCTGACTTGCAAGTTTGTACAATTAATATGAGTGCTCCTCATTCTTCAAAAGATACAGCCTGTTAAATAAAACTGCTTCAATAATTATAAATTTCTATACATACAGCATGCTCAGGAACCTAATTTCACTTCTTAAATTAAATTTTTTTTTCACTGCAAATCCGTAAAAAGGCTTTGAAGCAACATAATAGACATTCATCCTTATGCAGAAGGTTGTTTGAAGTTTTCTTGGAATAAAACCAGATTTTTTTAGACATAAAAATACTTAAAGGCTTTGTATGAAAATATTTTTATTAGCCAATATTATAAATCTTCAACAATGTTCAAAATCAGCCTTCTCCATGTACAAATATTTTGTTCTGAACACCTTAATTTCATGGATAAGGATTTGCAAAACAGATATCATGTACAAAATTAAGTAAGAAAAATATAAGATTAATGTTGCATATTTCTATGTTGTTCATAGACGTGATTGAATGTTATCCTCCTAGAGATTTTTACAACTTCTAGTCTTTCGCTCAAAAAGAGTAGTTTTGTACTTATTTAGGATACCATTTTACAGTCTCATAGTATCATAGAATCATAGAATAGTTAGGGTTGGAAAGGACCTTAAGATCATCTACTTCCAACCCCCCTGCCACAGGCACGGATACCTCCCACTAAACCATGCCACCCAAGGCTATGTCCAATCCAGCCTTGAACACCGCCAGCGATGGAGCATTCACAACTTCCCTGGGAAACCCATTCCAGGGCCTCACCACACTTACAGGAAAGAATTTATTCCTCAAATCCAATCTGAACTTCCCCTGTTTAAGTTTGAACCCATCACCCCATGTCCTATCATTACAGTCCCTAATGAAAAGTCCCTCCTCAGCATCCCTAAGGGCCCCCTTCAGATACTGGAAGGATGCGAGGAGGTCTCCACGCAGCCTTCTCTTCTCCAGGTTGAACAGCCCCAACTTTCTCATCCTATCTTCATATGGGAGGTGCTCCAGTCCCCTGATCATCCTCGTGGCCCTCCTCTGGACTTGTTCCAACAGTTCCATGTCCTTTTTATGTTGAGGACACCAGAACTGCACACAATACTCCAAGTGAGGTCTGACAAGAGCAGAGTAGAGGAGAGGATCACCTCCCTCCACCTGCTGGTCACATCCCTGCATTTTTCCCAGGCCGCCTGTCCTTGCTTCCACCTTTTATAAGCCTCTTTTTTCCTTCCAATTTTCCTCAGCAGCTCCTTATCCATCCAAGGAGGCCTCCTGGCCTCCTGCAGCACTCCCTTCTAGTAGGGATGCATCACTCCTGAGCTTGCAGCAGGTGATCCTTGAATATCAACTAAGAATCGTGGGCCCTCCTGCCCTCTAGGGATATATCCCATGGAACCTTACTGAGCAGGTTCCTGAAGAGGCCAAAGGCTGCTCTCTTGAAGTCCAAGGCACTGAGCTTGCTGCACGCTCTTCTCACTGTCCTGAGGATCTCGAATTCAGCCATCTCATGATCACTGCAATCAAGGCTGCCCTGGAGCATCACATTTCCAACCAGCCCTTCCCTGTTGGTGAGGACAAGGTCAAGCATGGCACTTCTCCTTGTCGGCTCCTCTAATACTCGCAGAAGGAAGTTGTCTTCCACACAATCATGGAACTTCCTGGATTGCTTGTATCGGGCCGTACCATCCCTCCAACAGATATCAGGGTGGTTGAAGTCCCCCATGAGAACAAGGGCCTGGGAACTTAAGGCTGTTCTTACCTGTCTATAGAGCACTTCATCCACAGAGTCCTCTTGGTCAGGCGGTCTGTAACAGATCCCCATAATTATGTCTCCCATCGTTGTTCTCCACTTAACCCTGACCCACAAACTCTCTGTCGACTGCTCAGCTGTCCCCAGGCACAGTTCCATACTCTCCAGCCTATCCCTAACATAAATAGCAACTCCTCCTCCCTGCCTACCGGGCCTGTCTTTCCTAAAGAGCCTGTAACCTTCCATTCCGACACACCAGTCATAGGAGCCGTCCCACCATGTTTCTGTGATGCCTATGATATCGTACCCCTGTAGGCGCACACACATCTCTAATTCCTCTTGTTTGTTCCCCATGCTATGGGCATTTGTATAGCGGCACCTGAGCCGAGCTCCAATTGAAGCCAGCTCATTCGCTGGAGCAGCTGCAATACCCCTACATTGCTTTAAACATTTATTATAGGTGCTGGCAACTGACTGGGTGTGTTGGGATGGAATGATGCCCCTCTCCCCCAACACATCTAGTTTAAAGCATCCTTGACCACTCTGGCAAGCCTCCTCCCAAATCCACTCTTCCCTTTCTTTGTCAGACCAGCTCCACTAGCCCCCAGTAGACCTGGCCTCTAAAATTGAGTCCCATCTTCAAGGTCCCAAACCCTTGACTATAGCACTACCCTTCTAACCATTTATTAACCTGGCCAAGCTTCCTAGCCTTTTTAAGGTCCTCCCCTGTATCCTGGAGAATTGATGAAAAGACGATCTGAGCTCCAGAGCCCCTAAACACCTCTCCCAGAGCTCTGTAGTCCTTCTTTATGTTCTCCGGGCTACTGCTATCTATATCAGTAGCACCCACATGGACGACTAGAAGTGAGTAATAGTCAGTGGGACTGACTAGAGCAGGCATCCTCTCTGCAGCATTCCTGATCCTTGCCCTTGGTAGGCAGCACACCTCCCTTGAGCCTGGGTCAGGCCAACAGATGGGTGCCTCTGTTCCTTTCAGAGTAGAGACCCCTACTACTATGACCTGCTGCTTTTTCCTGGCAGCACCAGTAGTGATCTTCTTTACCAGTGCATCAGCCGGTTGTTCCTGCTGTTAGTGTGGTTCCTCATCAGCCCCCTGCAGGACAGCAAAGCGTTTCTGGGTGGGTGCAACAGATTTAGGAGGAAGCCCCTTGCTTTTAATTGTCCTCCTCCTGTTTTTGTTGGTTTTTTGTTATTGTTTCCCAGCTTCCTGGGTTAGTGGTCTCCTTTCTCTCATGAGCGACAGTAGACTCATGAGGCCCCTCCACAGTCTTGTCCTGGAGCAAGCAGTCCTGCTTCCTCTCAGCTTGTCTGCCATCTTTCAGCTTATTGACAGTGTCCCGCAGCTCATCCACCTGCTGCAGGAGGACCTCCACCAGGGAGCACAGATTGCAGCCCTGCACATTGTGCACCCTCCTCTCAGGGGAGCAGTGCAGGCTCTCTCTACACCCCGAGCTCAGCAGTGCAGCCTACTCTCTCATCGTCTCTGTCTGGGAGCCTACACTGGCCACCGCTGGGGCAGCCAGAGCAGAGCTCCCAGACAGGGCCCTGGTCCTACAGCGAGCGCTCTCCATCCTGCTCGCTTGCCTGCTCACCTTCCTGCGCAAATTGCCACGCAAACTGCCTCGAACCCACCCTGTTTGCCCGCCCTCCTCTCCGTGTCCCTGGTTGCTAGTGCTCCCTGGGCAGGTTTTTACCCAATCAGGGCTGGTGCCACTCCTCCTGGCACTGCCCCCTCTGAGTCAGCTGCTCACATCCACTGAGCTGCCGGCTCCTGAGCATGTCCTGTCGAGGACTTGAGGTTCCCTCGGTGCCTGTTGCTGCTCCGTGTTGAAGCTCCTGGACCCAGAACCTCCCCCCGATCAGGTGCTGCAGGCATCCCCTCTCGAGACAGTCACCTCAGCAATCATCTGCCAATAACAGAATCATCCTGTATGAAGAACAGTCTAAAAACAGGAGCCCTACAAGAATTCAGACCAGACATAAAGGAGGATCACCCTGTAGGCATTGTTGTGTATGTATAACATAAACATATAAAATATACTTTATAAGAAAAAAATGCTTGTAAGTATTTCTGGGTATGTAGTTCATTTTGGTTTTTTTACCAACAGAAAACTTCAAACAGTAAGCACAGAAGACAAAACAGAACATCTGGGCTTGCCAACACAACTGGAAACAATGAAAAGTTAGCATTATTTGTGAATAGTTGAACTGCTACTACTTCAAAGCACTGTAAGCCATAGAGTACATCTGTCAGAGAAAAGCAAATAAGGGCACACTGAAGCAAGTAATGCCAAGTTGCTTCCTGTAACAAAACATCTCTGAGAGTTCAGCAAAAGGGCAGCAGTAGCAAAACTACAATGCTTTCTGGTAGATGGAAGCATTAGACTTTAAAGTCAGATCTAATGGTGTACACATTTGTGTTTGTCTTTTGCAACTTGTGTTCCTTTCCATATTTAAACTGTAAGAATGAAATGCTGGGTTGATTGCTCTCAAGAACAACAAGATTTCAGGCAGACAGATGGGATTAAATATGAATTTTAAAATAGCATCATAATTAATTACCATATATGCACAATAAATGCTCTATCTATGGCAATCTTTAGTGACTCAATATTTCTAAAATTTGATGCCATGGTTTAACATGCAATGTTTGCATATGAGGGCTGCAAAACATGAAAATCATGTGAAATCTTTTAAAAAGCCTCTTTTAGCTATTAAATAATGAGAAAACACAAAAGGATAAGCTAATTTGTTAGTCAAGTTGCATTTCTAAGAGAAGACTGCTCAGTTTAGACAGGTAAATTTAGTACAAGTGTCAGTTTGTCTCTTAGCTTCTAGAAGCAGAAGCTGCTTGATACTGTAACCTAACCCAGAGGTTTGGAGTTGAGTGAACAAACCATGCAGTAAAGACCCAGAGAACTGTAGAATACACAATACTGGGGAACAAGCCGTCTGTCAGGGAAGTTTCTTCCTCTACTGTTTTCACACAATAACTATCTTGTTCCCCAAATTAGAGGAAATTATACCCCTTCTTATGAAAATCTTCATGCCACTGGATATATATTTGTTCATGCAATGCATTCCTCTCGAGTCCTGTGGAGCCCTTAGTCTTTGTGATTTCATGTACGAAAGAATTATACAAGTTAATGCAGTACATTGCACTAAATCTCTGCATAAAAAGTGTTTCCATTTATCAGTTTAAAATTCCAGTCCTGTCCACAATCACTGAAACAGCAGCTTTTATATATGTTCAAGCTTCTTAATACTAGTCTTCTCTTAAAAATGTCAAACAACTTCAACTTCCTTTCATCTGTAGTTTGAGTCTGGACTAAATGTCCCCTTTCTTCTCTTATTCCCACAGTTGCAACTTCAAAGGACACTTCAGAAAAGCTTTTGAAAGATTTGTGTTTTCCTAAGCATATTTTGGGACCTGTGTTTTGATTTTTCTACACATCTCTGATAGCAATATGTATCAGAGATCTTCACTAAAAGATGTTAAACTTTAGCAGATTCATGCTGTTTGTTAATTCAATAGGTATATCACTGAGCGGTCCTCTCAGTCACCACATTAGCAGCCATCAGCCCTTCGAAGCATAAAACCTCAATTGCCTATCTTCTGCAACACATAGTAGCCCATGACCTAACGTCACATGGTAGCCCTTAGAGACTCTTGTGAAAAAATTACATCTTTGCTATCTGAAGATGAGTCCCAGTCATGGTAGTTAGCTTATTGTCCTGGTTTAAGCCTCTCAGCCATGCAGTTTTGTTCACTCACTCCCCCCTCTTTCTTCCCCGCGCTCACGGAAGGATGGGAAGGATTTGAAAGAATGCAGCTCCCACAGGTTGAGATAAGAACAGTTTAGTAACTAAGGTACAACACAAATCACTACTGCCACCACCTATAATAATAATGACAAGGCAAATACAAGGAAAGAATACAATCGCTCACCACCTATACCCAGCCTGACCAAGCTTTGCACCCCCACTCTTCCAGGTCTCTGCACTCCATTTTTTCACATCCTGGGCATGACGTGCTGTGGTATGGAATAACCTGTTTGGTCAGTTTGGGTCAGGTGTCCTGTCTCTGCTTCCTCCTGGCTTCCCCTCCTCCCTGGCAGAGCATGAGACTCAGAAAGTCTTTGGTCAGACCAAAACATTACCAAGCTGTAACTGAAAACACTGGTGTTATCAGAGCTGTTCTCAGGCCGAAAGTCAAAAACACAGTGCCGCACCAGCCACCAAGGAGAAAAACGACTGCTACTGCTGAACCCATGACATTATCTGTTCTATTTTTTTCCCTTATTTCATTTTTATACCTTTCTCAATAAATCAGAGATGAACTCTTTTATTCTGTGATGTTTCTATGTAATTCCATCTAATTCTGCATTTTGGCTTTGATGCTTTCAGTGCACATGTATGCACACATTCCATTGAGACAGCAGCATGCCAAGCAGTAAACTGGATGTCATCTAGCTCTGCTCTTCAAGACAATTAAACAGATGATTTTGCTGTCATTGAGTTTACATTTTGTCAGTTCATGTTCTGTTGTTCAGCTAAGAGCTATGGCTATTCTAGTTTCTTTCACACATTTTATTGACTGCAGTCTGCTAAATATTCTCCTCCTCATCAGCAAACACAGCCAAGCTCTCTCGTAGTTATACAGTGTTGTTAGAGGCTTTTCTCTGCAGTTTCACTTTACAAGATCACTTGTCCCTAGTAATACATATATAAATCACATATGAACTGGAATAGTTCCCTAAAAGCCATTCATCCCCAAAGGAAGCTGCTCTTTAATTGTTTGCTATGCCCTCTCAGCAGGGAGGCTGACTTACACCATACATGCGCATCATTTTATTTAAATGACATCCTACCTTGCTACGAAGTCTGCCAGGGCTATTTGATCTTCTTCCACTAAGCCTGCCAGCTACAGAAAGTCCCCTGAGAACAAAGCAGCAGATATAAAAGAAGAGCTGACGCTTCAGACAAGCCCTTTTAGCCGGAGCTGTACCAGCAGCAACATACAGCAAAAAAAAACCCACATGCTTCAAAAGTAATTACAGTGAGCTGCATCTACCTATCTTCATTTAAGGTACACATTTTAGGATTGATTTCCTTCCCTTGGCAAGGGGAACTGCAAACAGCACCAGCCTAAACTACCAAGTATTAAATGCTGTCCCTAAGTAAAAGCCTGTTGCCCACCCTTTGCCATCCTCTCTGCAAGGGTCACACCTTTCAATAAATTTTGCAAGGCTGATGTCCGGCAGCAGCATGTCTCCCAGATGTTCCAGTGGTCACATGGCCCTTTCTGGCCCTCCTGTCTCACTCACTGGGTCACTTGCAAAATGCCCCAAGTTGCACTGGGACTGTTTTCCAGCAGGATTTGGGATTGGCAGTGCCAATGTGCAGTTTTAATGGACACATGCAAGAAGAGCTCAAGGGGAATGAGCTCAACACTGCATACAAGAATAGCACCTCACACAGCAATGCAAAAGCATGGGCTGAACAAAATTAGCCATGTTTCTTGACAGATGTTTTGCTTGACAGATGACACAAACTTCTCTTCTAATATTTGGGAAATTGTTGTCTGAGGTTTACTTTGATTTTCGAGTTCAAAAGAAGCCTTAAAAAATACCCCCAAAAAGGAAAGCAGAATTGCTGAGTTTCACTGGGTTTTGAATTTTAAGACTCAAAACCACAATCAGGTTTCTCAAAAGCTTTTTTTAGAAAAAAAAAAAAAAAAAAAAAAAAAAACCAAACAAAATATAACCCCAGAAAAACCCACACTACTTTTTCTCTGAAGCTGGGCTAAGCTTCAAATCTGTGATGAAACACAAAAGTAGGCAGTGTTTAGGTTGTTTAACCGTTCATAAGTTGTAGTCAGAGGGTTAAATTGAACCCTAAGAAAATGAGTATGCACATGGGCTTACGCTAGGCCCTTGTATTGCTTCTGATGATAAAACTCATAAGAAAGGTTACGGAATTCTTATTTCTTGATTTTTCCCAACCCCCAAAACCATCTACATTATGGAATCTGAGAATAAAGATATATGGTTTTAGCATAAGCTTTAAAAGATATGCCCTGCAGATTTTTCAGCAGGGTTACTGTGCAAGCAAATTGCTCTTCTTCAAGGTCCAAGTCAGGTTTTAATGGCTAGAAGAAACACCATGACAAAAATTTGGGAGTGTATTTTTATGCTTTATGCAGTGTAGACACCACCAGTAAAGGCCAGAGGTATTTATCTATGTCTCTTAGTTTCAGCATTCATTGGAAAAACTCCTTGCAGCCAGCAGCACAGCACAGCACAATCCTACTAGTGAGAAATCTGGCAAGGCTGTTGAGGTTTTAAGTGGCTGTTACCAATCCACACTGTTAGCACCTGCTGCCACTGCAGCTTATCCAAGAGCAGTGCTGGCTCACTGGCTTTCCACTGCTCCTACTGGAAATGCCAACAAGCATGGCACGTATGACATGTCCCAGCAGCAGTTGGAGAAGACCTCAGAAGAGTATCTGGACAAACCCCATTCATATCAGAATAACCAATTCAGAATGCCAGAAAACCCCCCAGAGAGGCAAAAGAGAGCTTACATGTGTCAGGTAACTCATTCTTGCATCCACTCCAGTTTTACAAAAGGATCAGATACATTTTGTATATTTATACATCCATTTCTTTATTTGTAGGCCAGTGACAGCACACAGAGCTCTGCATAGATTTGCAAAACTAATTAGTCCAGTCACTTAGCAAAGCAGAGGGTCCACCATTCAGAAATCTATTGCCTAGAATAAGTTTGCTTGCCCCTCCTTCCTTGCAATGAGCAAACTTTGCCTGCCCTCCCTCTTCCACTCTTGTTTTCATTGGCTTTCTGGCTGCTAGCAGAAACATCTGCTTACCTGGGAATAAAACCGTCCTGATGGGAGGACTGTCTGTGCTGTTTAGGTCTAAGTATATGTGAGCAGATATGTAGGTCAAGGAAGTACTGGCTGCCAAGAAAAGGTGCAGCTTCTGCCTTTCATAAAATAGGTTCACACTACACCTAGATCAAACCCCCTTCAAATAGAATCATCCACTCCTGGCATAGCATGATCTGGAATAGAGGGGGTGGAGAGAAGAAGAAGAAGCAAAACCAGTCATACCACAAAAGAAATTGTAGCAGTACTAGAGCCATAGGACACCTAATTTTCCTCAAAGGTTTTTCAGGAACATATATTTTATTATCATTGTAATGTCATAGAATTGTGAATTACTTTCTAATTTTGTTTTATGGGATATTATTTAGGCAGTAGTTTATGAAAAAGAACTATACTGGTTCCTCTTCCCTCAGAGAAGCCTTCCTGCTCCTTCCCCACACACAAGCAACACCATTTGGTTTTTGGCTGATGGTAGTCAGCAGTAAAGAGCTTTTTTCTTATTCTTCTCAAAGCAGCATTTTGGGCAATTGCACAATTTATTTTGCTATAATTGTGTGTAAGATTCTGGGAATATTTTGGACATCTTAAAGCTACACTCAGAGATCAAATTAACATGATACAACTTTCGTTCTCCACTATACCAGCCATCTCTCTACCCCATGTTGCATTATGGGAGCCTCAGGCCTGACAAACTGTTCTTACTCTCAGAAGTGGCATAGATGTTAAGTATCTGCTCTTCTAGAGACGTATATCTATAAGTGAGAATTATCCAAGGTGATAGAAATAATCTGTATTCTTCCTATAACACATCTATGCTGTTTCACACTGTAAAACATACATAAGCTGCAGCTATGTTTGTCACTGCTTTGCATGTATGTAGTAACAGACACATTTTAAAAGTCATTTCAGGTTTAAAAATGTTGAAAAGTCCTCATTCTGAATATTTTTCTCAGACAGTCATAAATAACTTTAAAAAAATCACTACATAGAGACTTACATGTACTGCGCTAGTGTTCAACACCTAATGTCCATTCCCCAAAACACAATTATCAGAAATCTATCTCTGTTTAAAGAACTATCAGATGCCAGTCTTGAAATGTACCACTTTAAGATGTGATTTTGTCTGGAGTTGGTTTTGATTAACTTAATGCCTAAGACCTAGATCATCTACTACACAAAGACGATAAGAGGGAAAATATTAATATCCTATATATTAACATTCCACTACTTTGGAGCATTCTGGCAAATGGAGCATATTTTAAATACCAGCATGGTGCCCTTATAGCTATTTGCTATTATGCTTTATTCTATGTTCACATTTTTTCAAAAATTTTTCCAATTTATGGGAGGTTATCCACCCGTTTCAGTATAGTTGTTATCTTATTGCTTGTCATGAAACATTTCAGTCTGAAATAAAATATCACTTCCTACCACTCTTGTCCCTGCCCATTTAGCAGTGATTTTTTTTGTTTTAAAAGTTGCAAAAATTAACACTGTGCCCTTATTCATGTGCCAACCCTTGATGATTTCAGCTGCAGCATGAAGAGCTTGGGAAATAGTGTTTGATAGCCAGCAGCTGCAGAAGAACCAGGAAGCTAAAAAGAAGAATACTTGCTCTTGAGCAAGTCTCATAGGGAACCGGATTTATTTTTTTTTTCACACATATTTTCAGTAGGAAAATGGCAGTTCATTAATGAAAAAGATACAGAAAATCCTTAGACTAATCTCTGTCAAGTTGTACATAATTTAAAGGATGTTAATTTGAGGTCTTAAATTTTGATTTTTTTTACTTCTACATTATTTCGCACATGCATCGAAGACATGAGCTTAAAAAAAGAAAGATACGTATAAAACATGAAAGCAGATTCTTCTGAGATACTTTATAGTTTTTCACATGAATTAATTACATATAAAAAAATAATATTTTGGTAATAGGTGTCTAGTCATGGATTTAAAGATAGAATCATAGATTCATAGAATAGGGTTGGAAAGGACCTTAAGATCATCTACTTCCAACCCCCCTGCCAGGGGCAGAGAAACCTCCCACTAAACCATGCCATCCAAGGCTATGTCCAATCCAGCCTTGAACACCACCAGTGATGGAGCATTCACAACTTCTTGGGCAACCCATTCCAGTGCCTCATCACACTTACAGGAAAGAATTTCTTCCTCATATCAAACCTAAATTTCCCCTGTTTAAGTTTCAACCCGTTACACCTTGTCCTATCACTACAGTTCCTCATGAAGAGTCCCTCCCCACCATCCCTATAGGCCCCCTTCAGATATTGGAAGGATGCTATGAGGTCTCCACACAGCCTTCTCTTCTCCAGGCTCAACAGCCCCAACTTTCTCAGCCTATCTTCATACAGGAGGTGCTCCAGTCCCCTGATCATCCTCTTGGCTCTCCTCTGGACTTGTTCCAACAGTTCCACGTCCTTTTTATGTTGGGGACACCAGAACTGCACACAATACTCCAAGTGAGGTCTGACAAGAGCAGAGTAGAGGAGCAGGATCACCTCCCTCAACCTGCTGGTCACGCTGCTTTTGATGCAGCCCAGGATACGGTTGGCTTTCTGGGCTGCAAGAGCATACTGCCAGCTCATGTTCATTTATTCATCGACCAACCCTCTGCCCAACCTGTAGCTGTGCCTGGGATTGCCCCGACCCAGGTGTGGGACCTTGCACTTGGCATGGTTATACTTCATCAGGTTGGCATCAGCCCACATCACAAGCATGTCAAGGTCCCTCTGGATGGCATTCCTTCCCTCCAACGTATCAACCGAACCGCACAGCCTGGTGTCATCGGCAAACTTGGTGAGGGCACACTCAATCCCACTGTCCATGTCATCAACAAAGATGTTGAACAAGACCAGTCCCAAAGATGTTGAACAACACCGATCCCTGAGGGACACCACTCATTTCTGGTCTCCTGCTGGATATTGTGCCATTGACCACAACAATTTGCGTGTGGCCATCCAGCCAGTTCTTTATCCACTGAGTGGTCCACCTATCAAATTGATGTCTCTCCAACTTAGAGACCAGGATGTCATGTGAGACAGTGTCAAACACTTGGCACAAGTCCAGGTAGATGACATCAGCTGCTCTACCCCTGTCCATCAGTTCCATAGCCCCATCATAGAAGGCCAAGAGATTGGTCAGGCAGGATTTCCCCTTAGTGAAGCCATGCTGGCTGTCACCAGCCACCTGGTTGTTTTTCATGGACCTCAGCATGCCTTGCAGAAGAACCTGCTCCAAGATTTTGCCAGGAACAGAGGTGAGACTGACTGGTCTGTAGTTCCCCAGCTCATCCATTTTCCCCTTCTTGAAAATGGGGGTTATATTTCCCTTTTTCCAGTCATCAGGAACTTCACCTGACTGCCATGATTTTTCAGATATGATGGACAGCGGCTTAGCAACTTCATTTGCCAGCTCCTTCAGGACCCGCGGATGGATTTCATCAGGTCCCATGGACTTGTACACGTTCAGGTTCCTAAGATGGTCTTGAACCAGATCCTCTCCTACAGTGGGCCCAGGGTCTTCATTCTCACTGTCCCTGTGTCTGCCTTCCATGACTTGGGTGGTATGGTCAGAGCATTTTCCAGTGAAGACTGACGCAAAGAAGTCATTAAGAACTTCAGCCTTCTCCAAATCCAGGGTAGCCAGTTCTCCTGATAGCTTCCGGAGAGGGCCCACGTTGTCCCTACTCTGCCTTTTATTTGCAATGTACCTATAGAATCTCTTCCTGTTATCCTTAACATCCCTAGCCAAGCTGAATTCTAAGTGGGCCTTAGCTTTCCTAACCTAATCCCTAGCTTCCCGGACAACATCCTTGTATTCTTCCCAGGCCGCCTGTCCTTGCTTCCACCTTTTATAAGCCTCTTTTTTCTTTCCAATTTTTCTCAGCAGCTCCTTATCCATCCAAGGAGGCCTCCTGGTCCTCCTGCAGCACTTCCTTCTAGTAAGGATGTATTGCTCCTGAGCTTGCAGCAGGTGATCCTTGAATATCAACTAAGAGTCTTGGGCCCCCCTACCCTCTAGGGATATATCCCATGGAATCTTACTGAGCAGGTTCCTGAAGAGGCCAAAGTCTTCTCCCTGGAAGTCCAGGGCAGTGAGCTTGCTGCACGCTCTTCTCACTGTCCTGAGGATCTCGAATTCAACCATCTCATGATCGCTGCCCTGGAGCATCACATTTCCAACCAGCCCTTCCTTGTTGGTGAGGACAAGGTCAAGCATGGCACCTCTCCTTGTCAGCTCCTATATTACTTGCAGAAGGATATTGTCTTCAACACAATTGAGGAACTTCCTGGGTTGCTTGTGTCGGGCCGTACCATCCCTCCAACATATATCAGGGAGGCTGAAGTCTCCCATGAGAACAAGGGCCTGCGAGCGTGAGGCTGTTCCTATCTGTCTATAGAGTGCTTCATCCACAGAGTCCTCTTGGTCAGGCAGTCTGTAACAGATCCGCACAATAATGTCTCCCATCACTGTTCTCCACTTAACCCTGACCCACAAACTCTCTATTGACTGATCAGCTGTCCTCAGGCACAGTTCCATACTCTCCAGCCTATCCCTAACATAAATAGCAACTCCTCCTCCCTGCCTACCGGGCCTGTCTTTCCTAAAGAGCCTGTAACCTTCCATTCCGACACACCAGTCATAGGAGCCGTCCCACCATGTTTCTGTGATGCCTATGATATCGTACCCCTGTAGGCGCACACACATCTCTAATTCCTCTTGTTTGTTCCCCATGCTATGGGCATTTGTATAGCGGCACCTGAGCCGAGCTCCAATTGAAGCCAGCTCATTCGCTGGAGCAGCTGCAATACCCCTACATTGCTTTAAACATTTATTATAGGTGCTGGCAACTGACTGGGTGTGTTGGGATGGAATGATGCCCCTCTCCCCCAACACATCTAATTTAAAGCATCCTTGACCAGTCTGGCAAGCCTCCTCTCAAGTCCACTCTTCCCTTTCTTTGTCAGACCAGCTCCACCAGCCCCCAGTAGACCTGGCCTCCAAAATTGCGTCCCATGTTCAAGGTACCCATACCCCGACTATAGCACTACCCTTCTAACCATTTATTAACCTGGCCAAGCTTCCTAGCCTTTTTAAGGTCCTCCCCTGCTTCCTGGAGAATTGATGAAAAGACAATCTGAGCTCCAGAGCCCCTAACCACCTCTCCCAGAGCTCTGTAGTCCTTCTTTATGTTCTCCGGGCTACTGTTATCTATATCAGTAGCACCCACATGGATGACTAGAAGTGAGTGATAGTCAGTGGGACTGACTAGAGCAGGCAGCTTCTCTGCAACATCCCTGATCTGAGCCCCTGGTAGGCAACACACCTCCCTTGAGCCTGGGTCAGGACAGCTGATGGGTGCCTCTGTTCCTTTCAGAGTAGAGTCCCGTACTATTATGGCCCGCTGCTTTTTCCTGGCAGCACCAGTAGTGATCTTCTTTACCAGTGCATCAGCTGGCTGTTCCTGTTGGGAGTGTGGTTCCTCATCAGCCCCCTGCAGGACAGCAAAGTGGTTCTGGGTGGGGACAACAGATTTAGGAGGAAGCCCCTTGCTTTTAATTGTCCTCCTCCTCCTCCTGTTTTTGTTGGTTTTTTGTTATTGTTTCCCAGCTTCCTGGGTTAGTGGTCTCCTTTCCTGTATGAGCGACATTAGACACTTGAGGACCCTGCACAGTCTTGTCTGGGGCAAGCAGTGCTGTTTCCCCTCTGCCACCCTGACACTTTTCGGCCTAGTAACCGCATCCCGCAGCTTAGCCTCTGCTGCAGGAGGAGCTCCACCAGGGAGCACAGATTGCAGCCCTGCCCATTGTGCACCCTCCCCTCAGGAGAGCCGTGCAGGCACTCTCTGCACCCCTAGCTCTGCACTGCAGCCTCCCCTCTCATCGGCTCTGTCTGGGCACCTACACTGGCCGCTGCTGGGGCAGCCAGAGCAGAGCTCACAGACCGGAGCCTGGTCATACGTCGAGTGCTCACCATCCTGCTCACAATCCCGCTCGCCTGCCCGCACGAACTGCCACGCAAACTGCCTCTAACCAGCCCTGCTCTCCGCGTCCCTGGTTGCTAGTGCTCCCTGGGCAGGCTTTTACCCAGTCAGGGCTGGTACCGCTCCTCCTGGCACCGCCCCCTCTGAGTCAGGTCCTCCCATCCGCTGAGCTGCCGGCTCCCGCGTAAGCCCTGTTGAGGACTTGAGGCTCCCTCGGTGCCTGTTGCTGCTCCGAGTTGAATACCCACTTAGATGTAATTTTATTGCTACAGAAATGTCCATAGTGTATGTACCATGTCTCATACTTTTATCAATACAAACCCACTTTATAATGCACAGTAACATCAGGCTTGATCCAACACCACTGAAACCTATGGGAATTTTAATAATGATCCCTGCAGTAGCAGAAACACATTTTGAACATAATGCCACGCAGAAAAAAAAAATGAGGTGGAAGAAGTGAGCTTTAAAAATTAAAAAAAAAAAGGAACAGAGGACATAGATGCAAAAAGCAGGGTAAAGATGGGACAAACTGAGAACGAGTATTAGCAGGAAGACGCTATGTTTTCAAAAGTTCTGCATTACAGAGCACTCTGATGTACAGGATAGGTAGTAGCAAAAGCAAGCAAAACACAGATTTTAGAATCATAGAAGAGTTAGGGTTGGAAAGGACCTTAAGATCATCTAGTTCCAATCCCCCTGCCATGGGTAGGGACACCTCCCACTAAACCATGTCACCCAGGGCTATGTCTAGCCTGGCCTTGAACACCGCCAGCGATGGAGCATTCACAACTTCCTAGGGCAACCCATTCCAGTGCCTCACCACCCTTACAGGAAAGACTTTCTCCCTCATATCCAATCTAAACTTCCTCTCTTTAAGTTTGAAGCCATTACCCCGTGTCCTATCACACAATCCCTAATGAAAAGTCCATCCCCAGCATCCCTAAGGGCCCCTTCAGATACTGGAAGGCAATTCTTGAAAACCAAATACTACTCTTTTGAAGGCACAGGAAAGATGTACAAAACAAAATACAGGGTTTTCTGTTTCTATTCTTTGTTTTTCTATCTAATCCCATGAACCTTCTAGATTTAGTTCAAAGATTGTTTAGGACAAAGATTCAGGATATTTTCTCTTTTGCTAGCATAGCTTCCCCTGTAAAACAAGCAGTCTCTTCTCACTTTTGCTGCTGGTTGGTTGCTGTCATATCATACTTTATTTTATTTTTCTGGGTTTTGTTTTGTTCTGTTTTGTTGTTGTTATCGTTGGCTTTTGTTGGTTTGGGTTGGGTTTGGGTTTTTTTTTTTCAGGCTAAGAGAGCCTCTTTCACAGATAAAACTCAAATTCACCTGAACCCAGTCAGCTTCTTTTTCATCATCAAGTTATCAGTCTCCATTTGACCGATTTCTGATTGAGATACTACACAGAGAGTTCAAACCTATAGCAAAATATGATGTGTCTTCAGCAAATTTTTTTCATTCAGGGCTGCTCCACTGAGCCAGATATTGACACCAGGTTAAGGATCACATTATTTCATATTTAAATATTTTTATTATTAACCTACATTGCCCTTACCTTTGACTCAAAGACTTCAACTTCAGAACCCAGACTTTTCAGGGCTTAAAAGCAGTGCTAGAAGTGCCTCAGACTGTTACACAGCTCTGTAGCAACAATTAGCGATAAGCACCGGCATAAACTGACCTACTCATACCACTGAGAAGAATTAATTTGCTCATGAAATGACAGAGTGTCGTGGTTTAAGACTAACTCATGCAGACTCTCTCACTCACTTCCCCCTCTTTCTTCCCCCTGCTCCCGGAGGGATGGGAAGGAGAATCGAAAAGAATGCAACTCCCACTGGTTGAGATAAGAACAGTTTAGTAACTAAAGCATAACACAAATCGCTACTGCTACCACCAATAATAATAATGACAAGAGAAATACAAGGAAAGAATACAATTCTCACCACCTAATACCAAGCCCGACCATGCAGTGCACCCCCCACCCTTCTGGGTCTCTGCTCTCTGTCTTTACATCCTGGGCATGAGGTGCTGTGGTATGGAATAACCTCTTTGGTCAGTTTGGGTCAGGTGTCCTGTCTCTGCTTCCTCCTGGCTTCCCCTCCTCCCTGGCAGAGCATGAAGCTCAGAAAGTCCTTGGCCAGACCAAAACATCACTAAGCAGTAACCGAAACACTGGTGTTATCAGCGCTGTTCCCAGGCCCAAAATCAAAAACACAGCGCTGCACCAGCTACCAAGAAGGAGAAAAATGACTGCTGCTGCTGAACCCATGACACAGAGCAAAAGAGGACTTCTTTGGTTTCTGTAAGGGGCTACCAGCATCACTGGTGCCTATACAACAGGAGAAACATATTCAAATATTTTCAGCTTAAACAAAGCTTATTTGAGCTAGACATATCCATACCCAGTCTCAGTGAATTGTTCAGCTCCCAGTTCTTGCTCTTTGTTCCAGTCACAGGCTGTACACAAAACAGCGCTAATCTTTTTAATTTTCAGAATCTTTTTATGACACAACAAATATTCAGTTTCTTATATTAAGTAAGCTTTTGTTTTGAGCTTCGTACTTTCTTATAATAGTAATATGTCCACCCAGTGAATGAGAAGCAGCACTGAAGAGAGAAAAGAAAACTGCTTCAAAATAAGATGTTTAGGCCATATGGAGACATCGCGTGATAGCTCTGATGTGGATGTTGCCAGCATTGCTTCTTCCTTACCGTGTGGCGTTTCTGAAAGCTACCTTACATTTCTGAAATTCTCCCAGGCTTCACTGTGTAGCACAGGGGAGTATTCTTTAGTAAATGAAACATCACTGAGCTCCATGTTTTCCAAAATGCCTGGAGAGCTCAGTGAAAAGTAAAATGCAGACTTAGGGTACTCCTACAACTGCCAAACACCCAGTTCTCATAGCAGATCCAGATGCCTGCATAGTTTCTCTGAAATTAAGTGGACAGGAGGAAATGGGCACACATGAGATAGGGGCAAGTCGATACAGCAGGGATGAAAAATCAGGGCAGAGCTGTGATCATAGCAAGGTCTTCCTACAATAAAACCAGTATTTTGTCATGAATCTGGGTATTTAAATCCTTGTTCTTTGGCATCCATGCCCTGATTAAAAGTTAGGAACAACTTTTGAACAACCATAATGCTATATCAACAAATGGATATGGTTGAGCAAGAGAGAAATTGTGTCTGGAAGAGAACAGAGTAGAGGAGTTCCAAATAGAAATGTCCAGAAAACTAATCATTCCCATCAGATTTCCTGTGGGTAAAGAAACATGCCACTCCTAATCTAGTGGAAGTTGGAAACATTAGTTTAGAAACATAAAATAGTGTGTCCACAGCTGCAAAGCTCTTTTTGTACTTGTTAAGCTGAGCAGATGCATGTGGGAAACACGTCTCACACTAATTTTATGTCCGAGTGCTAGTCTCTCACAGAACTGAACAATACCAAGTTATGTACCCAGATGGTTCTTGGTTTAATTAGTTGGCAGAGAACAGCACAAATTCTGTGGGATTATGTGTTCATGATGAATACAACACTTTGTTTGAATTGATTTTTAACAGCTGATTAAATGCCAAAAGATCAAAAGATCATTTTGTGAAGTTTGAAAAAAGTTACATTCATTTTAAAAAACAAAATTCTTAAACAGGTGCTTGCTATATAGTCCTGACTTCTACAGAACCTATAAATGATCACTGCTTATATAGATGCTACTGTATACATTGTTGCTTATAGCAATGCTACTGACATCATTATTTA
The DNA here is from genome assembly GCA_028858755.1 of Ara ararauna. Lineage (NCBI taxonomy): Eukaryota > Metazoa > Chordata > Aves > Psittaciformes > Psittacidae > Ara > Ara ararauna. The sequence goes on from CM054410.1 coordinate 54,385,745, forward strand.
ATATGCACAAAAAGTACTACTGTTATGATTTGATTCCTGTTGCTAAGTGTGGTACAAATGTGCTGAAATGACCTATCTTTCTGTAGTGGTTTAAGCCTTAAATCACGCAGCCCATTCTCTCACTCACTCCCCTCTCTTTCTTCCCCCTGCCCCTGGGTGGATGGGGAGGAGAGTCAAAAGAATGCAACTCCCACAGGTTGAGATAAGAACAGTTTAGTAACTAAAGCATAACACAAACCACTACTGCTACCACCAATAATAATAATGATAAGGCAAATACAAGGAAAAAATACAATAGCTCACCACCCAATACCCAACCCGACCACGCAGTACACCCCCACCCTTCCGGGTCTCTGCTCTCTGTCTTTCCATCCTGGGCATGATGTGCTGTGGTATGGAATAACCTCTTCGGTCAGTTTGGGTCAGGTGTCCTGTCTCTGCTTCCTCCTGGCTTCCCCTCTGCCCCGGCAGAGCATGAAGCTCAGAAAGTCCTTGGCCAGACCAAAACATCACTAAGCAATAACCGAAACACTGGTGTTATCAGGGCTGCTCCCAGGCCGAAAGTCAAAAGCACAGCGCTGCATCAGCTACCAAGAAGGAGAAAAATGACTGCTGCTGCTGAACCCATGACACTTCCCTTTGCCAATGGTTCATAGAAATGGATGAGTTAGGAGAAAGCCTCTTGATAAATTAACCACCAATATACAGCAACTCACCACCTTCGCATAACTAGATAGACCATGGTTGATAAATCTTCAAGGTGTAACTCATAAACAGCTGGATATAAAATGAAGAAAGAGTATCTCAGGGTATTTCAAACACTGTTTATTTTAGCAGAAATGTGTATTTGCAGCTCAGTAGTTGGAAGTAATTCCAGCCAATGAATGCTGTGATTTTCAGCACTGCTGGTGTAGAGCTAGGTGTATGCAGCATCTCCAGAAATATCTCTGATAAAAATATTCCCCACCATACAAAGGAAATGAAATCAAGGCATTAGGAATAACATTTCACATTTTTGCAAATTAAAACTTCGCTTTTGCATTTGAATATGGAAATTACAGTTGTGATAAAAGTTGCACAGACCTCATTTTACTGTGGGGGTCTGCTACAGGCCACCTGATCAGGAGGACTGTGTGGGTGAAGCCCTCTATAGGGAGATAGAAAACAGCCTCATGCTCACAGGTCCTTGTAGTCACAGAGGACTTCAACCACCCCAATATCTATTGGAGGTATGGCACAGCCTGGCACAAGCAGTCCAGGAGGTTCCTTAAATATGTTAATGACAACTTCCTCATGCAAATGATAGAGAAGCCAACAAGGTGAGGTGCCATGCTTGACCTTATACTCACTAACAGGAAAGAGCTGTTTGGGGATGTGATGCTCCAAGGCAGCCTTGATGCAGTAATCAGGAGATGGCTGTTTTCGAGATCCTCAGGACAGTGAGAAGGGGATGGAGCAAATTCAATGCCCTGGGCTTCAAGAGAGCAGACTTGGGCTTCTTCAGGAACCCACTTAGTAAGGTTCCATGGGATATAGCCCTAGAGGGCAGGGGAGCCCAAGGATGCTGGTCAATATTCAAGGATCACCTGCTGCAAGCTCAGGAGTGTTGCATCCCAACTAGAAGAACATGCTGCAGGAGGACCAGGAAGCCTCCATGGATGGATAAGGAACTGCTGAGAAAACTTAGAAGGAAAAAAGAAGCTTACAGAAGGTGGAAGCAAAGACAAGCAGTCTGGGAGGAATACAGGGACATTTCCGGGAAGCTAGGGACTAGGTCAGGAAAGCTAACGCCCAGTTAGAATTGAATCTGACCTGGCCTTAGTCAACTAACTGGCAAGGGATTTAAAGGATAACAAGAAGGTCTTCGCTAGGTATGTTGCCACCAAAAGCCAGACTAAGGATAATGTGGGCTTTCTCAGTAAGCTAACACGAAAATTGGCTCTCCTGGATTTGGAGAAGGCTGAGCTTCTCAATGACTTCTTTGCCTCAGTCTTTATCAGAAAGTGCTCTAGGCATGCTGCTCAAGTCATAGAAGTCAAATGCAAGGACTGGGAGAATGAAGACCTTAAGCTTAATGTAGAAAAGGACCAGGTTTGAGATCATCTTTGGAACCTGAACATGCACAAGTCCATGGGACGTGATGAAGTTCATCCGCACGTCCTGAGGGAACTGGTTGATGGAGTTGTTAAGCCACTATCCATTCTATTGGAAAAGTCATGGCAGCCAGGTGAAGATCCTGGTAACTGGAAAAAGGGAAATATAACCCACATTTTCAAGAAGGGTCAAAAGGGGAAGACCTGGAAAACTACAGACCAGTCAGTTTCACCTCTGTGCCTAGCAAATTCCTGGAGGAGATTCTCCTGGAAAGCATGCTAAGGCACATGAAAAACAATTAAGTAGTTGGTGACAGCCAACACGGCTTCACTATGGGGAAATCCTGTCTGACCAATTTGGTGGCCCTCTATGATGGGGCTACAGAAGTGATGGATAGGGACAAAGCAATTGATGTCATCTACCTGGACTTGTGCAAGGCATTTGACACTGTCCTGCACAACATCCTTGTCTCTGAATTTGAGAGGCATGGATTTGGTGGGTGGACCACCTGGTGGATAAAGAATTGGATGGACAGCCACATGCAGAGAGTTACAATCGATGGCTCAATGTCCAACTGGAGACAAGTAACGAGTGGTTTCACTCAGGAGCTGGTCAACATCTTTGTCAGCAACATAGACAGTAGGATTGAGTGAGTGCTCAGCAAGTTTGCTGATGACACTAAGCTGTGCGGTGCAGTTGACATGCTGAAGAGAAGGGATGACATCTAGAGGGACCTTGACATTCTTAAGAGGTCACTTTTGGGACATTGAGGGCCAATGTCAACCTCATGAAGTTCAACAAGGCCAAGTGCAAGCTTCTCATTAGGAGCACTGTGAGTAGTTCTGGTGTGTCCAATATAAGAAAGACATGGAGCTGTTGGAGTAAGTCCAGAGGAGGGGCATGAGGATGACAAGGGGGGCGGAAGTACCTCCCGTATGAAAACAGGGAGGTGCTGTTGGGGCCATTCAGCCTGGAGAAGTTATATGGAGACCTCACAGCAGCCTTTCAGCATCTGAAGGGGCCTGCAAGGGTGCTGGAGAGGGACTCTTCATCAGGGACTGTAGCAATAGAACAAGGGGCAATGGGTTAAAACTGAAACAGGGGGAGTTCAGGTTAGATATAAGGGAGAAGTTCTTTACTGTGAGGGTGGTGAGGCATTGGAAGAGGCAGCCCAAGGAAGTTGTGAATGTGAACATCTCTGGCGGTGTTCAAGGCCAGGTTGGACAGACCCTGGTGTGACATGATCTAGTGGAAGGTGTCCATGCATTAAAACACCTCTTTAGTGAACTGCACAGCTGCATGAAGACATGAATTTTCCTTAGCTCTAGTCTAGATGACACACACTGCAACAAAGGCATCCATGAGAAATAAGGTCATCTTCCCTGTGGAAGAAGAGTTTCTCTGCAAATCTGCTTTCCAACCAGAATGTAGAAAAGCAGACAAGACCATGTGCATGACTGTTGGTGTTATCACTATACTCAGCAGCAGAGACAGCCACTAGCCTCTCCAAACTGCATAAACCATAATTCATCAATATTTAAGCATCACTTTGAGACATGTAAATGGATGCAGAAATTTAAAGTAATGTATTTTGTTTTACATTTCTTTGCTCTCCTTTTTGTTTTACTTTTTGCCTGGGAGACATTCCTTTCTTGAGACACTCCTTCCTTCACATTCAGCTGCAAGTTCTGAAGAGAAAAGACTGTTTCTGCCCACACCTCAATGCAGGACTTCTGGCCCAATCTCCCTCAGATCAGTGAAGAATTATTGCATGGAATAAACAGCACTGCTCCAAATACCAGATCTGAGGAGCTCCCCCTAAAAGGCTGGGATGCTTCACAGTGAGGTATTAAGGGGTAAGATTTCAGCTGACCAACTGATGGGCCAGTCAGCAGTGCAAGTTCCTGGTGCATGGACTATGGATTGTCTGTCCATTAGCTAACTTTCAGGCTCCTTTTCAAAACATGAACTACACTTGTCCACATTGCCATACATAATGAGATCTCCCCCACAGGTACAACTTGAAGAAATTAAGTATTCTCTAAGCTAACAGATACAATACAGAAGCACAGAGAAGTAGTAAGTTGCACAATATGTTGCTATCCTATTTTGGTTCAATTCTAAGTATTAAAACAGTAATGAGGTGTTAAAGTGCTGAAGCAGTGTTCTGTAAGGATGCTCATCAGACCTTTGAAGTATTAAGAGCCCCTGGACATAGCAGGAGGGAGGTTAGAGGGTGTTACTGATTTTTACTTCTCTGGTGGGCTGACTAGTTGTTTCTTTCATTACCCCACAAGTGATGGAGTAAAAGTAAGTCATTCCTGGGCAGAAGTCTGAAGAATCCCAGAAGAAAATGTGCTGAGCTGCAGCCTGGTCCAAATATTTGCATGTTCACAAAACCTTTGTCTTCAGATGTGAGCTACAGAGTCTGTATACACACTTTCTTAGGCAGCAGTGTATTGCACCATATAATTTCTCATTAGCAACGAAGTTCTCAGCTACAGTCTAGCTCAAGAAAATCATAAATAAATTTTACATTAGACATTTTTTTCTCAATGATTTTTACACGTTTCTAACAAAGCTTCCTGCTGTGAAGACTGTTGGAAAAGGATATGTTCAAAAAAAAAAAAAGAGAATGTGTTTTTACCTCATTTTCCATACAAAATGAATGACCATATCTAGTTGTGTCAATAACGAGCTATAATGGTTTAAAAAGAATATTATGCCACATAATTTGAATGACAGCTTGCCACTATGAGCGAGACAGTTGAATATACTCTTTGACATTTCAATGGGGCTGAAACTTCAGAACTTTAAAAAACAGTTTTACAAATTCTCCATTTTTACTATACTAATACTGAAAAATAATGCTGAGGACTAGTAACATCCATTCTGTTATTTATGTCATTCCCACTTCTAAATTTCTATCAGAGTGTAGCCACTTGGGTAGTATGGGTAGACTGGAGGAATGGAGATAGAATTTAAATTCGTATAATTTCCCAGATTTCTATCCTAACTCATGCTTTTGAACACTTCTGACTTCTACCAGGTTAGTGATTTATTTACTTTGCACTATGATATTTCAACTGTTCTTAGAAACACATATTTAAGTTGAAAAATAGCTCTGAGGAATTATTTCAATAGGGCTGACTTTCTGATTTTTTTTCTTGATCACAGTATTATGTTGTATGACTTGTTTTCTGTAAGAGTTTTCCCAATTTATTGCTTATGCACAGATAAAAATACTCATTAATATATTAGCATAGACTTACTATATTAGCATAGCCTTGCTACTATGATCTTCACAATGAATACCTACCACCATCAGTGCAAGACCTGAAACCTATCCATTTGTCAGGTGATGGCCCCTTACATCTCTCCAACCAGTCAAGCTAGTCTCTGTTGCTTTCCCATTTCTTTTTCCATGTCTCCTCTTACAAGCTGCCTGGAAAAATAAAGAAAATGAAAAAATAAAGAAATAAAACTTTAAATCCACAGTTTTACACTCTTGACTGCCTCTATGAAACTTAATTCTGCCAGTAAGTTTACCAATCATTCCTGTATGGCAAAAGAAGACAAGAAAAGATTTGACACTGACTTCAAGGCTGACCTGTCCTTGGTAGCTTCTCAATGAGATTCTATTCTGTATCAGTTGCCTCTTATATGTCACACCTTTCACTATAAACTTTGGGTGAAGAATACCTACAATATAAACCTCAAGATGCATTTTTACTAATGAATTGAAACTAACAATGATTCTTCAAGTAAATATACACAGCTGGAGTCTCTTCTCTCAACATGTGTTATCAGCTGATCCGAAATTCTTGCTGATCACAATTCTTGCCTGATAACAACAATCTTCATTATTTCACCATTCAAAGCAATAGCCCTGTTTTCTCTAACTGGGAAGACAGACTTTATCAGAAATCACATTTTATCAGGTTTGTTGTTAAACATTAATATGGAAATCAAGCAAGGTTTAAGCAGTGGGGTTTAAGATTTATTTTTCATTACATCTGTTACAACAAAGCTATATTAATATGCTGTGAAATGGGAAATCTACAGCATCCATAATGAAACCTTTGAAGTGGTTATCCTTCAGAATCCTCCTTTGTAGTGGCTGAGTATTTGCAGTAATAAACCAATGAAATTCGCACATACTGCAGTGGAGTATTGGACAGATTGTTACAACACTTTTTCCGAAGTACCTCACGATTTAAATTATTAGAGAGTAGTCTTATGTTTTAAACTTCCTGCCAACAGTGAGGCCTTAAGCTTATTTGGATTGTGGATGAATTGTAGTATAATGTATGTTGACAGTTTTATAACATGGGTTACTATCCTTAGTTTGCTTTATGATGTAATACATCTTTATAAGAGTCCCTGGAGATTTCTACTATGATTTTCAAAGCAGAGAGAACTCAATAAACTAAAATACTCTGAGCAAGATTTCTAGTTCCTGTATACTTTGGAAATTTTCCTGAAAAATAAATAGGTGCTACAACTTTTAAAAGTTTTGCTGACATGACTTTTTGTTTTTCTTGTCATGTAATAGACTTTAAAGGTACATTTCAAATAAAGTTATGCATATTTTTTAAAGTTCCTTTCTATAATAAATGCTCTTATTTTTGTGACCTCTAGGGCAATTTTCTTTTCTATAAAACATGATAATTGGTTTTCTTTTCCCCTCTTACAATTATACACAAATTTAGATCATGCAGTTTACAAATGTCTGCTGGTAAAAGTCACATGCATTCCTCCTGTTTTGACAATTACAAGCATAGTAGTGGTAATGTATCAAGCAGCATAAATCCAAATAACAAACCCAAATACAAGAATTATATAATTTTTCAAATATTTTAATTTCATTTATACAGGTCATCAAAAAAATAATACAATTAGAATAAAAGGAAACTATTTTTTAAATAAATATCAATCTAAATGAAAACAGCTGAAGGGGTATTAAATCCATTTTAACATTAATAAATTCAAATGCCAGTTTTGACAATATTCTTGCAACACAATAGAATTCAGAAACACTTAAAGCAAATTCTTTATTTAATATATTTCTGTTCAGGTTGCATTCAAAGAGATGTTAATTTTTGAAGTGTAATTAATGTAATTGCTTTTCACAATGATGCCTATAAATTATTTCAAGGCTACTCCTAACATATGATTTGCTGTGATTACGTGCTCTCAAACTTTTATCTAAATAGATGATTACCTTAACAATATGGTATTTTTCCGTATTCCAAGCTGTCTGACCACACAGAAAGTTTTCCAGAACACTTTTATAAAGTGCATTCATGTGAATGACACATATGAGTTAGGCTGCTCTATCTGTATCAGTATTTATGATACTTTTTTTCCATCATATTATGTAAACAAAAATTTGCTCATCTGAATCTTTGAAGCAAGTGTATAAAAGTAGGCTGAAATATACCTGCAGTGTTTGTTGAACAAACACAAACAAATACTTTCTTAGAGTATGCACAAGCTCTACTTTCCTGTTAAAATAAACCTATTGTAAAATAAAAGTCATTAGGAAATTCCTGAAGGACATGTAAGACCACCAGTACAGAGAAGGTCAAATGGTGTGATTACAGGCACTCCATAAAGACAAAAAGCATAATCTGGAGCGTGTGACCTAAAAGGTCTTTTAACTGTCATTTATTTTCTTCTCTTTTCATCATCCCCTTGCTGAATCTGGGTAAGTGCTGCAGCCAGTGAGCTTCCCAAAGCCTCTTAAGACAAAATCATTTTCATAGCCCCCCACAAGAGGGCTACTCAGATTTTTCACCATTGGTGGTCACATTGGCCTCTTGCCAAGAGCCTAAGGGTCATGCCTAACTGACATTCAAATCTACATGCATTTTCATCCCAAAAAATACAGGCATGCAACCAACCACTACATGTTCTCAGGCTAGTATCACTGGTAAGATAATCCTGACCGTTTGAATTAATTGAAAACCAGTTGGTTTAGATTAGTTGTAAGTTTTGCCTCTACCCCATTGTCACAGCACACCACCAACAGGCAGCATTTGGCCATTCTGCAAGCCATATACTGGACAAGAAGCCTCCACATTGCCAGAAACACCAGGGCTGAGCATCTAAAGTGAGCATCTAAAGGTGCTTAGCAAGCCACACAGATGGATGGGTACAAAATGGGTTGAAAAACAAGATCATTCAACCCCAGCAACTGCTGTTGAAACACAGTATTGTTAAAAATTTGGTCCTGTAACCAAAATCTTGGAAGTCTACTTCAGCTTCCTGGTTTTACTCCTTCTTTTAACGTATTGTGAAAAAGCGTACCGTATCTAGCTCCATGCTAGTCATAATGAGGTGGTTCTTAATGTGTCAATGGGCTTACTGAATGACTGTCAGATGTCACTATAGTTTCTGTGACTGATGACATCTCTTATTCTGCAGGTGCATCCCAAGAGGAATGCCAAAAAAGCGTACAATGTCGAAGCCAAATTTAGCTGGGACAGAAAGATGATTTCAGTAGTAAAATAATTATTGTTATTGTAAATATTACTTTCCCTGCAGTTTATTTTGTGCACAGGTACACATACACACACACCACAGCCCCCATACCCCCATTTTACTAGTGTGTTATATATTCTTTTTACATGTATCACATATGTGATCTGCTCCCTATTAACCAATACAGAAGCAACTCCACTGGGCATCTCTGGAGCTAAGACCACAACTAATTACAGCTTCACTTACAGAGCTACCTTGTAGGAAGAAGGTGAGTAGCATCTTGAACCTTCTGCAAATCATTACAATAGAGAAACTTCAGAACTCAGCTGATCAGTCATTACAGGGCTGCAGACCACAAATCTAATTTGTCTTCTACAGCAGTGTGAATATGTGCTCCAGGATCAACTCCGGCTTTGGATTAGTAAAAGAAAAAAACCTTATATTCAATATAGGCAAAATAGAAATAGAAATAAAAATAATAAACACAAAAAAACAACAGTCAAAAACTAATCTTGGAAACAGGATAAAGCTGTTGCAACTGCTTATTCTATTTCACAATATTTATGGATATTCTAGACAAAAATAATCGTGAGTTATTAACCTGCAGATTACCTTAGACTTCTGTAGGTTATTGTTTGGGGTCTTTTATAGTATTAAAAAGCATTGTATGAATTCAAATCTTGCAATAGCCTATTTAAAATGGTGCAGAGAGGTTAAAAGTTCAGAACCATAGACCAACACAGCTCAAAGCCAGAGCTAAATCTTCCCTCACTTGCTCCTTCCTACCCCGTGCCACGAGCACCACCTTTGCAGCTGAAACCATATACCTGCTAATATCAGTATTTGCTGAACCTATATCTGAAGAGTTTCTTCTGATATACTTGAACCGAAATAACAGAAGCATCAAGCCTTTCAATGTGCAGTTTCTCTTTTTAAATACTTTCAACCTTGTCCCCAGAGCTTTTTGTAGACATAGTGAATCAATGCCAGACACCTGACTCACTGATCTTCACTCTGTCTTCCACCACTAATAGCTGCTAAATCTGCTTTTTTGAGAAGAAGTAAAAAGCAGTCAGCATGGGACTTCTTAATTTGAAATATTTATTTGGGCAGCCAAAGCTATCTCTGTCACTGAAACTGAATGACAGCAAACCAGGGCCCTATTTCTGGCTAGTATATGGAACAAATGCAGCAACCAAGTTTTATTTTCACAAGATTGAAACATTCAATCAATTTCATTGTAACCTGAATCCCCCAAACAGGTTTACAGGGGATCCTAGGTGGGTGTTGTTTTAGCCTCCAAATATTGCTATGGCTGATCTAATAAACTACCCAAAGAAAATCTGTCGATACTAAAGAACCAAGTAGCATGGCTACAGAGAAAAGATTATCTATAAATACTCAGGTCAGATGAAACAGTACTGTTTAGAGCAAAATGTTGATACATCAAATATGTAAATTATTAGATTACAATTATAAAAGTCATTGCAAAGCGTTAAAGCCATAATTGGCTGAGTTCCTACCAATTAAATTTAATCTCCAATACACACCAGCTGTAGCTTGGCTTGTCTTGTTAGGTAAACAAAATGTGTCTTGACTGTCATTGCCATAAAATATTAATGCACTGGAAGTCTCTAAACCTTGCTAAGCATAAGGTTTATTATCACACGTAAGAGCAAAGCAATCTAATAAATCGCTGGCTGTATAAAAACTAAGTCAGCTGGCAGAGACAGTAATCTCCCTAAGGGGCAGTAAAAGCCTAATCTTCAACTACAGCAGCTGCAGTTCCAGAGGAATTATGTTTCCTCTGCTCAGTAGAAATACATTTGTGCTGAATTCTGTTATTTAAACTCTAATGGAATCATTAGGGGTACCCATACATTATCAACAATGAAAATGAACCAGCAAAACCATTTATGACATAGGTTTATTACAAGCATCTTTTTTTATTATTATTGTTATTATGCTTGATCTCCATTGTTTTTAGTTAGATCCAAACAAAAGCTGAACTGGTTGCTCCTAATACACATTTTCTAACAACATCAAGCTCAGACATAAATAATTTTGTGTGTTTACTGAGCATGTCCTTAATTGAAAACAACTTACTTGTTTGGCACTGGTATAAGGTCCTTGAGGCTGTATTTAACCATAAACACAATATTCTCGTATACTTTGTAACAGAACAGATAACATCATGATTATGTTATTTTTATAGTGTACTTAGGGAACATACTGTGTGATTCAAGAGAAACAAATCACCAGAGACATGCATGAATGTACATAAAAAAGGTAGTTAACAAATAAAAAATTTTATTGCAAATATTACCAAAATTATTTATTTGTTACCTTTGGGATTAACAGGAAATTTGTCTGTCTTCATTATGGACTAGAAAGACATTTAAATAGCAGAAATTACATCTTCAGATGATACTACAAGATTTCGTAGGAAAAATACGTGCTGAAAAAAGAATCTTAAAATACGCTACAAGCATAACATGTTTGATTGCATATTTCCATTAAATTCTATTCTAAGTGGATAATAGTAATTTGTTGAGTGAGAAGTTTAGATCTTTTTGGTGTGAAACTTTTGAAACCAATTTTTTTCTTGCTTGGGCACTGGAGCCTATCTTTTTGGTCTCATACAAAATCATGTAATGATTAAGTTTGAAAATGACATAGGGAAGCCTGAATTGCAAAATCTGCTCAAACCACTACCAATTAACTTAGGATGGTCAGGGCTGCATCCAGTCAGAATTTTAATATCTCCCAGGACACTGATCCCACAATGTCACCAGCAATCTCTTTCAGTACTTAGCTGTCCCCACGATGAATATTTCCCCTCCATGTAATCAGAATTTCCTGGTTTACAGCTTCTGGCACTTTTACTACCACTCTGCACCTCCAAGACAATCGTGGCTCTATCTTCCCTATTTCTTCCCATTTGGTAGGTGTAAGCTGCAATAAAGTCTCTCTCGCTGAGGCTGAACAAATCCAGCTTCCTCAACTTTTCACTACGCACCATGTGCTCCAACCCCCTTGGCCACTCTAGAGGACCTTCAGTAGACTTCTTCCACTATGTCAACACCTTTCCTTTAGTGAGAACCAAAATACGGAAGCAGCATTCCAGATGAAGTCTCACAGGGTCTGAAGAGAGCAGAATAATCACTCGCTCAACCTGCTGGCTGCACTTTTGCAGCAGTTCTACTACACGTCAAAAACTGCAATAGCTGAAGCCATCCAAAATCTATGAGTTTGGAAGCCTTGCAATATTGTGCCAGCATGTACTCCTACTATAGATATGACTGATACCTAGTTAAAAATTACCTGCATAACATAGTTGAAAGGCAGATGGAAGAACAGAAACACGAGGACATTCAATGAGAACTCTGGGTATTAGAAAAACACACCTTTTGTGTAGCTAAATATTTAATATTGCCTGCCACTGTTCTGCTACATTTTTCCACTGTAAATCATGTCTTTTTTCTGCTTTTACGAAAAAGAAAATTGCCTTGGCTTTTCTTCCAGCTGTCTTTTCACCCTTCTTAGATATATCACGATATTTTTTTCACTGATATCCTGACCAATTTATCAATTTTCTACCTTGAATTTAATTTTAAGTTTCCTGGAAAGGCTCAGAGACTGTAAAAAAGAGCTATTTATCTCCTTAGGGATATCAGCTCATAAAACCATATGACAAATTGAAAATATCAGAGAGCTGTTTTGATTCAAAATAAGATAGATGCATATAAAAGTGAAGTTCCTGATGACTGAAAAATGAGAATTACAACTCTGATTTTCAAAAAAGGGGGAAAAGGAAGACCTGGGAAACTACAGATCAGTTAGTCTCACCTCTGTGCCTGGCAAGATCATGAAGCAGATCTTCGTGGAAACTATGTTAAGGTAAATAGACAATAAGGGTGTGGCTGGTGACAGCCAACACAACTTCACCATGGGCAAATCATGTCTGACCAGTTTGGTGGCCTTCTATGATGTGGCTACAGCATAGCGGGAAAGCAACTGAGGTCATCGACCTGAACTTGTGAGAGGTATTTGACACTGACCCACATGACATCCTTGCTCCTAAAATAGAGAAACATGGAATTGACAGATGGATCACACAGTGGATAAGGAAACGGCTGCTTGGTTGCTCTGAGGAGTTGTGGTCAATGGCTCAAGGTCCAAGCTGAGACCAGTGGCAAGTGGCATTACTCAGAGGTCAGTGTTGGGACCAATCCTGTTCAACATCTTTGTCGGTGACATGGACAGTGGGATTGAGTGCGCCCTCAGCAAGTTTGCAGATAACACCAAGCTGTGTGGTTCGGTTGATAAGCTGGACGGAAGAGATGCCGTCCAGAGGGACCTTGACAAGCTTCAGAGGTGGGTTGATGTCAACCCTATGAAGTTCAACACAGCTAAGTGCAAGGTCCCACACCTGGGTGGAGCAATACCAGGCACAGCTACTGGCTGGGCAGAGAAGTGATTCAGAACAGCCTTACAGAGAAGGACTTGGGGGTGTTGGTTGATGAGAAGCTCAACATGAGCCAGTTTCAGTGTGTGCTCAAAGCCCAGAGACCAACTGTGTGCAGGGCTGCATCAAAAGGAGTGTGACCAGCAGGTCGAAGGAAGTGAGCCTGCCCCTCTACTCTACTCTTGTGAGACCTCATTTGGAGTACTGTGTGCAGTTTTGGTGTGCCCAATATAAGGACATAGAGCTACTTAAGCAAGTCTAAAGGAGGGCCATGAGGATGATTAGGGGTTGCAGCACCCCCTGTGTGAAGGCAGGCTAAGAAAGTAGGGGCTGTTCAACCTGGAGAAGAGAAGCCGCATGGAGACCTCATAGTAGCCTTCTAGTATCTGCAGGGGGCCTACAAGGGTGCTGGAGAGGGACTCTTCATCACAGACTGCAGTGATGAAACAGGGGCTTTAAATTGAAAGATTAGATATTAGGAAGAAATTCTTTACTGTGAGGGTGAAGAGACACTGGAACAAGTTGCCCAGAGAACGCCCCATCCCTGGAAGTGTTTCAAGACCAGGTTGGACAAGGTTTCGAGCAAACTATTTTAGTGGAAGGTATTCCTGCCCATGGCAGAGGAGATGGAACTAGATGATCTTTCAGGTCCCTTCCACTCTAACCATTCTATGATTCTATGAAAACCACATTTGGAACCGAAAACACTTCAGTTCCTGCATGACATTCTACATAAGAACAAAAGGGTATGAGAGCACATACATATACAGGGAGTAAATTTTAAACTGATAAAAATAAACACTTCTACAGAACTCCACCTGTAGACATCATTGGCATAACATAATGCTGGGAATGAGTATCTTAGCGGGATGACAAGATTAGGTATTGCGGTAGTACTAGTTATGATTGCCTACGTGCAAAATCCTTAAGGCTGCAAAACCAAGTGCTCTACTCTCAGGAAGAAAAACCTGATGCTTAATCAGCTTGCTCGTGTATATGCATTATGATAAAATCTTCATTATTACCTACCAATATGATTATTTGCAATTGCCTCAAATGTTACTTATTCCTAGCTTGGAAGTGTTTGACTTTTCACCCCTAATGGCATTTCTAATTTCTTTCATTTCTTTTAAACTGAACACAGATTTTCAATATGGAAACCTACACTGAGCTTCAGGAAGGAATTAATTCCACCAGATAAGCAGCCAGTACCAGAACTAATGACACAACTGGCTGCAATGGGAGGTTCTTACACTGCTAAATCAGGTAGTAAAGGAGGATCAGAAAGGAATTGAGTTTTGCACTTGTTTTTAACACCAGACTAGGTAGAACCTCTGGTTTGAGAAGCAAGTGCATAACAGTAATCAGCTATTTCTCTCAGCAATAGTTTTTCCTGTCCTGCAGCTCTGTACAAAGCACTATTCAGCCTCCCTGTTTTGTTTCCCTCCTTGGTTCACGCCTCTACTTTTGCCTATCTAAGCTTCTATGAAATTTTGGATTAATTCCTGCTACTTTCTTTTTACACCTTGCTCTTCCATCAACTCTACTGGTCCCCACAGGCCAATAAAAATGTTGCTTTCAAGTTAAGAAGTAATTTGCAAGGTGGATCCCACTCTAGTTTTGAATTTTCTGAGGTAAACTGAATAGAGAACAAAGCATTTCCTTGAGGCTTATAAAATACGACAACATCTCTGCTCCCTAAAAAGGGACAGATTTGATGCACATGCACAGGGATGACTGCTGTGGTCACCACACAGATCAGGTGTGCTGTCTAACACTGGTCTTCCTGCAACTGGAATGAGCATGAAGAAGAATGATTGAATGAACTCTCTTCTTCCACAATAGCTGTGCTTTTCTTAGGTATCCCGTTAAATATGTGGACCAGACAAAGGCAGTATAATAGAGTTGAGGCAGTCAAATTATTTGAAATAATACTGTGGATCCATGAATAGCCCTCTCTATTACAGTCCAGCACAAGTCTTCATATCTTACCTGTCAAGTTAGACCTGTGATTTGCAAGTGATGTTTGTTTATTCATATAGATTCCTAGATAGCTAAAAGTGTCAAGTTATTAGGCAGCTTTTTACTGAAGAGTGACCTGGAAACTAATAAGAATTTTGTGCTTTCATCATTGAGACACACCAAGCTAGATCCTGATACTGTTTGAAGTGGCAAAATTAACTTAGCAACTCAGCAGATTCAGCCTGGAAAGAAAGATCAGAATCTGGCTCATGAAGTCAAATCACTGAAGCATTGCTTAATTACATTTGTTTAAAGTAATAGGAAAACAGTGGCTACTACCTCCACAAGGAAACAGGGAGGCTAAAAGGAGAGATTATTAATGTAACACTCTGTTAAAGTGCTATTCATGTTAGGCCAGCTAAATGAAATCAATTTGTCAGGGACTCTGTCCTACTCATTAATATTTCTGTTTCGTCAAAAGGGAGAAACAGATCCCAGCTGCATTTTATTCCGCAGGGTATGACACATATAATCCTTACACACCACACTTACTGTCTGATTCAGGCGCTGTTTTAAAAACAGAAAAATCTTGTGGTACAGACCACTTTAGTGCTTTGAGATTGAACTTATTTGGAAAGTAGGTGTTAGTGATACATTACTATTTTCATTAGGATTTACTCATTGACACATAACTCATAAGCAAATATGCTTAGTAAACAAAGAAAATGTCTAAAAGTGGTTATTGTCTTGGTACTTGCTATACTGTCTTGTTGATCACACTGCTGAGTTTATTATAGTTCAGAGAAGACAAAATAAAACTTCGAGTTTATAATTTACTATCACCAGCACAGTTTAGATCCAGAAGAAATTTTGCACTTGACTAAGCTTTACTCATTAACTAAATCAACCTATGATTTTTAAAAGCTTCCTAATGGACACATTCAAGCTACTTTTGCCAATTGTTTTCGTAAGCAAGGAACATCAACTGACGGTTTTAATACCATCATCAGATATTTTCTTGGGTCATACCTTTAACATAACTTTGCACAAGAAACTGAGAGTGTTTGGAACAGTTTATGATACTGAATCTTCTTTAAAATCAGCAACTGGATTTAGAGGGTGCACTTGTTGCAACTACTATGACATCAATCTTCCTTTCAAATGCTTTAGTTCCTCCAAAGTCTTTATTGGAGACAATTTTATTGATTTCATCTCACCCGTATTAGATTTCCTGCAAAGATTCATCTATTTCTGGAAGATTATGTCAACAGTGCTAACCCAGGATAATCTAAGTGCAACAATTTCTGCTCAAATTCAGATGCTGAAGAGCAATATATCCCTTCTGTGGTGGTATTGTATAAACAAGTGGAGCTATCATTTTTTGTATCTGGACAGTGTAGTCATAATCACTTCTTTCTAGAGAACTCTGAAATATAATAAACTCAAACTACCTTCATTGTATTTATTACTGTATTTGCACCTTTTGCCTCTGGAATTCTCCATTGTCTGCCAGATTGAGTGAAAACTCAGCTGTTAATATAGCAGTTAATGTAATGAAACAACTAATAGTGTTCAACCTTTTACAATAATAGGTAGAAATCAATTGTGAAGTATTAATAGTCTCATGTTCAACAGCTTCAACTAGCACTTCTTGAGAAAAAGATTATACATTTAGATACTACCAGACCTCACTCCCTCCCCTTGGAGTCTGGCAAGGATCTTGCCAAAAGCACTCAAGCGCATTTCTGTGTTCTTGAACCAATGATCCTTTTTTTTTCAAAAGATGTTGAAAAAGTGTTAAGCTCATTAAAGCGTCTCCACTAAGATGTGGGCCTCATCTCCAAAGACCTTTTGAACATAAACTGCCATATCTGGGGAAATTCATCTGACTTAAAAGTATTTTATTTTTCACCATGAGCAAGAAAAGTCAATCTATTCCATTCGGTATAGCTACACTGAGACCTGGAATCTGGAGAAGATGCCCCACAGTGTCCCAGGTATACAGCACCATGATTCTCATCCTTTCCCCAAATTCCTTCTAGTTGCTGCTGTCTCCTGCTTACCGAACTGCCATGGGTATCACCTGCTTGGCTGTGTCAGTGAGCATTGCTCATTCATCTAGGATACCAGGGCATTATTATCAGCCACAGTTACAGGAAATACACTTAGAAACTCCAAAATATAGCTTTTTTGACCAAAAAAAAAAAAAACAACCAAAAAACCCCTAAAAAACCCAAAAAACAAAACTGAAAACAAAACCACCAAAACAGAAAACAAACAAAAGAAAACACCTCATTTTCTACATTCTGCTCATCTTCCTGCTTCCATGCTTTTCAAGAAGACAGTCATTCCCACCGACAAAACCTGCTAAATGCAACATGAATTGCCCTTCTGGAAAAAAAAAAACAAACAAACAAAAAAACCCCAAAACTTTAATTTTTGCTCACTGAAATTGTATAGTTCTTCAAGAGTCGACTGACAGTTTTGCATAGGGTTGAACATTTTAGAATAAAATGTTTTGTGGTGACAGACACAATTACTTTTAAAACTTTATTAAAAAAATAATTTCTTTTTTTTTTTTTTTTTTTTTTTACAGGTATCTTTCCAATGGTAGGTTATAAGAACAAATATCTTTCATTAGTGCTCCAAGCAAGTTCAGTCATTAATGCACTAGCTGCAATCCCACGACCTTATCGCTGCATTGTCTTCTTTAGTAGATAATTACACTGTAAGTCTACAGTTTGATGCAGTGGAGTGACTTAGAAAATAAATTGAGAAGCACACTGACCTCTTTCAGCTGTTCATATGTTGCTCATAGGATTCAAAGGGGCTACCGTTTTTAGGAAATGCACGTGGATCACAAAACCTCCCTAAACTCAATATGCTAAGTATCTCTTAACTTGGAAATTTAGGACAAATTACAGTGTCCCAAGAGAGAAACTTTACTTTGAGAAAGAGGAGTAGACTTGGATAAAAGCAACTTAGCTATTTGGCATGATTGTGGAATACAGCTAGTAGGTAAAATGCAGAATGTCACGCATTTTGCAGAAAGAGCAAAGCACTCGGTAATGCTATCATTTCAATAGCAGTTTATAATCCCATGTGGTTAAACAGTGGGTATAAATCATATTAGGTTAGAACCAATTGTGTAGTAAGTAATAAAAAAGTAGATAACCTGGACTCTTTGATGTATATCACAATAAGTTAACCTGTATAGTGGTCACACTAGATGCAAGTATATTCCATTTTCTGGCATTCACTTCCAGCTACATCATTATTTAGATGTTGATATTGTGAACATATTGTTAAGGCCACAGTGTCACCAAAGCCAATGACTTGTCCTGAGGGAAGCAGACTTGCTCACATTTTTATAATGCAGATAGTGCATATAGCATGACTTTATGATGCTTTATACATTTATTGAAGCATTTTATTTATAAACAAATACTTAAGTAATACTAAGTCTTTGTTATGGGAACCTCTTCTCCAATACAATGTGAAGAAGTCATTTGCAGACAGAATATTTAATTTCTCATATATGGTCAAAAGAGATAAATGTATCATAGGAGTTTTCATCAGATATGCTTCCCAGCGTAAATTCACTCAAGTTTGTTTCCTGCAATTTTCCCGATTCAATTCAATCGTTTCAAGTGACAGCCTTCTGCCATTTTCTTGAAAGCTGTTGTCGTGGTTTAAGCCTCTCTAACCACGCAGCCCGTTATCTCCCTCACTTCCCCCTTTTTCTTGCCCCCCACTCCCGGAGGGATGGGAAGGAGAATAGGAAAGAATGCAACTCCCACAGGTTGAGATAAGAACAGTTTAGTAATTAAAGTATAACACAAATCACTACTGCTACCACCAATAATAATAATAATGACAAGGCAAATACAAGGAAAGAATATAATTTCTCACCACCTAAAACCAAGCCCAACCACGCAGTGCACCCCCCACCCTTCTGGGTCTCTCCTCTCCATCCTCCATCCTGGGCATGACGTGCTGTGGTATGGAATAACCTCTTTGGTCAGTTTGGGTCAGGTGTCCTGTCTCTGCTTCCTCCCGGCTCCCCTCCTCCCTGGCAGAGCATGAAACTCAGAAAGTCCTTGGCCAGACCAAAACATCACTAAGCAGTAACCGAAACACTGGTGTTATCAGCGCTGTTCCCAGGCCCAAAATCAAAAACACAGCACTACACCAGCTACCAAGGAGGAGAAAAATGACTGCTGCTGCTGAACCCATGACAGCTGTCCAGAGACATATATGGATCACAAAATTGGTCAGGGAATGCAAAACCCTCCTCCCCACATCCAATTTCAATGCAAAGTGTAGGCGATTTTAGAGCAGACAGCAAGGAATCTGTGTAAACAGATCATTCTGTCCAAAATTGTTTAAGGTGATGATCCTTTACTGAGATAAGAAATGTTTCACTACACTCTTTACAAACACCTAAGTAATTACAAAATCCTGAGTAATTTAATTATGGTGGTACAGGGTCCAATTGCACAAAATATTGAGATATTGCATAAACTGTGACCAATGAAGCAATTATTTTACAACACTTAAGGTCTGGCTGGAGAGAAAAAAGCATCATACCAAATCATGAACATGAGATTTTGGCTCAACAATTTCTAGTTATTTCAGGTTTTGAATATGATAATGCTAAACACAAACCTGTTTTGCTGATAAAGGGAGTTTCATACAAGATTGGAATGGAGAAATTGGTAATAAGCCATTAGATGGCAATTAGAATCAGGTTTCTAAATCATTAGCAGTGAACTGAGAGTTAACACAAAAATTAAAATGAAAGGTTCATATAAAATTCTAATTTTTTCTGCAATTCATGCAAAAATTACTGTTTCCTGATTAAATAAATCTAGTTGTCATTTGCTACACAGTTGTCAGAATATCTTACAATTACCCAGCCATTTTTGCCGCTGAACTGCTACCTTGCATGAAAAACCTGGTGAATCATTTTCTCACCTATGAGTCATTGAGAAAATAGCTCAGTACACTGTGATGAGGCCTTAAAGACAAGAAAGATGCAAACTCCCCCCTGTCACTTCCAGGATGGGTCACTACCTCAAGGAAAACTGGACAGAGAATACAACGCCAGGTAAGTTTGTTTGCTTGCTTCTGGCTCGGTAACATATCAGTTTCCACTGTTTTCACTGCTGCTTTATGCACGGTTGAAAAACGTATTCTTCTTTTTCAGAAAAATGTCTATAATATTTCCAGAATTATCAGCAAAAAGGTACAAGTTATCAGCAGAAATTATTTATTCACCTCATATAATTACAGAAGGCAATCTGGTAGCAAAGCAAACCCTGTCATCAGAGCAATGCAAACAGTTGGGTACCTAACAACCTTAAATATGAAGTTTTCTCTCATTAAGCTGTGACAAAGGATAAGCCAATCTTTTCGTGGGGAGGGAATGAGACAACAGAGAACCCATTTTTTGGCAACAAGTTTCATGAGCAATTGAATTATTTTGTCTTCTTTGCTACTCCTTGACTATCTGAAGACTTCCATAGCCCCCTGCCACAGCACAAGAACCTCAAATAGCACACTACAAGTATTGCTGGAACCCACTGTAACACTGCCACAATCTTGCCAGAAAACCTGTCTGGGCTAACACGGGTCTACGCCATTGCTTGGCCTGACATTCACATGTTATCATTGCTCACCCAAGCTCTAAAACTCGTATTTTGTTAAGAATTGCAACTGTGAAGAATCTTTTTGATGATATATGTGATTTTGCTTGTTGAAACAAAACTGCTGTTGGCACAGAAAGCTTTGATACAAAACCAGTAGGGGGTGACCTGAAACGAGATTGTCTTCTTCTCCTTGTTAAACATTTGTTCCGAGAAGATCTACCATGCCTGGAACATTGTGTAGTGGGAGGACTACTGTAGAGATACCATAGTACTAACATAAAGAACAGTAGCCTTGTCACCACTGACACTGTTAGAACAAGAGAAGGAAAGAAGGACCACCCACCAACTTCCTGTCTCTCCCACCAAAAAGAACAGGATCTGGCTGTGACTTTGAGCCCACATGACTCAAGGAGTGGATGTAGTAATTACTGATATCCAGTGTAATAAAGTTTATATACTAGAGTGATTTTTTTATAGTTGTGTGCAATAGATGCTCATTAGCAAACACTTCTAGTGTCCCTGCGCTTACCTTTTATGTTTATCTTCATATCATCAAACAGCAACTCATGGTAAAGCACCTCATGCAGCATACAGACCTACAGCTACACTCAAGCCCACCATGAGGTGCTGGGAGCACATTCTGCTCTCCTGTGACCCCAGTCTTTCTTCCAGAAGCAGTAAAGATATGACATAATACTCCGTCTCCTAGCTAGGGACTAACTAAGGAGCTACACTTACTTGATCCCAGACACATCTTTGACCAAAGTAAAATCTCAAGTGTTCTGATATACATATAGATGAGTAGATAACCGATAAATACGTAGATAGAAATTTAGCTTTGACATTCACAGCTATCTGGGATATTCTCCTTGGAATATATTAAGAGTGTTTCTTTGAACAAGAGAGTACATGATTGACATACTTAATGCCATCCAGATAATAGAATCCAGAAACAGACACAGGTCTCTTGCTTTCACAAGTCAAGCCATCTAAAAAACCCTGAAAACTAATGTATATGGAATAAAAGCTGGTATCTTCTTCTGTACTAATAGTATACCACTGTCCTTTGTCATACCAACCACTTTATTGCAATACCAAGTTATCTTAATCTATATCTCTGCATTTTAGTCTGGTTATCTAAATCCTTATATTTCTTAATTCTTGCTGTAGTTGACATTTGCATTATTTGACACAGCGTCAACTAGCACTCTTAAAAGAGCTGGACTTTCCTTTGTTAGAGTTATGTATTTTAAGTTTAAAATATTATTTTACTTTTATCCAGTTTTATGAAAATAAAATGCATAAATGCCTATAAGATAGAGAGGAGGAAAATTTTATCTATAAAGACCAAGTACACAGCAGAAATAACTCATTTCAAGATGTGCTCAGCAGGCTATGTGATTAAAATAATAGTTTCCCTGGAAACTACTCCATAATTTGAGTAAAAAGCATTCAGAAATAGCAAAAAACTTTTGTTTTCACTTAACATTTAAGGTGAGTAAAGCATATAAGTCAAGTGCTGTTATAAGTCAAAGCCACAGCCTGTTAAAATACATATGTATTACTTTTATTACGAAGAACCACAATGCGCTTGAATTTAAATCTGAAACAGATCATTTGTAGCAGCTCTGACATTTCCACCTATACCTAAATTAGTTTCTATTTGCTAATAGATTTTATAATTGCATAATAAAACTAATATTTAAGCAAATCAAATCAATAGAAATATATATATCTCAGAGAATGGCAGGTTCAGAAGACTGGTCCTTTTGGACTTTATTCCTGAAAGCTGCAAAACTTAGTGGCATTAAAACTTGCATGCCATTAAATTTAGTACATAGAAAAAAACAGTGCTCCTATGCTGCAACAGTTTGAGATAAACTCCATCAACTTAATTCCGATTTAGCCTTAGTTTAGGGTCCTTTATTTATAGCTACAGTGAGCCTCAGAAGTTTTACAGAAATCAAATAAAACAGAATGAGTATCATACACAGCAATGCAGGAACTGCTTATCAGGAAACAAGCTCTGTATTCATCTCCTTCAGAAGCTTGATTTGTGACTCTTGGTAAGTTATCTGACTTCTCTGTTGCTTCTCTGTTGCTTCTGTTCTTCTCATGCTGTGCCAAAAAACCCCTATGTCTGCACTATCCCTGTACCATGATTTCACTCACACACCGTATCTGCGTATAACCCACATTGGCATTGCTGTTTAGAACTCATACTGGGGGACATATTCTATGCTCTTCACCAGCTCTAGGCACAAGAAAGATATCTATGTACTATTTAAAGCTAAAGAGCAACAGATTTTTCATTTGCTTATTTTTTTTCCTGTTTTTAAAACTATTTACATCAAATTAAAAAAAAGTCACCACAAATGCTTATTAAATATACTTTGGTATTAAAAACAAAAATGAGTTCTTCAATTTTCTTCTTTCTGTTTTGTTCATTTTATTTCTTTTCTCAGAAGCAGTTTATCAAATTATCTGAAAAGCACTATTTGATGCAGTCAAATTAATTTCCTCAAAATGTTCCAGAATAGCTGCTTGCTAAATTGTCTCTGTCTTAGTAGACAAAGAGAAGTCAAGATGGAACAGTGTCTTAAACCCTTGCACTGCATGTACCCCACTTACAGGTCAAGGTAAGCAGTAATGATTCATGGGATCATGAAGGTATTGATTCATGGGATCAATTACCAAAACCCCTTCAGTGATATGGTTTTGTGGTGGTCTTGGAAGTCCTGGGGTAATGGCTGGACGTGATGATATTAAAGGTCTTTTCCAACATAGTTGATTCTATGATTTTATGATTCTATGACTGTGGGTGTTCATCATCTCCCTCTCAGTGAAATGAGCAGGGCTTCCTGTTGCACTTTTCCAGGCGGGAGAAGGTGGGAGGAGATGGGAGAAGGTGGGAGGAGATGGGAGAAGGTGGGAGGGGATGGGAGAAGAAGAAATGCCCACCTTCTACAGAACAGTTCCTCAGACACAGGGCTGAAGATATGCCAGTGACACAGATGCCCTGTATTCAGTTTCTACTCACCAGAGGGGACCCAGGTGGGACCAAGACTCCTCGTGATGAAGTGGTGTAAGCACATAGACTTCTTTCTACCTTTGCTCTTAAAACATGCCTTGTAAAAAAGACTGGGCCAAAGACAGAGAAAAAAAATTAGTCTGTGACTGAATGCCAATCAACCACACGCAGAAAGGGGGCAACAGAGTTCTGCTCCTTGAAAAAACTTAGGACAGGGATATGCCTCCCCATTGTGAAGAATGCCACATGTATTGCTACTAGACACTATGTGATGGGAAAACCATTGCCTTTGCTAACCCACTTATTTTCTTATTTTCTCATTGATGACGCAACCTGCAACAGTGACACTGGGCATCCTCCAAGAAATCTTATCAGGGCACTACTCAGTCATCATCAATCTGTGATGAGACACCTGATCAAGCAAGTGATAAGCTGCTCAGCCCTAAGAGCACATGGGCTGTAGAGGTAAACCTAGGCATCCTGCAGGTCACTTCCAGTCGGTATTAGACTGCTGACGTGAAAAAAAAATTGTTATTTTGTTCTAAAAACCACATGAAAGAAGGAGTTTATGCAACTTGGGCAGCTGGGAAGGGTGTCCTTAAGATTACCAGTTAAGTATTTTCTCTATTTTTAAATGACAGTTTTTCGACAGTACGTATATTAAATTAGAATTTGGTGTTTAAACATAAAGATCGAATTATTGCAAGTGCTGACAACAATTAACATGTTCTTTAGTAAAAAGCATTAATAACAACGTATCCTTTTAACAAATGTTTTGACAGAAAATTGATGTTAACATGTTCCCAAAGCATATTATTGCTGTTGATACCCACAGAAAGAGCAACCAACAAGATCTCAGCTGAACAAAGGTTATACTTAAATATGAGGTCTTTTTTTCTTTTTTTTTTATGGTTCACTTGTCTGTGAACAATAGATGAATGTGCAAAAAATAAAGATATTATGGTCTGCTGCCTCATTTACAAAGCTCAGTCATGTAAGTCTGCAGCTGGAGTGATCTTACAGATCCCATGCAGCACCAGCAGCGCAGGTGAGTGCTGGTGTGCTGACTCAGCCACCCCAAAAATCAAACATTCCCAGGAGATATTTCAATAAAATTGTCTGTTCAGCTAACACCATGATGCTGACAGAACAGTAAGACTATACAGATATCATCTGTAGGAGCCTCCAGATTAAGCATGGTGTTTATAGCTCAGCATATTTACTGTAGCAAATGTAATTACAAGCCATACCCTTTTGCAAATCCTTCCATTGAGTTCTAGCTTCCTAGCCAGAAGAGCTACAGCCATATTACCTCTGCTCTGTGTGCTGCCCAGTGGCTGTGCACAAGGCAGCCTTTTCCCCATGGTGATTACAAAGTTTTCATGGGACAGATGTTAGCTGTTGCAAATCTTCGAGCTTTCTTGCAACCCTGATATGGAATTTTACCATTGCTGGTTACGATTATTATCAATTAACAAAAATGTGCACAGAGGCCAGCAAAACTTTCTATGGGCTTAGTGGAGTTGTAAAAATGCTTTCTCTGGTTTCTGACATTACCATCCCCAAATTTCAAAACATAAGTCCTGTGTAGACTCAGTAGACTGAGTCCAACTATAGCATTTTTCTCACAAATACTCCCAAACTCAGCCTGAAGGCTTGGGGGCAGTGGGCTAGAGAGGGGGTAAATCAAGTCTGTTCTACTATTTGTTAACTTTGCTGTTCAAAACTTGCTTGATGATAATACAGAGTAAAGCGTGGGAAGTGACAGAGAACCTTACGGTAAAAGAATAGCAAAATACACCTGCCTTTTTAAAAACTTGAAAAAATGAAACAAGATATGGCTATTTTACATTCTTCTACATTTTTCTTTCTCCTCAGAAAGAGATTCTCAGCATTATTTGTCATTTACTAGATGTGCATCTTCCATAAAAATAGTTTATCTATTCCTCCAGGAATTTTGTTATGATCTTTTCGTTAAGTGCTCACTAAAAGTTCTTTTGATACCAATAATATTTTCATATAATAAAGAAATTGTCCACTAAGTCCAACCGCTCTGTCCCAGTTTTTATACTATGTATAAACCAGATGGGCAGGTTCTGTCTGGGCTCTCCTCCAAGAAGTTATCAACTTTGTTTCTTTTTGGCCAAGCATATCACCTTCAACTTATAATCACTCTCTGCTAACCCAAGGACATCAGGACTCTTCCTAGGTTGTGTCTTTTTACCGAATTTTTCCAAACTCTGGAAAGGATGGGATCCATGTTCCTAAGTACATTATATTTGGGCAGATTTTGCACTACATTACAGCCGCAGCATGAGCATCTGTTTATACACACAAATCATAGAATCACAGAATAGTTAGGGTTGGAAAGGACCTTAAGATCACCTAGTTCCATCCACCCTGCCAGGGGCAGGGACACCTCCCACTAAACCATGTCACCTAACGCTATGTCCAATCCAGCCTTGAACACCACCAGCGATGGAGCATTCACAACTTCCCTGGGTAACCCATTCCAGTGCCTCACCACCCTAACAGGAAAGAATTTCTTCCTCATATCCAGTCTAAACTTCCCCTGTTGAAGTTTGAACCCATTACCCCTTGTCCTCTCACTACAGTTCCTCATGAAAAGTCCCTCCCCAGCATCCCTAAGGGCCCCCTTCAGATACTGGAAGGATGCGAGGAGGTCTCCATGCAGCCTTCTCTTCTCCAGGTTGAACAGCCCCAACTTTCTCAGCCTGTCTTCATACAGGAGGTGCTCCAGTCCCCTGATCATCCTCATGGCTCTCCTCTGGACTTGTTCCAACAGTTCCACGTCCTTTTTATGTTGGGGACACCAGAACTGCACACAATACTCCAAGTGAGGTCTGACAAGAGCAGAGTAGAGGAGCAGGATCACCTCTCTCGACCTGCTGCTCACGCTCCTTTTGATGCAGCCCAGGATACGGTTGGCTTTCTGGGCTACAAGCGTGCACTGCCGGCTCATGTTCATATCCTCATCAACCAACACCCCCAAGTCCTTCTCTGCAAGACTGCTCTGAATCTCTTCTCTGCCCAACCTGGAGCTGTGCCTGAGATTGCTCTGACCCACGTGTAGGACCTTGCACTTGGCATGGTTAAACTTCATCAGGTTGGCATCAGCCCACATCACAAGTGTGTCAAGGTCCCTCTGGATGGCATTCCTTCCCTCCAGCCAGCTTGGTGTCATCGGCAAACTTGCTGAGGGTGCACTCAATCCCACTGTCCATGTCACCAACAAAGATGTTGAACAAGACCAGGCCCAACACTGATCCCTGAGGGACACCACTCATTTCTGGTCTCCAGCTGGACATTGTGCCATTGACCACAACAATTTGTGCGTGGCCATCCAGCCAGTTCTTTATCCACTGAGTGGTCCACCTATCAAATTGATGTCTCTCCAACTTAGAGACAAGGATGTCATGTGAGACAGTGTCAAACACTTTGCACAAATACAGGTAGATGACAGCAACTGCTCTACCCCTGTCCATCAGTTCCGTAGTCCCATCATAGAAGGCCACCAGATTGGTCCGGCAGGATTTCCCCTTAGTGAAGCCATGCTGGCTGTCACCAATCACCTGGCTGTTTTTCATGTGCCTCAGTATGCCTTCCAGGAGAATCTGCTCCAAGATTTTGCCTGGCACAGAGGTGAGACTGACTAATATTTAAGAATTAATAAAGATGAGAACAATTTATAATTGTATGATTTTTTAAAGTGGAATATGGTACATTTAAAACGAGAAAACCCCCAAAGTACTGGGTTTTATCAGAAATTGAAATAAAGACCAAAAAAACAAACAAAAAAAACCACAAACCACCCCGCAACAGGGGTAGTTCATTGTTTATGTTTAACAGAATAATTAGGACAGACAGAGACATTTCACTGACAGGGTTTGGTTTTGGTTACAGAGACCCCAGCACACTTGTTTTTCATGACAAATACACTATGAGATATATGACAAAGTTTGCATGACTGTCCTGGGTTCAGCAGTAGCAGTCATTTTTTCTTCTTCTTAGTAGCTGGTGCAGTGCATGTTTTTGACTTTCAGCCTGAGAACAGCGTTGATAGCACCAATGTTTTTAGTTGCTGATAGTAATGTTTTGTCTGACCAAGGACTTTCTGAGCCTCATGCTCTGCCAGGGAGGAGGGGAAATCGGAAGGAAGCAGAGACAGGATACCTGACCTAAACTAGCCAAAGGGGTATTCAATGCCCAGGATGTGAACTGGGGGCAGTGACCCAGAAAGGTTAGATCACTGCTCCATTGGATTCGGTATCAGTTGGCAGGTGGTGAGCGGTTTTATTCTCTTCATTTGTTATTTCCCTTGTCATTATTATTATTGGTGGTAGCAGTAGTGACTTGTGTTATACCTTAGTTACTGGACTGTTTTCATCTCAACCCTTGGGAGTTACATTCTCTCAAATCTCCTCTCCATCCCTCCGGGTGTGAGGGGGAGGAAGGGGGGGGGGGAGTGAGAGAGAGATTCTAGGGTTTTCTGAGTTACGGCTGAACTTAAACCGCAACAAAGACTTAGTACATAACAAAACAATAAGAATCAAAATATGACAGTGTATCTTAAGATCAAGTAGTACAAACTTAATCAAAACTTATCAAAGTCCTGTTTTCAGAGAGAAAAACTGTTAAAGTCTTTTATCCTGTCAAACAGTTCTACTGCTAGCTCTGTTGACCAATTCCTATTTATGATGGAAAGGTGGTTCTCCTGCCTTTGATAAATAATTGTGTCTGAAAACTAGGTATAATGGTAAAAAGAAAGGTAATTGTTTTGGCCAGGCCAGCTGCACTGGTCTTTTTTTAGGTTAAGAATTGTTTTGTTCCTGACTGCTTACACAGCCTCACTTGCATGATGATGTCAGATGGCAAAATGATGATGACAGTCGTAGCAGCAGTGACTATTGTGAGCAGAATTATGGAATCATAGAATGGTTTGGGTTGGAAAGGACCTTAAAGGTGATCTAGTTCCAACCTCCTGCCGTGGGCAGGGGCACCTGCCACTAGACCAGGTTCCTCCAAGCTGCGTCCAACTTGGCCTTAAACGCTGCTAGGGATGAGGCAGCCACAGTTTCTCTGGGCAACCTGTGCCAGTACCTCACCACCCTCATCTATATCTACTCTCTTCTAGATTAGATTTTTAGAAGTGGCAGGGAGCACCTGGGTCAGAGCAGAGCAGAGCCACAGCCTCTTCCTTCTTCTTCCCTCAACACCTCTGTCAATTCACTGTGAACTCTGTCATCTTTTAAACAAGTTTCTGGAAGGCAGAAAGGATGGGATTGCCTGTAATCTGACTTCTTTATTTACTGGATTTCATTTACTGGGCCAGAAATCGTTATATCACATTTCCAGTCCTACCTTTCTCTTCTTTCCCAAGGAAGAGTTCAACAGATCTAGGTCCATATCACCAGGCATTTTTTAGGCTGATTTTAATTTAAGCCTCTTCCTTTTTCACTTTTGGTTTCAGCATTTTGGTTACAGTTGCTGCAGTATTTTATTTTGTTTTATTAAAAAATTTAATTTCTGATTAATTAGTTTTAGAAAAGAGATTAATTTAGAATTAATGAACAGCAATTTGCGGAACAAATATAAAATGCTAGTAGCGCATAGACAACAGGGATGTCAGAAAAGCATGCAACAGATGATAAATATCTCAAAGAAATTTCTGGGGGTGGAGAATAAATCTGCTGAGCATTGCCAGCTTCCATCTCTGCAACTGGATGATGTTTACTTTATGCCTTGGCCATCACATCATCTCTTTTCCCTGCCCAGTCCTCCAAAATAAAATCCTTTAGCCACCATCAAACCTCCACCATGGGAAGGATATCAGAAAACTGGCATGAAGTTCCAAACTGCTTCAGTAATTTGGCAAACAATTTATTTTGTGAATGTTCCCAAACTATTGTCTGACAACAACAGCTGTGCTTGCTATATTTTTAAATTGCTGTGCACAATGTCTTAGTACAGGTGCATGCTGACATACAGCATAAAAGTTTAATTGTTCAGTGTGCCAGTTTCTTGCATTCAGCTTCACAGCTTTGGTATAAAAGTTAAAGGCTGTTTTGAGGACTGTGCAATATAAAGTGGAGCCTACAAAACATTTTTGCATAACATTTGTTCTCTTCAGTTAACAGATAAAGCTTACTGTATAGCCAGAAGTGAACCACAACCCCCTAGTAGTAGGATAAATACATTGGTTTGACAACTCTGTGTCAAACATGTATTTGGCAATTGGCGAAGTGCAGCATGCATTAAATTCTGATGGCAAATGTTTATGTGGCTGCACTTCTGCTTCACACTGCACTAGTCGGACGTGAATCTGCACCATTCTGTATCCTGCCAGCCTTATTGTTTTTTCCCTGTCACCACTCTGCCGCCACAAACTGACTTCATGTTATCTGTAAAATATTCTTAGCCCACCAAGCTAATGTGCAAGAAAATCCCATGAAGAACCAGAATAAGCCACATGACGAACCAAATTCCAAATAAACAGTAGAAATAGATTGCTTCTTCATTAACTGAATAAACAAGATACACTGAATTCAGTTTTAAAGAAAAATAAAATAAAATAAAGTAAAATAAAGTAAAACAAAATAAAAAAATAAAGCAAAAAATTAAAATAATAAAATAAAATAAAATAATAATAAAATAAATAAAATAAAATAAAATAAAATAAAATAAAATAAAATAAAATAAAATAAAATAATCTTTCTTAACCATGCCATTTCTTGGCTATACAAGTTCAAAGCATGACAGAAGGATTTTGTTTTAAATCTTTGACATTTTATACAATTCAGAGCAAAAAGGATTTATGGGAAAGTCTGTCCCTTAAAACACCTTTCTTCAAGCATAAAAGCTAGGACTGGTGCACACATTTGTAACGCACATGTAATCTAAAAACCTTGAAGAAAGAAACATAGCCTACAGTACCTTTGCTATGACTACATAATTTTAATAATTAGTGTTGAGTAGTCAATATACATATAAGGTGTTTTATTTTGCTGTCATTAATGTGCAATAAGGAGATTTCTTTCCCTAATTCTTTATTTCACACCTACATTAAAAAAGACAACTAGCAATTCAGAGGAAAATTATAAAGCGCATGGTTTCTTTGAGAGTGTGTATGGATTCCATTCCCAGCCATGTCAACACCTACACTCCATCTCTTTTGTCTAAATACATTCATCTCATAGTCTAAATATTCAAGGAAAATTTGAAAAAATGACCTGACATATGCTCAAAACATTTACGTTGTTTATTATTGTCACAGCAAATCCAAGTAACAAACTTTTTACATGTTTATTGAGTTTTGTGTAAAGTCTACAGTGTCCATATTATCTTATCTCATCTCAATGCTTGAGCAGTATGATGGGCTAAGTGCCTAAGTTTTACAGCACCAGGTTTGTATGTGCTCAGCTGTGGCTTGGGATGTGGGGGAGTTAATCAAATCTATGTTTTACAATACTGGAAGAGATTTTATTACATTTATTACTTTATTGTGGTAGCTTATAGACTGAAGCACAGCAAAAGAGAATGTTATTCTTATAAGGAAATATTTGATAAGATAAACGTGTATCACATGAAAATGCAGTGGGGTAATAGGGCACTAGTGAGATAATAGAATGTTGCTGAAAATTCCAAATATTCTTTGTAAAATGCATATAGTAAGTTTTGAGCAAGTTTACAAGGGATATAAAATGAAATTTACAGGAGACAAAATGTTCTATATCAGGTCTAATATTTGAAGGCCAGGCTGCCTCATTTTTCATTCCAGCACAGGGATATATTGCCCTTCAGTGCTGCAGTATTTCATGGGGAACCCTTCTGGTTACTCACTTGGGTGAAATAATGTTATTCATGTGTTTCAAGGCTTCCAGCTGGATTCTGCTTTCTTAAATGAGTATGTTTACTTTCCATACAAAGCAGTGACACATCCTCCAGTGTGACAAATACCAGGAAAAGTGATGGTACGACCACTAGCCTAGTCCCATTTTCCATGAGCAGTCCTCTTTGGTCTTCTTTATATCTCTCCCTTTACTCTTCACTGACTCATTTTTTCCTCTTAAAGCCAAGTGCGCCATCCTGCCATGGTGTTACAAAGCAATACATACTTTGGGTATACTGCTTATAAGCAAATCACCACAGAACTGCAGAAAATAAAAAAGGACCTCCAACGCATATGCTATCATTTGCCAGCACTGAGAAGGTGCTCTAAGGACAGGATCTCAAAATGAAATGGAAAATATTTTCCATTTGGTATCATGGCAACTGAACAAGGAACAGTAATTGGCTATTCCTCTTTTTACTTTGCAGATTCATAGACTCGTAGACTCATAGAATCATAGAACAGTTTGGGTTGGAAACGACAAGATCACTTAGTTCCAACTGCCCTGCCATGGGCAGGAATACCTTCCACTAAAATAGCTTGCTCAAAGCCCTGTCCAGCCTGGCCTTGAACACCGCCAGCTATGGGGCATTTATCGCTTCTCTGGGCAACATATTCCAGTGCCTCACCACCCTAACAGGAAAGAATTTCTTCCTAATATCTAACCTGAACTTCCCCTGTTTCAGTTTAAATCCATTCCCCCTTGTCCTACCACTACAGTCCTTGATAAAGAGTCTCTCTCTGGCACTCCTGTAGCCCCCTTCAGATACTGGAAGGCTGCCATGGGGTCTCCATGCAGCTTCTCTTCTCCAGGCTGGACAGCCCCTACTTTCTTAGCCTGTCTTCATACAGGAGGTACTCCAGTCTCCTGATCATCCTTGTGGCCCTCCCCTGGACTTGCTCCAACAGCTCTATGTCCTTATACTGGGCACACCAAAACGGCACACAACACTCCAAGTGAGGTGTCATGAGAGCAAAGTAGCAGGGCAGGCTCATCTCCTTCTATCTGCTGATCACACTCGTTTTAATGCAGCCCAGCACACATCTGATTTCTGGGCTTTGAGCACACACACTGAAACTGGTCCATGTTGAGCTTCTCAGCAACCCACACCCCCAAGTCCTTCTCCGCATGGCAGCTCTGTATCACTTCTCTGCCCAAGCTGTGCCTGGGATTGCTCTAACCCAGGTGTAGGACCTTACACTTGCCTTTGTTAAACTTCATAATGCTGGCATTGGACACCTTTCAAGCGTGTCAAGGTCCCTCTGGATGCCATCCCTTACCTCCAGTGTATCAACTGCACCACACTGCTGGGTGTCACCAGCAAGCTTGTTGAGGGTGCATCAATCCCACTCTCCATGTCACTGACAAAATTCACTGGAGATTCATGGCAACTCTGCTGACTTGGTTTTGAGGGTCAGACTTTTAACTACTTCTCAGTGCCTGGCAAATATAACAGAAGAGGGTGGGGAAAAAAAAGACCAAAAAAAAAAATTTGAAAAAGAACCCAAGCAAATAAACGAACAACACCCAAAAAAACAACCATCAACCAACCAAAATCTAAAAGAACCACCAAAACCAGCCAAGACAAAAGAAGATAACTTCAGAAAACTTTTACATTCCTAACCAAAAAGAGATTTCCTGGACTGAAAAGGAAGGCAGGACTTCATTGCAACTTAAAAAGAATAAGGAGCAGGCAAGGAAATGCAAAGATCGTGAGCAGGCAGATTGTTTTACTTGAAAACATGTTGGAGCCACAGTTGTTCTCTATAAAGTACCTGAGCATAGAAAACAATTTTACAGCTTGTCAGGCAACAGACAAGGCTGAGAGACTGAAGTTATAACCATTTGTAAACTGATAGTTCAAAAATGTTGCACACGGCACTGTTAGGCAAGAATAGGTCAGTCATGATTGTTTTACAAAACTGCTCCACTGTACCGAGCTTTGCTTCTGCACCCTTCTTGTTGTCGAGTTAAACATCACACTTTGGCACAGCTTGACATAATTTCACTTTTTATTTAAGAAAATGAAATTAATTTTGAGAAAATGTGGCTAAATTCTCTAAATTGTGGTTAAGGAAAGACATGACTTCATGAAAAACATGCTTCTTAAATGTGCAAGGACAGCTCACCAAAATAAATGCATTGCAATTCCATAAACATTTCATAAAATGCTGTAGTATTTCATGACTGTTCTGATTTTTTGTGAAATACTGCAAGAGATTTATATGAATTATAATGAAATATTAAATTCTATTTATGTTTCATGTAATTTCACAAAATGCTGTTGTACTGCTGAGTGTCTATATCCAACTCCCATGAAATTAACTTGATTTCAATTACACATGTGGGAGCTTTTAGTCTTGAAAGAGAAATACAAAACAAACCTGGCCACATGTCATCAGAATGCATTTTTTTGCTAATGGTGTTTTACCAGCTAGTCTCATTAATGAGAAAATATCTGTACACTTCCCATCTCAGTCTGTTGATTTTAGGTATTGTGTAAAATGGCACTCATTTGTGAAATAAAAGAGTCTCCAGACTTATCATAAGGCAAAATCACATTTCTAAGCACAAGTATAGTCATCTATGGTAAGAAGGGGCCTCCAGAACAAGAAGATATTTCAGGCCTGCTAAAGTTCATGTTCACTATTTATTAAAGGCAGTCCCCTTTATTATTGAAATAGATTTAAAATTCTCAGCTACCACAGGTATTACAAGCCTTTTCAGACCTTCATATCTTACATATGATGCACCTGCTAACTCTGATACGCTGCGCTGAAATGTTTCTTACCAGCCATGCAATGGAAGGCCTGCTGCAAAAGGACTGAATATGTTTCCATGAGTCTCACTTCACAAGAAAATCTACAGCTTCATCACTTCTGGGCCATGAAACATGATTTTAATAGCACAGCTCATCTCCAGTTAATCATCTGAGTAGTTTATCTGAATAAAATATCTGCTACCAAAATTGTTCCACAGAAGCCAAGCCTGTACACATGCTCAGAAAAGCACAACTTGCCATCATATTTTGTAGCCAATACTGGTCAGCAAGGGACCTTAGTTCAATTCTGTCTCATTAGCCAGCATGTGATGGAAAAGCTCAGAAATGGCTTTACGCAATACAAATATGATCCAAGGAAATGTCAATTCACATTGTTCTCTTTCTTCTCCCACTCTTGTGCTATTGACAGGGCAGCTGCTTGTGCAACTCTGAATTTCAACAGAAGCTGGCGAGCAGTGCATTCCATGACCTCCCAGGTTGGTGTAAGACTATAGCATCTTTACAGGGTTCTATGCTTCTGACGGCCAGAACAGAGCTATAACGTCATCTTATCTAGCAATGTAAGCAGAAATTCTGGTATGATACTTACAGAAAATGGATCAGAGGATATCAGAGGAAGCAATTTGCGCACTTCACCCAGATTGCAGGACATCTGCTTGCCTTTGTATAACTGCTTCAAGAAAGCCCATGAAGTACTTAAGGCAAAAATCCCATCATGGACATTGGTAACAGCAGAGAAACTTGCTGGTACATATGCGCACTCCTGACTGAAAGCAGTTTAGAGGGCATTTGGTGAAATCTGGCTGTGTGGACACACCTCTCAGATACCAACCCCTCTCGCAAATACCATCTCCTCCGGAACAGTTTGCCACAAACCACTGCAAAACAAGATACCTATGTAGACAAAATTTGAGATAATGTATTAAAAAAAAAAAAACCAACCAACCACGTTTTCCTTTATGCTAACAAATTATTACCTGAGAATTCTCTCTTTCTCTAACAAAAAAGTGGGGTTTTTTATTTAAACAGTAACAAAAGTAATATAATTTACTTGAACAGCAAGAGATTTCCTACAATGCAAAGAAAACCATAGGAGACCTATTATTTTGCTGTTGTTCGTATCTGATGTGCTTGACAAAAGAAACATTCTTACAAAAAACAGTCTTGTCAAGTTTGTTGCTACCAACTGCTGTAAAATCCAATTCAGCAATCTTTTGTGTATTTTGTGTCTCATTTTATTTGCTTGATATGCTCCATTCCACAGTTCGATTTGTATACCAGGTAAAAGTTTGAAAGCAATTTTTAATTCAATTACTCAATCATCATATCATATATGCACCACAAGTAAATCACTGGTAGGAAACCTGGGTGACACAAGTGGCAAGGGTGCTTCTGCGTTCATAAACAGATAGATTGTTTAGAAGGACAAAAAAAAAAAAAAGCCATTTACAAAGAGATTTTGACTAGCTTCTACTTTAGATGCTAATGTTTCTTGGTACTGTCCTTCTTTTTTGTCTTTTTCCTTCTATTCGTCTCTTATTGAAGTTTACTGGGTGCTAATACTACATCATTCAGCACCAGTTTCCTTTTTCTTGGTATAAGAGTGTGGTATTATGCATTGTTTACATGACCGTCAGCACTCAGTGACTGCAAATGGTCTGGTGTTAGAAAGAAATAGACTGCAAACTCCTTAGAGAGGGAGAACCCCTCCTCTCCCTTCTAAAACAAAAGCACAATTAAAACCTGAATTTCACAGATGCAAAAGATGCTGAGATTAGGCTTCTGTTGGGCTTTCAGTTAACAACACCTCTGAAGCTGTGTCTGGAAGTGCAGTGCGGGAAATCCTAGGTGAAACGCACGCCATGTTTCCCAGCTTCTATCACTGTAGATCACGTCTACATCAGGAACAGAGCAGCAACAGTGAAGAAGAAGGGCATTTTATCTCTAGCATGGTATCATGTTAGTCCCTTTATACTGTTTTTGGAAGCCAAGTTCAGTTTTCTGTAACGTATCACACCATGTCATGACCTAGTGTAACTTCTCAGCTTGTGACTGTGTTGCAGAGGAAGCTACATCACACTCCACTCCTGCAACATAAAACATTTAGTAAATGTCACCTGACAACAGTGGTCTTCTGAAGTCAATAAACCCTTTCCCTGTTCTTGTCTTTTCACTACTAAGGAATACTTGAACAATGATGTATAAATTGTCAACACTCCACTCTTTGCAATCTGTGTATGCCCCATATTGTGTCAATCTGTTGAAAATTGCTTCATGCAGCATATATTGGTTTTTATCAATTTGAGAAACAATACTTTCCTTAGTACTAGCTAAAATGGTAGAAATTTACATTGTGGTGAGTATTAAGCAATTTGCAGTAAAAGGAAGGTTGTTTAGTATAATTGGCAGAAACTACTATTAGGTCTTTCTCAAATTTCTCTCTCAACATGATTTGCTCCATTAACTGTTTTTTTTCACTCTGCTCTAAGCTGCCTCTTTCTGTTCTTGTTTTGCATTTGTTTGTTTTACAGTCAGGACAAATGATTTTATCACAGCCATAGAGCTAAGCACTCTCAGAATAACTGAATCATTTAGTAGTGCTTGGGTTCTTGTGTTTGTCAGCTGCAAATGACATTTAACACAGGCTTTATCTCAGTTGTGGTAATTACTGTACTGACATGAGCTCTCATACACAGCACAGGCTGTTTTTAACAGATGTATCCAAGCAACTCTGCCTTCTCTGAAATAGTTTATCTGGCTTTCAGAGTGTGATAATATTCAGATATATACGCACACACACACAAACACTTAAATATATATACACATAAAAACCAGGTCAGTGCTATTTTTAAGACAGTATCTGCTCTTTCTTATTTCTGAATCAATTACCCCATGCAAGTACCGTATAGAATCTCTCAGTTGTACACCGCTCCCACATTTAGATGCCGGCGGAGTATCTTATTATACATGAAGGTTATTGTTATTGTAATGTATCTCAGTGGTATGCCAAGTGTTAGTTTAATGGTGTAATTAGTATGCTTGGATTTACCATCTGATGTTTTTAGGCACCACTTGTATTAGTATGCGATACTACCAGTTTCAAACATACTTGGAAACAGCAGCTTTTCATTGAGAGAGTTGGCAGAGACAGAAAAAGGTTTAATAATACAAATAACGTTGTCTAACAACACTTTAAAAGCATTTGTGGAAGGGTATTCAGCTGACATAACAACTCAGAGTGATGCTGCCTCTGAAGTTTTTACAATATGCATTATTTATATATAGCTGAGTTTTTTCTTTATTATTATTATCATTATTACTATTATAGACTATAATAAGGTTTAGCAGAAACAAATCAATACTTTTAGAGTCTGAACTTTGAAATCAGTTGAATCTGGGATGGACTGCTTTCAGTTCTGAAGAAAGTTAACACTGGTTTGATTGATGAATAATGTGTACAAGAAAGAAAATTATGGTTTGGTTTGGTTTTCAAAAAGTACTTCCATCTTTTAGAAAAGATAATTGCAGTGCTTTAAGCCCAGCTGGTAACTCATTACCACGCAGCCATTCGCTCACTCTCCCACTTCCCTCCCCCCCATTCCCGGAGGGATGGGGAGGAGAATTGAAAGACTACCAAGGATTGAGATAAGAACAGTACAGTAACTAAGGTATAACACAAACCACTACTGCTACCACCAATAGTAATAATGATAAGGGAAATAACAAGGGAAGAGAATACAACCGCTCACCACCTGCCGACCGATATCCAGCCCGACTGAGAAGTGATCTAACCTTTCTGGGTCCCTGCCCCCACTTTATATAGTGGGCATGATGTGCTGTGGTATGGAGTACCTCTTTGGTCAGTTTGGGTCAGGTGTCCTGTCTCTGCCTCCTCCCAGCTTCCCCTCCTCCCTGGCAGAGCATGGGACTCAGAAAGTCCTTGGTCAGACAAAACATTACAGAGCAGCAACGAAAAACATTGGTCTTATCAGCGCTGTTCGCAGGCCAAAAGTCAAAAACACAGCACTGCACCAGCTACTAAGAAGGAGAAAAAATCACTGCTTCTACTGAACCCAGGACAGTATCCACCCCTTATTCCATACCATTCACGCCATGCTCAGATCCCACATTTTCAATATACCATCACTTTTATGTATATACATATATATACCTCCGTGCACACACAAACAGAGGAGAGAGATCAGTTGTTTGTGCATGGACCAATTCCTATAAAGCTGCTCAGTCCATTTGGTCCATGATGTTGGGCTCCATCTCTTGTAACAGTCTTTCAGAGCAGGAGAGGCTGTGTGCAGTGTTGGATCGTCGCCTGTTGATGCTGATCGTGCCTTTACTGCAGAACTCTTCTGGTTTCATCAAAGTTCATTCTTTGTTGGGATGATGGTTTGAGGGGAGTCAGGGCCAGTCACTGGTGACCTCAAGACATCTCCTTGGTGGGCTACGAAAGTGCTATGTAGAGGGCAACAGCATACAATAGAGTTCATTGGCTCTTTTCCCAGAAATCAAATCCTCTTGAGGTATACAACGGACTTCCCCATATTCCCGCATTGCCCACCGAGAACATCTGGGTCCCTGAGCAAAAGCAATCCCACAAGTGGGTTTGTCTTTACCTGAAGCAGGAATAACACAGACTGTCTTCCCCAGCAAATTCTTTATGTGCACCACAGGAACTTTGTCATCTTCTACAGTATGTAAAAGTTCTGACTGGGTTGGGCCAACCCTATTGGCAGATCCTCTGGTGTTGACCAGCCAGGTGGCTTTTGGTAAATGTGTATCCCAATGTTTGAAAGTCCCACCATCCATTGCTCTCAGTGTAATTTTTAACAGTCCATTGTACTCTTTGATTTTCCCAGAGGCTGGTGCATGGTAGGGGAAGTGATAAACACTCAATGTCATGCTATTTGGCCCAAGTGTTTATAAGGCTGTTCTGGAAATGAGTCCAATCGTCTGACTCAATTCTCTCTCTAGGGTGCCGTGTCACTACAATATTTGTTTTTCAAGGCCCAGGATAGTGCTCCAGCCAGTGGCGTGGGGCACAGCGTATGTTTCCAGCCATCCGGTGGCTGCTTCCACCATGGTAAGCACATGGCGCCTGCCTTGGAGGGTTGGTGGGAGTGTGATATAATCAATCTGTCAAGCCTACCCATATTTGTACTTCATCCTTCGTCCTCCATACCAAAGAGGCATTAACCATTTAGATTGCTTAATTGCAGCATATGTTTCACACTTGTGAATAACCTGGGCAATAATGTCCATTGTTGAGTCCACCCCTCAATCACAAGCTTGTCTGTATGTTGCATCTCTGCCCTGATGGCCTCAAGTGTCATGGGCCTACTGGGCCAAAAATAATTAACCCTTATGTTGCCAATCTAAGTCCATCTGAGCCACTTCAATCTTAGCAGCTTTATCCACGTGTTTGTTGTTCTGGTACTCCTCAGTGGCCCAACTCTTAGGTACATGAGCATCTACATGGTACACCCCCACCACCAGATTCTGCACCCGGGCAATGATATCTTGCCACAGTGCAGCAGCCCAGATGGATTTACCTCTGCATTGCCTGTTGCTCTGCTTCCATTGCTACAACCACCCCCACAGGGCATTTGCCACTATCCACAAGTCAGTATGGAGATAAAGTACTGGCCACTTTTCTCATTTAGCAATGTCCAAGGCCACCTGGATGGCTTTCACCTTGGCAAACTGACTCAATTCACCCTCTCCTTCAGCAGGTTCTGCAGCTTGTCGTCAGGGACTCCATACAGCTGCCTTCCATCTCCAATGCTTTCTCACAATATGGCAGGACACATCAGTAAACAGTGAATATTGCTTTTCACTTTCTGACAGTTTACTATATGGTGGGGCCTCTTCAGCACGCATCACCTCCTCCTCTGGTGACATTCCAAAATCTTTGCCCTCTGGCCAGTCCATGATGACTTCTAGAATTCCTGGATGACTGAGATTTCCTATTCAAGCTTGTTGTGTAATTAGTGCAGCCCACTTACTCCATGTAGCATCAGTTGCATGATGTGTAGAGGAGACCCTGCTTTTGAACATCCAGCCCAGCATGGGAAACTGGGCTTCCAGAAGGAGCTTTGCTTCAGTGCCAATCATTTCCGAAGCAGCTCAAACCCCTTCATAGGCTGCCAGTATCTCTTTTTCAGTCAGAGTGTAGCTGGCCTCAGATCCTCTGTATCCCCAACTCCAAAAGCAGAGGGGCTGACCTCGAATCTCCCCTGGAGCTTTCTACCAGAGGCTCTAGGTAGGACCATTCTCCCCAATGGGTGTAGAGAACATTTTTTATATCTGGCCCAGTATGAACTGGTCCAAGGGCTACTGCATGAACTATCTCTCATTTAATTTGCTCAAAGGCTTGTTGTTGCTCAGGGCCCCATTTGAAATCATTCTTCTTCCAGGTCACTTGATAAAGAGGGCTTACAATAAAGCTGTAATTCAGGATGTGTATTCTCCAGGACCCCACAACACCCAAGAAAGCTTGTGTTTCTTTCTTATTAGTTGGTGGAGACATTGCTGTTATCTTGTTGATCACATCTGTGGGGATCTGGCAATGTCCATCTTGCCATTTTATTCCCAAAATTTGAATCTCCTGTGCAAGTCTTTTGACCTTACTCCGTTTTATGGTAAAATCAGCTTTCAGCAGCATTTAGGTTGTTTTTCTCCCTTTCTCGAAGACTTTTTCTGCTCTATCGCCCCACACGATAATGTCATCAATGTATTGCAGGTGTTCTGGAGCTTGCCCCTGTTCCAGTGCAGTCTGGATCACTCCATGGCAGATGGTAGTGCTGTGTTTCTACCCCTGGGGCAGTCAGATCCAAGCGTACAGGACGCCCTTCCAAGTCAAAGTGAACTGTGGCCTGCACTCTGCTGCCAAGGGAATTGAGAAAAACGCATTGGCAATATCAATCGTGGCATACCACTTGGCTGCCTTTGACTTCAGTTCATATTGAAGTTCTAGCATGTCCGATACAGAAACACTCAATGGTGGTGTGACGGCATTCAGGCCATGATAGTCTACTGTTAGTCTCCACTCTCTGTCAGACTTTCACACTGGCCATGTGGGGCTATTAAAGGGTGAGCGGGTCCTACTGATCACTCCTTGACTCTCCACTCTACGGATCAGCTTATGGATGGCAATCAGGGAGTCTCGGTTGGTGCGGTATTGCCACTGGTGCACTGTTGTGGTCGCGATTGTCACTTGTTCTTCAACCTTCAGCAACCACACAACAGAAGGATTCTCTGAAAGACCAGGCAAAGTGGACAGCTGCTGTGCTTGGAGCTGGAGGAGCTGTGTTGTCTCTTGCAGTCAAAGTTTGAGTAGCTGCTGTAGTTGTCACTGGGGCTGGTGTAGCTGCTGTACTTGGAGTTGGAATAGCTGTGCTGTCTGTTGCGATCTAAGTTTGAGTAGCTACTGTACTTATTGCTGGGTCTGGTGCAGCTGCTGTTCTTGGAGCTGGAGTAGCTGTGCTGTCCGTTGTTTTGCCATCAGATCCAGAGACATCTTTTTCCCTTTGAAGGTGCTGGATAGTGTTGAACAGGACTCTGTAAGCATAGGCCAAACCCCAGCATGTTGCCATGATCTGTCCCTCTTTGGTAAGTCCAGGATGACAACACACCTCATTTAAGTGTTTTGCTATTTTTTCTGGATATTGCACTTGTTCAGTGGTGAAATTCCAAAGCACCGGAGGGGCCCACTGGCTTAGATACTTGCCCATAATATCTGACACACCCTGCCATTCATAACTGTCCAGCCTCAGGGAAAATCTCTTGGTTCTCCTATATTGTCTTTTAACCCTAGACAAGGCCCAAATGCAACTCTGCTTAACTCTCAAGACCAGATGAAATGGTCGTGGGTAAAACACACTCTGCATGTGTGCCAACTTGGTGATCCCCATCCTAATCAGCAAGACGATCTCAAGGGTACCTAAAGGCCATTCAAAACCTTCAGAACTCTCAAATGCTGCTGTAAATAATCAGGTGGGGGAGCTGTGGGTGTAAGGGAATGTCTCCTTCAGGGGTTGACCACCTGAGGAGGGGAAAAAAGATGTGTAATTGCTAAACACTTCTATTATATACCTCCCAAAGTATAGAGGTGACGATCACACTGGGAACGCAAACCAGATCAGCTTCACGATCAATGAGTCTATTGTA
Organism: Ara ararauna; assembly: GCA_028858755.1. Lineage (NCBI taxonomy): Eukaryota > Metazoa > Chordata > Aves > Psittaciformes > Psittacidae > Ara > Ara ararauna. The sequence continues at coordinate 54,428,310 of CM054410.1, forward strand.
TTACAAGTCATCACCATAAAGTACAATGAAACAAGAACCTTAACCCAAACCCCCCAGCCAATAAACACTATCGCATGAAATACTGTCTGTAAATAAGGTACGACATGCTGAAACCATGAGATCAAGAGCAACAACTTTGAGAGCCAATAAATCAGCATTGTGACGAGTGACTATTGATCCAAAACATCGAATGTTTATCACAAATATGATTAGACACACTCTGGTCAGATCTGTCATTATCTCAACCCTTCATGCCCCACATTAGGCGCCAAAAAGAACTGTAGTAGTTTAAACCCAGCGGTAACTCAGAAAACCATGCAGTCTCTCTTTCACTCCCCCCCCTTTCTCCCACCACTCCCAGAGGAATGGGGGGGGGAGAATCGAAAGAATGTGACTCTCACAGGTTGAGATAGGAACAGTTCAGCAACTAAAGTATAGCGCAAACCACTGCTGCTACCACCAATAATAATAATGATAAAGGTAATAACAAAGGGAGAGGATATAACAGCTTGCCACCTGCCAACCGATACCCAGCCAGACCCGAACAGCAATCTAACCTTCCTGGGTAACTAACCCCAGCTTATATAGTGGGCATGACGTGCTGTGGTATGGAATACCCCTTTGGCTAGTTTGGGTCAGGTGTCCTGTCTCCGCTTCCTCCCAGCTTCCTCCCAGCTTCTCCTCCTCCCTGGCAGAGCATGAGTCTCAGAAAGTCCTTGGTCAGACTAAACGTACTAAGCAGCAACTGAAAACATTGGTGTTATCAGTGCTGTTCCCAGGCTGAAAGTCAAAAACACAGCACTGCGCCAGCTACTAAGAATGAGAAAAATGACTGCTACTGCTGAACCCAGGACACTTCTGCATACATCATTCTGCAAAAATTTCAGCTGTGTAAATTCTTAGTTACACAATTGCCTTAAAAAGACAAATAATTTTAGAAGGCATCTTTCAAGTCAAGAAACATTAATATCTTTCCTGGTCACACAGAAACTGAGCCTGCATATTAAAAAAAAGGCCTGCTCATAACACATGTAGAGGGCAAAAGTGTTTTCCTGTGAGAAATCATTTTCAGATTTATACTACATAGCTATGGAGGTGCTGCACTCCTCTTTAAATAAAGCAGTCCAGCTAACAACCAACAGTGAAATGTCGAATGCATGGACAATAAAACTATAGACCTTCAACTTGCTGTAAACACTCAGCACTTCAGAAACTTTAAAGAAATACATTCCAGTGTTGGATGGAAAGTACATCTTTTCCCTCAGCTCATATTTTTATTGTCTATACAAGTGCTTACTAGTAGTAAATGAAAGTAATAATAATACCCTAAAACTTTTTCCTATAGGAATTGAGAAGCAACAAGAAGAATATTGTTATGGTGATAAGATGCTAAATCTATTTTAAATTTTTAAAAAATGGTTCAAAGTCAGCTATGTTACAATAGTTATTCACTAGGGAAAATAGAGTGCATTGCATTTCTAATATTAAAGAATACCTATCAACAGTCATTCCTTCTTTCAAGGTAGTTTATTTTTGTACAGAGAATGAGAAACATAGACAACAAAGCCCAAATACACATTTTTGCACCTAATGTATCTATGTACCCAGGAGGCACCAAGAATAAATTAATAATCTGTAGAAAGGCACGTCAATGAAATTCTATAACAGGCTAGTCTCAAAAAAAAAAAAAAAAAAAAAAAAGAGAGAAAGAGAAACCCTTAATCATAAGTCTAGGTTTTAGTGGTTATTTGTTTATTTTGCCTTCTGAAGCACTCTATTTTTCTTTTACAATTGCTCATCATATGAAGTGAGGGTTGATGATGACTTTATCTCCTTTTCAAAGAGACAGAGCAGCTGAAGCAGCCTATTTAAGAACTACATATTTTTCCTTGCTGTCTCCTTTCCCTCGGGAGGTACTGTTAGGTATGCAAACAGACAAGGAGAGAGATATTTTATACAGAACACTTCCTTCTGTATTACAATACAGAAAACTATCATTAAGTGGTAAATTCATTTAGGGACCAATTTTCCCTCTCCCACATGGAAATCAATGGCTGTTTTGCTACTGGCTTCCCTAAGAACTATATTGGAAGCTTCACACTTTGGGAAAGAAAGTTTGTATATATTCTCATAATAAAACACAAATCCCTGAGATCACACTATTCTCAAAGACATGCATAGTGCTCCTGAGGTTTTCAATGAGCACCAAAACCAGATTTGATTTTTAATTTTTTTATGCATTTGCAATGAGAAAAAACAGCTTCACAGATGTATTCTTGGTCTCTATTTCCTGCCTCCTTGTTTGTCTCTTTTGTCACAGGCTTCCTTGTCCTTTAAAATTAGAGGATCATTTTTGTTGTAAAAAATAGAATAAATTCAGTAGAATAAAAGTTTGGAGAACCTGCATGTTTTAAAAGTGGTTCAATGTTGTTTTTATAAGTGTACAACTTTTACAGAAATCAAAATACAGATTTTCTTCCTTAGGAAATATTTTATTCAAGGGCCACTGAATTTCTTTAAATTTGTAAGTCTTAAAGACACACACATTTAACACCAAAACTCTTGAGATAGGTAGAACAAGTAAGATGATGTAATTTTACCCACAATAAATGTGACACAGACATACTGACACTACTGCTAAATATTTAGCATTTGCACAAGTTGAGCGGGGGAAGAAGAAAGATGAGAAGAGACGAACAGCGCAGTGAGCAGACAGAGCTTTGCCCTGAATGATTTTTCTTTCAGATGTTGCTGTGATACCAGGGTTCATTTTGCTTTCCTTCTGGTAATGGAGGAAATCAGAAGTTAAGAAGAAATATGCACGACAGTCTACTCGTGGCAGTGATTAAAGAAATTACCTTGCCCATTGGATACCATTTGGCTTGGAATCAGTGCTAGTACTATTAATTTCTACCTTTTTAATGCACATTTTAGCTAGCACATGACCCATACTGTGTAACAGCAGTTACACCCCAGGGACTAGAGATTAACATCGTGTGCTACAACTGGTTTATTTTACAAATGCTGTGAAATAAAAGCTGATGGAAATGAGCCACTAGTGACTTATTTTGCCAGCAACATCAGCAATATTTTTGTCACCATGGAAAGCTCACTTCTTCTGTCTTGATTTTTTTCCTAAGATTGGTTTCATAGAAGAACACAATAGTTAAGGAGAAGTCGGGGGAGGGGAAAAACAAGATGTGACACTCAATCCTGCCATTTTCATTGTTTGTTACAGATCATCTGACTAAATCTTACCAGCTAAATCTCTGTTTTACAGTTAATTAAAACAAAATTTGGGCATAAAAAGCAACAGTCAAATGAAATCAAAATTATTTTCTGATGAACTCCAGTCAGTCAGCTTTTTCTTCTCATTAAAGGAACATTAATGCAGCTGCTATGCCCTCATATTTTTGGACTGCCAGGGAAGAAGAAAATTAATCTCACAGCAGGTATCATGGAGGCTTTTCTGGGTTTTTCAACCCAAAATGAATGGAAAAGAGTGCACCAAAAAAGTTCTGCTTCTCTGCACAGCCTTTTTACTGAATTTTAAGTTTATTTCAGCTTAAAATAAAATGCCAACATAAAATAGTCCATATAGTTAACAAGCACATAGAGACTGTGCTGACTTTCTAGGGACAACCTACTCTGAACTGCGTTTCCAGTAGCACAAGGACATTTCCCCAGGCCCAAAATGCTTTCCCCAACAAGTAGCTTATATCACAGATAGGATAAATCTCATTGGATATTACCCCACTAGTGATAAAACATACTGAATTCTCCTTTCAAAACTGCATCTTCTTAAAAGGAGTGTCTGAGAGTGCAATGGAAAAGACTAATCAATCTACTGCTGAACCCAGGACACCCATTCTCTATGACATCTCTACACACACAAACTAACTGCAGAGAAACCACGAAAAGTAAAAAAGCATACAATACTTTCTTTCATTTCTGACAATAGCATGGGGATCAGGAAAAATTCTCACAACCTGATGATGACTTCCACTTTCTGGTTCCATAGAATCATTGAATCATAGAATCATAGAATAGTTAGGGTTGGAAAGGACCTTAAGATCATCTAGTTCCAACCCCCCTGCCATGAGCAGGGACGCCTCCCACTAAACCATGCCACCCAAGGCTATGTTCAATCCAGCCTTGAACACCGCCAGCAAAGGAGCATTCACAGCTTCCCTGGGAAACCCATTCCAGTGCCTCAACACCCTTACAGGAAAGAATTTCATCCTCATACCCAATCTAAACTTCCCCTGTTTAAGTTTGAACCCGTTGCCCCTTGTTCTATCACTACAGGCCCTCCCCAGCATCCCTATAGCCCCCTTCAGATATTGGAAGGATGCTATGAGATCTCCACACAGCCTTCCCTTCTCCGGCTGAACAGCCCCAACTTTCTCAGCCTATCTTCATACGGGAAGTACTCCAGTCCCCTGATCATCCTTGTGGCCTTCCTTTGGATTTGTTCCAACAGTTCCATGTCCTTTTTATGTTGAGGACACCAGAACTGCACACAGTACTCCAAGTGAGTTCTGGCAAGAGCAGAGTAGAGGGGCAGGATCACCTCCTTCGACCTGCTGGTCACGCTCCTTTTGATGCAGCCCAGGATGCGGTCTGCACACCAGTTGCAAAAACAAGCACTACATTAAACATGTTAAGATTTTGATCTCTGAAAGAATCACCATCAGAGGTATTAGCAAATGTGGTTTTAATGTGATGCTGTAAAAGTGTGCCTTAACAAAGTTTAATAACAAGGTTCACTCTATTACTTACTACATGAGTGAAAGATATGAAGGAAAATCAAGTTAGATTTGAGATAGAATGATTCACTCAGAGACCAGAGTCTCAAAGGGTAAGGGGAAGTGTTTCCTTTGAGTCACAAGATTCAGAGTAGACCACCTTGCTTTCTAAACTGTTGGTGAAGCTTAGGTTTGGCTAGGTTCAGTGTTAGTCTCATCTTTAACAACAACTTATGTCTAAAGGAATTAACTATATGGATTTATTTACTATTAGTTCAGCATGCTATCAGTCACTTACCTAGTTGTATCTGTTGAAAATGTGGGGTTTCCCCACCTTGGACAAGAAAGGATCTCTTAGTCTCAGGTAAGGTATCTCAAACCTTAAGAAGCATCCCAGCTCAAGGGGAGAGTCATCTGGCATGCAGTCCAGTTGCAATTTAGAAAGAACTTGAACTGGACTCATCCAAAGATCTGTTGTTGGTAAAAGGTCTCTCTGCCTGAAGGAGCAACCATAAGAAGATACCTCAGCTCCAGCAGGGGACATCATCACCATGCAAGCACACTTCCTAAAAGGGAGAACTCAAAGAAGGCTCACTTAGGCTGTCATAATTATGGAATAAAGCTCATAGTCAAATAGCAATTGGCAGAAAATGTACCCACAAATTTTTTCCTTCATAAATTACTCTTGGAAAAGTCACCCAGTATTCATATGGTAATTGCATGATTGGTGTTCCAAGCTCATATCCATCGATATTCACTAGGTCACCTTGCTGCTTTATGGGTTTTCTGGAGGACTTTTTGGCCTATTGCTGGCTCAGGCCTTTACCTGTTTTGGAGGCTGTACCAAACTATTGCTAGTTTGGTTAAGGGGCTGAGTGCATCCACACTCTCCATCCTATGACTACAGTCAATCTTCTTTATCGACTCATTGAGTGGTAGTACAGTTACCTCTTGCCTCTATGTCATAAATATGTCCATAAATATGTGGTGTACATGGAAACACAGCAGACATAGAAACCCACAGACATAAGACACTTTCATGGGAAAAATTATATCGTGTGTCTATTTTCAACATAAGTTAAAAAAGCATTCTTTATCTATGTTTACCATCTAGTATTTTCTACAAGAGGCTGACGTAACAGCAGGCAAAATTTTCCTATTCAACCAAAAAAATGCTCATTTCAACTCTCTATTTTGACCTGCTTTAAGAATGCATTTAATTTATACTAACAAATTTTTCAAAGTGATGCTTAAAAATATGGGACAATTTCTTTGTCATTAAAATGTTTATTAAAGTAACTATGGCTCCAGAAGAACCGTAATAGTGAAGATTTTGTACAATTAATGATGTTGAAAATTTTAACTGATGTAACTAGAACTATTTTAATTGACATTAAAAGGTATTTTGGAATATATATAATTCAGTGGTCAAAAACCCCTCATCATAAACTGCAAATTAGAGTGGCACGCATTTGGCAGGCATTAATTACGTTGAGGTTCAGCATTTAGTGTTAGTGCCAACCAACAATCTACAAATCTCAGATCACACAAAAAGCTTTCTTCAAACATTAAATAAGGCTGTTCCAGTGGGAGAGGTAGGAAAAGAGGAATATAACTTCCTCACACTTAAAAGGAGACTTACCATGATGTAATATTGAACAGGATTTAACAAGTCCCAAGGAAATCCTTTTTTTTCAGAGAATTTATGACTTTTTAGTGAATCTTTACAGAGTATAAAGCCTGCAAGTTATGGGTTTGCCAGCAACAATAACCTGTGTTTTTTGACTGCTCAACACAAATATAAATATTGAAAAAAGTATTACAGCCCTTAAACTGACTTACTTACTTAGTTAGTCCCAAGGCACTTGCTAGCTTGATGCTACAAAAATTATAATAAAGAATTAAAATACTATTTTAAAATATTTTTAAAGTACTAATACTAGTAATTTCATTTGTCCCTTATAATAATTGTGGTACATAAGAACAAGTGAAAGCAAATGCACGTGATGCTTACCTTATGCTGATGATAGCCTCTCAATTTCCAGCAGCCATCTGTTTCAAACATCAAGAACTTCAGTTTGCATCCAGCCAGACCTGCACAAAAAAATCCTTTGAATGAACCTTTTTTTCACAATTTTTTCTAGTGACCTTTTAAGGCTGTATATATATCTTTAATTAGTAATTAATTTCAAACCTCAGAAATGATTTTTTTAAAAAGGATTCACTTTAGTTTGTTTTGTATCTCCTGCAGAGTAACTTCACTGAAAGTTGCATTGCCATTGTGATGTAAAAACAGAGAACAATAATTCCCCATTCACACTGACCAATATCTTTTGTGATTACATGAACATCTATCAAAATCACCTGCCTTCATCCATGTTTCCTGGCATGGCTTTCACCACTCCAGCAAGATCACAAAATGTGACTTTACATCATATGTTACACAAGATGCTACTTTACACAAGTGTAGATATGTCCCACACTTATGTCCCTGTTGACTAACTGTTCCTTCTTATAGTTTCTGCCAATATGACTGATAAGTAAGTATGATGTAATGGTGTCCTGAAACCAGGACAAATGGTCTGTAGATCCCCAGGTACCCTTTAGAGCCCTTTTTAAAACCTTGTTCTCATTTGCTTCCTTACTCTCCTCTAGATTTAAGCAACAGGTTTAGGCCATACAGTTGGCAGCAATTCATTCTAGACCTCTAAAATGAAACCTTTTTCTCTGACAATTCATAGCTCTTATATTTTTTCTAAAATCTTTACTATAATGTTCCTATTTGAGACTAATGAACACAAATACAGAGAAATCATTTCAATTTTACCACTGTTGGCTTTTCATTTTTTTATGGCAGCAATCTATCAGCCTTGTGGAACCAGTCTTCCAGGCTTCCAGTTTCTGAATGTATTTGAAACTATTTTTGTCACTCATTTTTGTGTTTAAAACAATTTACTCTTCACAAATTTTCATGGCCGGCCTGACTAGATTTTAAATTTAACTTACTGTAATTTGTGTTCTTTCTATTGTCTTTGGACACAATTTTCAGTTTTCTGAAAACCTTTTTTTTTGATTACTTTACTCTGCTGCTACAACTATGACACTATAAAGTAGCCATATCAGAACATGACTGCACCACAACCTCCCCCCAATATTAGATTAAAACATAGATGGGGTTTTGTTTTGTTTTATTTTTTTAGTAATATAAGCAACTTCCAAATGTTTGTGGAGTTACAGTTGCAAAGAAGTTTGTAAGATTCAAATTCTAATGTCTACCTTTGGTCCAAAAACAGGCATTCAAACAGCAATTCAAACAGTATTTTAACAAAACTTGAGAATTTCCAAGGTGAAATTAAATTCTCCATAAACACACTTATGTTCAGAATTTATATGTACAAGGCAAAAAAATGTGCAAGCTAGATAGAATGGGGAAACACTTCTTTTTCTGGTTCAGATCTTGACAAACATTTTGGCCACACCATAGGGAGCCTTATTCCTACTGTTTATCCAGCAGACCCAGGTGACAGCAATCAAAACGTCAGCTAGTGTTGAATAGAAATAAGCTGTAGTTTTTATCTTGGCACCTTTCAGATTTCAAGCATCTAATTTTATTTGCTACTGTTCTGGGACAGTAATTACACAAAAAACACAGAATAAATACATGCTAATGAGATAAGGCACCAAGAAATGTGCCCCTCAGTAATAATGCAATCTAAGGAGTATAGCCCTGAAATAGGCATACACAACAAGTATAGCAAAAAAAAGTATCAGGACTTAAAACATACCGAAATGTATTGATGTATTTTATACACTCTGTAGTGTTGTTGGAGGCTTGTTATTTATACAAAATTCCCAGAAGACAGTGAAGTAGTGTCCTGACTGAAAAACTTATTTTCAGCTGAGTCATTTGCATCTTCAGTTAATTTGTTTTTTAAAGATGCCAGGTGATAACCATGCTCTTAGTATCAAAAGCAATATTTGCATATATACTTAAGAGTCAGTGATCCAATTTCAAGTGATTCCCTTATGGAATAAACAAGGATTCTTAAAAGTAAGAAACAACAAAGCCTTGAAAACCTAAAACATGAACTGTTTCACATATGAAAACAGTCGCATAGGCAAACAATACTAAAAAAATGCACAAAGAAAAGAAAAAATTTGAGAAAGTCTTATAATTTTTCAGTCATTCTGTACCCTGGAATTATAGTCTACTTATTCTTAGGGGATCACATTTCAGAAACAGAAAACAACCTTCTAGTTGAAATACATCCCATATCACAGATCCTTACCAAGTAAATACCACTGGCTCCCAGTTCACACGAGGTAAATGTACTAGGGCTTGAGTTAATGACATATAGGAAAGAACCTCTGCTTCACCATTTGCTGGCTTTTCGATTAGTGTTGCAATTTGACTTGTCCTAACCTCCATGCACACCTACAGAGAGAAGAAAACATCTCTAAGTGGCACTTGTCCCCCTGGAAAGCAGAGACCTTTCTACTACTTACTGAAAAAAGCTCAGGCAGGCCTGTTCTTAATTTGAGAGCCTTAGTGAGGAATTTCAAGTCAAGCAGGATGATCTCAGCATTTCATTTGTAGATATTACCAGACACTGACTTCTTTCTTCTGTAAGAATACAGCTAAAGCTGTCCTGAAGTACAGAAGTAACTGAATAAATCCTGGTTTAAAACATTTTTTTACTTCAAATCTGATGTGCATTTTTCTTTCACAATTTTCTGGCAATTATCAGGAATTAGACACTCAACTACCAACAACCGGCACAACTGTAGCTTTTATTGTGGACTCCATAAAGTAAATCTTGCCCCATGGGTCTTTAGGTATTGTTTTTCATGAGGTTTGGAACATGGTTTTAAAAACCACTTGTTAAAAACATGAATGGAGAAATACACAAGTTTATCACTTTTGTTCCTAGTACTTTCCTTTATGTTTCTCCTTAATGTGCTGCAATATTACAGAATTAGTGTTATAAACACCTAATTCCAGTTCTTTTTCAACAATGACTAGGAGCACTATACCTCTGAGAGACCCTCTTTACATTTCTGTGTAGAAATATTTGAAAAATCTCTACCAAAGAAAGTTTTTAAAATCGGTCTCCTGTGGTAGAAAAACGCACTCTAAGAAGCAAACTCTGAAACATATGCTCAGTCAATAATAATTCAAATAGGAGCACCATGAATAACAGAGAGTGTACTCACATGCTGGGACACAATGATGGAAAAAAAATCTTAAACCTGAATCAGTCACTAATAAGATCAGCTCTTTCAAGAAAATGGTACTTTGGGGTATTTGCAGATGTGAACAAAAGATTTGTCCAGAAGGAACCACCTCAACCAACCTGATCTCCTTCTACAATAAGGTTACCCACCTGGTTGATGAGGGGAAGGCTGCGGACATTGTCTATTTGGACTTTAGTAAAGCATTTTACACTGTCTTCCACAGCATTCTCCTGGAGAAACCAGCTGATCATGGCCTGGAGATGTGTATTCTTTGCTGAGTTGAAAACTGGCTGAATGGCAGAGCCCAAAGAGTGGTGGTGAATGGTGTTACATCTAGCTGGTGACTGGTCACTAGTGGTGTCCCGAGGGGCTTGGTGCTAGGACCAATGCTGTTTAATATCCTCATTGATGATCAGGAGGCGGAGATCGAGTGCACTCTCAGTAAATTTGCAGATGACACTAAATTGTCTGGGAATGTTGATCTGCAGGAAGGACAGGAAGGCTCTGCAGAGGGATCTGGACAGGCTGGATCAATGGGCTGTGGCCGGTGGTATGAGGTTCAACAAGGCAAAATGCTGGGGGCTGCACTTGGACCACAACAAGCCCATGCAATGCTACAGGCTTGGCGAAGGGTGCCTGGAAAGCTATTCAGTGGAAAAGGACCTGGGTGTGATGATTGACACAGCTGAACATGAGCCAGCTTGTGCCCAGGCAAACAAGAAGGCCAAAGGCCTCCTGGCCTGTGTCAGCAATAGTGTGGCCAGCAGGACGAAGGCAGTGATCATCCCCCTGTACTACACTGGTGAGGCTGCACCTTGAATTCTGTGTTCGTTTCTGGGCCCCTCACTACAAGAGAGACATTGAGGTGTTGGAGTGGGTCCAGAGAAGGGCAATGAAGCCAGTGAAGGGCCTGGAGCACACGTGTGATGAGGAATGACTGAGGCAACTGGGGGTGTTTAGTCCAGAGAAGACTAGGGGGGACCTTATTGCCCTCTACAACTACCTGAGCAGTTGTAGCAAAGTGAGGGTCAGTCTCTTCTCCCAAGTAACAAGAGATAAGAACAAGAGGTAATGGCCTCAAGCTCAGCCAGGGGAGCCTTAAATTGGATATTAGGAAAAATTTCTTCACAGGGAGGGTGATCAGGCATTGCAACAGGCTGCCCAGGGCAGTGGTAGAATCACCATCCCTGGAAGTGTTCAAAAAATGTGTAGATGAGACCCTGTGGTAATGATTGGACTTCATATTCAAGGTCTTTTCCAACCTAGTTGATTCTATGAATGAAAAAGCAAGCAGATTATAGCCTATCCTGACAGCAGCTCCTTGGAGATATGGATACCTGGTTCCTGTCCACACTCTAAGAAGTATTGATGCGTCTTTAATTAAATTGCCAGAGGGTGTCTTTGTTATAAATCAGGATGTTTATGTAGGTTTCCATTCCAAGGCACATTAATGATTTTTTTTGTCACCTGTCTCACAGTTAGATGACTTGCTCCTACCCAAAGTGTCAACAATAACCACAGTCCATAACTTTTGCTCTTAATTTACTTGCATAACTATGCTGTAACACCATAGAGAGATTCTGAATTTGAATGAAATTCAGGTCTGTAAAGAGTGAAGTTAGACTGAAAATCCAAGACCCAGTGACTTCCCATTTTGAGACAAAAAAAAAAAAAAAAAGATTTCAGGGCTCATGGACCTTTTTATGACCTCTGCCTTTAGGCAGAAAATCTTTCTTAGTTGCATGTTCAGTTTCTAAAGCTATTTTGCAGCTGACAATAACTATTTCTCTATGAGTCAAGCGCTAACGTATTCAGATAAACAGAGCTAACAAGAATATCTCTAGAAAATGGCCTTGTCATTACCAGAAAAGGTTACTTTTGCAGCGTATATTGCAAGCCAATACAATCTTGTTCTTGCTCAAGTGGTGGGCAGAAACATGCTTGATCTGCCTAGATACAGACTGGAGAAAAAGTACCATATTACTGCATTCATATGACGTCAAGCCCAAAGTAGTCAGTAAAATATCATGCCAATATGTAGGAGCTTTTAATGGATCTAATTTAGCACTTCATTAGCATTTCTTTACCTATTCCTACCCTTACTACTTTTGACTACCATGGTTCTCAGGAGACTTATCAGTCTCGAACATCAAACGGTTGCTCAGTTAAAGTTAGGTGGTGCTCTGGGCCCTCATCATTACCCATATCCCCAAAATAGATATATGTTATTCTAAAGAAAGGACAAAATACATTTTAATAATTCTTCTGTACTAAGGAAAAAACAGTCTCCAATAGATAGTTTTCAAATGAAGAATTCTGCAAAGATATTATGGTCAAAGGAAAGAAATAATTGTAGTTTCTAACACCCCTCCCTGTAATACAGACAATTACTGCAGATCGCTCTTGAAAACAAGATAAAAAAGGGCTAGGATTCAGGAGCTTCATGGCTCATCCCCATGACACAGGCATTTTTCTTCCTGCAGTTAGTTCCAAAGCTGCATAGCTAGTTCTGGATGGACAAAAAAGTGTGCCAAAATTGCTACCGTTATCTAAACTTGTAGATTTTCTGTCAATTAAAAAGTTAAAACAAAAGGGCAAGACATTAGGTAAATAAAAGCTTAGATGTGAAGACCTCTTTTAAATAAAAAACATAGATGTGTGGTGTCATATCAGAAGTACCAATATAATTTTATCACCCTTCAACTGTCAATGAAAAGAATGCTTCTCCATAGATCCAGTGTTCTATGTCATCCATGTGCTGATGTTTCAGATAACTCTAGACATCTCAAACAGTAGTACGCAACTATAACTGAGAATTGAGCACGACAAAATATAATTTTTCAGAACTGATCATGCTTACATCCTGTCATTTAAGGGCATTACTTACATGGATGCACTGCAATAAAACTTTGTCTTTATACCCTAGCATCTGAAAACCACCTTGCTGAGTCAAACTCTGTTCTTCTTTTGAATAATATATGTCTGATTCTTTCCTGGAGAGATATTACGAGCAGAATATGGTGGTTACTGAAAAGCAACAGTGCTTAGTTTGCAAATAAAAGTATATTCTTTGCCTTTTGAACTTCATTAACATGTCATTGCAAGAGCTGAAAAGTAATGAAACAAATTTCAGTTGGCTGCCTCGACCCAACCAATCACTCTCTCCCTGTCTCTGATCTCATATGATTGGAAGACTTTTACATCAGATCCCTGCAGTTCTTAAAATATTCACCACTTCAGTCCATGAAAGTTTTCAAAAATAGCAGATAAGCTAAAATTAAGGATGTCTGAAGCTTTTAAACAATGTTATGCAAGGTAGCTATATTATATAGGCTAGAAGGGAATCATGGGGAACTTTCCACTCTAGCATCAGGCCAAAGCGAAACATGCAAGAACAGATGCAACAAAAAAAGCAGAGGCTTTGTAAATAACAGGAAAATTCAATATAGTTATGACCACACTACTAATATTACACAATCATTTATAACCTAAGCTTAAAAATTCAAACATTAGATATTGTGCAAGAAGAAGGCCTGCAAGAACACGTGCAAGAAAAATTGTGTTACAGTCATGTCTCACTGGCCACATGTCAACCAGCTTAATGCAGAGATCCGCACAAACTAGAAATACTAAATTATCACGATCCCACTGCTTCCTAATTGACCAATCAGTAATCAATAACAGATTCATCTATTCACATACGCTAATGTCAGAAGACTGAAAGACCTTGAGGTATGTTATTAAATGCCAGTATAATTTTCCCTTCTCAAATACTCAGACACTAATGTGAGGAATAACTCTTGCGCTCCAGGTCAGCTGCTTTTAAATCCAGGCTGGTAAAGCTGTTCAGGAAATGGTAATATGATTTTCTATTTCAGAAACACATTACTTTGTCTAAAATGAAATGTTTTTGTGAAAGTGCCCAGATGGAAGATAGTTTCCATTCAGAAAGATTAATTCAGATGCAAAACGACATTTCAGAACAAGACAGATTAGGAATCTCAAAAAAGGAGAGGCCTTGCTATCACGACAGGTATTCCAAAAGTTGTTTCGTGCATTTCTAATCACCGTGCTACTGAATTACTGAATATCAATAATTAGTAAATTTGTAACTTATCTTTCTATATATCTCCGTCTCCCACTTTCATATCTTTTTATTCCAAATATCTCAGTTTTGTCAGTTGCCCAGATTTTATAATTGTTTCTATGAGAATATGTGGAAAGTGCATAAAGATAGCTTTTAACACTGGTACACCCACTCAAAAAATGTCATCTTTTTAGTATTAGTTATATAGCAAAACACATAGAAATCCGACTAGATTTAGATGAATGTTTCTGCCAAAAGTTCTGTCAATTCATTAATCTGCTTTCCTCAAGAGAAATTTCTTGCTATCAAAAAAAATGTTTCATGGCAGATGCATTTGTTCAGTACCAAATGCATGGGTGAGTTTGATGCATGGGTGGAAAATACAGTTTACAAGACAGAGTGGCAAAACTGTTCACCACCATTCAGCTTCCCTACTGATGGTAGAAGGAGGTCCTCAAAAAACTAACAAGCATCTGGTAAAAGCTTGGCAAACATGAGTTATTCTCGCTACATATGAAAGAAACTATTCTGAAAGGAAAATCCAGTGGGCAAACACATGGAACTTCCTGTATAAGAAGCAGCCTCTCTCGTTTGTAATAGCTCAACTATATTTACATTGAAACTTCAATATTACTTTTCTGAAGCCAAAAAGAATGCATCAGAGCCCCTTTAGAGGACTTATTCTTAACAGTAGTTGCCACTATTTCAAGAGGGACACATTCTTTATAATGCAGCTGCTTGCATACAGTTTGATAAGGGTATCTATGAAAGCATTTAATTCCAGTCCCAGCAGCATTGTGGAATTTTTCCTAAAAAAGAAATGTGATACCTTGTACCACGAAGACACACTTAGAATCATAGAATCATAGAATAGTTAGGGTTGGAAAGGATCTTAAGTTCCAACCCCTCTGCCAGGGGCAGGGACACCTCCCACTAAACCATGCCAAACAAGGCTATGTCCAATCCAGCCTTGAACACCACCAGCGATGGAGCATTCACAACTTGCCTGGGAAACCCATTCCAGGGCCTCACCACCCTTACAGGAAAGAATTTCTTCCTCATATCCAATCTAAACTTCCCCAGTTTAAGTTTGAATCCATTACCCCTTGTCCTATCACTACAGTCCCTAACAAAGAGTCAGTCCCTCCCCAGCATCCTTATATGTCCCCTTCAGATACTGGAAGGATGCTAGGAGGTCTCCACGCAACCTTCTCTTCTCCAGGTTGAACAGCCCCAACTTTCTCAGCCTATCTTCATACGGGAGGTACTCCAGTCCCCTGATCATCCTCATGGCCCTCCTCTGGACTTGTTCCAACAGTTCCATGTCCTTTCTATGTTGAGGACACCAGAACTGCACACAATACTCCAAGTGAGGTCTGACGAGAGCAGAGTAGAGAAGCAGGATCACTTTCTTCAACCTGCTGGTCATGCTCCTTTTGATGCAGCCCAGGGTACGGTTGGCTTTCTGGGCTGGGAGTGCACACTGAAGCCGGCTCATGTTCATTTTCTCATCGACCAACACCCCCAAGTCCTTCTCTGCAGGACTGCTCTGAATCTCTTCTCTGCCCAACCTGTAGCTGTGCCTGGGATTGCTCTACCTCAGGTGTAGGACCTTGCACTTGCATGGTTAAATTTCATCCAGTTGGCATCAGCCCACCTCACAAGTGTGTCAAGGTCCCTCTGGATGGCATTCCTTCCCTCCAACGTATCAACTGAACCACACAGCTTGGCGTCATCGGCAGACTTGCTGAGGGCAACTTCAGCAACTTGTCTGCCAGAAAGCTAGCAAGAGAGAACTGCAAGACTATCTATTTCAGTACTGCAACCCACTGAGTCACATTGGATAGCAATTGCTTATTTGTTCTAACCTATGGGCAGGGAGTTTCTTGCTCCATCAAAACACAGTTTGAAAGTGAAAGCATTGTTTGATAAGAAAAAAAATTTCTTTCACATCTCGTTGAAAGTGAAACACATTCATTATTGAGTCTCCCCACTCTCCAAACAAGCTGTTTGCTGAACTTTATTCTACCCACTTCCCCACATCAAAAATTATTAACCTCCAACTTCTGAATTAGAGAAAATAGCTATAGCCCCTGTACCTAACACATTGCTATGAAAAACACTAAGTAGTACTTCCTTTACTTACTAGTAAAGAGAGAGAGAAAACCATCAGGTGGCATCCTCCTCCCAACTCTTCAGTTCCTTTCAATATCTGGATTAAACAAGCCTATCCCTTGAAAGCAAGGCTTGCATGCTCTAGAACCCTAGAAACTGCTAATGTTAAAAAAAATACTTGAGCACTGCCATATAACTAGCACAGAAAGAATCACAAATAATCCTAGAAAAATTAAATATTTACATAATCCTTTTGATGTAATAAAAGTGGAGAGGTGAAAGAAAATACAACACCTCTAAAGCAAAGTTCCTAACTTTGGACTTTTGAGACCCTGCAATCAGAAGTCTTGCTTCCACATTTCACACATGGAAATAATACTTGCCAACCTCATAAGAGTGTTTCCAAAAATGGCCATTGAAATTACATACATTGAAATTACAGGCATCATAACAGTAGAGGTCCCAAAGAGAAAATTTCAGAAAGAAAGGAGTGGTAAGCAGAGACATAAGGAATTTTTAACAAAGAGCATTTATATTTGCAATAAGTTTGCTGAGCACAGAAGAAAACATACCTTTCAAAAAGGACTAAAATGTTTAAAACAAAGGAGAATGAAAGCCAGGAGACTCACCTAAAAACACAAAGAAAAAAAGTATTCACTGGGGGGCTTCTAGCAGTTCAGCAAACACAAAAATGGTGGAACTATTTTTAGAGAGAGGATTACTAAATATAAGAGGCACATGAAAAGTTATGAGGGTTTGTGTGTTAATACTCTCTGACTTAAGATTATTTTTCCATTCTCCTGCATTTAATTATCACTTGTAATGCAGTGACTTTAGAAAAAAACTTCAAAGAACAGAAAACCTCGAAGATCAAAAAGCATAATTTCCCAAGCTTATATGTTACTTCCAAAACTGCATATTTATCAAGTTTCAACAGCCTGGCAACAAAATATTTGCAAAAAGTCATATTTAATTAAACAGCCAAAGACTGTAATTCCCTAATTATATCACTAACTTTAGTCTTGCACTGATTTACTGGAAAAGGATTCAAACAGCAGCCAGTTGGGAGGTACCGGCTGTGTCCTGAAAAATGTGAACACTTACTCCATTATTTGTTTCTCTCAGCAAATTAATTTGTAGAGATCAATCATTGCACAAAGTACTTGCTAGCTAGTAAGACCACAGGCTCCTAAATAGATTTTAAAGAATGTTCATGTTTTCAAAGATTTCATCTACTGGGTCTTACAGCCATGTGAATCTCATTTGTTTTAGTTCACTCTAAGTTCAGTGATATCTGCTTTATGCATTTTCTCCCAAGTCTGTTTTGAATTTCAGATATGAACAAATCAAACCAGCTATCTTTCCATCTTGTGTGACTTCATCTTATTCCTCCTGGAATTAATCCTCCTGCCTTCATATATATAGTCTGATTATGGTCACATTCTGTCTCCATATGACTCTTGGGCAACTTCTCCTCTGCTGTTATAAGGCTCCATGAATCTCAGGAAGAAGAAGGTCAAGCAAAAACTGCATATTTGGGGCTATTTTATTAAAAATCAGCTGAGTTCTTCATAGTTTTCTTCTTGCTTTGCCTTTATAACATTTACCACAAAGTTCTTACCCACATGAGCAGGTATAGTAGCTAGTTATAAGTCCCCAGCAGCTACACTTGATGTTCTTTGAGTCTTCTAGTTCAGATAAGATTGACTCTGGCTCCCGAAATTGGCAATGCCCACCTCACAAATGCTTCAAAGCTGTGCAAAGGGCCAATTATGCTTTTGAATCTCACTACTGGTTGAGGCGTCTTCAGGAACTATCTGGCCCAGAGCTTCCAGTTTAGCTGTCTCAGAGCGTGGCCATGAACCAAATCATTCTGCCTAAAACAATGTGAGGACTCACTTCAAAACAGCTGCCAACTATAAAAAGGCTGCAGCCATCTCAACCTTCTTAACACAGTAACAAGAAGTAAGGAATAAATCTAACCCAAACTTTGATTATACAGTGAATCCTCAACCAGGTGTCTCAATAGCAGAGGTCACATCAAAAATTTTGCGCAGCTACTGAATTGTGCCCAACGTTAGCAGCCTCTTCATTAATGCCACAGATAGAGTAGTGAGGCAGCCCACAAATCTAGGTCCTGTACAAAACCGGTCAACAAACTGTCTTGTCATCACAAAAATATGTATCAGGAATGCCTATCAGTTACACTACAACATCAGTGAAAACTTATCAGAGCACCTCTTTCAACCATGGGGTGTTCTTTGCATTTGTAACACGTTAAATTCAAATTGCAACATTGCTGTTAAGATATAGCTCAATAGCATGTGTTTTTTCCTTATAGCTAATAGAAATAATAGAATTTGTTATTTGCTAGGACACATGTAAAATAAGAAATACCAGTTGGACTGATATTATGGCATTACTGATAAAATATAGAACTGTGGGGCAGAGAAATAATACTAAATCTATCAAGGGATTAATTAGTGCTTAAAGACTACTAGCAGAAGCTCCAGATTTTAAATTTGTGCAATTATAGTGGCAATTTCCTTTTAAACATTCAAAATTACTTAGGAAACCAGAAAGTTTGTGCAGGATATAATACAGATCTTCAAGTATAAAAAGACTCACTGTTTAAGAACATTATCTTCTTATGTAAGAAAATAGGTACCCTGCAATTTTTTTAGCAGAAAAACTTTTTTGGTATGAGTGAAAGTATCCTCATTTCTGACAACTTATCACAAAAAATTATCAAATGATGTTTTCTTTTCGCTATTCTCAATGTGCACACTTTTTTTTACTTATTTTTATATATAGATTGTTGACCATTGTAAATTTGAGTATGGGTTAGAGAAAGAAAAAGCATTTAAAAGGAAGTAGAAACCGTAAAGATTTTGCGAACACAGTATGCATATATCCCTGGAAAATCTGGCACTAATTTGTTACTAAACATTCGTATTTTGTTTTGTATGTGAAGACATTCTACCAGACTGCAATCGTCAAAATCAGCTTTCATCTTTTCACATTCATGACACAAGTTCTGAGAAAAGTGTAAGACTTTATTTGTCCTCCAACTGAAATAGAAACTTGTTTGCTTTTCTTCTAAGGGCACTGGAGTTGGGCATGGAACTCCAGGCTACAGAGTTAAAGTATATTCTTGCATCCTTAACAGTGGACTGCCTGGGGGAACTATTGAATCAGGAATACAACTTCCTGTCAACCAGGATGTGCTGTTAATGATTTTCAGTCTATTAAATGGGCACACTTATTACTCTGTTGTGTTGGTATGAAAAAAATATCCAGCTACTATTTCCTTCCTAAAAGCAACAAATAAACTAACTATACTATGCTTATGCACAAACATACACCATTTTATTCATCACAGTGTTACAGAATGCTAGGTCATCTAATGTTTGTTTTCTGTTTATTTGGACAAAGTGCAATCTACTAGCATTGCAAACACATGATTTTTAATATGAAAAAACTTAGCTAGTAGAAAGGAAGAATATCCTTGAGAAAGTGTAGTTGATTTCCTTTAAATGCTTTAAGCAAACAAAGTTATGGAAAAGTGTATAGGTGTTTTCTTTGCTTGATTCACCACAAGAATTCTTTCTAACATTAAGGGGAAAATGGTGTGAGCCAAAGGCACATATTTGAGTTTTATATCCTTGGGTAGAGGAAAGGAAAAAAAGAGTCTGAAGGGAAGGGTAATAAATAGAAGCATGCTGGCTTTATGGGTAGTAGACAGAACGAAGGTATGAAAAACTTAAGCTCTCTTCCAGATTCTGAATCAGACACCTGAGCTTGGAGACATAACTAATCTATCTTTGTATCACTATCAGTAAAGTGGAGAAATTATGATGTAAAATATTTCAGGAGTGACAGGCAAAAAATGCTAAGCAACTAGAGCTCTAATTGTACATTTGATACTGAGTGATTAAGGCCTGAAATTTAGTAAAAGGGATCATAAGATACACATCTGTTAACACGAACAGATGCTTCAGACCTGGAACTCCAAAACTGACAGATTTCTTTCTTATCTCCTGAAAAATGAAGTTCTAGAAGCTGATCCTGGTAAGCACTTATTTTTAACTTTTAGTCTTAACATAGTAGAAAACACAACAGAAATTACATGAAAATATATGCTTTTTTTATTCATGTTCAGCAGAACACTTTCTTCTGTGGAGATGACACACTATTCAAAGTGAGGAATGCAAATAACATTTATCTAATTTCAGCCATAATAATTTTCAGAAAGTGTTTTCTAATTCTTGCAGGTAAAGTTGAAGCAATGACATAATTAAAAACCTCAGCTTTGACATTAGAACGTAAATGATCATAGCTATACTGACTTCAGATAAGTCACTTTGATTTATATCAATAAGGAATACATATTCCCAGCCTCCACTTATAGAACTGCACACACCAAAATTTCACAACAAAAATTTTCTTGGTTTAGCATGCAGAGATGGCTTGTGGAGAGTTCTGTCAGGATACATAGTTAACCAAGGAAACTTTATTTTTTGTAACTGTTTATTTATATGTAATTTCTTTTCCAAGTGCAAAATTCATTGTGACTGATTCTGGCTGAAAATGAAGTCCTGATTTATTTTCATACAGCACAAGTAATTATTTCTAGGAAAGTTACTTTGGCTAGGCACAGTGTGAAGCTTTACATAATTTAGGAAAAATATGACCTACAAGTGCTCAGAATCGCACTTGTTAAGAAAGCTCATACAAAATATTCTTTATCAGATTTCTGAATCATTCATACTAGCCTACATTGCATGAGCATTCACTGGCCTGACTTTTCCAATGTAAGCTAAATCAATAAGTCTAAGAAGATAAAAATTAATTAGTTATCACAGTACTCCTGTAGGATATACAGTACTCAGTGGGTAAAGTTATTTTAGAGGAGCTTTTGTTCCGAAATAGACCAAAACCTATTAATTGATTCTTTAAAAGCTAATGTATTTCTTATTGCTACAACTTGCTTGAATTACTTCATGATTCACAAAATTTCCCACTTTTTAAGTATCATCTTTTGTCATCTCTGTTGCAAGCCACATACACACTACAAACATACCACAGTGTAACATAATGTTGCAAATAAATTACTAAATTGCAGTGGCATCACCAAACCCATGACGTCTGCTTTAAATGTGCTGGTGTTTATTACATACCATTACGAGGCTTTTTTCCTTTGTCCTTAATAATTTCATCTTGCTAAAGTTGAGTTCAGCTAAAGTATTTAATGACTCCATTATGCTATCAATGCATAAACATAGAATTCCCACTAAATATTTATAGCTGAATAATTATGTTTTACTAATATAAACACGCTAAAAATTTACTTAGGATCCATGATATGTTTTCATTCTGTTTTCTATACCAAACCAAATTTACAAGCCATACAGTTTAATTTAGAGATTAATTTTCTACACAGTTGTCGTGGTTTAAGCCTCTATAACTCACGCAGTTTTGCTCAGTCACTCCCCCCTCTTTCTTGCCCCCCACTCCCGGAGGGATGGGAAGGAGAATCGAAAAGAATGCAGCCCTCACAGGTTGAGATAAGAACAGTTTAGTAACTAAAGTATAACACAAATCACTACTGCTACCACCAATAATAATAATGACAAGGCAAATACAAGGAAAGAATACAATTTCTCACCACCTAAAACCAAACCCGACCATGCAGTGCACCCCCCACCCTTCTGGGTCTCTCCTCTCCGTCCTCCATCTTGGGCATGACGTGCTGTGGTATGGAATAACCTCTTTGGTCAGTTTGGGTCAGGTGTCCTGTCTCTGCTTCCTCCCGGCTCCCCTCCTCCCTGGCAGAGCATGAAACTCAGAAAGTCCTTGGCCAGACCAAAACATCACTAAGCAGTAACCGAAACACTGGTGTTATCAGCACTGTTCCCAGGCCCAAAATCAAAAACACAGCGTTGCACCAGCTACCAAGGAGGAGAAAAATGACTGCTGCTGCTGAACCCATGACAACAGTACACAAGCAAATAGTTTGTTCTTGCAGAAATACAATGAAGAAATACTGTTTATGGTGGCCTCCCATTCTATTTATAAATCAGTCATAAATCAATAACATAAATCAATAATTTTATTAAAATTATGTCACTCACTTTTCTTTATGTCAATCCTAATATTAAATGATGGCCTTACTAATATATCATTATAAGTTGATCAGGCATTGCAAATGCTAATAACAATTAGGTGGGTTTTTTCCTTCTAGGCACAATTCTATGCAAACTTGTTTGAAACTAGTAAATGGATGCTATTAAAACTGAAAGCACGAACAGAGAGAAAAGTATCTTCTGTTTACAAACCGAAGTATGCTGCTGAATGGAAAACAAATTAAACTAAACAGGGTCACCACCTTTCAAGAACATTAAAGCACAGAAGTTTCTTGACTGGTTTAAACAGGTTTAGATACAGAGGTGGTTTGTGCTTTAATATTATATTTATCATGATCAAACTACTTCTTTTTACCACTTAACCACCTGATCTTGAAAGGTAATTGCTCTCATAGTCTCTTGTTTACAGAAAAAATTGTGCATATATTCAGTTTATTTAATGCTCCAAGCTGAAACCCACAGGAGAAGTACTACTACACAGTGCTGCACGCTACAAAGCCCATCTCTTTATCATGGATTCAGCAGTATTTTTCTCCTTCTTAGTAGCTGGTGCAGTGCTGTGTTCTTGACTTTCGGCCTGCGAGCAGTGCTGATAACACCAATGTTTTCAATTGCTGCTCAGTAACGTTTATACTGGCAAAGGACTTTCTGAGTTCATGCTCTGTCAGGGAGGAGGAGAAGCTGGGAGGAAGCAGAGACGGAACACCTGACCCAAACTAGCCAAAGGGGTATTTCATACCACAGCACATCATGCCCACTATATAAGCTGGGGGCAGATACCCGGAAGGGTTAGATCGCTGCTTAGGTCAGGCTGGGTATTGCTGAGCAGGTGGTGAGTGGCTGTATTCTCTCCCCTTGTTATTTCCCTTATCATTATTACTATTAGTGGTAGCAGTAGTGGTTTGTGTTATACCTTAGTTACTGTACTGTTCTTATGTCAACTCGTGGGAATTATATTCTTTTGATTCTCCTCCCCATCCCTCCGGGAGTGGTGGAAGGAAAAGCAGGGGGAGTGAGACAGCGGCTGCATGGGTCTGAGATACGGCTGGGCTTAAACCACGACAGTTCTTTGTGGCAACTAATGTGGGGCACGAAGGGTTGAGATAGCGACAGATCTGACCAGAGCATGACAAATCATATTTGTGATAAACATTCATTGTTTTGGATTAATAATCACTTGTCACAATGCTGATTTATTGGCTCTCAAAGTTGTTGCTCTTGATCTCATGGTTTCAGCATGTCGTACCTTATTTACAGACAGTATTTCCTGCAATAGTGTTTATTAGCTGGGGGGCCTGGGCTAAGGTTCTTGTTTCTCTGTACTTTATGGTATGACTTGTAATACAATAGACTCATTGATCGTGAAGCTGATCTGGCTTGCGTTCCCAGTGTGATCGTCACCTCTATATTTTGGGAGGTATATAATAGAAGTATTTAGCAATTACACATCTTTTTTCCCCTCCTCAGGTGGTCAACCCCTGAAGGAGACATTCCCTTACACCCACAGCTCCCCCACCTGACTATTTACAGCATCATTTGAGAGTTCTGAAGGTTTTGAGTAGCCTTTGGGTACCCTTGAGACCAGCTTGCTGATTGGGATGGGGATCACCAAGTTGGCACACATGCAGAGTGTGTTTTACCCACGACCATTTCATCTGGTCTTGAGAGTTAAGCAGAGTTGCATTTGGGCCTTGTCTAGGGTTAGACAATGATATAGGAGAACCAAGAGATTTTCCCTGAGGCTGGACAGTTATGAATGGCAGGGTGTGTCAGATATTATGGGCAAGTATCTAAGCCAGTGGGCCCCTCCGGTGCTTTGGAATTTCACCACTGAACAAGTGCAATATCCAGAAAAAATAGCAAAACACTTAAATGAGGTGTGTTGTCATCCTGGTCTTACCAAAGAGGGACAGATCATGGCAACATGCTGGGGCTTGGCCTATGCTTACAGAGCCCTGTTCAACACTATCCAGCACCTTCAAAGGGAAAAAGATGTCTCTGGATCTGATGGCAAAACAACAGACAGCACAGCTACTCCAACTCCAAATGCAGCAGCTACGCCAGCCCCAGTGACAAGTACAGCAGCTACTCAAACTCTGACTACAACAGGTAATGTAGCTATTCCAACTCCAAGTACAGCAACTACACCAGCCCCAGTGACAAACACAGCAGCTACTCAAATTTTGACTGCAAGAGACAACACAGCTACTCCAGCTCCAAGCACAGCAACTATACTAATACAAGCAAAAAGTACAACAACTAACCAGACTGCAACAGCAACAGACAGCACAGCTGCTGCGCAGTGGCTGCACCGACCCCGACAACAGATACTGCAGCCACTCCAACCGTGTTGGAGCCATACCAGATATACTAGAATTTCATATGAATTGGAGTCAAAGGCAGCCAAATGGTATGCCACAAGTGATACTGCCAATGCATTTTTCTCAATTCCCTTGGCAGCAGAGTGCAGGCCACAGTTCACTTTGACTTGGAGGGGCATCAAGTACACTTGGACCTGATTGCCCCAGCGGTAGAAACACAGCACTACCATCTGCCTTGGACTGATCCAGACTGCACTGGAACAGGAGCAATCTTCAGAACACCTGCAATACACTGATAACATTATTGTGTGGGGCGATACAGCTGAAGAAGTCTTTGAGAAAGGGAGGAAAATAATCCAAATCCTGCTGAAAGCCGGTTTGCCATAAAATGGAGTAAGGTCAAAGGACCTACACAGAAAATTCAATTTTTGGGAATAAAATGGCAAAACGGACATCGCCAGATCCCCACAGATGTGATCAACAAGATAACAGCAATGTCTCCACCAACTAATAAGAAAGAAACACAAGCTTCCTTGGGTCTTGTGGGGTTCTGGAGAATACACATCCTGAATTACAGTTTCATTGTAAGCCCTCTCTATCACATGACCCAGAAGGAGAATGATTTCAAATGGGGCCCTGAGCAACAACAAGCCTTTGAGCAAATTAAACAAGAGATAGTTCATGCAGTAGCCCTTGGACCAGCCTGGACTAGGCCACATGTGAGAAATGTACTCTATACTGCAGCTGGGGAGAATGGTCCTACCTGGAGCCTCTGGCAGAAAGCTCCAGGGGAGGCTTGAGGTCAACCCTTGGCTTTTGGAGTTGGGGAAACAGAGGATCTGAGGCCAGCTACACTCTGACTGAAAAAGAGATACTGGCAGCCTATGAAGGGGTTCGAGCTGCTTTGGTAGTTATTGGCATTGAAGCAAAGCTCTTCCTGGAAGCCCAGTTTCCCATGCTGGGCTGGATGTTCAAAGGCAGGGATTTCTCTCCACATCATGCAACCGATGTTACATGGAGTAAGTGGGCTGCACTAAGTACACAACAAGCTTGAATAGGAAATCCCAGTCATCCAGGAATTCTAGAAGTCATCATGGACTGGCCAGAAGGCAAAGATTTTGGAATGTTACCAGAGGAGGAGGTGATGAGTGCTGTAGATGCCCCACCATATAGTAAACTATCAGAAAGTGAAAAGAAATATGCGTTGTTTACTGATGTGTCCTGCAGTATTGTTGGAATGCATTGGAGATGGAAGGCAGCTGTATGGAGTCCCCCAGTACAAGTTGCAGAACCTGCTGAAGGAGAGGGTGAATTGAGTCAGTTTGCCAAGGTGAAAGCCATCCAGGTGGCCTTGGACATTGCTAAATGAGAAAAGTGGCCAGTACTTGATACTGACACATGCATGATGACAAATGCCCTGTGGGGGTGGTTGCAGCAATGGAAGCAGAGCAACAGGCAATGCAGAGGTAAACCCATCTGGGCTGCTTCACTGTGGCACTGCCAGGGTGCAGAATCTGGTGGTGAAGGTACACCATATGGATGCTCATGTATGCAAGAGTCAGGCCACTGAGGAGCACTAGAACAGCCTACAAGTGGATAAAGCTACTAAGATTGAAGTGGCTCATATAGATTTAGATTGGCAACATAAGTGTGTATTATTTTTGGCCTCGTGGGTTCATGACAACTAGAACCATCAAGGGAGAGATGCAACATACAAATGGGCTCATGATCAAAGAGTGAACTTAACAATATCATCCAGATTATTCATGAGTGTGAAACATGTGCTGCAATTAAGCAAGCCATGTGGTTAAAGCCTCTCTGGTATGGAGGACTATGGCCCTGATGAAATTGATAATATATTTAATTGGTTTTTTGGTATCTTCCTTTAAAACCCATGAGTCTTCAACAAAAGAATATGCGCCCCAAAACTAAGCAATGAGTGCTTAGTTCATCTTCCAGATCATAATTAAGCTCTAGTCTCACCCCCAGAACTTCAAGTAGGAAAGAGTCGATCACAATATTATTTACTGAATGTCTTACTGCAGGAAGGGTTTCTTCTACAGAAATTCTCACATTGGGAACCAAAATGTAGTCAAAGGATTTGCTTTGCACAGTTCTTAAATTTTAATATAGTTTCTTAGAGTGGTATTCTACAGAATAGTTCTATCAATCAACATTATCTATTTCTGTTTATGATTTCTACTGAAAAAATTCCTGCAGCACTTAACTGTTGTGAAAGTATTAGACAAGCTCTGTTGGGTCTACAGTTCTTCACTGTTATGGCTAACTTCTCTGCCTTTCAAGTTGTACTTTTTCAGATGCCATTGTGTGAGAACATTGCTAGATCAGCTTTTGGGGTACTCAGCATCTCCCCATGAGTGCATGATGCAGATGATCATGTTAAACCTACTTGTAAAGAGATTGCACAGAGGACATTCATTTACCCCATAACAGTGATTCACTGGAACACAATTAACAAATTCACCTAAGTATTTTTCACCTAAATCATTGTGTAAGGTTAGCACACATGAAAATTCTTTTCTAAATGGATACACAGGGGAGCTTTAATATCCCTTGAGATTTGCAAATGAAATCGCAAAAAGAGCAAAGCTCAATTCGGTCTAATAAAGTTGCAAGAAAGCCCTGGTTGCCTTTCACATGTGCGCATCAGACAGCTAACAGACAGCAGACAGTCAGTGATTTCTGTGAGGCAACTGTAAGCAAAATGCAATGCTGAGATAAAGAGCAAATGCATAAACATGTGGTCTCCACTGATACAACTGATACAAACTCTCCCAACCAGAGCTGCCTCTGTATGAGTCTCAGAATGCAGCTAAGAAGTAAGAGGTCCTTCTTTGCAATTTTTCTTTCTTTCTACAAAAAAATTTTGCTTCCAGGTTGTTTTGCAATAATGCTCTTAGTCTCAGGATATTTACATATGGCTGTTGAGAAGTTTCTACTCTCAGGCACACATTTTTACTTATTTTCAATAATTAAGGCCAGGTTTCTGTACATAGCGTAACAACAAAGTTCAGAGTGGAACAAAATGACTTTTCTAGAGCAAAGGCCAATCATTACTGAGTATTGAGGGAAAAAAAAAAAAGACATATAAAGTTACAGCAATCACAATAAGAAATTCCAAGAACATAAAGTAGTATTTATATTATTCTGGTCACCAAGCTTGGGTGCAGTTCTTTTAATACGGCTCTGAGGTCAGAGAAAACAACACTACACCTTTGCAGGGAAAGGAGACTGCAAGGTTAATATATTCCAAATGTTGAAAATGCAAGATGTTTTCACTGTGGCAATATCCTGTCTTGCATTGTATTATTTTTAGTCTGCCCTAAAATATGACATGATGGATAAAGGAAATTACTATTTTCATGGCCAAAGATTGTGTGCAGAGATAAGGTGTGATGAATTAGCAGTTGCAAAAGAAGTAAAAGGTCTTCGTTTAATCATTTATACTTTCTTTTATGAGGAGGATGGTTTGACCTTATTTTTTAATTTCTTTTATTTTCTTTCTTTTCCCTAATGGAAAAATGCATCTAATGCCTCTGGAAAGTAAAAAAAAAAAAAAAAAAAAAAAAAAGACACTAAAACTAAAAGGCAGTAAATTCAACTTTAAACTGTGATTAAATCTTCAGTTTCACATAAGACATAAAACATACTGCAAATCAAATTATTTTCTCCTTTAGCGCTAAATATAGTTGGGACATGGCAAACAAAATAATCCTGTTTAAACAATGCATGATCAAACAAAGTAATAAATCACTATAAAATGTAGCTATTTATTCAACTGTTATTTTCTTTCTGTGCTTTGAAGTTTTGTGTATACATTAATTTTACATTCTTTTTAACATAAAACAGACATCCAGAGAATCCAGCAGGAGCATTCTGCTCTCTGGCAATCATATGGTTCACATAACTAAGACACATTCAAAACAAAATAACATCCCACTACCAACAGTGAACATATAACATGCTATCTTGCATTGCTTTAACCACACAAAGAGCTGTAGTGTGTGTGTTTATGTAGTGTATATGTCTGATGTAGTCATGTGTCCATGACTTCTTTTACATATACGGAAGAATTTCATTCAGACAACTTTATGTGACTCCTCTGCTCTCTGATGTCCACTAACATGTTTTGTTTTCGTTGGCATATTTTGTCAGACTTTAACAGCTACTCTTGAAATGTTTCAGTGCTAAGAAACAGCACTTGTTCAGATGAATGTGAAGGCATTTTGTTATAAAACACAAAAAGTCTGAACAAGTATAAGAATCTATATTTATACAACCCGCAGACTAATGTTCTAATACCTGGCCATATGACTTTGTCATTAAAACATTCTTTTTTGCGCTTATTTTGGGAAAACTAAGGTGGAAAACAATCTTATTATAGCAAACAATCTAATGATATAATGTATTTCCAACGAAAGTTCAATAATATTTAAAATTTTCAAAATGACAGTAAGCCTTACAATTTTCTTCAATTTCTGTTCTCCAAACACTGGAGAAGGTAAGGACAGGGAGAGCAACACCACAACGTAACTACTGCTGCACTTCCACAGCCTCAAGAAAGAAGTCCAAATTGCAAATTCCAAGAGGATTTCAGTTGTAAATTTCCATTAGATTGCAAAACTTAGGATATTTTGAATAAGCTATAAGGGGAAATAAAATGAATAAGGCAAAGAATTTTCAGAATGCAGGTTCTACCTTTGCAAATGATACGAAGATCCCTCCTTACCCAACTACTGATCTGCACTATTAAAGATACACTTTGAAAAAGACTGAATAATATAAATAAGCAAGCCCCTCCAAAATCATTTGGGAGGAATGAGTTATCAATATGTTTTGCACCCTTTTTCACAGAATCAACACCAGATTTTAAAAACATTACTTCTAAACACCATATGAACAAATCAGACATCTTGCAGTCAAATTTCCTGCACCATGACCGCGTTTCTAAAATGCCATCCTCATGAAAGTACAAAATAACTCTCTCACATTTACATCCATGAGTTTTGTATGCAAATAATTTACACAAAGTTGAATGGCACAAATAAAAAGTCAAAAATGACCTTTTCAAAGTTCAGATGCAGGAAAAAGAGGAAGTAGCCAACTGAAGTCCATAAAATGTGAATTTTTAAATTAATAGAGTATGTCATGTTCAATATATTGCTTTATTAAATTATTTGTTGTTTATGAATTTGCTACCACTGATTTTAATATGATATTGCACTGGAGACATATAAAACCTGTAAGTTTCATTTGGGTTTACAGAAGAGTTGATAAGCACCATTATAGGAGGGTTTTGCACATGTGGATTTTTTTTTTACACTTGTTTTTAATGTATTTGCATATGATTGTTTGATGTTCCATCAAGTCTGACAAGTGGTTGAATTAAAGCTCTGAGCTGTTTCAAAGGGTGGAGGTTCAAAAGAATCGAGAACTAATCAGAACTGCCTTCAGACATTTGCAAACTAGGGAAACCCCTTTTTAGTTTGCAATTGCTCACTGTCTCCCATGCAAAACATCAACTCAAAAGATAACAAATCCCCTAGCTAATGATGGAATCGGATGTAACATTTACTGCATGCTTACCTTATGTCATATACTGAGGAAAATAACAGCAAAGTTAACCTCTTCTTAGAAATGTTTAAAATGTCAATAGATACCAATGCTACTCAATGGAGTTCCCATCTAAACTACCTTATCAACGATAAATATTCTCCCAGTTTTTCTCCAAAAAGAAAGAAGACATAATGAATGTTC
The DNA here is from genome assembly GCA_028858755.1 of Ara ararauna. Lineage (NCBI taxonomy): Eukaryota > Metazoa > Chordata > Aves > Psittaciformes > Psittacidae > Ara > Ara ararauna. The sequence continues at coordinate 54,458,740 of CM054410.1, forward strand.
ATTTATCCCATGGCAGCTGTACAAGAGCCACTAATCTAATGAATATAACAAATAGGTTTATTGCTGTGTGAACAGAACACACTCCCTGTGGAAGTTATCAAACTCCATGGATGCAATTGTGTTCATATTGCTTACTAGAGGTGGTGCTTTGCATAACGTAACCCCTGAGCAGCAGATGGCGTTTGTTTCAGAGAGAATGAGATGGTTTGCTCCAGAGGACTGAACAGTATTCAGCATGGGTAATAAGGTCTGTGAACCAGGAAATTTGAATCACCTGACGGTACAGATGCTGGCTACAGACACTTTAGGTTTTTGGAGGCTTTTTAACACAAGGGGTGGGCTTAAGTGTTTGAAAACTGTTTCACATTTTTTTGAAAGTGACCTCTATGTGTACACAAAACTTCCCAACCTTTCTTGCTGGGTTAGTCAGTGTAAAGAGGTAAGCATATACATGGATAGTCATCTATGAAGATTTTCTTTACAGATCTCCAGAGATTCTTTCCTCTGGAAAAGCTATGTCTTTTGGATATATTCAGCCCCAACCACATACAGATACCATGAATATTTTACATTGCCTTTGTGCTGAATTACTTTTTTATTAATATCTCCAGTATATTCATTTGCATGAGGTTGGCATTAAGACAACATAAACCTAAGAAATGTAAACCCTGACAGAAGTGAGCATGTCAAAAAGCTGGCTGAATTAAAGTGCCTAAGCCAGAAAAAACAAAACAAAACAAAGCAAAACAACAACAGACGAAACAAAACAAAACAAAACAAAGCACATGGAAGAAATTATGGAGACTGATCAAATTTTTCTATTTGTACCAGTTTGCAACCTGTTAAAATGTTATTGCTTCCCATTCATAGTTGGGAAGCAGTGCTCTCCAAAGCTTATTTTCTTACACCATTCAAACAGCCAGATAAGAGGAGAAGAGAGAAGAGGAGGTGAGAAAAGAGAAGAGGAGGTGAGAAGAGAGCAAAGGCAAGGAGAGGAGAGAACAGGACAAGGTAGACTATTTCAGTTGGAAGGGCCCTACAGGGATCATCTAATCCGAGTGCCTGACCAATTCAGGGCTGGCCAAGTTAAAGCAGAAGGTTTATTTAGATCATAAGCACAGAACATACTTTTGGAAGGCACAGTGTTGCATTCTCTAAGGGAAAGGTACTCTGTCACATCATTCAGTGCAGTAGATTAACTACCTGGGTAAATTAGACCTTGTGTCTTTTTTGCATGAACAAAAAGTCCAGATGCAGCAATATTGTAAGTTTCATTGCTGGTGGTGGGCCTTTTTGTTGGGTTGCTTTTTGGTTGTTTTTTTTTTTTTTTTTTAATAAAAAAAGAGAGCATGTAAATGGCTTTTACTTCAGTAGTATCATGCCATCACCAAAAGAGTGTTTGCAGTCAGCTCTGAATTTGAACTCCATGTTATGATGGAACTGTGCTGGAATCCTCTAGCTCAATTTTCTGAATTCACTTTGAACAACTGAAACCTGCCCCCAGGCCTCCCAACTTATTCTTCATTTATAGATATTATAGATCAATACCCAAGGTCAGAAGGAGATGAAGTATTAAAACAGAACTTGGAGTTCCACATTTTGTCTCAGGGGGTAAGCTAGCAACAAATGTCGCGCAATGTGATGGATAAACAGATGGTCAAAATCCCACAATGAGCCGAGAATGGTTTGTATTACTTTCTGAAACTCATAGTCTGTCACAATGTGCTTTATGGTTGGAATTATTTTGAAAAATTCTATCTGCATTTTTAATTCTTTCAGGTGATTAACCATTTTCAGGTTAGAAGCCTAAACCTGTAAGCATTCCATTTTTTACTTTTAAGGTGAGACCTAAGTGCATTCCAATCCAGTTAAAAACAAAATCCAAGCCTATCCTTACACAAAGGTATTTTAATACAATGTAAAGGTATAAGAATGTTGTAATTAGCTTCATTGTATGGAAATTCAAATAAATGAGGGACATTGATACTATGCAAAGAATGTTTCAGAAATCTGAACTGATCCATTATGGGCAGTGGCCTCTGGTGTTAATTCCACTAACCCTTTGACTAGTCAAGAGGGAGAAAGATTAATTAGATTCAATATATCCCTAGTTTAAATAACTACTCATCATCTATTGCCATCTGTAGAAAACTAGGTTTATACTGCCATTTTAGAGAATGATTGCATCATAACAATTTCTTTTTTTTTTTTTTTTAAAGTAAAAATCTTTCTAAAATTGCAGGTAACTTTTTATTGTAGTCATGGTCCAAACATAGACATTGCAATTAGCCTTCACTACCTGCAGGAATTACTTAATGCTTTTTAAATTCAACCCATTCTGTTTTTCATGTAATGGCAAATAGAAAAGTTTTCCCTTGAAATTTATAATTAATTTTCATGGATTATTACACTTTGACTGATTTTGGGTCTGCTTTTTTTCCTCCAAGCAGAAAGTATGGGATTAAAAATGTGGTTCAGTTACTTTTCCAAGTCTACTTATTGGAAAACTTTCATACCAAAAGTGCTTTTCCCATTGGGGTTTTACCTAACCTCAATATCATAGCTGTGGTAGTTTATACACTGCAACCTCAAATGAGATGAGAATAATTTAAGTAGATGAAAAGCAGACTACTAATCGATAAAGACAATACAATACAATTTTGGTAGACTTTTATCCCTTCACTTCTCTCCCCTTCTCACTCTCTCGCATTTTCCTTGTATAATTTTTATTCTGGTTGTCATGCATAAACACATCAAGTTCAAGAAAAAATACTAACAATTCTCTAAAAAGTTTATAATTACAAACATTAAGCCAGAACAGCTGTGTTGACTTGAAATTCCTCTTTAGCCAGCAAAACTGACAGAATCTTACAATGTGTTATTGCTTCTTTAAGAGTTTAAAAAGAACATATTTCACCAACCAAACACATACTTCTTTTGTTGTTGACATTTTTATTGATCGGAAAAAACCTGCAGGCATAAAGGGACAAAAACACACATACCCATATTTTGTTTTAGTTGCCATTACTGGCATTTCATTTTTGAGAAGTCCTGATGTACTTTCAACAATAGATCTGTGATGTGGGAAAGCCCTTTTGGATTTTGGTTGACATTTGTTGTTCCCTTTAAGCTAAGAAAGAATGGATACACTCTGAAAATAAATAGGAAACTTCCTCTGGAATTTGCATGAAAAAATATGTTGATGTCTCTCATGAATGAGACATTCTTAATTCATATTTCACAATACAGTTAGCAAATCATGGGAACACATATAGTTGACTTCATTTTCTCTTCCTTCTCCCAAGCATCAAATACTACCTACACTTCTTTTATCATCAGAGTGAAAAAAATTTGTTTTTATTTAGCACTGACTGCATTTTCTTTCTGCATGGCTGCTTTGATCCTTGAATGTCCATTTAATACCTGACACTAAGTAACTAAACAAAAAAAGTGTATATCACTGCCCCACTGTGCAGGGGCCTCAAGTGTCTACTGTCGCTCATGCGCCTGCACAGTCTGGTCCTGGAGCAAGCAGTGCTGCTTCCCCTCAGCTTCACTGACATCTTTTAGCCTAGTAACAGCTTCCCGCAGCTCAACCACCTGCTGCAGGAGGACCTCCACCAGTGAGCACAGAGTGCAGCCCTGCCCACTGCAAACCCTCCTCTCAGGAGAGCCGTGCAGGCGCTCTTCTACACCCCAAGCTCTGCACTGCAGCCTCCCTTCTCATCGGCTCTGTCTGGATGCCTACGCTAGCCACTGCCGGTGCAGCCAGAGCAGAGCTCCCAGACCGAGCCTTGGTCATGCAGCAAGTGCCCACCATCCGGCTTGCCTGGCCACACATACTGCTGTGCAAACTGCCTCGAACCCCCCCTGTGTACCGCCCAAACTGCCTCGAGCCCCCCCTGTTCACCACTCTCCTGGTCCCTTGTGCTCCCTGAGGCCGGTTTTTGACCAGTCAGTGCTGGTGCTACTCCTCCTGGTGCCGCCCCCTCTGACTCAGCTGCTCACATCCGCTGAGCTGCCGGCTCCTGGGCAAGCCCTGTCGAGGACTTGAGGCTCCTTTGGTGCCTGTTGCTGCTGCTCCGAGTTGAAGCTCCTGGACGCAGAGTCTCCCCCCAATCAGGCGCTGCAGACGTCCCCCCTCGAGACAGATGTATTTTTATAATTTGATCCATCAAACAACCTCAAATCTATTTTCCAATGCGCCTACAATTACAGCCTCAAAATTTCTTCCTCCAGTCTATCCCTGATATGTAGTTAGAATTCGGTACGATGGAAAACTTCCCTGCTTTCAAACTGCAACTGGAAACTTTCAGGATATTTAGGGGAAAAAATTTTCAACCACATTTTTTTCCGCTTTTATGGTAAGTTTATTTTGAAATTTGAACACATCTTCATGAAAAACTGCTGCCAGAGGCCCAGCTCTACATGATTTTTTTGTAACACCTCTGCTATTCCTGTGTCCACAAGATTGAATGCAACGTTCAGATTTCAAATAGCATACAAGTCAACCACAGGAAAGATGAAGTTGTGTTTAGCGGATAAAAACAAAGAACAAATGGGAGGCCAGATTAGATTACTGCCTGTCAACAGACCTTATGAGGCAATTGGCTGGCAGCTTTGGTAATGCTAACTACAAACAGCTTGCAATACCAAACCATTACATATATTTCTTGCCAAGGCTGGCTGTCCCCTGTATGACTGTCCATTTCTTGCCAAGATAATTGACATTCTCTCCTCATTTATTAGCAATTATTAGTGGGCCCTGTACTTGCTGACATGGAAAGTCAACAGTTATCAGTCCTGCTTCTTATGCCACTTACTGAATCAGGTTGTGTAAATTACTAATAGTGAGGAATATATACTATTATTATAAAGTTTCAGAATAATACTGTGTATTTTCAGTGTTCAAACTATCATGTTTGTAGTCTAGTGGATATGTATGTTCTGGAATTTGCATCTTCCATTCTAATTTATTAAAATAGAATTATGCTGTCATTTCTTATTTATTGCTAGAGTCAGGTTTGCCTTTGCAGAAGTGCAGAAGTAGGTGAAAAAAAAACCAAAGAAAAGAATCAAATACATTCCGTTTCCTAAAAGTAGAATGGTCAGCAGACTAGCAAAAGTAATTATCTTGCCCTAATTTCTGAAAAGCACATCTAGTTTCAGTACAAGTAGTTGTGACAGCAAATGATTGCTTGGACACCATGTGGTATTAATGCAATTATTTGACCATTTCCTTGATTGTCTTCTTCTCATGGTTTCTAAGTCCTTGACTTTAGCACTTTCTATCTCAACAATACTTGGTGGGACAATAGAGGCAAGGGTCTTCAAGATTAGCATTTGTAGAATAATTTCTACAAAGGAGTTTTCAGTAACCTCCCCTTGGAAAACATGCAGACTTTCAGTCATTTTGCTCAGTCTGTCTGTCTTCCAACACTAAGATACACCAAAAGGCAACCTTTCCTGGAAAAGCTTAACCTACACTTTCCGATTTGGCAATAAATTTTAAGATGTTGTTTTTAAATCCTAAATCCAAACCAGCCCAGTGTCCTGGGTTCAGCAGTAGCAGTCATTTTTCTCCTTCTTAGTAGCTGGTGTAGTGCTGTGTTTTTGACTTTCGGCCTGGGAACAGCACTGGTAACACCGATGCTTTTAGTTATGGCTTAGAATGTTTGGTTTGACCAAGGACTTTCTGCATCTCATGTTCTGCCAGGGAGGAGGGGAAGCCGGGAGGAAGCAGAGACAGGACACCTGATCCAAACTAGCCAAAGGGGTATTCCATACCACAGCACATCATGCCCAGGGTGTAGAAACAGAGGGCAGAGAACTGGAAGGGTGGGGTTCACTGCTGGGTTGGGCTTAGTATCAGGTGGTGAGCAGTTGTATTCTCTTTCCTTGTATTTCCCTTGTCAGTAGTATTATTGATGGCAGCAGTAGTGATTTGTGCTATACCTTAGTTATTGAACAGTTCTTATTTCCGGCCCATTGTTTAGGTGACTGTCTCAAAAGGGGACACCTGCAGCGCGCCTGATCGGGGGAGGCTCGGCGTCCAGGAGCTTCAACTCAGAGCAGCAACAGGCACCGAGGGAGCCTCAAGTCCTCGACAGGGCTTACCCGGGAGCCGGCAGCTCAGCGGATGCGAGGAGCTGACTCAGAGGGGGTGGTGCCAGGAGGAGAGGCAGCAGATTCAACCCGGGCATCATCGGCCATTTCCAGACAATTGCTGAGGTGACTGTCTTGAAAGGGGACACCTGCAGTGCCTGATCGGGGGAAGCTCAGCATCCAGGAGATTCAGCTCGGAGCAGAAGCAACAGGCACCAAGGAAGACTCAAGTCCTTGACAGGGCTTACCCAGGAGTCAGAAGCTCAGCAGATGTGAGCAGCTGAGTCAGAGGGGGCGGCACCAGGAGGAGCAGCACCAGCACTGACTGGGTAAAAACCTGCCCAGGGAGCGCGAGCAAACAGGGGCACGGTGAACAGGGCGGGTTCGAGGCAGTTCACACAGCAGTTTGTGTGGCCAGGCAAGCCGGATGGTGAGCGGGATGGTGAGCACTCACCGCATGACCAGGGCTCGGTCTGGGAGCTCTGCTCTGGCTGTGCCGGCAGTGGCCAGTGTAGGCATCCAGACAGAGCCGATGAGAAGGGAGGCTGCAGTGCAGAGCTCGGGGTGTAGAGAGCGCCTGCACGGCTCCCTTGAGAGGAGGGTTTGCAATGGGCAGGGCTGCACTCTGTGCTCACTGGTGGAGGTTCTCCTGCAGCAGGTGGTTGAGCTGCGGGATGCTCTTACTAGGCTGAAAGATGTCAGTGAAGCTGAGGGGAAACAGCACTGCTTGCTCCAGGACCAGACTGTGCAGGGTCCTCAAGCGTCTACTGTCACTTATGCAGGAAAGGAGGCCGCTAACCCAGGAAGCTGGGAAACAGTAACAGAAAAAAAAAAAAAACCAACAAAAAAAGGAGGAAGAGGACAATTAAAAACAAGGGGCTTCCTCCTAAATCTGATGTCCCCACCCAGAACCACTTTGCTGTCCTGCAGGGGGCTGATGAGGAACCACACTAACAGCAGGAAAAAACGGCTGATGCACTGGTAAAGAAGATCATTACCGGTGCTGCCAGGAAAAAGCAGCGGGCTGTAGTAGTAGGGGATTCTACTCTGAAAGGAACAGAGGCACCCATCTGTCGGCCTGACCCAGTCTCAAGGGAGGTGTGCTGCCTACCAGGGGCTTGGATCAAGGATGTTGCAGAGAAGCTGCCTGCTCTAGTCGGTCCCACTGACTGTTACCCAGTTCTAGTGATCCATGTGGGTCCTACTGATATAGATAGCAGTAGCCCGGAGAACACAAAGGACTACAGAGCTCTGGGAGAGGTGGCTAGGGGCTCTGGAGTGGAAATTGTCTTTTCGTCAACTTTCCAGGATACAGGGGAGGACCTTAAAAAGGCTAGGAGGATTGGCCAGGTTAATAAATGGTTAGAAGGGTGGTGCTATAGTCAGGGGTTTGGGTACCTTGAAGATGGAACTCAATTTTGGAGGCCAGGTCTACTGGGGGCTGGAGGAGCTGGTCTGACAAAGAAAGGGAAGAGTGGATTTGGGAGGAGGCTTGCCAGACTGGTCAAGGATGCTTGAAACTAGATGCGTTGGGGGGGGGGGGGGGGGGGGGGGCATCATTCCATCCCAACACACCCAGTCAGTTGCCAGCACCTATAATAAATGCTTAAAGCAATGTAGGGATATTGCAGCCGCTCCAGCCAATGAGCCGGCTTCAATTGGAGCTCGGCTCAGATGCCTCTATACAAATGCCCATAGCATGGGGAACAAACAAGAGGAATTAGAGATGTGTGTGCACCTACAGGGGTATGATATTATAGGCATCACAGAAACATGGTGGGATGGCTCCTATGACTGATGTGTTGGAATGGAAGGTTACAGGCTCTTTAGGAAAGACAGGCCCGGTAGGCAGGGAGGAGGAGTTGCTATTTAGGTTAGGGATAGGCTGGAGAGTATGGAACTGTGCCTGGGGACAGCTGAGCAGTAAACAGAGAGTTTGTGGGTCAGGGTTAAATGGAGAACAACGATGGGAGACATTATTGTGGGGATCTGTTACAGACCACCTGACCAAGAGGACTCGGTGGATGAAGCAATCTATAGACAGATAGGAACAACCTCACGTGCGCAGGCCCTTGTTCTCTTGGGGGGCTTCAACCATCCTGATATCTGTTGGAGGGGTGGTACGGCCCGGCACAAGCAATCCAGGAAGTTCCTCGATTGTGTGGAAGACAATTTCCTTCTGCAAGTAATAGAGTAGCCAACAACGAGAGGTGTCATGCTTGAATTCGAGATCCTCAGGACAGTGAGAAGAGCATGGAGCAAGCTCACTGCCCTGGACTTCCAGGGAGAAGACTTTGGCCTCTTCAGGAACCTGCTCAGTAAGATTCCATGGGATATAGCCCTAGAGGGCAGGGGGGCCCAAGACTCTTGGTTGACATTCAAGGCTCACCTGCTGCAAGCTCAGGAGCAATACACCCCTACTAGAAGGAAGTGCTGCAGGAGGGCCAGGAGACCTTCTTGGGTGGATAAGGAGCTGCTGAGGAAAATTGGAAGGAAAAAAGAGGCTTATAAAAGGTGGAAGCAAGGACAGGAGGCCTTGGAATAATACAGGGATGTTGTCCGGGAAGCTAGGGACCACGTTAGGAAAGCTAAGGCCCACTTAGAATTCAGCTTGGCTAGGGATGCTAAGGATAACAGGAAGGGATTCTATAGGTACATTGCAAATAAAAGGCAGAGTAGGGACAACGTGGGCCCTCTCCGGAAGCTATCAGGAGAACTGGCTACCCTGGATTTGGAGAAGCCTGAGGTTCTTAACGACTTCTTTGCCTCAGTCTTCACTTGGAAATGCTCTGACCACAGCACCCAAGTCTTGGAAGGCAGACGCAGGGACAGTGAGAATGAAAACCTTCAGCCCACTGTAGGAGAGGATCTGATCGAGACCATCTTAGGAACATGAACGTAAACAAGTCCATGGGACCTTTTGAAATCCATCCACACGTCCTGAAGGGGCTGGCAGATGAAGTTGCTAAGCCACTCTCCATCATATTTGAAAAATCATGGCAGTCAGGTGAAGTTCCCAACAACTGGAAAAAAGGGAAATGTAACCCCCATTTTCAAGAAGTGGAAAATGGGTGAGCCGGGGAACTACAGACCAGTCAGCCTCACCTCTGTGCCTGGCAAAATCCTGGAGCAGATTCTCTGGGAATGCATGCTAAGGCACATGAAAAACAGTAAGGTGGTTGGTGACAGCCAGCATGGCTTCACTAAGGGGAAATCCTGCCTGACCAATCTGGTGGCCTTCTATGATGGGGCTACGGAACTGATGGACAGGGGTAGAGCAGCTGATGTCATCTACCTGGACTTGTGCAAAGCGTTTGACACTGTCTCACATGACATCCTTGTCTCTAAGTTGGAGAGACATCAATTTAATAGGTGGACCACTCAGTGGATAAAGAACTGGCTGGATGGCCGCATGCAAATTGTTGTGCTCAATGGCTCGATGTCCATCTGGAGACCAATTACAAGTGGTGTCCCTCAGGGATAGGTGGTGGGACTGGTCTTGTTCAACATCTTTGTCAGTGACATGGACAGTGGGATTGAGTACACCCTCAGCAAGTTTGCCGATGACACCAAGCTGTGTGGTTCAGTTGATACGTTGGAGGGAAGGAATGCCATCCAGAGGACCTTGACACGCTTGTGAGGTGGGCTGATGTCAACCTGATGAAGTTTAACCATGCCAAGTGCAAGGTCCTATACCTGGATCGGAGCAATTGCAGGCACGGCTATGGGTTGAGCAGAGAAGAGATTCAGAGCAGCCCTGCGGAGAAGGACTTGAGGGTGTTGGTCGATGAAAAAATGAACAAGAGCCAGCAGTGTGCTTGCAGCCCAGAAAGCCAACCGTATCCTGGGCTGCATCAAGAGGAGCATGAGCAGCAGGTTGAGGGAGGTGATCCTGCCTCTCTACTCTGCTCTTGTCAGACCTCACTTGGAGTATTGTGTGCAGTTCTGGTGTCCCTAACCTAGAAAAGGACATGGAACAGTTGGAACAAGTCCAGAGGAGGGCCACGAGGATGATCAGGGGACTGGAGAGCCTCCCGTATGAAGATAGGCTGAGAAAGTTGGGGCTGTTGAGCCTGGAGAAGAGAAGGCTGCATGGAGATCTCATAGCAGCCTTCCAATATCTGAAGGGGGCCGACAGGGATGCTAAGGAGGGACTGACTCTTTGTTAGGGACTGTAGTGATAGGACAAGGTGTAACGGGTTCAAACTTCAACAGGGGAAGTTTAGACTGGATATGAGGATGAAATTCTTTCCTGTAAGGGTGGTGAGGCACTGGAATGGGTTGCCCAGGGATGTTGTGAATGCTCCATCGCTGGCGGTGCTCAAGGCTGGATTGGACATAGCCTTGGGTGGCACGGTTTAGTGGAGGTGTTCCTGCCAGTGGCAGGGGAGTTGGAACTAGATGATCTCAAGGTCCTTTCCAACCCTAACTACTCTATGATTCTGTGATTCTATATATAGTAAAATTCTTGCTCTTCACATGCATGGCAAAATGGCTTCCTCTGACAACTGCCTAAAAAACAGCTGGGCAATTGACAAACTGCTCCTTATAATTCGATGCTACTAAATGAAGATAAATCCAGAATATAAGTTATTTATAATCACTTCTTTCAAGCCCAAAGCTTGGAAATGTATTCAATAATCTTTTTTTATTAACATGAAGGAAAAGTTGTTGCATTTTTCCCTCTCTATATCAAGGAGTCTATTTTATTTGCCATCTAGTTAATTTCTTTATCTTTCCAGCTCTTACTGCCCTTCTGCTCCAGTGCAGACACATCTCAGACTCAGTAGCTATTTAATTAAACAATTATTTTTTCACAGAATTCTTGATTTAGCATGCAATGTCTGCTTAAAGCAGACATCCAATAGGAAAGATTAAAATAAACCTATGCTTTCATTGATAAGCACTGTAAATTTCCATTCCTAACATTTTGGTTTAATTTTTATGTTGGAGGACAGTTCATTATTGATGAAAGTCATACACAAATAGATCTGTTCAGCTTCACTATGCTGAACACAGAGAGTTCAATTTTCTCTGTGAAATTACTTCTATCACATCATCCCATCTGACTCACATGCTCCTTGAGGACTGGTTCTTTGTCTTTCAAGAGCAGGATGCTGATCTCACAACAAACATTTCTCCTGAATACTCTGCAGACAGTGTTTTTCTTAGCAGATCTAACTGAGGAGTGGGTATAGGAGAAGAGGGAAAGTCAGTGTCTTATAGACATTGCAGAGAGGCTTCCAATGCATTCAAAAATCTACCTAGAAAACTTATGTTTATGCTATTCAGGTAACATAATATTCAGTTTTTCCACTATAAAATTGTAGTGGAATTATTATACTGCCATTTCATGCAATCCACATTTCATCCAATTACAATTTTCAACAGGCAGAAATATGGAATACTGACAGTTCAGTAATTTACAGGAGTCGGTGGGCAGAAAAGCACCTATCATAAGTCATGCCAAAAAATGATTTAAAATGCTGGATTATTCTGTAAACTTCAATCCATCTTTTTCTTTTTTTCTTCTCTGTAAAAAGTGCTGTTGAAAAAACTGACAAAAAAAAGCAGATTCATAAATTTACCCCTCAGTCTCATTTATGGGGCTTGGATAAATTTGGGCCAGGACATGTATCATCTCTTAAAGAATCAAACTCAGCTGAGACTCTTCAAACCCATCTTTGGCGTGGTTATCTTTGCTTGAAAAATCTTCTGATGGACTGATGTAAAAAGCCAGACAATAAAGTTCCTAAAACATTTTACCAGCCATAAATTGATGGGTTTTCTCTGTTTTTCAGCAATTCACAATACCACACTGCCTCAATTCAATTAGATTGCTTAGAAGGCATTTTTCTTTCTACAAATGTTTCTCAATTGTGGAAACATCTGTAACTAAAACAAGATTATGCATGACTGGTATTTATGGGACAGTCTTAGTGTATTGGAAATTAAATTTCAAGAACCCAGACTTTCATATTTTTGAAAGGTTTTTCTGTAGAAAAGAAGATTTGCTGACTGAAATAATTCTGAACTGACAGCTGTTCAAGAGCCCGAAGTCTAAGCCCATTCCCAGAGGACAGATATCTGCATCTTGAAAACCAGCAAAAGTAAAGACTTTCTACAGAAAGTCAAAACAGAAGGCAGCATAAAAGATAATAGGCCATAGCATCAACCCAAGCAGAGCTTTTGGAAAGCACAACAGTTCAATCAGCCACTACAAGCCAGTCATAAGTGTTTCATATTCACCTTCCTCCTGGGTGATTTCTTGTTGCTTTTTAATGTTGAAGATTAACATTACAAGAGACAAAAACTGGCAATAAAAAGCCAACCTATAAATATCATAACTTAAATTCCCTCTAATAAAGAACTTAGTCCATATCGTAAACTTCTTAGGTATACAAAAACGTCAAATCTATCATCTAGTGGCTAAGAATAATGAGGGTAGGAATAGAGCATCAATCAAAAGTACAGTGAAGTATGCTGGATAATATGGTCCAAATTCTGATGTCTAGAGAGTTAAAAAGACTCAGATATCAGACTAGGTCACATAGACAATAAATTTGGGAAGACTGGGCAGGCATAATTATGTTATCAACATCAACGATGCATTTTTAAGTAGAAAATAATGCCTGCACACCAGATCATTACTCAACCCCAAATGCATGAAAGCTAAAATGCAAGTATGAAAAGATTTATCATGTTCCAGCTATTTTTTCACATAAATGTATACTCTCCTCTTTTTAAAGTATGGCTACAGGTAGATTAGGTAGAAATATACACCTTCGTTGACTACACTTTTAGAAGCATAGGATAGGTGTAGATCTATGTATTGGAAAACTCAAACATTCAGAGAGTTTCCACAAAAATGTGCTAAACTATCAGATCGGAATGAGCTGGAAGGCTTGAAAAGAGAAATCTAAACTGCAGGTCTGTGTGCAAGCTAATTTAGGAAGCATTCTTGGACTTTCCCCAGACTTGGAGTATTCATACAAAATGAGCAAATGAATTCAATGATTTTCCTCTCCTGAATCTTCACTGCATAAGTCAGCTCATCTGTGTGACAGATATTGGTAGAGGTATGCTTTTGTCTTGTCACAGTATGCATACGATGTGAAAACATCAGACTCGACAACACTTCCGTTTGCAACTCTCATGACCTCATTTTCAAGAAGGTGAAAAACTACAGGCGTTATGTTTTTTAAAAGCCTAATGCACAAGGTATGTTCCTCCTCTTTAAAATGCTGATTATAAAATTAGCCAAGTGAAAAATAAGGAATTAGAGAGATGTGACAGAAAAATTCAAGCGACTGGAAGCACTAGTCTGAAGATGGGCCCAGAGGAGGGCCAAAAAAACGATCAGAGGGCTGGAGCACCTCTTCTATGAAGACAAGCTGAGAGAGTTGAGTTTGTTCAGCCTAGAGAAGAGAAAGCTCCAGGGAGGAGCCTTACTGCTGCCTTTAAAAGGAGTTTATAAGAAAGAGAGACATTTTAGCAGGATCTGTTGCAATAGGACAAGGTGTAATAGTTTTAAACTAAAAGCAGAACAATTCAGACTAGATATAAGGAATAATTTTCTTACAATGAGGATGGTGAAACACTGCACAGGTTGCCCAGAGAAGTGATGGATGCTCCCTCCCTGGAAATGTTCAAGGTCAGGCTGGATATGGTCCTGAACAACATGATCTAGTTGATGACGTCCCTGCTTATTGTAGGGCGGTTGGACTAGACAATCTTTAAAGATCTTTTTCAACCCAAACTATTCTGTGATTCTATGATTCTAAGACAGAAATAGTTAAAACTTATAGTAAATATTTTAGTATTTCAGTATTTATATATAGAAATTAAATTATAGCCTTCTTTGAAATAAGACCATACTTTGCTTTTATTTGACTCTTCCAAATTGCCATATGTGTAAGTATGGATTTTTAAAATTCTATTTGTGCCTCTTGGTAGTCTTAGTGTTGAGAAAGATATAGATATAGATATATGTATGATATATATACACACACAACGGGATACCTAATTGCATTTATATGTTTATTATTGAGGCACTCTTCTATTTAGGTAAAATCAACATTTGGCAGCAAGACAACAAAGATGCAACGTTGATGTCCAATGATAAAATCCTGGTTAGATGGGCAAAGTCTCATTCACTGGTTAGAAAAACAAAGCAAAGTATTTACACCAGTTATCACATCTCATGTGTATTTTGTATGAACTGATATTTGTGAAGCACAGGACCACTCACTGTTTGTGCAACACTTAACAGGTACTTAAAAACTGACAGACCAATTATATTCTCCTCAATATCCATTTGAAACAAAATGTCACTGACTTTTTTCTGCCTAGACTGACTGTGCAGCAAATGAGTCATCTTTGCATCAAACAGATAGTTGATGCAAATTACCACATATAGAATCATAGAATATCTCAAGTTGGAAGGGACCCATAAGTATCATCAAGTCCAACTGTCTGCTCCTCGCAGAACAACCTAAAACTAAACCATATGACAGGAGAATCATCCCGATGCTCCTCGAATTCCAACAGGCTTGGTGCATGACTTCTCCCCTGAGGAGCCTATTACAGTGACTGACCGCTCTTCAGTGAACAACTGTCTCCTAATATCCAACCTAAACCTCCTCTGACATGTTTAGTCCCAAACATCTCCTAGTTTTATCTTTAACTTTTAGATCTTTTTTCTCTTCCCCCCAAAAATAATTAACCATATTTTGCATGTGAACTTGGAAGGTGCATCAGCTGGAGCATAGCTGTTTATCAGTTCAACTGGAAAAGTGCATTCTTGAACACAGACTCATTCCTGAAAGTCAGTTCCTTTTGCCTTGTGGAAGGCAGAGAAAACACTTCATGGTCTGGAACTTAGATCTTGAAGAGAGAGTGCCCAGAGAACCTAACATCTTTGCACCATAAGATGTACCTGGTTGCAGATCTTGGAAGGGGCTAAACTTCATTCTTTCACTTGAGCAGCATGAAGTGGGCAAAAAAACCCAAAGCACTGCATGGAAGTGCTGCTGCAGTCTGCTCAGGCTGGCTGTCCTCTCTTTCTTCCGTCCATTGCCGCAGCTCAGTGATGAGCAGGCTGCTTAAACAGTGCGGAAGATGGGAATGATTTGTGAAATTCTTTTTCTGTGTGTGAAATGCTTTTTGTGAGTTTCAGCACGTTGCATAAATATTCTGCGTCTCAACAGAAACAGAAATGTGAGGAGGCTAAGGCACTTCAGAGTGTATGTCATCTATTTACTTGTGCTGGAGATGCAAATCCTGAAAAATGATTGCCCATGAGATGAGCTCAAAATACAGGAAAAAGCTGACCTGTAGGTGACATCCAACTCTTAACAATACCATTGAGGGCATTTGCAGTGATTCACAAAAAGAGAACACCAGAATGAAATAACACCTGAGCTCAGGGAAAAACACCTTTTACTATTGCTCAAATATATATCTTCCTTTCTGGGACAGGAAAAAAAAAAAAAAAAAAAGAAAAAAAGAAAAGGAGAAACGCATACGTACACCTCTCACCCAGATTCCCCACCTTAACACCTTCCTTAAATGCAAAATAGCTCCAAAAAAGAGAACAGATGGAGTTGTTTTCATCCTTTCCTCAAATGCTACATAGGTAGGGTGTCATTTTCACACCATTTTCTTATCATTAAGTATGATAAAAATGGCAATGAAGACTAATATAAATGCATACAGAGGGATTTTTACAAGTGGAAAAAATCATGTGACTTCTGTTAATCTTTGTAACTGCCTTAAGGCTTATTTCATGTTAAGCTCCACGCTCTAATATTCACTTATATCTTACTTTAAATCCTGCAGAGCATGTACATCATGCACTTTCATCTTCTACTTTCCTCATTCATATGAACATATGCTTCTTTAAATTTTGGAAGTTCTTCAAATGGTATCGTTTGAAAAAGACTTACAGTAAATGACTTCAACCTTCCAAAACAAAATACATCGCCTCTTCAAAATTTGGAACACTTTCCCTAATGCTGAAAACCACTTTTGTTAGCCAGACCAGTCTTTCAAATAGATAATTATATTTTAATTAGAAAAAAAATCTCCAAAACTCCACACACGTGTCTGGAACATAAAAGGATATTATTTTTAACAGAAATTCTTCTACATGTATAAAAAGCAGCATCTTAGAGCGCACTTTTCTTTATCTATAACATTTATTCAACATATTGCCATCAACGTTCAGAAAAAGGAACACTGACAACAGCTCAAACAAATTTTGAGAGGCTTAGCCAGTGACAAGCTTTATAAGATAAGTGTTTGCAGTGTGAAGGTACAAATGAAATTTTCCTATAAATTCAAAAAGATTAATGGGTGAAACAAGGGTGAGAAATGTTTTCTAAGCTGTGTTCAAATGTGTCTGGATAAACAGACACAGTTACAACTACCAGTTACAACTAGAATAAGTAGAAGGTCTTATCGGTAGCTGTACCCCTTCTAACTGTAAAAAATAACTAGTTCCAAGTAAAAAAAAATAGTTTTAGTATTTTTGTTGAAACCCAGCAAACTCTTGCAATGTATGCGTAGCTAGAGTACACAATTGCAGTGATGGTAAGGTATAATTTTGCCCCTTATACTTTGGTGAAACATTATCTTTCATCCAGTTTCTTGCAGCTTTCATATCAAACTGGGGCAGGAGAACTGCACCTGGCCTGAAATAATAGTCATGGGAGTTTTATTTCCATTTTTACTGGTGATGGTTGAGGACCAAGAGTTAGCATAGCCTTTAGCTTGAAAACTGGAAGCATAACACCTGCTGCAAGGAGCAGCAATTTTCCTTTGACCCAGAAAAAAAAAATCAAGATAAACATATTAGCCAACACCTTTGTTTCAACAAATCTAGTGAAAGGGCCATTCCCCATAGATTTGTAATTAGCAAAACATTTTGTCAGTCTGCTTAGAATACACTTAAGGACTACTGATGAGAAAAAAAAAAAAAAAAAGTATTGATAAGACTAGTGAGAAGCAAAGAGGAGGCTGTATCTCTCATCTGATGTTTAACCCCTGATTTTTAAATCACTGGCCCCAAACAAGTTTTTTTCTATCAATTGCAGTGGACTAGTGGCAAAAATGTACTACAGATTTCCTCCTCATCACTTTAGGAATGTTTGCAAGCCCAGATATTCATCTACATTTTTGTTCTTGAAGAATAAACCACATTGCCATTTATAAGGGAACTACAAAGCAGTGTCCTATCCTCCCTCCCACCACTACTTCTTGAATGATCTGCTAGTTACCAATCTCTTCCTCTTCAGGCAGTATTTCTTTTGGAAAATTCTTCAAAGTTCAAAAGGCAATATATAAACAAAAAAGCAGAGGCTTTAAGCTCTGAATGAAAATGAGAAAGAAAGAAAGAAACAAACAAACATCATTCAGCAGCATGATGACCACATTTACAAATCTGTGCAATTATTTTCTTAGTAGATGTTAATCTTTCAGTGTGCAAGTTTGCTTGGACACTTCCCTTGCACTCTAGATGACCTATTACAGCCTATGGAGAGAATAAATCCAAGCAGAGTCCATCTGTCCTCATTTTCCTACATGCTTCTACCAGGAGATATAAATGTGTCTAATATAGTTTTAAATATATATCTTGAAACTGAAATTGCTTCTCATGCAGCATCGCACAGAGTCATCATTATCTCAAGTCCTGGAAAAACACAGTAAGACTTGGGGTCAAGCGGCTGCAAACAGCAAGTTCTTGAAGTAAAGCTTTTCTACAAGCCTTCCATTCACTCCTGTTTCCATTGCAGAGCACCTGCTTTGAATCATCACCTCTAAGAGTGTAATCTTTTCTTTTCCTCATTTTTGCCTCAGCAAACTAAACTCAAAGCCAGAGCCTGGAAATTATATGGAAGAAGGAATACATTTCCTTCTTTTCATTTCCCAATAAACTGGGAAACAGGGGTTGTTGCCTCAACTCAGAAGCAGGTAGAGAATGCATTTGAAATGTCCCACCCCTCATGAAGCACTTCTGATATGGGGCCATTTATCTTCTTAAATCAGGGGAAAGGGAATCACTGTGCTCCTCAGCACTCTGCAACGGGTTTTAAAGAGGTATAAATTTGAACTGCCTCACACAAACAAGTTATTGGAACTTATGTAATTTATGTTTGGACCTAGAGCGGGCTACTACTGGAAAAAAAGGAGAGCTGTTCCCATCACCTTTGTAGAGGTAATTCTTCCTTATTGTGGCACTAATGACCTTTCTCTGTCAATATCATGCTGTATAAATCCCTCCATCTGCCTGTCTGCTCTTCTTCACTTCTTTATGTAATTTACTAGCATTAATCATCACATTAAAAAAAAATCCAACAGGAGAGTACTGTGTTGATAGTCTAAACGACTGTATTCTTCAGGAAACTTAACTGATATTTTCCAGAATATTTTTCTGAAAATTGTTTTTCCTTCATCAGAAACATTTTATGTTTCTATATTCACTCTCAATCTACAATAGATATGGGAAAAAATAAAAACAGACCATGGATATGATTAATTATTATATGACTACAGTACTTTAACATAGTAATCTTTTTCTAAAATATTCAAAACTGCTGTTCTTCAAGTCAGGCTAAAGCCTCAGTGTGTACCAACAAATATAAATAAATTCATAGCTATAAATATAAAAAAACACGAATGTGAAAAGCTACATAAGATAAAACATATACAAACAAAGAACACAGATGGTAGGAAGATCACAGTAACAAACATTTAGCTATAGTACTTATACCTTGCCATCAATTTAGCTAATGAGGTGGGAGCTGTATACACACAGCAAAAGGAAAAATGCTACCATGAAACTGGTTACATCACAAGAGGCAGTGAAAAGAAGGATAATTATCAGTACAAGAATGCTGCAGATGAAGCTGCCAACTTGAAAATCAAACTAGACAGACATTGTTCAAATAAATATTATTGCATCATTAAAAAGTGGTTTGCTGAAATCCATGGGAACATATTGATAAGTATGAAGCTAGTGAAAACCAAGCAGGAAAAACAAACCTTCTCAATCTCTGAAATTTCTCAGCAACCCCAATTATTTCTGACATAAATTTATCAGGTCATATTCACGAACCCAGGCTCTGTTTCACTCACTGTAGTTAGTGACATCTATATATGATGTATGACTAATATAATCCCTATGTCCTACATGAAAAAGCCTTTTTCTTAAAAGCCTGTGTTCTTGTATTGCATTCTGTAAAAATAAAATAATAGTGACAGTCAGGCAAAATTACTCAAATGTTCCCAAGTCTAAGTCATGGAAGTTACAGAATGACTGCCTCCTCAAAAGCATCCAAGCCTCTCAGCCAGGTCATTTGTCACTACTATCTTACTACTATTATGAAACAGCAGGACCTCAGAGTGCAGCATCCTTGCCCCACTGAGGAACAGCTGAAGAGTGTACCATTTGTTTAAGAAGAGAGCAAGCAAAACTGCCTGACATATGTATTAGTAATATTCAAACCACAACCATGAGAAGACAGTGAAGAAAATGCTCCACTACTTGAAGGTCAGGAAGTCCAAAGGACTCCGGTGACAAATATTTTCACAGCAGAATAAATTGTTGAGGTAGACATAACAGAATAAAACCACTTACATACCCTTTTGTTTAACCTTTCCAAGCACTTCAGAAATCTCTCCAATTCTTCCCATCTGAGAGAGATTTTAGAAAAGTCTTGCCAAATTCTTCAGTAATTCCAGACATTGAGGTCTCTAGATATTTAATGTGATTAGTAATAGTCAATAGAGATTTCAGTTATTTTATTCAATTCTGCAGCCAGAATTTTATTGACTTCACTGTCTCACTCAGATGAATAAAGTACTACCTACTAGTAAAGTATCCTTTTTTGTTACAACCAATGAATTAACAGTGCAGAAAATATTATGAGTGCTTCTTTCTGTTGCCCTGGTTCAGAAAATACCTTTCACAATAGCTTCCTAACAGATACTTTCTTGGATATTGATGTTGGCTTTAGCAAATAACCTATAATCTGTGTCATTCTTTCCCCAGTGTTTTCAGAAATATTTCCTAGATACTGCTGCAGAAAAGATAGAACATACTCGCTAGCAATCTCCTAAATATTAGAGCAGTTCCTCGTTCCTACCTTCTCTTAAGCCCCTATTTTATCAATGGATAAAAAATTGCAACCTGCTTATCTGAACAGTTTTCTCTTTTCTGTCTCAGTTGATTTACAGATAGTTTTCACTTTCTCAGCATTAGTCATCTGTGGCTTTACTCACCAGTAAAACAGTTGCTCTTTAATAGTTCTAGACTTTAAAAATACAGCTGCAACCTACTTAGTCCTTTGGAATAGTAGTAAGTAACCATCAGAAAAGGAACTTCTTACGTACTGAGTTATTTGCAGAAATTGGAAACTAAAACACTCTTGACTGACAGAATTGCTCTTATAATCAGCAAAAGGACTCATGAGAATACATTAGAAATCTCTTCAGAGTACCAAGCAAAAGCATCAAGAACTCCTGCACAGAAGCACAGGTATAAGCACAAAGAAATTTATTTCAGTGCAAAAACTCAAGTGTTCCTTTAAAATACTAAGCCCCTGAAAGAGGACAGAAAATGAACATTTAAATGATACTGATGGAAAATACACTCCTATAAAGCTGAAGACAGAAGCATATTATTTCCTTAGGTTGCAAAAAATAGCCATGTAGAGAAAATATTTTCAAACAACGTTTAAAAAAGTAACCTTAAATGGTAATGATCTGGGTCCAGCTATATTCAAATGAAAGCTACAAGATTAAATAAGCATACAATATAAGCAATGCCATAGAAATAGACTTAGGCAAAATTACTTACATTAAATTAAAACTGCATGGAAAGATACCATACCACTACACATTTATGCTGCATCACATATTCAAGTATCTTTGATGACATGAAGAAACAACGGGCTGTAGTTAAGATCAAATCACAGCTGAAAAATAGAAGAGAATTAAAAAAGGCTACTGCAAATAATGAATAAAGACATACCAAAACACAGAAGTAATCCCTTATCCAAAGTAAATTTAGAAGAGTTTCTCACCATGCACAAGGCCAAAAAAAAAAAAATATAAAAATCATCAAAGACCTACATGAAAATAAATACAAGAATCTTACAGAGCATAGAAGAGAGCTTTGGCAGAAATAAACTATTGGCTGGTGTCAACAGAACTAAGGCAACATTTCTCAGCAGAATATCTGCTCTTGCATTCTTGCTCCTCTAAAAACTGTACAAGTTTTGGTTTTCCACAGACTTGCATTTTTAATTCAAGACTTTTTTTAACATTTCAGCATCTTCTAACATTTCATCTACAAAAAATGACATAAATGCTCAGATTGAGAAGAGCTTTTCTTGAGTATTTTCACCTCCTTATAGAAAGAACAAGTTATTTGATAGTTCTTCTACAGGCAATTTACTTGATTGGAAGTCAGAAAGATTCCTGGTTCAAATTGTACTTGAAATTCTTTCCCACTAATTGTTGCATTGCCAAACTGAACAATTTATTATAACTTATACTCACCTTCTTCTCAGGAAAGAATATTGTTACAATAGCACAAAGTATTGTTACAATAGCACAGCTAGGACTGATTCCTTATAGGTCAGGTGACTGCTCACTGTACTCTTATACTGTTATCCTTAAATGATTCAACAGAGACTTGCTGATGATTAGACTCAGTCCCTCTCAAATTTAATTTGGAATTTTAAAGAAGACCAAAAAGATGAGACAGATATGTTCATTACCTTTTATAGTAATATTGAAGAAGACATTGCATTTCACATTAGAAAAGACTCTTATAGGCAGGAGTTTTTTCTAGAAGATCAATATTAATAGGGAAAAATTATGTAAGTCACAGACTACTAGTAAAAACCAGAGAGATCAGGCCATTCTCCATGCATTCATTTATTCATTCATTCATTCATTCATTCATTCATTCATTCATTCATTCATTCCCATATCATAGAATCATAGAATAGTTAGGCTTGGAAAGGACCTTAAGATCATCTAACTCCATCCACCCTGCCACTGGCAGGGACACCTCCCACTAAACCATGCCAAACAAGGCTATGTCCAATCCAGCCTTGAACACCGCCAGCGATGGAGCATTCACAACTTCCCTGGGCAACCCATTCCAGTGCCTCACCACCCTTACAGGAAAGAATTTCATCCTCACATCCAATCTAAACTTCCCCTGTTGAAGTTTGAACCCGTTACCCCTTGTCCTATCACTACAGTCCCTAACAAAGAGTCAGTCCCTCCCCTGCATCCCTATAGGCCCCCTTCAGATATTGGAAGGCTGCTATGAGATCTCCATGCAGCCTTCTCTTCTCCAGGCTGAACAGCCCCAACTTTCTCAGCCTGTCTTCACATGGGAGGTGCTCCAGTCCCCTGATCATCCTCGTGGCCCTCCTTTGGACTTGTTCCAACAGTTCCATGTCCTTTTTATGTTGAGGACACCAGAACTGCACACAATACTCCAAGTGAGGTCTGACAAGAGCAAAGTAGAGAGGCAGGATCACCTCCCTTGACCTGCTGCTCACGCTCCTTTTGATGCAGCCCAGGATACAGTTGGCTTTCTGGGCTGCAGGAGCACACTGAAGCTGGCTCACGTTCATTTTCTCATCAACCAACACCCCCACATCCTTCCCGCAGGACTGCTCTGAATCTCTTCTCTGCCCAACCTGGAGCTGTGCCTGGGATTGCTCCCACCCAGGTGTAGGACCTTGCACTTGGCATGGTTAAACTTCATCAGGTTGGCATCAGCCCACCTCACAAGCATGTCAAGGTCCCTCTGGATGGCATTCCTTCCCTCCAACATATTAACTGAACCACACAGCTTGGTGTCATCGGCAAACTTGGTGAGGGCGCACTCAATCCCATTGTCCATGTCACCAACAAAGATGCTGAACAAGACCAGTCCCAATACCGATCCCTGAGGGGACACCACTTGTAACTGGTCTCCAGCTGGACCATTTATCTGCATCATAAAACTTTCTTCGCTTTAAATATAAATGAACTATGCTTTTTTTGTTTGTTTTTTTAAACTGAATGTATAATACTGAAAAAGAAATGTTCGTGGAGAAAAACAATTATCTAATGGAAATAAAAGGGTAAGAGAGGAAATACACTTCAAGCTAAATTATAAGAGGATAAAATCTGTCCTCTCATAAACATCCCACAGACTCCCAGCACAAACACATTTCTGGTAATGGTCCATCAGATGCTGATGTGCATGAGGAATTCCTACTGAATATAATGATTCTTACATGAAAACCACTTGCATCTCTGGAAAAAAAAAAAAAAAGCCAAGAAGAAAAGCAAACAACATCATTTAGAATCAAGATGCAATGCTTAAACACAGAAAAAAGAAAAGCTATGAATATTGGGTCAACATTTCCAATGGCTATTACAAGCTTAATTGACAGGTTTCGGACGCTTCTTGAATTGTTGAATCTTGTCTCTGCTGTGGGTAATACCTGAATATATAAGCTATTAGAAATAACTCAGCTCCTTCTAAAAGGAGCTGAGAAAAACATTTCCTTCATCAGTGGAAATGTAAGTTAGTTGTAGCCATACTGGACCTTAAAGCACACCTATATATTGAGAAATCATTTGACTTGTTCAGTATGTTCAATATCTCTCTAAGGCATTTTGTGCATTTTTTAACAAGGGCTGAGTGCTCTGATTTAATTCAGAGTATTTTTAATACATATTTGGCATCAAATGTGTCCTTTTGAAACAGTGATTTATAAATTATAATTAATTTGCCCAATCAGAAAAATTTTAATGGCAGGTGTTCATTCTCATTTCTGTATTTCTTTCCTGGCACTTTGTGCATCTAACCAGCGGGTCTTTTAAAATCATGAACACATTGAGATGTATCTATCTCATTCATGCAAAGAGGTCATAGGCCAAACACCACATCTCCAAAACACCCGAGCATGGTCTGCAGCTTTGTATCAGCACTGAGTACTTACCTTCTTCCCCTACATTTTTTACTTGGCACATAGACAGCCTCCAAAATCAAAAGGTTGACTGTTCAGTTGGATTTTTGTGGAGTTGGATGCTGAATCATGAATATGTAATTAGCAAGATTTGACAGATGAACGAAATCACCAAATATTTTACTCCATTTGAGCATGCCTTCATTGGAAAGAGCAAGCTGAAACAATACGTTGGGGGTTTCCATACCTCTCCATATGAATTGATCACACATCCTGTTGTGACTGCAGCTGCTGTTTTCTGCTGTAATGGGTGTAGGCTTGAAAACCTCCTTAGGAGACAGGACCATATCTGTGGTAACTAGAATTTTTAAATCTTCAAAAGCATATTCCATGCTCTACCAAGGGCATCTTATGAGTCTTTTCAAAACCTACTGCAGTGCCCTGGCCCTCCAAGAACAAATCTCCTCCACATTTGCTCTGCAATTGTACTCACACTGAACACCTGTATCAATTCCAGTACATTTATAGGTGTTGAAATGAGAATTAGACTTCAGCAATCAGATGTCCTAAGAAATATACTAAGCTGAATTTTATTAAAAATTGCCAAGAAGAAGGTACATCCACACGTTAAAGTACAGTGCTATGTCTCAAACACAGAGTAGCCCCATCACAAATCTGATCAGAGACACAGGACCAGAGCAACACGCATCCACTGCTCCTGGAAATAGCTCTCTTGTTGCTCTCTCAGGCATTTTCCAGGACTGACTCCACTGCGCTCTAACTCCTCCATCACTGGTTCTGTTACATGATAACAATTTCTTTAATTTTCACCTGGTAACCCCAGTTGTCTTGATGACATGTGAAGTTTACCTTCCACATTCCCCTAAAAAAACTAGTCTTCTGTATAAACTTCCCAGCCTCACCACATCTTTAGTTTCCTTTAGAAGACTCCCAGGACAAAAGTAATATTGAATGCTGTGTTTTCTGGCAGAGATGGTAAAAAATCACATTACAGAATTCAGGAAACAGTGTGTACATATCCACACAGAAATTCTCTTTTTTTATATATCTTCTTATTAATTGCATTTTTATTTAGTAGGTTCACACTTTTTGCTTGCAGAAGCAGGGATTACGTTACAAATGTTAGCTAGCCTGAAAAAACTTAGGTGGCTGTAAGATCCCAGAAGCTGCTTTTGACAGCATTTTGAGAGTTGGAGCCCCCAGAAGCACCACACAGACCTTAATTTTAATCATACTTAATTATTTGGTCTCTCTGAGCAAAACACATTTCTTTCAATCCTTTGGAAAGGGAGGGGGAAGTGGGATCATAAAAGCATGGTTAAAAAATTGGATTAGCCATCTCACAAAAGATCACCTTGGAAAGCATCAGGGAATAGGCCGGAAGAGAGCAAGACAAAGCAGTCTGGAGTGCAAAAAATAAACGTTTATAGTGTCGTGGTTTAAGCCCAGCCAGCAATCCAGAACCATGCAATAGCTCGCTCACTCCCCCCTACTTCCTCCCCCTGCTTCCGGAGGGATGGGGAGGAGAATCAAAAGAATGTTACTGCCATGGGCTGAGATAAGAACAGTCCAGTAACTAAGGTATAACACAAAACTGCTACTGCTACCACCAATAATAATAATGATAAGGGAAATAACAAGGGAAGAGAATACAACTGCTTGCCACCTGCAGACCGATACCCAGCCAGACCCGAGCAGTGATCTAACCCTTCCGGGTAACTCCCCCACTTTATATAGTGGGCATGATGTGCTGTGGTATGGAATACCTCTTTGGCTAGTTTGGGTCAGGTGTTCTGTCTCTGCTTCCTCCCGACTTTCCCTCCTCCCTGGCAGAGCATGAGACTCAGAAAGTCCTTGGTCAGGGTAAACATTACTCAACAACAACTAATAACATCGGTGTTATCAGGGTTGTTCTCAGACTAAAATCAAAAACACAGCACTGCGCCAGCTACTAAGAAGGAGAAAAATGACTGCTACAGCTGAATCCAGGACACTGGTTTATTCTATAAAACTGTGAATGGCTGTTGTAGACTGAAATCAAAGTCTGTCAGGCTGGTAGTCACAAGCAGAAGCCTCGAGGTTCCTCCAGTACAGGTGCAACAGGGCAGCTGCATAAGGAGGATGTCTCCTCCAAAAAAAGGCCTCATTTTCCAGCAGCCTGTAGCCTGGTGGTCTTTTCTTCTCCCATGAAGCTGCCTGCTTGCTCCATGAATGCCTTAAAAACCTAATATCCCTGGTGCCCTCTACCAAGGATTTCCAAACCTTGTCTGAGCCTTGTGTGAAGAACACCTGTTTGAGGAGGATGGTGGTTGGAGAGGGCCACAGGGTGCAGGCAGCATCTTTGTTTTTTCATTTTTCCAAATGGCTTGCGAGTTTGCAGGTTCCTCCTAGCAAACCCTTCCCCACTTAGTCATCTTTTCTGCACACTGATGAGACTGTATCTGCTTAGCAACTCCTTGAGCAAATATCATGATCATCTATGCTGCTCTTCCTAGCTTAATCCTTTTGGAAACAAGTTCAGAATTACAAGCAGCATCAAAATATTGCTGCCCATAAATTTTCTCAGAGGCATAATGCTCTTTTCTATTTTTGTTCAATTTTTTTTTTAATCACCTCTAACATTCATTTGTACTGAGTACTGATATTTTCAGAGAACAGCCTATGCCAGCCTCAAGATCTGGATGGCAATAGCTAGCTCAGTGCTTCCCACAACTTTATAAAGGTAGGGCTTCTATCCTCCTCACCCTGTGAATTACCGACCTTAGATAACTGCAACTGAAAGTCTGCTATGCATAAGGTCACAGCTATCCCTACTGTCTTCCCACAAGCTGAGTATTAAACTGTCTTATGTTGCAATCTGTCTTTATGCTGAATCATGTAAATTGACTGAAAAATAATGAAGCATCAGGCTTCGTACCTGTTTCTAATAGATATTATAATTTACTAAAGCATTTTATTATATGGTATTAATGCAGAAGTTAATATTATAGGTGGAATATGAGCCCGTTGCCTCACAATATCAGGAGAAATTGCTACCGTTTGGAGATCCTCATGGGTCTTTGCACAAGTCCAGTTTTCAGGTTTGAAATACCCGCAAAATAAAAATACACCCCACCCTAACAACAGAAGCAAACTCCTTGTCAGGTCTGTGCATAGTAATATGTTTCCTGGGTGTGAATGGTTGTTTATTTATTTTTTTTTCTGTATGTTTTCTCTACTTTAAAAAATGGTATTTGAGCTAATCAAAAACATTACTTATGGTGTGAATGTCTGCACAAACAAAACCCTAAAACATATGGTATGATATAGTTATTGACAGAAAAAATTATAACATAGTATTATAGTATGTAATAGTATTTTATATATAGTTTACTACAGTAATATAGTATATTATAGTATAATATAGTGTGTTATAGTATTATTATCTACAGTATTATTATAGTAATATAGTATATTATAGTATAATATAGTATTATGATATAGTATGTTATAGCTATTGATAGAAAAAATTAGAATATGCAAGATTATGTATCATCATTTAAAATGAATATTATTTTATAAGTGCTCTGTCTGTTTCAAAGTGATTCTTTGTTTCAGGGCTAAAATGAGATTGTTAATATTAATTTTCCTTCCATTTCTACATGCTAACAGCATTCAGTAATGTAGTAAAACCTGCCTTCCATTTGAAAGGACTGTTTTGGTGCATGATATCTCTGGGGGACCATTCAGAAATCATTGATGTTCCATGAGGCATCCTAGCTTGCTTCCAATATTAGAAATAGACCACACAATATAATTTGGTATGCAAACAATTTAGTGTGTGAAGTTTTACATAGATTTTTTTCTCTCTTAAACAGTGCTGTTTTGAAGTTCAGTAAAAGCAACTAAATGCCCCACTGTTATTTCACACCAGTTTTAATGGACCATTCACAGATTATGGGTTGGTTTTTTCTTATATAGCATTAACAATGGAAATGGAAATAGATATTAAATAAAAGAAATGAAAAAGAAATATTATCATATGAAGTTGAAGTGGAAAATTAGAAATACTGTAAAATAGCAAATGTATTTTAATTACTGCAGCTGTCTTATTTTCTAGTTTCCTATCTCACACAAAACTGCCCTCTCCAGAAACTTGCAAAAAACTCTTGATAAAAGTGTCAGGAATTGTATCCAATGATTTTACTATCTCGCAGCTACTGTGTTGATCCCCATTTTCTTTGATGTCCACAATAAGATTTTTTACAGGGAGAATGCATAGTGATTGTACTCATCCAAGTTTTCTCTACCTTTTTTTTTTTTTTATGGTAAGTGCATTACCTGCCTTCATGAGAGTTTTAAGCTTGTGTGTTCTTTGTGGGGTACATTTCTGGAATAGTAAGAAGTGTGGCTGCACCTCCGGTACACAACATGCTAATTTAAAATTAGACACTTTCAGGAGGGTTAGCTGCAACATTATGTGGCAAAGTATAGACTTGCTCCCTGTGTAGGAGGGCATGTCTTCAGCTCACTTTTGAACCAGGTGTTAATACCGTCTTGATACAGCTGTTCAGTTACCCAATTTAAAGCGAGCAATGGTAAGTTAAACTAAGTTACACATTCTAACTGTGATATGGACTCTTTAAAATACAAATGTTCACTCAGTTTTTCTTGGAAAACCCAGAGTATTTTTGTTGAATGCTTCCTGTGTAAACCTATGTAACCTACCTCCTAGCAAACAAGGTGACACTGTGACAGATGATGATAACTCCAGTTAATGCTAAAGTCATTAATGACAGTGAGTTGTCTTTGGTTGATAGTGACTTACATAGAACATCTTTACTGCATTATCAAAATATTCAGCACAATTGTTTGAGAGTTTAGTGATTTGAAAAAATGACAAGCTTGTAGTATTCATGGTTTGGCTCTCTCTTGCCTCAGAGGTAACTTGTCAAACAGAAGTCAACAAATGGTTTACAAAGAGCTACAGTAAGAAACAGATTTCATTCTTGTTATGTGCTCAGTTCTTGGCCACACTCTTTACTATAATCTGGTATCACGGATTCAACCATTTAGTAAAACACAGAAAGCTGATAGAATTCTTTCAGTAACCCCAAGAGAATTAACACAATCAAGTATTTGTGAGCTGTTGAAGATGAAAAGATCAATTGCAATACTTATAACAGAAATGCTGTCCTCTCATTTATGAAAGCAATTCATTTGATTCTGAATGGCTAGCTTTAGAAAGTTTTCATGTAAATGTGGTTTTAAGCAAATAATTGTTTTGGCAATGCAAAAATAGTCCAGTCCTCTGGGCTTCCATCCCTTGCAATTCCTTAAAAAAAAGGTTCTAAACTGGAAAATGCATTTTTAGCTGCATGTTCAATTTATGAAAATGTGAACATTGCTTTTCTGTATTCTGTCATTTATCCCTGTTCTTTCTGTATAATGAAAATGCCAAAATTGTGATGAAAAAGGATTTTAATCTTTCTAATTCTCTTAGAGTTAGTAGTAGCCTTCCTAGTTATCAGGGTGATTTTTTTGTTACTGTCACTTTGAATTGTATCAATCAAAATGCTTATAAACCAAATGTCACTAATTTGGTACAGCACGCTTAATTTAGAACTTTTAACCTGTTTGGTTGATGAAGAATCAGGAAACACTTTAGCTGTTTTCTGAGTCAGAAACATCTTTCCTGCGTCTTTTTCCTGCTTTTTCCTGTCGCTAGTTATGCAGTCATTTCCATTACCTTTCTCCTCCCCAACAGAACACTAGGTAGACCTCTACCTTTAAGTGATTTTAGAGTGGAATGCTGTTGTGCTTTCCACAAAGTGTGCCTTGAATTAGGCACTTGTATGTAGGTGTTTCTAGAAGGTATTAAATACATACACTGGAAGATTCTGTGAATAGCAACTATAGATAAAGTGGTTTTTTCTTTAATTGCTTTAAAAATACTTCTTTAAAGAAAGAATTATAGTAAAATAATTTTACTTAAGTAATTGCTTAGCTCTCACAGTCCTATGGAACCAAATTTCCATAGAATGAGAAGCCATGATAGAGCTCTATCTCTTTTTTTGCCATAACTAAAGCTGTGTGTTTGCATTAGAAATTTTTATTTACTAATTTTTGAACAAATGCTTTGTTCCTAATTTTTTTCTTTTTCCAGACAAAACTGTTCAATGGAGTCGAAATTGTATTCACAGGAGGACTGTGGCATAGCTAACTAGCCCAAAGGCTAAAACACCCAGCTGAGCATGAGGGAAATTGAGATTATCCCATTAATCATCATGGCAAGACTTAAACTGTTATTTTGCTGTATATTACCTTCATTCTCTTTGTAGGCAAATCCAAAGGAATATATACTGCTTCAGCTACAGCTGCTTAACATCTGTTACTGTTTGTTTATTTTTTAAGTCACAGGCCTTTTGACAAATCCAGAACCTAACACCTACCTTGAGACCAGGCAACTAGATATGAAGGATATTCCCTATGGATATGTCCTTGGTGAGTGAGAAATATTTAAGCAGACCTTTTCACTCCCTCTTCTCTTGCATACTTCCTGCTGTACAATTACTCCTGTGCTATCCATGCAGGAAAGCTGCTCTTCAAATAGGGGGCTGTCTTCCTTCTGTGGTAGGTGAAGTGAGCTCGATTTGCTTTCAGTCTTTGTTTTACACTACAAAAGGAACAGCAGAAGCAGATATGGAGTTCCAGAGTGTTTCTGTAAGTTGGTATCTATTTTAATTGCCTTGTTGCATTTCCCACTGAGGTTGCCTTCTCTATGTGTACACTTTCCATTCATGTTAGTAGAATTCTGTATTCATTCCATTCTCCTCTTTTACTCTCATTGCAGAAGTTTCAGGTGTCTTTCTCCCCGAAAAAAGTGGCTATTCAGCTGTCTTTGAGCCTGTCAGATTTAAAAGGAAAAAATGATTAGCTTGTTTTCTCCTTACTCTTTGGCATTCTCCATGTGCAGCTGGCTTCTACAGATGTTTTATGAGCAGAGCTTGTGACTTTTAAAACTTTACAAATGTTGGCAGTGTTACAAGTTTCTGCTTTGCTCAGAGCTGCAGCACACAAAATACATCTGTCCTTAGTGAGATCTGGCTTCATTCCTTACCCTCTTAAATATAACCTCCAACTCATTGTATAGATATATTTGCTTACAGCAGTAGAGTAAGTAAACATATGTATCTGTTATTGATGTTGGAATGATCTTTCTAATGCAAAAATCACAGTTCAAAATAAGACGCATATTCCATTCACAGACTAAACATGTTTTTCTGATTACCTTTGTAAACATTTCTTTTTTCCCTTTGCATCTTTTTGTGTTATTCCCTGTTATTTATTTTCTTCCTCAGTTTTCTCAACTTAATGCTTCTCAGTTGAAGAGCACTTTGGCACATGAACATCTTTCATGTCTCCTTTTCTGAGTCTGAGGAATACCACCTTCTACTGCGCATGTTTTCCACACCACATTTGCAAAGCGCATTACCTTTTGAGCTTTTGAAGGAAAACATGTTAGAAAAAGAGACATGTTACTAACAACTACCCTTTATTCTGATGCACACATTCATTTCCTAGTGGCTCATTAGGGTATAAGTAACAAATACGTGGGAGCTGATATTTATGTAGTAACCTTGTCCATATTTCTGACAGCTGTAAAGCAAATAGTAGCAAGAGGAGTTTGGTTTTTGACTGAAGTACTTTATTGCCTGAAGTATACACCCTAAGTAAGCTTTTGAATCCCTACATTGTGAAAAGTACAAAACCAAAAACAAGCAAACAAAAAAAGAAGTTGTGCATTTGGTGGTTTTTTTTCAAAATAATGAGGCTGCTGTTAGCACTGCAACAGAAGTGTAACACCATTGGCGGCCAATTAAGAAAGGAAGGGTAGGGGTGAACCAGCATAAAGGCCATTGTTTCCCTTATCTTTGGGAAACTAGACCTATGTTTTATAGGAAAAAAGCAGCATTTCAATAGTTGGCTTAGAAGTGTCCCAAGAAAGAGTGAAGGAGCCACTGACAAAATCGGGTAGAGCCCTGGTGGCTTCCATCTTTGACTTCAAATGTAGAGAATGCTTCCTTCAGAGAGTCTGCCCTTACATATTAAAGAGACAAAGAAGATGACTTTTAGTTTGTTACCAAATGTGTTTGTTTTTCATCTTGTGGTTTTATAATACAGTAAGTAACTGCCGCATGTACATTAAAAAAAAAATCTCATAAATAAATCTAATATGTTTTCTGTGGTTAAATATTTTCTTATGTAAAAATACACTGTTTTCATAGGGGGGAATATGGAAGGGATAACATGAAACAAGCAAGAAAAAGGAAGACACAGGTCTGCTGTACATTACTTGATTTTGGGAAACTGATCCTAAGTGAGCTGCTGCAAGGGTACTACTGTAACTTAATAGTATCAACTGTACTGAGGAGATTGTGATGTTCTCAGTGTGTGGATAACTCTTCCAGGAAAAACTATGTTAGTTTTTCTTGAGTCATTCCATATGAGGCCTACCTGATTTGAATTTTGTCACTTGTAAAAACGGTATTTCAAATTGCTCTCCTTTCTGCCTGAAACAGATTTTAAGAGGGTGCTTAAAACTAGTCTAGGGTTTGATATGACAGATATTTATACTTAATGCAGAGCAAAACACAAAATACACTTAACCTTTATTCAGTTACATTGTAAATGTATTCCACTTTCTTTCAACAGAAGTGAATTATATTAATAACTTGTTATTGTTAAAATGTCAAGAGTATTTTTTTTTCTCTTTGAATTATCATTTCTCTGCTCGGGGTATTGGGTTTTGCTTATCATTCCTGACATGGAAAGGAAGAAATGTAATCTTAAGTGAAATATTCAGACTTCTCCTGAATAGGTAGGTTATTTCTTTTGGATTAGCTCAAGTAATAGTTACAGAGCTGACATTCAGAATGTGGAAGGAGACAGGAACCAGACAATGCAATGAAATTGAAATGATCTCTCGTTTAAAGATACAGTCTCCCTGGGACTAATAGAATGATATGCACAACATGTCAGGCATTTCTGTATGTGGCATTTCCTTTTATTTTCACCAAGCTGATTTCAAGCATGTAACTTTTATTTTATTGTGACATTATCACAATAATTTACATTCACCTTGCAGAGTTGAAATATGCTTGCTTGGGGATGAAATCGGAGATGTGCAGGAAGAAAGAAGAAGATGACGAGGAGTTTTGAATTTCATTCCATTTCTTCAGCTGATGAAATATATTCCTTGTAAAGCATGTAGTTAATTGGATAGACCTTAAATGGTTCTCCTCGCTCACCACTTCAGAAACGGGTCATTCTGTCTCTTAAGAGATAGCTATGTTGTACGAAATATGTTAATTCACTGTCGGTCTGGAAAACAAAGGCTGAGGACTGCCTGGTTTTTATAGTCGAGAACTTTCAAACATGGCTTGGAAATGTGAAGTCAAACTTGTTTGTATCCTGTTTATGGTTCATAACCAGATATATATGAGATACTGTTTCTAATTATGTTACTCCAGCAAGGCAAAACAAATTTAAATTGATGACTATGTCAGAAAGTCTGTTTCAAAGATATATACAATGTTTCACTTTAAATGAGAGCCCTTTTTTCCACCTTCATAATACTAATACTGCTTAATGTTGCGTCGTCAGGGAAAGTCTGGCTACAAGGCTGGCAGAACTTTACTTCCTGATGTAAAGTGAAAAAAACTTACTTGGCTCAAGTCAAGATGTGTGTATTTTTAAATCCTCAGTTTCAAATTAACTACTGTTTTCCACCAGCATTTCTCAATGCATTTATAAAACTACGGTTAGCAATGTTCATGGTAACATCCTTATTTCTGTGCATTTTCTTTAAAAATAAACATCAAGGCTCATTAGTATTAGTAATAGCATTGTTTCTCAGGTGGAGTGTTTTCTTTTGCAAATGAAGTGAATGTAAAACTAGATCTTACAATATTGTCAGAAATTTTCTTAAGATGTCTTACCAAAGAAAAGTCTGCATATACTTTAACACTACTGGTATGATTTAAATTTTTTTTTTGTGACTTTAATTCTGAGCAAATACAATTGTATTGTGCAATGTCAATCTTGGCTTATATTCATCTTTAAGAACTCATAACATCAAGAATTATGACTGTAACTATGAATACCATTGAGGGGTAGGGTTGGTATAGAGGTATAGGTTGGCCTACCCAAACAAATAAACAAAGCGAGCAAAAAAAGGTGCTTTATTTTAAAATCACTGCCATGTATTGGTCCATTGCAGACAAGGAGGTTAGACTAAAGCCTGGGTCTGAATATTACAAAGTCTAGGTGGAGTTCTGAGGGTAATCTCATCTGTGATATTCAAGGCATTCTTCTTATTTCTTTAACAGAAATGCTAAAGTATGAAATTAATTTATCCCAGGGAAATTTTCTGCTGGGTCTGACATTTGCAAATTATACTACATTCTTGTGGGATTGAGAGCATATTACAGAGAGATATCATTTTAAATTATTACCTATTTTCAAGGAGAGATATTTTCAATGTACTCAAGATTGCTCTCCCTACCCGGCCCCAGGAAAGGAAGGAATTGAATGTGTTTTGAAGAGCTTCATTCTTAGTGTGACTGGAAGGGATATTAAGAAGTATTTTGTCATTCCTTAAACTATACTGCAAAGAAAAATCACTCTTCATTGCATGTATCTGGAAGAGAAAGCATATGGAAACAACAACTGATTCAGTCATGCTGTCTTAAAATACTAAAACTAGCTACAGTACCTCCCTTTAGCTTGCGAGCCAGTTTGACCTGACAAATTATTCTTGTTCCTTATGTTTCTACAAGTCTTCCAAATCAATTGGCCAGGAGACTTAAAGGGTACATTTATACTCTGTTTAAATCCTCTTTACAATGGCATATTTTGAAGTTAAGGATTGTTAATGGGTTGAGGTTTTTTCTCAGATCAAATGCTTCCATGAACATAAAGACAGAAAAACTTGTACTCTATTTTCACCCAATAAAAGAAGCATTATTTGGCCTTAAAAAGAAAAAAAAAAAAAAAAGCCAAGAAAAAGAGTGATGGCTTTGTAAATAAGCAAGGTTCAATCTATTAGACACTTATAAGATTTAAGATTTATCTTTTTATTTATCAAGTTTAGTCTTTTTAATGTCTTGGAAAAAAATTTGCTTGTGGGAGACAACTACTGGATGAAAATTTTTATTCAAAGTCAGAGAAAATATCTTAGTGAGAAGTTAGGCAGCTCAAAACCACATAATTTTGCTTTGTAAAAATCTATGTGTTTTGTAGAAATCAGTTTTGGAATGAACTGCTGCCTGGGTTGATTCACATACGCAATAGTATTTATATATCTATAAATAACATATAATAGATATAAATAATATATCTATACTCAATAGAATTGAAGTCCTAGGTTTATTTTATGCAACTGCTTGAGTGGAAAGTGTTTTGGATTATATATGGGGTAAAAGCCATAAAAACTTGGGTTCTGGTGTTCTTTTTGATGTTGAGTTACCTTAATAATTTTTTGCACTTACATAGTACATGGCAAATATTTTTAATTTAAGTTTCACAGAGTCCCTGTGATGTACAGAGGTGTAAATTATCTCAGTCTTTCAAGTGGGAGAATTGATACTCATAGAGATTATGCTCTTCAATAAAACAAGTTCAGAAAGAGGGTGAGAACCCACTTCACTTTGTTCTTCTTGCTGACCCTAATCTGCCAGAGTACTGCATAAAGACTTAGCTCCTAAGCCTGGCATATGGCATTAGTGACACTTTCTGATCTATAGCTGGACTGTGCTGAACTCTGTACCAGGGAGATAGGGAAGATACACACCTGTGGCATCTGTCTTCTCTGGAAGGTACCACTGGCCTGCTTTGAATACTTAGGAAATTCTGTGTAGAAAAATATGGGCAATTCCAACTCATCAGAAGGCAACAGAATGATATTTTAACAGACACTGGAACTCTAAGAGAGTTTGCCACAAACACAGTTGAAGAGGTTGCAGAGCAGGTACTAAATTTACTCTGCAGAAGGACATGGGGCTCTGGTATTTATTCACTGCATGAGTCTCATGCACCCACTTGCCCTTTTTGAGCCTCAGATTTCTGCTTACATGTTTTCAATTTCCTTTAAATTACTCTGTCGTGCCAAAACATAGGAGTTGAGCATAGGAAATCCTGGATTTTATTGTGGCATTTTGTGGCATTCAGATTAATCTGAGTGAATTTCTTGTGTAGAAGCTTTGTACTAAGGCTTTTCAGTTATTTGTTTGATATTCCTGAGAAGTGCCAAGCTGCCAGAATCAGGAGACAACAGGCAACAGGATATGACATGAATGTCAACCAATTTTTACTGCCAACATCTCTGTTAGTGGAGGTGTCTGTGGCCAGCAGTGGAGTGTGGCCAGTGTTAAGGAGGGACAACATCTGAGCACTGTCTGCGCTTACCAACTCATTTACTGTGAAGTTTTTCATTCCTGCATTTGATTCAAAAGCGCTGTGGAGCACAAAGAAAGAAGCAACTATCATTACTTTTCAGACAGGACCTGAGAGACAGCTATAGAGCAAGCATAATGGTATCTCTAATTTATCTTAGGCTGCATCAGCCTGTAAAAGTGCCCAGAGTGCAGCATGAGAAAGTTATGTGTCCTTCTCTCCTAGTGTATATGAGACCTATATGTGAGGCTTTCCCCTAGAACCTCAAATAGCCCTTTGGTTTCTGTGTAGAAATGGTATGATACCAAAACATGCTATCCCTTTGTCATTTTTCTCCTCCTTAGCAGCTGGTGCAGTGCTGTGGTTTCAGCTTTAGTCTGAGAACAACACTGATAACACCAATGTTTCAAGTTGTTGCTAAGTAATATTTACTCTAACTGAGGACTTTTCAGTCTCATGCTCTGACAGTGAGGATGGGCACAAGAAGCCAGGAGGAAGCAGAGCCAGGACGCCTGACCCAAACTAGCCAATGGGGTATTCCATACCACAGCACGTCATGTCTAGTGTATAAACTGGAGAGAGTTACCTGGAAGGCCCAGATCACTGCTGGGGTCATGCTGGATATCAGTTAGCAGGTGGTGAGCAATTGTATTCTCTCCCCTTGTAATGTTAGCTGTGAAACCTTGTGGGTAAAAACAGAGAAAAGGTAAAAGGTGGTGGTGTGGAGAGATTAATTAGGCAGAATATTTTGCAAAAATCGTTGATAAAGAAATGTTTGTGTTTCACATCATTAAATGAGTTAGAATTGATTATGTAAACATAGCAGCACACATGGAAGAAAGGCTAGCCTGCTTTGCTGCAACAAATACAGTAAGAGTATGGTTGGATTTGCATTTTTTACTCCTGGTGTAATTTTGGACAAACTAAGACAAAACTTTCCATCTGCCTGTCTTTCTTTATGTCCTGGGTTCAGCAGTAGCAGTCATTTTTCTCCTTCTTTTTACCTGGTGAAGTGCTGTGGTTTCAGCTTTAGTCTGAGAATAATGCTGACAATACCTATGGTTTTAGTTGTTGCTAATTGATGCTTACCCTGACCAAGGACTTTCTGAGTCTCATGCTCTGCCAGGAAGGAGGGAAAGTCGGGAGGAAGCCGGGAGGAAGCCAGGAGGAAGCAGAGACAGGACACCTGACCCAAACTAGCCAAAGAGGTATTCCATACCACAGCACATCATGCCCACTATATAAAGTGGGGGAGTTACCCGGAAGGGTTAGATCACTGCTCGGGTCTGGCTGGGTATCGGTCTGCAGGTGGCAAGCGGTTGTATTCTCTTCCCTTGTTATTTCCCTTATCATTATTATTATTGGTGGTAGCAGTAGCAGTTTTGTGTTATACCTTAGTTACTGGACTGTTCTTATCTCAACCCATGTCAGTAACATTCTTTCGATTCTCCTTCCCATCCCTCCGGAAGCAGGGGGAGGAAGTAGGGGGGAGTGAGCGAGCTATTGCATGGTTCTGGATTGCTGGCTGGGCTTAAACCACGACACTATAAACGTTTATTTTTTGCACTCCAGACTGCTTTGTCTTGCTCTCTTCCGGCCTATTCCCTGATGCTTTCCAAGGTGATCTTTTGTGAGATGGCTAATCCAATTTTTTAACCATGCTTTTATGATCCCACTTCCCCCTCCCTTTCCAAAGGATTGAAAGAAATGTGTTTTGCTCAGAGAGACCAAATAATTAAGTATGATTAAAATTAAGGTCTGTGTGGTGCTTCTGGGGGCTCCAACTCTCAAAATGCTGTCAAAAGCAGCTTCTGGGATCTTACAGCCACCTAAGTTTTTTCAGGCTAGCTAACATTTGTAACGTAATCCCTGCTTCTGCAAGCAAAAAGTGTGAACCTACTAAATGAAAATGCAATTAATAAGAAGATATATAAAAAAAGAGAATTTCTGTGTGGATATGTACACACTGTTTCCTGAATTCTGTAATGTGATTTTTTACCATCTCTGCCAGAAAACACAGCATTCAATATTACTTTTGTCCTGGGAGTCTTCTAAAGGAAACTAAAGATGTGGTGAGGCTGGGATGTTTATACAGAAGACTAGTTTTTTTAGGGGAATGTGGAAGGTAAACTTCACATGTCATCAAGACAACTGGGGTTACCAGGTGAAAATTAAAGAAATTGTTATCATGTAACAGAACCAGTGATGGAGGAGTTAGAGCGCAGTGGAGTCAGTCCTGGAAAATGCCTGAGAGAGCAACAAGAGAGCTATTTCCAGGAGCAGTGGATGCGTGTTGCTCTGGTCCTGTGTCTCTGATCAGATTTGTGATGGGGCTACTCTGTGTTTGAGACATAGCACTGTACTTTAACGTGTGGATGTACCTTCTTCTTGGCAATTTTTAATAAAATTCAACTTGGTATATTTGTATTATACAACAGTTACTGGACTGCTCTTATCTCAATCCAGCGTAGTTACATTCTTTCAAGTCTCCTCCACTTCCTTCCAGGAGTTGGTGGAGGAGAAGGAGGAAAGAATATGGAATCTGTCAAAATTAGTAGAACACCTACTTAGACAAGGTATGCCGTCATCCTGGCAATACCAGAGGGATAATTCGCTGCAGCATGCTGGGGCTTGGTCTGTGCCTATAAGGCCCTGTTCTGTAAAAAGCAGGAAAAGGATGCCTTAGATCTGATGGCAAAGCAGCAGACAACACAGCTCCCCAAACCCCAATCACAGTAGCTTCACCAACACCAGTGACAAGCACTGCAGGTACTCAAATCCTGACCATAACAGACAAAGC
The DNA here is from genome assembly GCA_028858755.1 of Ara ararauna. Lineage (NCBI taxonomy): Eukaryota > Metazoa > Chordata > Aves > Psittaciformes > Psittacidae > Ara > Ara ararauna. The sequence goes on from CM054410.1 coordinate 54,498,088, forward strand.
ATCTACTCCAACTGCAAGCACAGCAGCTACAACAACCCCAGTGACAAGCACAGCAGCTACTCAAAGCCCAACAGCAACAGACAATGCAGCTACTCAACCCTTAAGCACAGCAGCTGCACCAACCCTGACAACAGACACTGCAGCCACTCCAACCCCAGTGACAGACACTGGGGATAAACAAAGGACCAATCTGTACCAATATCAGTTGCCCCTATAAGCAAGGGAAAAAGCAAACAACAGCCACAAAGGGAAACCCATGTAGTGAAGAAAGATGAAGACTGAATGTGTGCACTAGAGGGGAAACTATCTGAACGGGAGTTATTACTACAGGAATCAGGGGAAGAGGAAGAGGTAACTTCTCAATCCTGGACCTTGATGGAGCTGTGGAATATGCAAAAAGATTTCACCTGTCGTCCAGGGGAGCACATTGTCATCTGGTTGCTCCAATACTACTACAATGGGACCAATGGTCACAAACTAGAAGGTAGGGAAGCCAAGCAGTTGGGATCATTTGCTTGGGAAGGAGGAATTGACAAAGAGATTGAAAAAGAGAAATGAGGCAGTTCTTGGCAGCTGTGGAGGAAAAGTATGCCCACAAGAACAATGTTATGTGTCACTCAGCCAAGTGGACCACAATAGAGAGAGGCATCTAGTTCCTGAGGGAATCAGACATTCTAGAGATGATCCGTCATAGGCCGGATGCCAGGAATGCACCCATATATCCAGATGAAGTTGAATGTACATGACCCATGTGGCAGAAACATATACAGAGTGCCTCATCATCATATGCCCAGTCATTGGCACCAATGACCTGGAGTGAGGCAGCACCACCAACAGTAGATGAAGTGAGTCGTCAGCTCCAAGAGTCAGAAGACAATCACACTCCTATGATTTCAGCTGTGGAAAAACTCCTGATACAAGACTTAAAACACCAAAGAGACAATCTATCCGATCTATCCAGCTCCTCACGTGTACCAACCTGGGTCACAGTTATTAACAGAAGGTGCTCTGCTTCCCAAAAGAGAAGTTATAGGAGGTACACGCCAGGGGCCACTTTATGGTTTTACCTGAAGGATCACAGAGAAGACATGAGAAAGTGGGAGAGAAAACCTTCCTCAGCTCTGGAGGAATGGATATGTGAATTGAAGAGGAAAACACAGTCAAGGATGATCCTCTCAAGAAAGTCACTGCTCCAGTTTTTGGTGAGCAGCTTCTCAGATGGAGTGGAAGATCTGATCTTACTCCAACTCTTGTGATAAGAAATACTAATCCCTTTCTACAAGACATAAGTGGAGAATCTTATGATCACTATTAGAGGGGCCCTACCTCCAGCCAGGTGGAGGAGAGGTACAATTGGGTTTACTGGACTGTGTGGATCAGATGGCCTGGCACATCAGTCCCATCGGAGTATAAGGCTCTAGCAGATACCAGCGCACAGTGTACCCTGATGCCATCAAGCTGTCAAGGGGTGGAACCCATTTGTCTTTCTGGAGTGACAGGAGGATCCCAAGAGTTGACTGTACTGGAGGCTGAAATCAGCCTGACTGGGAGGAAGTGGCAAAAGCACCCCAGTGTGACTGGTCCAGAGGCTCCATGCATTCTTGGCATAGAGTATCTCAGGAGAGGGTACTTCAAAGACCCAAGAGGGTACCAATGGGCTTTTGGTATTGCTGCCTTGGAGAAGGAGGAAATTATGCAGGTGAACACCTTGCCTGGTCTCTCAGAGGATCCTTCTGTTGTGGGGTTGCTGAAGGTCGGAATAAAACAAGTGCCAATTGCAACCACAACAGTGCACTGGCAGCAAAACCGCACCAATCAAGACTCCCTGATTCCCATCCATAAGCTGATCCGTAGACTGGAGAGCCAAGGAGTGATCAGTAGGACCCACTCACCCTTTAATAGCCCCATATGGCCAGTGCAAAAGTCTAATGGAGAGTGGAGACTAACAGTAGACTATCATGACCTGAACGAAGTCCCATCACCATTGAGTGCTGCTGTACTGGACATGGTAGAATATGAACTGGCTTCAAAGGCAGCCAAGTGGTATGCCACGACTGATATTGCCAGTGCATTTTTCTCAATTCCCTTGGCAGCAGAGTGCAGGCCACAGTTCACTTTGACTTGGAGGGGCATCAAGTACACTTGGACCTGATTGCCCCAGCGGTAGAAACACAGCACTACCATCTGCCTTGGACTGATCCAGACTGCACTGGAACAGGAGCAATCTTCAGAACACCTGCAATACACTGATAACGTTATTGTGTGGGGCGATACAGCTGAAGAAGTCTTTGAGAAAGGGAGGAAAATAATCCAAATCCTGCGAAAAGCTGGTTTTGCCATAAAAAGGAGTAAGGTCAAGGGACCTGCACAGGAGATTCAATTTTTGGGATAAAATAGCAAAATGGACATCGCCAGATCCCCACAGATGTGATCAACAAGATAACAGCAATGTCTCCACCAACTAATAAGAAAGAAACACAAGCTTCCTTGGGTCTTGTGGGGTTCTGAAGAATACACATCCTGAATTACAGTTTCATTGTAAGCCCTCTCTATCACATGACCCAGAAGGAGAATGATTTCAAATGGGGCCCTGAGCAACAACAAGCCTTTGAGCAAATTAAACAAGAGATAGTTCATGCAGTAGCCCTTGGACCAGCCTGGACTGGGCCAGATGTGAGAAATGCACTCTATACTGCAGCTGGGGAGAATGGTCCTACCTGGAGCCTCTGGCAGAAGGCTCCAGGGGAGACTTGAGGTCAACCCTTGGCTTTTGGAGTTGGGGAAACGGAGGATCTGAGGCCAGCTACACTCTGACTGAAAAAGAGATACTGGCAGCCTATGAAGGGGTTTTGAGCTGCTTCAGAAGTGACTGGCACTGAAGCACAGCTTGTCCTGGCACCCCACTTGCACACGCTGGGCTGGATGTTCAAAGGGAGGGTCTCCTCTACAAACCATGCAACCGATGCTACATGGAGTAAGTGGGCTTCACTAATTACACAATGGTTAAACCCTGTCTGGTATGGAGGACGATGGCTGAAGTATAAATATGGGGAGACCTGGCAGGTTGGTTATATCACACTCCCACCAACTCTCCAAGGCAAGTACCATGTGCTTCCTACGGTGGAAGCAACCACTGGATGGCTGGAAACTTACGCTCTGCCCCAAGCCACTGCCCAGTCAGACATTTACCGCATGCTTCAAGGTACTGAGGCTGGTTTTAGGGTATGACACAACTCCCCTTACCAAACAGCTATAGTAATATTAACTAAACATGACTAAACCTAGACAAGAGAAATAATTAAAAATTTAAGGCAACACAGCCAAAGTCTTATATCATACAACTGCCCCCAGCTGAGTTCAGATTTCTTTAAGTATTAAATCCTTTACCTGAGAGACTGCCTTTCTTCGGGGGCGTTTTGAATTTCATAGATACTGCTCACATCTTCATCACTTCCAATTCAACCTTTTTTCTTGAACTGGTTGCTGTTTAGTTTCTGCGTTTTATGCAGCTCCATCTCAAATTAGCATTCTCTGCTCATATAATTACTTCCAGCACCCTAATGTAATGGGTGAAGTTCATTACTGCAGGTACCACCATAAATCAAACATTATGTCCTACCAGTTTCCAAGAAAGTTCCAAATGCAGAAACATGCATTTTAAAAAGTTCCTTCAAGATGCTTAAAATGTATTGTATGAAAAAATGGGGCACAGTTTGAGAAGATTGCCACAGTGTTGCAATACATCAGGAAAGAAAGGGAGAAAAAGAGGGAAGGAGAGAAGAGGGGAGAACATGCTAGGTTAACTGAAAAACAAACAAAATGCCAGAACACTTAATAAATACATAAACTACCTCTGAGGTCTCCTGTTAAAAGGTTGTAGAGTAAGAAGTGTGTTGAAAACCAAGTTCTGGAGCTGTATCTGAACAAACTCCATCACTCTCGTTTTCTCTTGATATGCGTTCCAGAATTCGGGGTATTCCAGGTTGAGAGATAGGTGAGACACAATAGATAAAAAAAAACAACTAGTTTATTGTTATAGGAAAAAATAGGGAGGAAGAGCCAGTAAAGGGTTAAAGAAACAGTGATGGATATTTTTGGTGAGTGTTTATCTTATCAACCCCAAAGACTGACGATCAGGAAACCAGTTGTGATGCGAGGTTGCAGGCTCAACCTTAGCGGGCGTCCCCGTGGAAGCAACAGTGACCTGGCTAGTACGAGGTTTTGCCTCTCGATGTTGCATGAGGCTAGGGCTTTTATGTTAGTGAAAGTGCACACACATTCTGACATAGGGGCCAGTTATTACAAAAGGGTCTTTGTTCGGGGATTTTCCAAGTGGACTTCAGGACTTTTAGGGGATTTTTGGGGAGGAGCCACCACAAACTATTACCTCATGTGCCTTGCAACTGGTATGAGACTCCCTTTTGCTGACAGTGGTGTTAACTCCCCTATTTTCAAGGTTATGTTCCCACAACCTGTGCCAAACAGTACTTTTCTATCATTGTGTGTTTCACTACAGACCATTATCTATTGTCACTGACACAATACGTGATGGTGTGAATACTACAATTTGTCAAGATCATGAAGGACACACTCCCTTAAGAGCAAAGATTTAGTCTGCAAGAACAAAAAAACCTAAAATGACCTCCACTCTTTAAAGGACAATTTCCTCTTATTCATAATTTATTAACTAGCAATACAGTGTTCAAACTCTGGAAAAATCAGAAAAGATCTGTCTTCCTGCTTTCCAAAACAACTCTAGTATTACAGAATTTCATAGGTTGAAGTTATTAGTCAAAACAACTTTTTTTGGCCTATTTTGGTGAAACTCTCAATAAAAATCAAGACATTGCATTCTTTTTTTCTCCAAGCCAGTCATTTTGGAAACTGTTGGTGGCAGGCACTGAATCCACCCTTCAGATGTAAGCACTCTTAGTTACATGGACTTAGTATATGACCTATTCAAAAGCAATGTGTGGAAAACATTCTTCCAAGCCATTGGCTGCTAATGAAATATCGGCTCTTCTACATTAAGTTATATCATATTATGGTGTTGCTTCACCTCTTCACAAAATAATTCTCCACTGAGAGATCAAGGATGCTGCCAATCCTTTACCCTTTAATCAAATCTGAATGCTCAAATGTTTTATCTGGCTTCTACTTGCAGTTTGGCCTTGCAAAATATCCTATTTAACTCCTGTGTGGTTTCTGTAAAGTCTGACAGGATGTCTTGGCATGATTACAGCTCATATATATGCTCAGATTATTACTGCAGTATTATAAACTATAAAAAAGTGTTGTCAACTGGGAATTAGCAAACCACCTCAGATAAAATAACTGTAATCCTGCACCTTCATTAAAACTGGATTCAAACTGTGTTTATCAAAAAGTAGGAAGCATGGGCTTGCAGCTAATGCCTCAGCTATATGATGAAGGCTCTGGTTCCTGGTAGTCTTAAAGATTTGAGGCTTGATCTGGAGCTGTGCCTCTTAGAGCCCTGAGATTGCAAGTGCTTGCTGATAAAGTATCTAGTCATATTTGCAAAAGTTTCTCAAAAGGTCCTTGCATATCACTGACTTTTAATATGATGCAAGCATGAAAACTGCATATATATACATATTATATATATATATATATATATGCACCTCTAAAGACCTGTATGCCTTGGAAATGTTGAAAATTGTGTGTTCTCACCAGTTTTCAGCTGTACATTTGGGATAGCATTGCCCTTCATCACAGTGTTCAGAAGATTTTACCCGAAAGCCACACTGGTGGTCAGGATGGCTTGTGGTATTAAGGTCATAAGACATGGCCTCTCCAAACGCCATCCTCCAGCAAAAGTGTAGAAAAGACTTCAGTACAAAGTAGTTAGTTTTTTCATTATTCTGGCTGAGAAATTTCTGGCACTACTTCTGTGAGAATTGCTGCAAAAGGAAAGGGATATGGCTAGGAAATACTTTATTTTTTCTCCTTTTAATACTAACCATCTTCTTTCCTAGATCAAACACGGTAGTAATAAAGTGTACTTCTCCCCTGTGACCCCCTCCTCAGAATACGCACCCATGAAGATCCTGGATTAACTTCTTTTATAGAAGTCAAAATCCATCAGCCCATAAAGCAAATAGTTCAAACACAATTACTACTACACTGTTTGTGAAAAAATGCAAGGTTGTTTCAGAAATTCATGTACGCCAGGGGACCCTTCAGGTAAGGGCAATCCATGCATCACATGAGAGACAACACTTCTCTGCAGCATCACACAAAATGGACTGTCATGAAGGTAGCTGTTGAAGACTAATGAACTAAATGGTGAAGAGAATGATAATATGACCTCCCAAAAGGTCTGAAAGAGAAATTAAAAGCACCTGAGCCAATGCTGTGGGTTGACTGAAAAAGCAGAAACCCAAACAAAGCTCAAAAGGCACTTTTAATTTTGGACCTTCCTTTAGGGTTTGTCAAAGAACTGAAGGAAGAATAAGGACAGGGATATCATGTAAAAGCAAAATTGAAATTTTTAAGAGAAAATTCTAATTTTTACTGAATTTTGTTTTGAAATTATAAAAGTGAAAACCTCATTAATTTTTCCCTGTTGGACACGTAGATACGATTATTTTAATAATCCACAAATTTCACTGCTTTTCCAGTATAAACAATGGGTAGTTTCTCTCTTCATTAACATCAGTGAAGAGAAGTAGCATTAGTAGTAATAGAGTCTGATGAGTAATTGTTATACACTGATTACCTAAGACTGAAGTATTCTAAAATTCTTAAGGAGAATCAGCAGAGTTGTCCTTAATGCATCTCTTTTTTCAAGAGGAATCTGCAGTTCTGTGGTAAAGGCAACTCAATCAGAATGCTCCTCTATTCTTTTTGTAATGAAGGCACAGCATTCAAAACCAAATTCAACTTTTAATTCCACACTAAAAGTGTGGTTTCCATGACAGGCAATTCTCAGTTAATTTCAAAGGTGAGAATTCAGTTAGCAGAAAGTGATACATAGATGTAGGTTTTACTTGTGCCTGTTCTAGACCCCATCACAAAACCCACATCCAGGTAATATTCTAAAGCTCCATCTCTTTATGGAAGATATTCTTCAAATGGGGGCAGATCTGTTGTGTTCAAATGCTAGAGCTTCTTGTTACACTAATAACTTCTGAAAAGATTATGGAAGGCTATATATATATCAAACTGCTAACATCATTTGAAAACTCTGGAGTGAAAGAGATGAGCTAGGTAACTTTTCTATATGGAGAATTCTATTTTTGCGGAACTGGGAGTCCCTCAGCTTTAGCATACCTTTTGCTAGCAAGAATAAAAGGAAACACCATGGTGGCTTTCCCCAATTTTAAAGCCTGATTGTGAGTTCTCAGCAAGATAAAACAAGAATAAGTCAGATCTACATTTACAAACATTAAAAATTGATATGTATAGTTTTGGGGAAGGTTCTGTAGGTCTCTCATCAACTGCTTTCTGTATTTGGCACTGATCACCTGAGCTCTGCATAACACAAGTGACTCTTTGTTGGCATGTAGTTTTATGTTTTAATAGTTTTCAAAATCTTTCCGCCCATAATCCAGTCTGGATTTGCTTTTTATTTAAAAAGGTAAGTTCATCTTTCTTGGTAAACATATTACATTGTTTTGATTTTGTTAACTGTATTTGAATACTTGTCTTTACAGTACCTTGCAGGATATAAATATTCAAGAGATCTTCTCCCACTAAGTAATTTCAATTAATCAATCTTTCACATCATAATCAGAAAACGTGTTTGTATTTTTTTAACAGGAAATGGACAGAGTCCCAGAAATCCATTGCCTGACAGAATATAAACTTCCCACTGTTCAGAGAAGAAATCCTGCAGGATTTACTATCAATGCTACAATCAGGTTGCAATAAATGTTACTTTGAATTAGACGTGCTTTAATTTACCATGGCTTTTGCATCTCTAGGCACCCTGTTGGACTTCTGCTGATAATATTGACTGGAGTACATAGTGCTTTTCTTACTCATTAATGGCCCTACTCAACAGAAATTTAATTTCCACAGCTGCCAAGTACTGCAAGCTCCTCAGGCTGTGTACCCACAGAGCCTACTCCTCATGCCACTGATGGAATTTCCTTTCCAAACAGAGCTTTCTCCACGGCTGTTGAACCATCTCAAATGGCCTTCAACAGCTCACTCATCTAGATCCAAAGAGAAAATACTTATCCAGGTAGTGGACGGAACTGTTTCTGGAAGTGTTAATGCACCTCTCCCTTTCAAAAAGTATCCTCTGAACATTACAGGGCTTTCCAAATATTTCAAATCACAAGTGTGCTATGAATCTGGCATGGAAATACTTAATTAAACTCTATGAAATTTGATGAGAGGAGACATTTTTATTGAGCTGAAAACAAGTAACAGGAAAGCATGCATTTCCAATGCTTTCACATTTTTATTTTGTCAAAGCATATCCAAATTTGGTTCTTAATTTTTCCACAGAATGTTTCTCAGAATATAGGATTCCTACTTTCCTAGGAAGTCTCCTGAACTCACTAAAAGCTGAAGATGTTCTCACAGCCACTTCATTTCCACAGCCATTTTATGTTAGATGATCAATGTGCTGACATGGAACCAAAATTGGAACCTGTACACTAGAACTTCAGATTATGCCAATGATTTCTGCTAAATATAGGAGCTTAACATATTGTTTCTCAAGTAACATAATCCTGACTAAAATTATTAAAACTGAAAAAAAAAGCCTTTTAATATAGCACTTGTCAAAGCCCTAGAATTTCTGTACATGTTGCTCTTCATGTCTTTCTTACTTTGTCAGTCAATCAGCTTATGTTGGGGTTGCAGAAAGACACGAAACATCAGCTGGGCATCATGACTTACAGACGTAGAAAACTATGATTAAAGCAGCACCACCAAGAAAGCCTTTTCTGCCTTTGCCACCTGTTTTCCGCCTGAAAAGAAATCTTGGGCTACACCTAAACAGTTCTCAAATTGTTGGTCTTTTACAGCTCCTGCCTATCACAAGAAGGGAGGACCTACAGTAAAAGTGGTTTATTTCTATGCTAATAATTAGCAGGGAAAGCCCATTTTTTTTCTCTAAGTACCATGGTCTCAGTATTATCAAAACAGCATGCAGTGTTCCTATTTATCTTTGAAATGAAAAATTGACTGAATTTATACAGTTTTAACCTGTTGCCAGTCTGATTTTCTTTTTATAACAGGTATATACAAAATTCTAATGAATTTCTAAATTCATGCCAGGAATGAACATTTACATAATCACAACATTAAAATTAGTGTCTATAGATTAAAAACTCAAAGTTACAAAACATAAGAAACTAAATACAAGACAAATACACCAAATAAGCTGATTCTTTGCCAGTATGAAAATCCATTATATTCAGTGTGACTTCTTGTAAGCTCCATGACTAATCTCTTACATTTCCATAATCTACACCAATGTTAGTCTGCAGATCATGGACAGCATGACTTTACAAATGGCCTTTGTAATTTCATGAATAAAAGGTTAGCAGCACTGGGTATACTTATTTTATTCATGTATAACAGAAATCAATATAATTTAACAGAAATTGCTACTAAGGTTCATGTTAACTGAATATCCATATACTTTTTTTTTTTATGTTGTATTTTAATCTTTCCAGGGTAAGCCCTACATATCAGTCTTCCATATTAAACAAAGAAGTATAACTAAGACTAAGACAGTGAATTCAGCTGTAACAAAATAAAGAATGGACTATCCACCATCATATGTTTCAGTCAGGTAGTCCTTTGTGAGTATCAGAAGAGAAACATACCTTTGTCATTTTCATGACATTTTATTGTGCAGGACCTGGCACAATAGAATCTCTATCACATATGTCTATAAAGATAGCACTTTCGCTATTGATAGTAAGTGTTCATGCTTCTAATTCCCCACTCTCAGATGGGGTCATAGAACATACTGTACTGTACAGAGACTAGCTGATCTTTGTACTGGACTATAAAATCACAGAATCATAGTATATGTCAAGCTGGAAGATAGCCATAGATGTCATTGAGTCCAACTCCTTGCTACTCACATGAAAACCCAAAACTAAACCATGTGACAAAGAGTGTAATCCAGACGCTTCTTGAACTGTCACATTTGGTGCCACGACACTTCCCTGGGAGCCAGTTCCAGTGAGCAACCACCCTCTCAGTGAAGAACCTTCCTCCCTGTAAGGCATCTCCATCCTCCATCCTAATTCAGTATCATCAACAAAAACTATTTAGTATACATTCAATTCCTGCATTCAGATCACTTATAAAAATATTAAAGAGCACTGACCTTAAAACTGAGCTCTGCAGAACTGTTATTAACTGTTTCTCAACTTTTCCATAGACTTCAGTTTCTCTTAGCTTCTTTTTAGGTTGTTTTCTTGCTTTTGTGATTTAAAAAAAAAAAATTAAAATTAAGCATTTCTGAAACATTTTCAGATTATGAACAAAGTTACATAAAATAGTTTTAGTTGGAAAGAATTCTGAATCTTTGGGATAAAATTTTAAGAAAAAACGAATGCTCAAAAAATGGTCACTTTTCTACTCAAAGGCCTCTTTAAATTAAGTCCACTTGCACTGTATGTTTTGCATAAAATAAAGAAAACAAGGTGAAAAAGTTTTAGTTCATGCTTTTGTGTCAAATAAGGACCTGACAAATGTGTCTCTAAAAATGATCTGAAAGACTGCCAGCAATGAAAAATCTCTAATATCCCCCAAGTAATGTATTCCACTGCTTCACCATCCTCACCATTGGAAAAGATTTTTGCTGATTTCTACCTTGACCTTTCTTCCTTCTTGCAATCTGAACTCATCAGTACTCTCCCCTCCACAGAAGAGAGAATTAGTCATTCTTTTCCTTTTGGCCAGAACCCTTTTAATTTCATAAATAATTGCTTCTCAGTGGTTTCCCAACCCTTCCTTTTAGATAAACATTTGCAGGCATTTCAAACTTTTTTCTCACAGGTCACGTCTGCTAGAGCACTGTTCTTTTCTGGTTTCATCTCAATTTACCTATGACTCTCCTTGAAAACCCTAAACCAGATGTTTCTCTGGTAAGAGCTCAAATGTACTAGTCAAGAAGCAATACTGCGCCCTGTTCATGCTCCCCTTCCTATGAGTTAATACCCAACATTTCCTTAAGGGCACTCACCCTGTATTTCTGGAGTTCCTATGTCAACATGTTAGCTTTCAGCTCTTGAGTTCCATCTTATTTTTTCCCCCAGATTATCTTTATAGCTTTTTTTTTTCCCCCTACAGTTAGTCACCTCCAAACGTAAGTAAGAAGAGCTTTCATTTTCCATAAGATCTGAATGGCCTTAGACCCACCCTAATGGAACCACAATAGATACATATCCTGATTTCAACAGTGAATTTGTAGGAATAGACTCTCTAAATGCTGCTAATTAGTACTGCAATATTTTCAATCTTACGCAGTATTTTCAATTTTTCAGACACAAAGATGTGTTTTCCTAGCTACTCTTTCAGGCTGCCTTATTAATCAGTCAAAAGCTGGTCATATTTAATGTATCTCCTGTATCCAAACTCCTTTTCACCCTGCTATGATTTCTTTTTACTTATTTTGTTCTCAATAAATCCAGGTCAGTTACTATTCTTTTCACTGTTATTTTTCAAATACTCAGAATTCGGGGAACTGAAGTAGATTCTACTTCTAGGATTTCTAGATTCCACTTCAAGGATTTCTAGTAGATGCAGTTCTGGTAGATCCACTTCTTGGAATTTTCTGTCCCTGTTTGTGTGTAAAAATTAATAGTAGGCACTACATTTGCCATTTTTCTAGCACTCCTGTTCCACAGCTGTCCTCCATCGTTTCTCAAAGGTGAATTCTAACCATTCTGAAATTGCTTCAGCAAGGTCACTAAGCATACTATTATGAAGTTTATCAGAACAGACAATTTGAAACCAACTAATTTCTTTAAGTGCTCTCTAATCTGCTCTTTCTGCAGTTCAGATTGAACCTTTTGTCGTTGGTATTAACTGTGTCAGCCATCTGCTCCTGACTGTTTTGTGAAGACTAAATGCAACAAGGACATCATTTAATGATTTTCATTTTGCATAGCAAAAGATTTTCCTTTTCCCTTCAACTTCCTTTTACTAATAATAGACTTGAAGAATTTACAATTAACTTTTTACCCTTGATATTTTCTTCTACTTAACCTCATTCTGTGCTTTGACTTTCTGACTTTGTTAGCAAATTATACCTCTCTTCAGCTTTATTTACTCTATCTGTCCTGTGGCTGTAATCTGTAGCTCCTTTTTCATGAGGCTTTCTTCCCATGTAGTCTTGAATAACAATTCTGAGAGTTCATTGAAATATGCTTTCTAGAAGTTCATGATCTTTATTTTGCTTTCTCCCTTCCTCTCTTCCCAAGGATCACAAAAATCTTCTTTCAGTTCACAGCCTCAGGCACTTCCAGATATGATTGCCCTGTCTTTCTACATTCTGCCTCCACCTTCTTTAGCAAAATAAAGAAGAACCTGCCAATTCCTGTATTTTGTTGGGCAGTCTGGGTCTTTACTTGGATTCATTAAGATCTTCCATTGGACACTAAAATTTTTAAATGGTGCTTTCTATGTTGTGTTTTGAGTTTGTTATCTGATTTATCTACACTTCTACCATGCAACTCCACACCTTTTATCATGGATTTTGAACAACCCTAACTACGTATGTACTGAAAACATCAGGGCAAGCATGGTGTGTCCTTCATATTCAAGATTACATCTTTTTTTTTTTCCTGAGCAAATTATACACTTGTATATGGCATTCCAGTAATGAGTAATTTCACAAAACCTGTTATACTAGTTCAATGATGTTCCTGACTGTGCATTAAGACTCACAACTTCCTCTGATTATAGTCCACAGTGTTTCATTTATGTGCTGACATGCAAGATGTTATTTTTATTAGTTTTCATGAACTAACTCAATTTTGTAATCTTGTCTAGAAGACTGTTTATGATCATTCATGGTTTCTTCTCACATCCTGCTTCTTGATATCCACTGAGGCAGTCAAAGTGCAGAAGCTCCTTCTCCCTCTTTTTAGGTAAATTCATTCTCATCCAGTAGCCCATGAAATATCCATGGAAAATATTTAATACTTATTTTTTTGAAAATGCCAATGCAGTCAACACAACTCAAAGATCTGAGTTCAAATTACATAGTGTTTGAGGGGCCTTTCTCTGTTTAATTTTTTAAACAAAGTCAAAAAAACTGAAAGAAAGAAATGTCTGCCTTTCAAGAAGTGGATATTGAACATTATTTCTCTATTCAATTACCCAAAGTTCCTCCAAAAGCTAATGTCTTTTTTTTTTCTACAGTTAGCAAAATCTGAGTGATCTTCCTCTTTGATTGAGTGATCTTCCACTCTTTGACTGAGATTCCTCTTCGATAATCCAATCTGCCTATTATTCCATAGCTGCCTATTTCAAGACTTGCTGAAAATAGGTTAGACCAGTTTTGTTCCATATCCTGAATGTGCAAGGTCCAGGCAAACCTTGTATGTCAGCAAAGGGAATTAGACCTGACATTAATTGCCACCAACTCTACAACAGCAAATGTTTCCTACCCCTGTTTACACTCTGTTGTCTCCCCCTTGGATGTTTTCCACATAGGCTGGCCATTGCTGCTCTTGACAGTTGGACACCATTCTGATATATTCAATGGTAAATCCAGAAAGGAATGTTACTAATAACACAAAATAATAGAATTAGATACTCAGTATTTTTAAAAAGGAAAGAGATCTTTTATTTCTTTTCTATCACAGGCCTTCAAGGGTTAATATCTTGCGCTGGGAAGAAGGAATAAAGCACAAAGAGCAATACATAAAACAGCTCATCAGACTTCTGAAAACACTCTCTTAAAACTAAATTGTCTAGTTTTGATGGTACATTTACAAGCTGGATTACGTCACAGATCTGCTCCAGTGCTCTCTTGGACAAAGACTTCTTTTCCTGTAACACCTGTTATAGCTTGCTCTTGAGAATGAACTGGCTTTAAAACTTTAATGAGAAAAAAGAAACCTTTTCAGTTTAGAATTTGTCAGCTACTGAGCCTGTATTTTCCAGGTACTGTTTGGCCTAACACAATATGTAAATATGGTTGAAAGAGGAATTCAGAAAAACAGGCTGCATTCAAGAGTCATAGGTACCAATATTGATGTTTTCTTCACTCTAGGTAAGCTAGAAAGAGATACACTAAATTACTTATATTTAGTTGTTACAGGAAGCATTGACATGTTTGGGGTTTAGTAAAATGTGTAGGTATGGTGTGCGTCATAGTAAACAATTCTTGTATACTTCCCTAGAAGTGTCAGAGGAGTTGGGATTTTGTAATTTGAATTACTGTATTGGAAGCTTTACCATACCCACTGTTATCTGAAGTAGTTTGCTTCTTATTCTTCGTTGTCATCCCTGTCATCCTTATCAAGTACCTTGAGCACCTCAGTAAAGTGGACATTGACATCTTTCCTGTGCTCTGCAAGGCCTTGAGATATTGGCTGATTTGATATGTGCCTTTCATGTGATTTATTGTAATCATATGCAGTACTCAAGAGTTTTATCTGTGTTTCCTGCAGTGTCAACTGCTTTTCATGCGACTATCCTGGTTTCTTCATCTGCTATTGGTTCATAGTGCACCTATCATCTCCCCCTACTGCCACTGGGATCTGGGTAGCTGTCAGCTAGGAGAAATGCCATCAGATGTTTGAGGCATTGGCCTTCGATGCAGTGGAGTTTCCTTGTGGACTACATATCAAAAGAATAGTACTTACGTACTCATCTGCTCACTACTCAACTTGTTCAGGGTCCTATCTTATAAATGATGAAGGTACAACAGGCACTTTGCTTGGGATGCAAGCCAGGCCCTTAGTGAAAAAATGGATGAAAAACACTGAAGAAGATCACTCAGAAAAGAATTGTGCAAATTGTTATGTCAGGGTCCTACCTAGTCAAGTACTCTGTATCCAACAGTCTCAGTAACCAGCTGCTTCAAATTTTGTTTAACTTCTCTTAAACTGAAATTACCCTTCAGCCTCACAACTTCTTACTTACATAAGTGTCAATGCAACCCACAGAATGAAATACAGAGATACCTAACAGGCAGCCCACTCTGGTCACCCAGGCTGAGAATGACTGCAAATGCCACACAGTTGATAATAAAGCAGTACCACACTGGAGAGTTTTTCTATTCCACCTGCACTATCAGTACAGGGGAATTTGTTCTGAAAAAGAAAGGTAAATTCCATAGATATTTGGATCATAGATATCAGCTCCCTATGCTCACTGCATCAACTCTTTACTTTTTGGAATACAGTGGACTTTCCAGTTAAAAATAGATTTCATCAACATCACACAGTATTAATCATAAGTCTTCTATCAGCTTTGTGCCAGTAAAATTAATTAGTTACTCTTAGCATTTAGAACTTCAAATGCATCTTTGTGAGATTATTAACTCTTCTTATGAAAAAAAAAAGTCATGGAATTTTAAAATCAGTTTATGTCCAAGATGTTTGCTTTCCCCGAGCATGGGATCTCTTTTTATGAGAACACTTTTAGCTAAAGACACTTCAAAACTTGCTTACCTTTTTTTAATAATAAAAAAAACCCCACAGGATGATTGACCTCCATGTAGTTCAAACTGAGCAAGGTAGATCTTGATAAAAAATATCAGTAAGTAGTAATTTATCAGTAGAAAACAGTACATATTATGACAGACCTTAGAGAATTGGGGAGAAGAATTTGTCCCCCACTTCGGGTTCAAATCTTTACCATGGAGTCTTTCAGGAAGGAGAAAATATTTCTCTTTGTTCTAGCTATCTCACTTTGTATTTTCCTTCCAGGAAAAAAACAACTGAAATACTAAGAGTTGTCAACTTCCCCCCGCCAAAAAAAAAAAAAAAAAAAAAATTTAGAGTGGTACTCATTGTGGTAGTCATCCTACTGTGGGTTGCTGTTAAAGAGTTTTCTTTTAAATACATTGTAATTTTGATGTCTACAGGAGATTTTGTAAAATCTCTTTGATATCCATTTTTAAAAAGAAGCAATCTTGTGGGAGCCTGAAAGTGTGAAGAGTTTTACTTCCACCCATTATACGATAATAGTATAATTTACTTTGTCAGCCCAAATCTCATTTAATAGATGCAATCTTCACATGTTGCCCTTCTTGTTTTGTCAAAATTACCAGTGTGAAATTAAAAGGGAAAGTGATGTCTCTGCACCAATAATTTGACATCTCATTGTACAGTGGTCCGGGTAAGTGACTAGGCCTGAATGGGCAACATGATCATGATGAGGTATCTTGCCATGTAGTTTGCATTCATACATTGCTTATCAGGCTCCAACATGTAAACAAACCATGTTACAATTAGATGTCAAATTACTGTTGTAATGACATTTTGCTTTCTAAAGAATTTTTCAACAAGAGCGAAACAGGAGAATAAAAACAAACCCACAATTCTTCAGGAGATTCGTAATTGCAGTGTTATACACATGCCTAAGCCCTCAGTCAGGGCACATCTGTGAGCTGCATTCTCTCAAATTTCTCATCTGACATCAGGCTTCACAATATCTCAGCTCTCTTTCTCCAGGCTGAATGATGGCAGGAGCTGTCATTCAATTTATCAACCCTTGAGATGCACAGCCAGTCATGGCAGTGAACAGATTCCCTCTGTGATAGAAGGATACCTTTGAAAGGATGCTGTGCTTCCAGGCAAGCAGAAAGCAGCAGTGACATGGTTAAGGGGACCAACACTTGGCAGAGGATGCAAAACTGGACAGTCACATCAGCATCCTTCTGAAAAGGCATACTTGAGAAGCACAAAGCAAGCGAACTTCTTCGAATTTACTCTCCTGGCTACTGCAGTGTCTCTGGACAATCCACTTCTTAATCTTGTCTTATGGTTTCTCCAAGAATAATGAAGATGAGGTCCAAAGGTACAGACAAATCCACCACGGATGGCACCCCAAGCTGCCAGTGAGGGATCACTGGAAATGTGCCTGGTAAACAGCCTTCACTGTCTTCCTGCCTTCCAACAGTGGAAGAAAGAGGAAGACAGTGAATAGTGATCATACTTTAAGAGAAAATAATTTACAAGTGTGGCTTTAGGCCCGTATTCATTCTCTCTGACTAAATGTTTAACAAAGTCATTAAATCATCCTAGCCTTCCTGTGGAGTCAATACAGGAAAACAGTGGACAGAATTACCTGCTAAATTAAAGATAGCCAAAGGCAAGTCACCTACTGTCAGCATCTGAGGCAAGAGGGAACTGATTGGACCAAAACCACTTACTACCTGCTTCAAGAAAGTCACACATTCTACTCAGTTTATTACTCAGTGATCTACACAATGATGAATTTAAGCATATTCTTACAGGCTTTCTTAGCCATCACCAGAAGTGGCTAGAAAGACATGAAACAATTTATTAACACTATGACTACTTCAGATACTTCTATGGAATTAACATGGACTAGGGTTAATGTAAAGGCTAAGGAACATTTTGTGCATTTGTAGACACTGTTCAAGCAAACATACCTCTAATTAATTGTGTTTTTTACTATGAAAACTTTGAATTTTACATTTGTAAAGTAAGCTATTTGTTCATAATCTTAACAGTATATTCCATAATTCCATATTATGTGTACATTAAGTGGAATACATGAGTACTCCTTTGGAGTCATGTGTATTTGTTTTGCACATTCATAAAACAAGTAGATTAGAACAGTAGCGAACTCAAAGGAACATTCAATGCAGGCTGTGTCTTGACACTATTATTTTTATTCAAATAAATCTGTTGGGGAAAGTTCTGCATAAGCAGCATTACATTAGAAAGCTATTTCAAGGTGAAGAAACAAATCTTTTTAGAAGTATGCAATGCCACAACAGAGAGAGTCAGATGACACCTTAAAATTCAGGAAAAATGGTAATCATTCATATAGAAATAATTTTCTCACAGTTGCTTTCTGGGAACTGAGATGAGCAGAATTCTTGCATACAGTTAGTGTAACCTTGGAAATGTCTCTGGGCGTTAATTATTATAAAGAGCAATTGCAAAAAGGACAAAGTGTGAGCACATATTTCTTTAAAAAGGGTGTCCTTAATCTTTTCACTTGAGCTGAATTTCATATTAACTTCCTTCCAGACTTTCTTTGCATTTGACAAAGAAAATTATCCTTTCTGACCTCCACTGTAGGTACTTAAAAAGGAAATAAAGAGTTTTGCCAATATGGCTACTCATTCTCCCGACTGAACGGTACCACTTCCTTCCACAGATCTTGCTACACCCCTCAGAGGAAGCACAATGGTTAGTCTCATAGCAACATTGCCATCTGGTGATAAAGCGTTTTCATTACACGACGAGCATATTAGGGCTTTACGAAAAGAAAACCAGCCAAGTTGGCTACATTACTCACCCATAGCTGAACACCTTTGAGTACTCAGTAGGCAAGACAAGAGATTACAGGAAAATGGGCAATGTCCCTTCAAAAAAAGATTTTCTGTATAAAGTTCATATCATCCACTATACAGAAACTGTCTTCTGTGATCAAAAATGCATGTTCTCACCATGAGAAGCTCCAGCTGCATCTGTTTTGTCATGCATACAAAAAGCAGTGGAAGAAGCTGTGCAAGTTTAAAACAACCAACAATAAGTTGCACTAGTGTTTTAGCGATGGAAAGAAAAGAGAAAGCATGACCTTAACAATCAGAAATGCAGTTAAAAAATAAATATGGTTGCTATTGCACTAGAGCAATTGCTAGAGGCCAGAGAAGCATATAATCAATCACTTGCACTTTTTAACACCAGAATAATTTGTGTTGGTAAAGTTCATAACCTGACATTATTAGGTGCAGAAAAATAAAAAGTTACACTCATTATTTTCCCCTCTAAATAAGCCACGAGAATTGAGTGTCAATAATCCATATCAGCAACTTCTCAAGTCTACAACTACACTTGTTACATACCTGAAAAAAAGTACAAAAAAGTGATAACAAAGTGTACATATACAATACAAAACACTTTAAAAGTCAGTGAGAAAAATTTGAACAGTCATACATCTTTAAAACAGACAACAAGAAAACACTAAAGCACTCAAATTTTTCTTTGATCTGGTGAGATTAGGCTTATATCTGTCAGTGTCCCAGTAACACTGGACAGATTTCAGCTAATTTTGATACAAAGCAAGAATTCAGCAATAATCTATCTGCTGCAAATGAATCTTGGAGGTCTTCTTAAGGAAAGACACGCCCTTCCTGTCATTGTATATTTTGTTTCTGGACAGATAAGTAGCTAATATACCTGTAGAGACCAGTTGTAAAGATCATTCTACACACTGAAAAGAGCAAGGGTGAATGCAGTGCAGGGAGAAAAGAGCTGTGGTCAGCACAAGCTTGGGAGAGAAATCCTTAGATCTCTTAGATTTCTGCCCTCGGTTTAGCTGATCACAGCTTTGTAATACGCAGATGTTAATGAAGAAAGAGCAATATTTATTAAATTCTACATAAGGAACAGGAGTCACACCTGGAGTAATGGATCATTTGAAGTTACAGAAGCTTCTAAAAGTGGAAATGGAGAGCTTCATTTATGATTTGGTACAAAGAAGCCACTTATACCAGCAGATCTTAATATTCCCTGACTGTGTCTGCAAACCTCACTTGTTCAGCTTCCTAATGAACTAAGTTGCAGTTTTTTCTCTGTCAGTCAAGTAGTCAAAAGCAATTTTGTTTAAGATGCACCATTTAACTCTCCAAACGTCAAAGCAACTAAAAAAAGAAAAAAAAAAAAAAAAAAAAAAAAAAAAAAAAAAAAAGAAAAGAAAAAAAAAGAAAAGAAGAATTGCCCTGGTGTACTTGCAAACGGTATCTTTATTCACTACCTATACTTACAAACACATGGAAATGTATATACTTAAAAGCAAGTGGAGAGCCTGCCACATGCCCTTAAGATGTAAGGATATCACAAGCAGTTCTTAGAAGCTTGATATCTTATGTGAAAACCATGGGGAATTTAAGTCAAGCCATGGGTAATAATATCATAAGAACATGAAGTGCTCTTGTTGCATTAGCATCTTACTGCCTTTAGGATTATATCAGCATATTACAATAGCAACTCAAAGGAATAAATTAGAGACTGGAAGCCACTGAGCTAACACTGAGAATGAGCATATGCTTGTAGCAGACCAAATTTGCCTGGACTACAGAACACTATAGGCAGCCTAGGCAGCAGAACTTAGGAAAACAATATTTAGAAAGTTCCTCAAAAGCTTTCTTGTCTCCATTCTGTGGGATGAGATATGGGCTACATAAAAGTAACACAACAGCTTGCTTGTGAGTTTTAGAGTGATTTTGGATGCTTTTTCCCCCACCTCAGGGCACAGCAAAGAGTGAGAAGATCATGTTTGCTCTTTTTACTCCAGCAGAATATCTTTGTTGACTGGGCCACATTTTGATCTTCTGTCAACACCAGCTTTTGTGTATGCCCAGGCACTGCTGTTTCTGCTGGAAGCAGAATGACTACCATAAGTTTCTGGACACTAATGTTAGTAAATTAACTTCAGATGGAGATATTTCTGCTCTTTGCTGAGCAAAAGATGAATAAGAAAACAAACCACCACGAGTATAATTTTCAATTCATTTATACCTACAATTATTCAGTTTGTTTAGGCAGATATGTGTTCTGAATGAACAATTTGTGAACGTAATCAAAAAGCTGCTTTGGGGAAGAATAAACTGCTTCATGTGTGATGTTTGGAAGCAGTGTTACGGTGGGACTGATAAAGGCCCATGTCTATGCCAGGCACAGCACTTCTGCCTTTATCTTCTCGCTTTTGCTCTCCCAGATTAAAACCAAAAAGGGAAGTTGGTTGACAATGGAAAGAATCCAAAACAATGTGCTGTATGGAAATTAAAAAGGAAGTTTTTATTTTTTGAAAGATGGTGAAGGCAAGATTCTCTGTGAATTCTCTGAGGAAAGATTCCCTCTTAGAGTCAGCACATCTCACATACAGATCCCAGAGGAAGAGACATTTCATCTTATGTTCAAGGTCAGTAAAAGCCTCTGAAAATAAATTTTGAATGGGAAAAAGACTGGTGATGTCAAATAGCAAAGTATAGAGCAACACTAAACAAAAGCCTCAGTTGTCTGACCACATATACTTGTCATTCTTTTGGTGTATGATAATGGTGTCACACCAGGGGACTAAAAGACCTCTGTACCTGCCATTGCTCCTTGAGACAGCAGTGCGCCTTCTGGAAGGAACAAAGACATGTCTATTATGTCAGTGTTGCCCTTTAATTCTTAACCACAAATTTACTTTCCGCAATTCACAGATCCATGAAACAATGGAACCCACTATGTACTCTTTGCCAATGTTGGAAAAGCAGCAAGACAGCCATTTAAATGGCCCTGCAATGAGCTCTCTGTCTCTAAATTCTTCTCATAATTTTAGAGGCTGCTGATACTCAATTTAAGCATTTTGACACAGCTTTAAAATAAGAGGTGACCATTACGGAACAAATGCTCAAATACATGGTAAATCAAGTATGAGCCTTTTAAAAACAGCAGGTCCATCTCGCTGGGCACAAGATCCAGCTTCAGTTCACACTGCCAGGAGTGCAATCAAGCATTTAAAAGGGAACCTAATTAAGAAAACTGCCTGGCACTTGGTCTCATTGCTGATCTTTTGGTGTAGAAGAAATCAATCTAGCTCAGAAGACTTGACAGCTGTATAACATAAAGGGCACTCTGCAAACTGATGACTAGGTGCAGACTAAATCCTGCATTACACTTTCAGAGAAGGCTATGTCAGCATTAAATCAAATAGTCAAATATAGGAAGCCTTTGAACCCATGCACTAGTTGACTTTCGCAGATCCTACAGAAAGCAATTTACTCCATGTTTTACCCACAAAAGAGAAGTGAGCTGTTGCTTTTGGTGGAGTTCAATATCTTGGTAATTTAAATAAATCCTTCTCCAATGAGCAGGATTTTACATGGAAGAAATGCAAGGTAACAGGGAATATTATTTCTCCAAGATCCATCTTCAACCAGCAGAGACAGTCATGTATACAATGTAATGTGAATATTTTAACTCCTTTCAATTCCCTATTTACCTGTGTGCATGTGAAAATCCAAGACATCATTTAAAGAAAAGGACATGAAAATGCATATTCACATATGTGCCTACAGAAGAAAAGTAAAAGCAACATACAGATGACTTGGTTTCAAATTAAATAAGGAGATGGTGTGATAAGACAGACACCCAGAAAAGATAAATACACTGGGTCATGCAAAAGCAGCTTTTTATAAGACTGTATCTTAAATTACTTAAAAATCGTAATCCCAAAGAAAAAACAAAGACAGACATCTACCATATGGTCCTCATCTGATATCTATATATGATCTGTTTAGTATACAGCTTCAGAAACCTTTGCAGTCTCTGGACAGGACTATCATCTTCCCCTAGCTGTAAGCAATGCACTTTGGTGCAGACCGTTACAGCTTCTAAAAAACCTTGAATAGTTGCCACATGCACAGAAATGTATTATTTCTACTCTAATAGGATATATGTACCAAACTGCTACTATCAAAAGCAGGGTATCTGATACCAGTGTCAATGAAAATGTTTGCAGTCAAAGCACACATTACAAGGTTCACTGGAGATAGAGAAGCAAAGCTCATGCAGCAAGTCCATTTAAACTGGAAGAAAAAGCTCAGCTCTCTTTCATTAAAGATTTTTTTGCCCTGAAAGACATTAAATTACATTATCATGTGTCTTTCCATTGCTAGTGGCAGATGCTGCAAAGCACTGCAGAGAAGTCAGAAACATGTCTTGTCCCATAGACAAATTTGCAGTCTCTAGGCCTCTGTGGTAAAGAGGCTGAACATGAAAGCATTAACAGAACTGTTTTCTGAGGCTTTAACTTCAGCTGATGTCTATATGAGCCTTATTCCTCAAAGAGTAACATTTAAACAAAAATTCACTGGTGTTCTCATGTATATGTGCATAGCAGAACAGTCCCACTGAGATCTTTATTGTAACTGCACTGTAAAAATACAGCAAACAGATCCTTTCTTACAGGCTACCATCAGCAATCAACAGAAAATAGAGGGAAGAAAAAATCAGGTCTTTTTTTTAGTCAGTAATTGAATTTATTAGCTATTGTGATCTGAAAAAAACCAACAAAAAAAAAAACAAAAAAAACAGCGAATAACAAAGAAAACCAAATCCATTTAATTTCAGCCTGCATCCTTTCTTCCTCAAGCATTTTGGATCATCTTTGTTTAAAAATGACATTCAGTCTGTGAATTGTGTGATGAAGAATTTAACATAGTCTGAAGGGAATAATTTCAGTATTTAGTTCCAATGCATTTAAATGTGGGCTTCTTTATATCTAGAGAAATACTTTTATTGCCAGCCAGTTTTTCACATTCTGCTTTTGTCTTCTTAATCTATCCAAATGGTATTGATTTTACTTCTTAAGGACTGGGTTGTAATCAAAGTTCATTCATAGTCTGAAGGTTATTCCACAGTGTCCTGCAAAACAGATGAATCCCAGTTAACAACACCTGAACTGGTCAATGGCATGTATGACTTAACAACTGTATGTTAGCTCAGGTACAAGAGCAGTATAGCTATAGCTACTCACTACATTAACATAGTTTGAATATGATAGAAACATATTAACACTAATTCTAGTTTGATGATGGCTCAAGCACTGCTAGCTTCAGCAGAAGCATACATATGGAAAAAGGATCTGCCCTACATTACACAGTGTGAAACAGGCATGCCATTTAAAAAATTCCCTTCCTTTAACTAGATGACAAGAGCTATTCACCACGCTGCTAAAAACTAAAAAACTTTGGTCTAAAATATTTGATTCACCATGATTTCATTTTGATTTCAGAATTCACACACAAACACCAAGCAGGGTCAAATCTGCATGTTTAATTCTGTAGCATAGTATCTAGTTTAAGCTGTCTTTCCACATTGGGCGGGGAGGAGGACAGGAGAAGAAGAGCTGTTTAGAAGCTTTTTTATTCACTTAAAATCCCAAGCACACTACTTCTATATTATTAGTTACAGTAAAAGTGACCTCTGTCAAACGGACAAATCTCCCCCTTCAAATAGAGTTCTTGCCGTTCAATCTCTTTAGGGATGTATTGCTGAAATGTTAGCCAGCACGTATTCTAAAAGATCATAAGCCTTGATGAATTGTTTGATGCTCTCTAATTAAATAGGTTTCACAATGGGCAAGCAGCGAACAGACAACATGAAAAAGGTTTTAAACATGTTTTGAAAGAAAAATTTGCAGAACAATGACAGTGTACAGAAGCTGAAGTTAAAAAGACTTTTGATCACATCTCCTACAGCTTCTATTAGAAATGAATTCAATATATTAGACTTAAATTTAGATACTCTGAAGACAGAAGAATATAAATTTGAGGGTTTGGTTTAACTCATTATGATGGTAAGAGCTCATTTGCAAAATTCAAAAATAGACTTGCATGTTAGGTTCTGGGGCTTTCAAAACCATAGGCTACTCACTTAAGTCTGCCCAAGCTGAGCCTGAGAGATCCAGAAGAGGCAAAGGAGGGCAAGGAAGAGTGGAAGAGTGTAGGCTCTGTGCTACCATCTTTCTGTTTACCAAATCCTGATAGCTCAGGAAGCCAAAGCTACCACCTTCACCAGTCTCAGCTATTACTAGAAACAACTTTAGCAGTCCACCTTCTAGGAGCAGTGCTGTCACACAAGAACAGCGTATTACTGACTGAACTTTGAGGGTGGGAACCCAGGTAGCAGAAGCAGCACCACCATTGGATTATTCAGTTTTTTTCATTCATCTCCTTAGCCACGCTTTCTTCATAGGCTTTGCTTCTTCTGGACCATGGCTATTTCAGATTACACTTCAGGGAAGTTTTCAGGCCACTTAATAGCATGAAGGTTTGACTCTGTCCCTTCCTTCAAACATTTGTACATATTTGGCCCCAGAAACAAAATAAACAAATTCTGCAAGTCAAATGCTAACTAGCCCTTACATTAACGTCCTAATCACTGAATTACTGTATTAGTCAAGAACCTCAGCTTTCAATTTTATTTTTAAATTTTTGACAAACACATCTCCAGCCCTCATAGTGGGGTGAAAAAAAAATAAAAATCTGTGAAAACGTGAATGAAAAAAAGAACCAAACAAAAAAAACCCACACGATTCAAGCTGTCTGTCATTGATATGTTTTCCTCAAGACAAAGCTACCAGATAACCTAATTAAAATATCATCCTCCTTTTCTTGTTTGCAGCTTCACTTCAATAATCCTGAGTCTATATGCAAGCAAAAATCTCTAACGAGTGTGCAGTCCTAAAGATAAACAATTTCCTAGACATATTTGAATCAAATGTAAGTCAGATGCATACTACCCAAAAGAATCATTAAAAGCATTAGCATCTTTTCTTGGGAAACACTTGAGAAGATATGGAAGAATACACTTTGCACTATGCACATGTTGTTGATTGACTTCAGCCTTTATTTCTTAAGATATACTACCAATTGTGGATTGACTTCAGTTCTTATTTCTTAATATCTACTACCAAGTGTGTACCTGTTTGGCACCCTGACCCCAATAAGCACTTCTCATTACCCATTCTTTTCTTGATCTTCTGCTTATTAAACTTCTCTGGTTCTTACTTCAAAATCCAGGAATATTTAAAACAACATGTGTTGTTTTATTAAGATTATATTCTACATAATTTTAAAGCAAAGAGGACCTCTCTTTCAACACCTCTGTGACAGCTAGGTCCTGCTGACAATTTTAAGATCAGTGAATTTGTATTTAAAAGTGAACTGAGCCTTATGTATAAGCCCAAAATAATCCACTTTACCCATCGGGCCATTGCCCTTTAGGTAAAAAAAAATCAACACCATTTGAAAGCTCTACAGCTCTAGCAATTATTTGCTTCATGTAATTTCATTGTTTTCCTCCTGCATTTTCATTTTTCAGCTTAGTTCAATGTCCAGATGCATAATAAAACAATTTTTTAGATGCCACCTGTCAGAATTACAGAATGTGAACATTTGCTGCAGAGCTCTGAACTCACATCAGCATCGAAACAGAAAGGTGGACAACAGTATTCATAGAAATCTCAACAAGGATTTCTTTGAATTATTGTTTAACCCTTTCCCTTGACCTGCATTTACACTGTTTCTCTCACCTCTGTTTCATCTAATAGAGGAATCTCCTGCAAGAGGAATACCAGCTGGTATGCTGGAAAGAAAAAAGAGACAAAAGGGCTGGTGTGCCCCCCAGACAGAAATTTCTAAGGCAAAAAATGTTCGGATTACACAGGCCCACTGACCTTGCCAAATATGTGTGGCCACCAATAGTGAGAGCTGAAGCTTGCTGGTAGCATATTTAGGCAACTCAAGAGAAAACCTCTCCTAGCACAGCTTTGGAAACAGAGAGGTGAAGGTTTGCCAGACAGCAGTCCCCACTTTAGTACCAAGTGATAAAATGCATATGTTCCTGGCAAACTGACAGAGCCACAGTACAAGAGCTGCACAGCTCTTTGCCAGACCATGGCTGGGATTGTCCTGCTCTCAAAGGCCACATTACATTAGCTGGGATCTTACTTAGTTTTCATTCTCATGCACTGATTGTTAACCTATACGGGTGCACTGAAATACACCCCACAGTTGACAAACCCTCCAGGCATATGTAAAACCATACAGCTTTCATTGTTCAGTGAATCTGATCACTGAATAGAGTACGTGAAGCCATTCCATGGCCGTCAATGCACAGCAATATCCAGTTTGGACTATGCTGTTGTCGTCATGGTACTCAACACGGCAACAAACTTCAGGTACAGGATTCCATGTGGGCTACAGTGAGATTGGGGTGAGCATACTTCTCCATTCACCTCTTGGGTGCTGGCTCCTTCCTATGTATCATGTGCCTTTTTTCAGATCAAGTAGTAAATACAATCTCTTGGTGACCATGAATAGTTCAATAAAAAATTATTTTCCTATTTCTAGCCCATTAGCATGGGAGCTTGGCATCTTTTCAAAATGCAAAAGAATTTATTTTATTGGGGTATTTTCCAGAGGAATGACATTTTTTACTTGACTTGCATATTGTTCTACTGTGGGCAGCTGTAACAAAAGATAAAAAGAGAGAAGCCTCAGTCCCCAAGTTACTGAAAACCACAGACTAAAACAAACAACACAGTGAAGAATTCTACAGCGAAAGAAAAGCTGGATCCTCCCTAAGGACTCCAGCTCACATTCTACATCTAGAATTCAGAAAAACATTATTTTAAAGATTTTTCTACACTCAGATTACATTAAATCCACTACTTAAAAACAAAAAGTTATAACTCTGACATCAAATTAAGAATTTTATTTATTGAAGACAAAAAATAAGGAAGAAAGTAGAAGAATGGTTTATGCTTATTTTTAAGGCAAACATATTGTCCTTATTCAACATTGGACTGATTTCAAGTACAAGAAGCACAATACTGGCAAGCTGCAACTCAAGCTATGTTTCAGCCACATAGAATCATAGAGCAGTTAGGGTTGGAAATGATCTTTAGATCATCTAGTTCCAACCCCTCTGCCAGGGGCAGGGACACCTCCCACTAAACCATGCCAAACAAGGCTCTGTCCAGCCCGGCCTTGAACACCACCAGCAATGGAGCGTTCACAACTTCCCTGGGAAACCCATTCCAGTGCCTCACCACCCTTACAGGAAAGAATTTCTTCCTCATATCCAGTCTAAACTTCCCCTGTTTAAGTTTGAACCCGTTAGCCCTTGTCCTAACACTACAGTTCCTCATGAAAAGTCCCTCCCCAGCATCCCTAAGGGCCCCCTTCAGATACTGGAAGGATGCTATATGTCTCCATGCAGCCTTCTCTTCTCCAGGCTGAACAGCCTCAACTTTCTCAGCCTATCTTCATACGGGAGGTGCTCCAGTCCCCTGATCATCCTCGTGGCCCTCCTCTGGACTTGTTCCAACAGTTCCATGTCCTTTTTATGTTGAGGACACCAGAACTGCAAACAGTACTCCATGTGAGGTCTGACAAGAGCAGAGGAGAGGGGCAGGATCACCTCCCTTGACTTGCTGCTCATGCTCCTTTTGATGCAGCCCAGGATGTGGTTGGATTTCTGGGCTGCAAGCACACACTGCCGGCTCATGTTCATGTTTTCATCGACCAGCACCCCCAAGTCCTTCTCCGTAGGGCTGCTCTGAATCTCTTCTCCGCTCAACCTGTAGCTGTGCCTGGGATTGCTCTGACCTAGGTGTGGGACCTGGTTAATATTATGAACTGATTATTTATTGATGTTTATTGTTAGCTTTAAAGTTCGGAGCAAAGAGCAAAGACCATTCTTAAGGTTAAGGACAGACACATTGTTCTTGTTGACATTGTTCAGACCTTCATTACTAGTAATGAATGACAGATTATGGTCTTCATTCAAAAACAAACAAACAAAAATAAACCAAAGACCCCACACTGAAATGTATGATTACCACTGAACTTGCTTTTTCATATTACCTAAAAAGCAATTTCTCCAGAGTCAGTGCATTCCATCACACACTCATTATTAGCCTGAAGGACTTCAGAAAGCAGCAATATATGATGTTTTGCACATATATGTTTGGAAAAAAAAGATGACATGCAGTTTAGTATTCTTATCAGACTTTCACAAGAAAGATCAAGAAATGATCACTTAGAAATGTTTGAAAATATACCACAGAAGTATCCACACTGATAACATGACACACAAAAAAATAAAATATTATCTGGCTGAAAAGGAGTCTATATAACATCTATGAAGACTTTTAAACCTCTGTCATTTTGTTGTGAAGCTTGTCAGTGAGGTACAATCTTTTGGTTTTTAGGAATATCAAAAAGATCATCTGAAAATAACTCTAGTGAGACAACTATTAGATTTAGCTGTGTTATAGAGAAATACATACTAGTACAGCCAATGCCAGTAGCGCAGACTGGGACATATTCATAGAGAAAACAACTAGTTAGAGACAGATTGTAGGGAAAAACCTCCTGTCAGACAACTCTCTCTCATACACATGCACTTTCCCTTATTTAAAATTTATTAATATGAAGTGCTGCTTTTTTTTCCTGGCTCCAAGATGAGCCTTATTACACTTGTAAAAGCAAGCTAACAAAATGTAACAGTTTTTCATCTAAATTGCAAGTCTGACCAGCTTAGTTTTCAAAGAACATTGATGATGTTGCTTTGGTATACAACTGCCAAATGACAAAATGCAGGGCACATAGACAGATGGGCAAGATGAGAATTTTTAGTCATTACATCTCTTTGCCGTCTTACAGAACGCAGAAAAACGGGGAGAAAAATGAAAAATTCTTTGTAAGAACAAGATGGCTCCTATTTTCATTGAGAATAACTTGGAAAAACACGTAACAGAAGAAGCAATTCAGAATAAAGATCCCCTGAGGGTTTTTTAATCTGTTATAATCCACATGGCTAAAAAGGCTCTTTAAAAGGTCACAAAATTAAAGAGAATGGTCAGAAAGTATAAAGGCAGCTTTCTTTTTTTAACAAAGACAAAAGCTTTTCTTCTAAGAGAAAAGCACCTTCAGGGTTATTCACAGAACACACTTGCAAATAGCTGAAACCATAAATTAGAATCTGAAGTTATCACCCTTTAAATTCTCAAGTATATAGACATACCTGAAGTGTACACCTGCACTAATCTCCTATTTAGTCCCTTAGACATTCTATTTCAGGTCACCTGAATAGAACTGTGAGATACAATTTTGAGAAAACAGATCCACATGGAAACATATAAAGAAAGCCATGAACAGTCAGATTCTCATAGAATACACCCAGCGATGATCAGCCAGTACAGAAAGACATACGGCTTTTACAACTGATACACACACTTCAGTCTGTTATCAGGAGCTAGAGCAAAAAGCTAAATTCTGTTTATGATTACATTTCCAGTTAATTTAGCACCTTCCCCGGGTAAAATATTGCTCATAGAATCATAGAATGGTTAGGGTCGTAAAGGACCTTATGATCATCTAGGTCCAAATTCCTGCCATGGGCAGAGACGCCTCACAATAAACCATGCCACCCAAGGCTCTGTCTACCCAGCCTTGAACACAGCCAGGGATGTAGCATTCACAACTTCCTTGGGCAACCCAATCCTGTGCCTCAGCACCCTCACAGTAAAGAATTTCTTATATCTAACCTAAACTTCCCCTGTTTAAGTTTTAAGCTGTTACCCCTTGTCCTATCACTACAGTCCCTATTGAAAAATCCATCCCCAGCATATTTATAGCCCCCTTTCAGATACTGGAAGACTGCTAGGAGGTCTCCACTCAGCCTTCTCTTCTCCAGGCTGAACAGCCCCAACTTTCTCAGCCTGTCTTCATACAGGAGGTGCTCCAGTCCCCTGATCATCCTCATGATCCTCCTCTGGACTTGTTCCAACAGTTCCATGTCCTTTTTATGTTGAGGACACCAGAACTGCACACAATACTCCAAGTGAGGTCTGACAAGAGCAGAGTAGAGGGGCAGGATCACCTCCCTCGACCTGTTGGTCATGCTCCTTTTGGTGCAGCCCAAGATACGATTGGCTTTCTGGGCTGCGAGCACACACTGCCTCCTCTTGTTCATTTTCTCATCAACCAAAACCCCCAAGTCCTTCTCCGCAGGACTGCTCTGAATCTCTTCTCTGCCCAACCTGTAGCTGTGCCTGGGATTGCTCCCACCCAGGTGTGGGACCTTGCACTTGGCATGGTTAAACTTCATCCGGTTAGCAACAGCCCATCTCACAAGCGTGTCAAGGTCCCTCTCAATGGCATTCCTTCCCTCCAACGTATCAACCGAACCACACAGCTTGGTGTCATCGGCAAACTTGGTGAGGGCTCACTCAATCCCACTGTCCATGTCACTGACAAAGATGTTGAACAAGACCAGGCCCAACACCGACCCCTGAGGGACACCACTCGTTACTGGTCTCCAGCTGGACATTGAGCCATTGAGCACAACTCTTTGTGTGCGGCCATCCAGCCAGTTCTTTATCCACCGAGTGGTCCACCTATCAAATTGATGTCTCTCCAACTTAGAGACAAGGATGTCATGTGAGACAGTGTCAAACGCTTTGCACAAGTCTAGGTAGATGACAGCAACTGCTCTACCCCTGTCCATCAGTTCTGTAGCCCCATCATAGAAGGCCACCACGTTGGTCAGGCAGGATTTCCCCTTAGTGAAGCCATGCTGGCTGTCACCAAGCACCTGGTTGTTTTTCATGTGCCTCAGCATGCCTTCCAGGAGAATCTGCTTCAAGATTTTGCCAGGCACGGAGGTGAGGCTGACTGGTCTGTAGTTCCCCAGCTCATCCATTTTCCCCTTCTTGAAAATGGGGGTTATATTTCCCTTTTTCCAGTTGTTGGGAACTTCACCTGACTGCCATGATTTTTCAAATATGATGGACAGTGGCTTAGTAACTTCATTTGCCAGCATGAATGGATTTTATCAGGTCCCATGGACTTGTGTATGTTCAGGTTCTTAAGATGGTCTCGACCCAGATCCTCTCCTACAGTGGGCCTAAGGTCTTCATTTTTATAGTCACTGTGTCTGTCTTCCAAGACTTGGGTGGCATGGTCAGAGCATTTGCCGGTGAAGGCTGAGGCAAAGATATCATTAAGAACCTCAGCCTTCTCCAAATCCAGGGTATCCAGTTCTCCTTATAGAATTTACTCTAATTACATTTTCTAAGCCCCACAGAGCAGGGGCCAGGAAGTGTATAGCTTTCCTTGTTGGCATGTAAATCATGTGGCTTCAGCAGCTGCATCATTCCTGCTGGGTCTCTGTAACCTTATCTTTGTCATACTCAGGTGCTGGTGTTTCAAGGAGAAGCAGGGCTTCCTATAAGACCTCCTTTACAGACGGATGAATGTGCAGGAAGATCAATCAACACTGCATAGGAGAAAGAGTGTGAGGAGTGTGTATGGCAGCACAAAATGACCACAGTGTGGACCTAGACCTCACTGAATTATAGAAGGAAAGGAGAGGTGGTGGTTTTGTGCCAGGACGTATGAAAGCAGATTTTGTTTTTTCGCAAAGTTGTGAGGGATACTGCCTTTCTGCGGTTAGATGAAAGTACAAACATCAGTTTCATACATACCCTTCTCTGTTCTCAAAATTAGGCAAAAGACATAAGTTTTCATGTTTCTTTCTTTTCACACAGACTTTCCATCTACTCAGGTAGTAGAAACAAACTACAAAAGATGCCTTTATAGTTTAATGTTTTCTCTTTCTGAAGAAGAAAAAACAGTGTGATTAAAAAAATCAGTATGAGGCACCAAACAATCTGCCTCAGAAGCAATTGGTGTGCACAGAATGCATCTAGCTACATAGGTCCCATAGCTTGTTAGCAGGAACATAAACTGTGCATTTACTAAAACCTGTCTCACCTCAGGTGAAGAGGGCAAGGGCAGTACAAGTCAGTGACAGCCACAGCTTGAACTTCACGAGTGTTGTTGATCTTATTGACTGAGTCATTGAAGAGCTGCTGTATATTAAGTAGGGAAAAACAACTGAAAATTACATTAATTCAAATTGTTAAATCAATATTTAACAGTATGGTTAGTGGTAGCTGCCCTCAGATGCACCTTTATTAAACAAAGGTGAACTAGAACAACCAGTCATAGGCAACCCACTAATTTGAATTTGTGTGAAATATGTGTTTTAAGGGCCTGTATAAAGGTAGACATTCCTTGCAGCTGCTTCATTTCTGTAACAAGAAAAAGACCCCTACCACCACATTTTATTACACATGAGGAAGGAATAAACCACTTTCTCTCCACCTTGTTCAGTATGTTTTAAATGTTCACTCAGTTAACTACTGACCTAGAATTGGAAGAAATGGAAAATTCTAGTATTTCACTGCTATGCATCTTTTCTGATATAACTGCGGAACTGGTTTTAATCATAATTTAGAAGAATAAAAACAAACAGTAACAGTATTTAGACAGGACTCTGCACTGACAGGTTTGTCTGACTGGTTTAACCACAGTGCATATAGGGTGTTCCTCTCTCAGGTAAATGAGATGCATCCTCACAGATTTTCTCCATGGGATGATTCTGGGGAGAAAAGAATAATAAAATAAATAAAATAAAATAAAATAAAATAAAATAAAATAAAATAAAATAAAATAAAATAAAATAAATAAAGTAAAATAAAATAAAATAAAATAGAATAGAATAAAATAAAATAAAATAAATAAATAAATAAAATAAAATAAAATAAAATAAAATAAAATAAAATAAAATAAAATAAAATATATAAATTTTTTTTGTCAAGTTAGCAGTCTGAAAATACAGAGCTCTAGAACAAAGAAAGCTGTAGAAAGCAGATTTAGGTCACTGTACTTGAATCTTCCAATAACAGCCTCCCAGGATGTACCAAAGGTGCTGCTGTGACGTGGCAAGTGAGGGCAAATGAAGTTGTTAAGCCACTGTCCATCATATTTGAAAAATCATGGCAGTCAGGTGAAGTTCCCAACAACTGGAAAAAGGGAAATATAACCCCCATTTTCAAGAAGGGGAAAATGGATGAGCAGGGGAACTACAGACCAGTCAGCCTCACCTCTGTGCCTGGCAAAATCTTGGAGCAGATTCTCCTATAAGGCATGCAGAGGCACATGAAAGACAACCAGGTGGTTGGTGACAGCCAGCATGGCTTCACTAAGGGGAAATCTTGCCTGACCAACGTGGTGGCCTTCTATGATGGGGCTACAGAACTGATGGACAGGGGTAGAGCAGTTGCTGTCATCTACCTAGACTTGTGCAAAGCGTTTGACACTGTCTCACATGACATCCTTGTCTCTAAGTTGGAGAGACATCAATTTGATAGGTGGACCACTCGGTGGATAAAGAACTGGCTGGATGGCCGCACACAAAGAGTTGTGCTCAATGGCTCAATGTCCAGCTGGAGACCAGTAACGAGTGGTGTCCCTCAGGGGTCGGTGTTGGGCCCGGTCTTGTTCAACATCTTTGTCAGTGACATGGACAGTGGGATTGAGTGCGCTCTCACCAAGTTTGCCGATGACACCAAGCTGTGTGGTTCGGTTGATACGTTGGAGGGAAGGAATGCCATCCAGAGGGACCTTGACACGCTTGTGAGATGGGCTGTTGCTAACCGGATGAAGTTTAACCATGCCAAGTGCAAGGTCCCACACCTGGGTGGGAGCAATCCCAGGCACGGCTACAGGTTGGGCAGAGAAGAGATTCAGAGCAACCCTGTGGAGAAGTACTTGGGGGTGTTGGTCGATGAGGAAATGAACAAGAGGAGGCAGTGTGCGCTCGCAGCCCAGAAAGCCAATCGTATCTTGGGCTGCACCAAAAGGAGCGTGACCAACAGGTCGAGGGAGGTGATCCTGCCCCTCTACTCTGCTTTTGTCAGACCTCACTTGGAGTATTGTGTGCAGTTCTGGTGTCCTCAACATAAAAAGGACATGGAACTGTTGGAACAAGTCCAGAGGAAGGCCACAAGGATGATCAGGGGACTGGAGCACCTCCCGTATGAAGATAGGCTGAGAAAGTTGGGGCTGTTCAGCCTGGAGAAGAGAAGGCTGCATGGAGACCTCATGGCATCCTTCCAGTATCTGAAGGGGGCCCTTAGGGATGCTGGGGAGGGACTTTTCATGAGGAACTGTAGTGATAGGACAAGGGCTAACGGGTTCAAACTTAAACAGGGGAAGTTTAGACTGGATATGAGGAAGAAATTCTTTCCTGTTAGGGTGGTGAGGCCCTGGAATGGGTTTCCCAGGGAAGTTGTGAATGCTCCATCGCTGGCGGTGTTCAAGGCTGGATTGGACATAGCCTTGTTTGGCATGGTTTAGTGGGAGGTGTCCCTGTCCCTGGCAGGGGGTTTGGAACTAGATGATCTTAAGGTCCTTTCCAAGCCTAACTATTCTATGGTTCTATGATTCTATGATTCCTAGGGCATCACCAATGCAGCGAGGCTACCAGATCACGCTTCATAGCAGATGATTCAAAGAAATGTGGCCTTATTAACAGATTAATAGCATTTTATTAATACATCAAATCAATCTGAAGCACCTTAATTCATTCAATTTAATAAAAATTCTGGGAAAAGCTCATCAAAGTCATATTTAGTTTTTGTAAAAAAAAAACTAAACCAAACTTCCCACCACTTCTGAGGCAGTTGAAATTGGCAGATCTTATGAGGCATAATATCAGTGCGGTTTATACTGGGACAACAGTTCAGTTGTTTTTCAATGTCCAGAACCAAAGCTCCTCAACTGCAGCATTTTACCAAATCAAATTTATAGTTATTAATACTCTCTTAAATGAAAAATAAAAAAATAAAAAACCCACAAAAACCATACCAAAAAACCCAAACCAAACAGAAATGACTGCTAGAAAGACAACAGAGTTATACTGCTGCAATCTACCATAACTGCATATTAATAGAAGAACTTTAACATTTTCCTGACACTATTTCCATTTACTTTAGTAGTAGCTACACCGTGGAACAGAGCAAACTTCATCCAATTATGTTTATTTTGTTGTCAGAATTTCTCAAGCTTTCCTAATTAGAAAAGTGCATTTTCTTAATACAGTTAACTTCTCAGTATTACTAATATGAGTTTAGAAATGACTGGTTAACTAAATACTAGATTTGAAAAAAGTGGTACACATGTTAGTGAGTAATTTTCTTTTATACTGGCACAGATGTTAGATTTCTGAAAGTATCCACTGTGGCCTAATTATTTTAGTTCTAAATGCTCACTAAGTTTTTTATTCATGATTTTTATCTGCATGGTTTTGAAAAGTTTTACATATCCTTTGAAGATTTAAGTCAGAAATCTAGCCTGTAATGGAGGCATCATGTTTTCATAATGCCTTAGTCCAGGAGGCTCTTGATAGACAGAATAACTGTGAATCAAGAAATAATAAGCTTCTCTGAAGTGAATTTCTAATCACTGCAGATCCTTAAATGGTTCACTGGGGCAATGAATGCTATCCAGGATGCATTTTCTAACAGATTTATTTTCCTTTAAAAGAACCTTTCTGCTAAAAACAGATGACATTTTGTCATTATTAAAGCTGGAGTAATACAAACATATCTCCAGTGACTACGCTTCAGTTACTATTTACCATAAAACATCTAGGAAATTTAGATTTGGTTTATTTATTACTTGGGTGAATTTAAGTGTTACTTCTCTTCCGTTAACTTAATTTTGGAAAAAATATTTACGTCCCTTTTATTTCATCAATGAATGGATTTCACTGCAAAATAACCTCTTCTAGTCAAAGAATATGTTTAAATAGGATTAGGAAAATAGCATATGCTTTGTCAAAATGATTCTGACCTGTCACTGAAGGAAAGTCCCTATTTACAATCACCAATTTCAAACCTGCTGTGCTCCCCAAAACATCCCACATGACATACTTTGACTTTTATTTAACATCAGCTGTGCAGCACCTTGAGTGTAATACTGATACCACAGAAAAGAACCAGCTTCAGAAAATGTTATTTGAAAATTCTCAGTAGTTGTAGTTAATATTTCCAATCAATTTTAATAAACTTTGTCACCCAGTAGCACACTGTGCTCAATATACTAACAAGTGACCTGCATTTGTTTTTTCATGTATATTTCTTCCCAACAGAAATGCTTTATCCATTCAAATGAAGTTATATAAATCACAGTGACTTGTTTTTAACTAAATGTAAGAGTAGAAAAAAGTCACATGGAAGCCTGACACAGTGTTTTTGTTGACAGCTTCTCTTTTGTACAGTGTAAACCCTAGCTAGTTTGATAAAAGTATGTTGTTCTTGGGAGTAAATGTTATTTGGAGGAGAATGAGTGCTGCCAGTTGTCATTGAAGTGCTGCACTGTGGCTTTGATTTGCATGAAAGTTAGTTATATTTAGTATCTGCTCATGTATCCATACTAAGTCAGCATTGCTTCATCAGCACATAGAGATTATCTTTCTGCCTATATTTCTTCTACGATCTACATAAGACTTCTTATTATAGAAGGTATCATACTTCAGTTTAAAAACATGCATGTGACTGTACATATAATACCCATGGGTACTCAGATGTCTTCCTGTATCCTGCTTTTATCTTCAATTTGTTCCTTAATGTGAAATAAATGACTGCAACTGATATTCAGCTTCTAAAGGACTTCTCTGGAAGCCATAATAATTCATCAGGTGCACTGAATCTTGGTAAATGTATGAAATGATGATCAAAATTATCTGGGCTTTTACAAAAGCATCTGATGCTTGATCTTGCAGATTGATCTTAAGCATGTTGTCACATTATCATGGAATCATACAATAGTTAGGGCTGGAAAAGGCCTTAAGATCATCTAGTTCCAACCCCCCTGCCATGGGCAGGGACGCCTCCTACTAAACTATGCCACCCAAGGCTCTCTCCAACCTGGCCTTGAACACCGCCAGCGATGGAGCATTCACAACTTCCCTGGGAAACCCGTTCCAGTGCCTCACCACCCTTACAGGAAAGAATTTCTTCCTCATAACCAGTCTAAACTTCCCCTGTTTAAGTTTGAACCCCTTACCCCTTGTCCTGTCACCACAGTCCCTAATGAAGAGTCCCTCCCCAGCATTCCTATTATCTAGTCATATCTTTATTTTTGCCCAGGTCGTTACAGAAAGATGTTCTGGATTCAGCTGTAACAGTTATTTTTCTCCTTCTTAGTAGCTAGTGCAGTACTGTGTTTTGAACTTTGGCCTGGGAACAACACTGATAACACACCAATGGTTTTAGTTGTTGCTAAGTAATGTTTACTCTGACCAAGGACTTTTCAGTATCACGCTCTGCCAGTGAGGAGGGGCACAAGAGGCCAGGAGGAAACAGAGACAGGACATTTGACCCAAACTAGCCAAAGGGTTATTCCATACCACAACACATCATGCCCAGTATATGAACTGGGGGAGTTACCCAGAAGGCCCAGATCGCTGCTCAGGTCAGGATGGGTATTCGTCATTGGGTGGTGAGAAATTGTACTGTGCATCACTAGTATTTATTCTTTTCCTTTTGCCTTTTTAGTTTTATATTCTGTCCCCTTGTTAAATCCCTTACCATTATTACTATTGGTGGTAGCAGTAGTAGTTTTGTATGGTACCTTATTTACTGGACCTTTCTTATCTCAACCAGTTGGATATATATTCTTTCAATTCTCCTCCCCATCCCTCCAGGAGCGCGGAAGTAAGAGAGGGGGAGTGAGTGAGCAGTAGGTTGCATGGTTCTGAGTTACCAGCTGGGCTTAAACCATGACAAAAGCCCATCAGGGGATTTGTGTACTGACGTGTTGTGTGTTAATGTGACAACAAAGACCTTCCATACAAAGGTAATACTGTACTGTGATTCCAAAAACTCTTATAGGACCAAATGCAAAATACATGATAGACTAAGGACACCAATGACAAAAATAAGTGAAAATCACAACTATAGGAAGGCAGCATAACATCATTCCATCTTGTAGTATCTAGGAGGTTCTAGTAGGCAAGGAGGAATATACTAAGAGAATGTTTCCAGTTTACAAGATGACAGAAGATCCTAATTTACTTGTCTACTTGATAATGAGAGAAAAAAATTGGAGATGGGGGAATCTCTTACCAAAGAACTCTGAACCCAAGCTACAAAGTTGTAAGTTCTAAAAAACTTACCTTGATTGGCTAGGTAAGGGAGAGTAAAACGTATGGCCATGTTGTCAATAACATCACAGGCAGGAATCATTATTTCAATTCTTCCACAGTTAACAGACCTGCACCAAAATAAAGCTTCTATGGTTCAGGGTCAGTACTCTTACAGCTTCACTGGTTTACAAGCAGTCGGACTCCACTTAGTAGCAGAAAGCAAGCTGGTTTTTGGTAGCAGGTCCTTTCATGCCTGGGTTAGCTCAGTACAGTGAGTGTCTCTAGAGGTCTCACAGCTGTGGCAGTCCTAAGGAAGGGTGAGAAGAGGCTGTGACCACAGAGCAAGGAGAAATTTGAAAAGGAGACAGGAAGTTGGAAAGGACAAGAATAAATCCAATGCTTTTAAGTGATATTTAAAGAAAGATTCCATTCACAATAGAAAATTACTTTATTTTAAAAGGACTGTAAAAACAGTGCAGAAAGATGTCCTCATTTGGAAGGACTTGGTCCAGTTGGTAGCAATGGGTTCAAACCAAAATACATGTTTCTACATAAACACAATGATTCCCATAGCTGATAAGCTATGGCATGCAGAACCTTTGCTGTATGACACTAAAATGGAAATCTAAGTCATCTTCTCTTCCTTTAATAGATTCATGTTCCTTATTTTAAGAGAGAAGTGTGCAAGCTCATGGGCTTTCAGATTTTCAGAGCAGTTAGGCACCTGCTCTCTGAGCCTAGCTGGAATTCTCATGTGTATTCAAGGCACAACATTTTTAGCTGCACAGTTTGAACCTGGGCTAGAATTTCAGAGTTCTGTATCCAGCAGCTCCTACATTTCACTCTGTCCTGCTGGGTGATAAGTTCTTCTGAAAAGCCTGACTGCTGAGGCACCCATGTGGAAGTATAGTTCATAATTCACCCAAAGGAAAATGAATTTTCACTACAACAAAGCCTTTATTAAATAAGAGGTATTGCTCTGTCAAACTACAACTGTCTATATCTCACATTTCTAATATCAGTTATAAGACAAATGCAGCTGGGAGAGTGTACTTTTAATTGTATACTTTTCTTGAATTTTGTAATAATAAAACCAGCTTTTTCAAAACTATTTTCTTAACATTTTCACAGAAACAGCATGTTTCAGAGTCCATATTTTTTGTTACAAAGCACCTGAAGAGAGAGGTGTAAAGTGGAAGTGTCAGTGCAACCTTATCTAGCTACCATAATACTAATTTCCTTTTCAGTAATGAGGTAAATGCAAACATGCTCAAAAATTATGTATAGTTTTGCTTTCAGTCCATATCATGATTCACAGGGCTGAAAAAATGCTAGAGAAAACTATACACGTTAGACAAGCAAAACTTACACCTTAACCAGTATATGTTTGTTGTGTTATCCATCAAAGGTAGTCCCAAAACATGCCACAACCAACACCCAGTATAGACTCAAATGGGACCAATTAATGAGTTGCATTACCCAAGCAGTAATTTTTTATCAGAAAATGGTGCATTTATATAGAATTCATCATACTTCACGTCAGGATTTTAATAACATTGATTATCCGTGAGAAAGAGCACTTTACCTCATACTGGGTAACAAAAACTGCACAAGATTTAGATGAGCACCTGGACAGTCGTCTTCTGGGCAGTAATTACCTGAAGTATATTAGCCTCACATCAGGGAAAGCTTGGGAAGAAAGACAGAATGATGTTAATTGAATTAATGATTTCCTAATCGTGGAAGGCTGAGAGAAGATGGAGCTGACACATCCTCAGAAAAAGGAAAGAACATTAAAAAATACTTGCCTTCATTCCCAATAAAAGTTTCTGTTATGAAGTTGTAGTCTATGTATATGCCCAAGGGTCAATACTCTTAACTACATGGAGCAGGAAAGCATTTATAGTTGCTCTCTAGATACAAGATAGAGAAAAGAAGCAATCTTTAGGTACTCAAGCTCTGAGAAGCAATTAAAGAAGAGAATCACTATTAAGCTGAGCAATCTGAGCCTTTAAACACAGACAATGAGGATATAAGGAATTGTAGGTTTTATAAATGAAATGTTTTTCTTTACTTTAGCCTTGACCCAAAACCACGTTGATCACAGTTGCATTAAACTAGCAAAATAACATGGCAATACTTTAAAGCCAGAAAGAATAAATATCTGGAGTACCTCCCACAGATCTGCTGCTAATTTGTGGGTATGTTCCTACTTTTCTGCGAGAACAGCTTTGGGCTTGGTAACCAAAGTCAGTATGGACTGACTGACCGGTCAATATCCATCCATGCAAGACGAGGTACTGACAAAAGCAAGTTAGAGATAACTACATTGAAACATCTAATGGTTTGTTCTTGTTTACACTGTGTTACTTTTTTTGTAACCTAGCAAAGACCAATTCTCCAAAAAGTGGCCTTAGACACCATTACAGCATTTTATGCAGGTGCTCGAAGAAACATGATTTCTATCAGTGTTTTATACAGTTTGTCCAGGTTTTGTCATATAGCAAGCAGGGTGGAGAAAAGAGAAAAATGGGCAATATGGGAAGAAATCCAGCAAATACAGGAGGTTTCTGAGCTGGAGCAGTAATTGCATTGCTGTTACCAAAGTGTGAGAGCCTGGACATTGATCTTGTCTCAAACACCACTTATACTGCTTAAAATCAGGAAACTGATTTCTTCTCAGGCACCATTTGCATTTGACCAGTGTTTTGAGCTTAAACACAGCAAATAAGAAGGATGTTAGCTCTTAATACTGCATAGATAGGATTGTTCTGACCCGTTTGTTCAAAGCTGAGTGTTCAACTTGAGCTGACTCAAAGGATGGAGTCAGAAAGTGGATACCACAATATGAGGGACGATGACCACCCAGAGGACCCTACTGGAACTCCAGCTTTGGAGCTATGCATGTGTTTATTAAACTACACCCATCATTACCAGAGTAAACTTCTCTACCCTTCATATGCAAATTGAAGATAACAGCCCAAAGAAGATTAACATAAAAGTGCATGCTTAGGTCAGAAGGCAAGCTCTCCTCTTCCTGGATTCATGAGTGGTGATACTTCTTCCCTTTCCCACTTCCCTTCCCCTCCCTTTCCCACTTCCCTTCTGTTTCCCTTTTCTTTCCTTTCTCTTTCCCTTCTCTCTCTCTTTTCTTCTCTCCTCCTTTTTATTAAATATTGATTATATCTAGAGTAAAAACATGTGGCACAAGATTTGCTTATCCAATTAAAGTAGTCATTGTTATTATAGCTAACCACACGCCTTGTGTTTTGTATTAATAAATCATACAACTGGTTGGTTCATGCTGTTTCACCTTAATTCAGTACAAGGATATCACAAACTTGGTCATTGGTCCCAAGGAGGTTGTCCTAAATGACTCCTTTCGGATTGCGACACAAAGCCACAAGTTGCTTTCTGTTGTGCAGGAAATTGATGTATGCTCCTAAAAAAGATGTGACAAAATGTTAGGGATTTGTATTCCCTCCTATC
Source organism: Ara ararauna (assembly GCA_028858755.1). NCBI lineage: Eukaryota > Metazoa > Chordata > Aves > Psittaciformes > Psittacidae > Ara > Ara ararauna. Next base: position 54,540,297 of record CM054410.1, read on the forward strand.
TTTCCAGGAAAAAAGAGATCTCTAAATGTTTTAGTGTCATATTTACCTAATTAAATACAACTAGTATCCCCTCAGAAACCAACACCCAGGAAGGCTTTCTAGTGCAAAGCACAGACATTCAAAATACCAAGAGCTCTGATAATAAGGCACAGGGATTAAGCTCCAACAAGAGGAAACTTCATTGTATCCAAATCTGCAGCCATCAAAACACTCTCGGCAACTGCAGTCTCGCCAGCATCAACCTGCATAACTGGGTTACCTTCATTTTTAGACTCTGGACACCGTAGTCAAGTATCGCTTTACGCAAAAATTATGACCCTCATCCTGAAGCTCCCGAGCAGTCTACCACAATTCCTCTACCAAAAAGGAGGCAAAAATCAGAAAGGTCTTTATTTAAAAGAAAAATACACCAAAACAGATGTTTCCAGAAAAAAATATATACTTTCGGAGTGTTTCAACAACATTACTCTGAATTCACTTAGTGAATTCAAGTGTGATTTCTTTTACACACAGTTGAGTTCTACTAAACTAGAACTGAGTTACACAAAACATTAAGACACAAGTACTTCAGGCATTAACACACATAACTCAATTCACTGCATGCAAGTAGCCCTGTTAAGTTCAGCCTTGGATGCCATGTAAGAATAAACATCACTGTTTCCACAATCCAGCTCTAATCTAAATTACTAACCCACACAAATGCCTTAATCTTGCCATCTGTGATGGTAAAATACACATATACACAGAGTATATATTTCCCTTTCTCAATGCGACTCAAAATCAAGTGCCAGCAAACATGGAGGAAAATAGGGATTTATTTTATCAGACTTCAGGAGAAATTGTCCAACTCTGATGAGAATACCAATTTAAGGTATTAATTATTATTCTAATGGATTCACTTTTATTTGAAATTATAAATTTCATTTTACAATTTAATAAATTATTACAGTGGGAAACAGAGCAGCAGATATTAATGCTTAAGCCTGGAATTTTTGGTGTAATTTCACACAGAACATCATCTCAGAGAAAACAGACTCTTGGTTGTATTTTCACATAGCAAAATAATTGCAAAAAACTAGAGATACAGGAGGTACAGATGGTTTAAAAGATATAGCACACAGATAATATTTAAGAAAGGAAACTTCATGATGATTGTGTGATTTTATATAGCTCAGAAGTATATTAACTTCTTATTGAAACTCATGATCTTAAATATCTTCTGTGGTATTATGTTGACATTGCAGTGTTTATTCTTAAAAAGAACTACTCACACAGAAGCCACCATTTTACTAACAATAATGCGATGCATCCATAAGAAAAGTAACTGAAAAAATGATAAGTTTAATTAATCAGAGGTTTGAGCATGCAGAAGTTAGTTACATGAAGGACTCACATCACGTCAAGTACTTAGAGAAAAGACACGTTTTTCAAAGTTTTAATTTTTTTAAAAAAGCATTCACATTCCCATATTTTTTCCTTCAAAATTGAAAAATACAGTCACAAAGGGAAAAAAAAACCCCAAAAAATAAAAACTAAACAACTCCTTTTATAACAGTGGTGCTCCTTCCAACTTCCAACTGCAGAGTGGAAACCAAACAAGAAGTTGATGATTAAGCGTAACATATAATAAAATGTTTATTGAACTTCAAAAAAATGACATTGATGCTGAGTGAATTTACACATGTTCTTGATCTTTATGTACCTCCTCAGCTTTACTTTTATTTCAATGAAAGTGGGTTTTAAACATAAAAATATGGGAAAAATATGTCAGTAAAGTACACACTCTTATTACTGGAATAATCCTCTCAATTCAAGAAATCAATACAGGAGTTTAATCCTGTATCACAACAATTGCTTTTCTACCTAAAAACAACCTCCAAGAGCATCATTGAACGGTATTGTTTCTTTGTTAGAAATGCAAGTAGAACAGAAATGTCTCCAGTTTGGAGGAAGCCCATGACATCGGAGGTCTGAAGCTTGACCCACAAAAACAATCCTAAAAACAATTTTATTGCCTGTGACAGGAAAGGAAAAAAATCTAGTATTTCAGTCTGACAGCAGCATAAGGTTCGTACTGTTATAATCATTTCCCAATAGGAAACACTAAATAATAATTACACAGAAAAAGGCATAAAGCCTCAATTGTTACAATATCTCTGAAGTTTTTTCTTTTAAGTTTGAATGATGAACAAGATTTCACAAATTTGTAATGATCTTCCATATGTGTAAAACTATGTGTATTGAGACAAGAAGCAGGAGGAGAACATAGCTGGAATGCATATTCTTTTCACCACAACAAATAAAAAGGGCCTATGGATTAAACAGTTTGAAATACTGCAGATTAAAACAAAGAGAAAATTTCACTGAGCCAAAAAAAAGGGAAAACAAAAGAAAAGATACTAATAACTAGTACATTTGAATCAGACCACCAAGAAATACACAATTAGAATACCAAGAACACTTTTTACCCACAAAAAGAGTGAGAGAAAAATATTACAATATAAAGCACAGTAGAGGAGATGCTTCAATCATACAGGAAAAGCAAAAAAAAAAAAACCCCAGGCAGAAGCTATGCAAAAGAAAATACACAAATGCAAAACTACAGAGGTGAACAAAATGAACAGCTTGAGCTGTTGTAAAGAAAATGGAAAATGCGCCGCTGAGTGGGAAGGTGGTATCTCTGTCATTGTGCTAAAGCTTGCAGCAAAGAAACCGTACACACACTGTGAAAGTCAAACAGCATCTTGGAGAAAAGTTTCTGCACTTTATGACTTTACTGCAATGCAAAATAATGCAAATAAATGGTTTGTAGAACTCAGACTAGCACCAGACAGTGGGGCATTGGTGAACCTGTGAAGCTACAGTAACAGCTATGTAAGAGGAGAAAGAAATTGCAGTTAAAGGCAAAAACGATTCAATCTTATAAATGCAACATTAGGACAATGCAAATTATAAGCAAAATTCTGGAAAAAAAGATGGTAAGACTACTTGCCTCTGGTATTATAATGAGGATCAATTCTTGAATGTCACGAACTATCAAGATCAGCACTGTATGTTAGAGCATTGAAGTCTTTGAGGTACAGAAATCTCTATGAAATACTTTTAAGCTGTTTGTGAGTAGACAACCAGCACTGGCTGGATTTGACTTTCAAGTCAAGCCTACTACAGACATTTGCCAAACATGACCAAAACTTGTTCACAGATGCTATCAAGCTGAATCCTTGTCTGGCCATTTTGTGTGCCAGGAAGGCAAGTTATTTTGTGAAACTGTGGAAGCCAAATGCAGCCGTCAGAGATCGTGACAGAGCCATCAAGATTAATCCTGACTTGGCACAGTCATACAAATGGAGGGGGAAAGCACACAGACTGCTGGGTCACTGGGATGAGGCTGCTCATGATCTTGCATTAGCTTGTAAACTGGATTATGATGAAGATGCGAGCGCCATGCTGGAGGAGGTGCATCCAAAAGCTCAGATTTTCGGATGGCAAAGCAACAGACAACACAGCTACTCCAACTCCAAATACAGAAGTTACACCAACCCTAGTGATAAGCACAGTAGCTACTTAAACTCTGACTACAACAGATAACACAGCTACTCCAAGCACAGCAACTACACCAACCCCAGTGACAAGTACAGCAGCTACTCAAACTCCGACTACAACAGACAACACATCTAATCCAATTCCAAGCACAGTGACTACACCAACCCCAGCAACAAGTACAGCAGCTACCCAAACCCCAACAGCGACAAACAGCCCAGCTAATCCAATTCCAAGCACAGCAACTACACCAACCCCAGCAACAAGTACAGCAGCTACTCAAACCCCAACAGCAACAGCGCAGCTGCTGGTGCTTACTTAAACCCCAAGCACAGTGGCTGCACCAAGCCCAACAACAGACATTGCAGCCACTCCAACCACAGTGATAATCACTGCAGCTAAAACAGAGGACCAATTCATGCCAGTATCAGTTGCCTCTGTAAGCAAAAGGGAAAAGCAAAAAAGAGGCACAAAAAGCAACCCATATAGAGAAGAAAGATGAAGAAACAATGCACTTACTACATGGGACAGCATCTGATAAGGAGTTATTATTACATGAATCAGAGGAAGAAGAAGAAGAGGTGACTTCTTGACCCCAGACCTCAATCAAGCTACGGAATATGCGAAAAGATTTCACCTGTCTTGACTCAGCATACATTTCAGGAAACAAAGTGCAAGCAGCAAGAGCTACATGCTTCTTGGAAATTGAGAGCATTCGTAGCTTTGGGGACAGGAAAGGAGTTTAATTCATCGGCTGGTGGACCTTGCTAAGGCTTTGTAAGCAAGGGCAGCATGGCAAATCCGTAAACCAGAAAGTACAAATCTGCTTCTCAGCCACCAGCACAAAATCCCATGTTTTACCTTGCAATCTATTATGTCAAAATACAAATATCAGTAAGGAACTACCCAACATACTAAAATAAACTACTGCTGATTTGATTTCAATTTGATTTGAAAGACTGTGGGCACTCACAGCATTCAGGAACTGATTCATATTCAGCCAGCCCTGAGGCAGGATCAAGGCATCCCCACATGATATGGTTACTGCCCTCACCATCACAAATTACATCAACCATATGACACTACCTTAGACGCACAGACATAACTAAAATGAACACACTTATTCTCTGTATTGATCCTGTTGTGAGGATAAACAGCGTCACCTGAGAGGATTAGTCAAGGTTGATCACGACCACCTTTGCCACTACCAGGGCAAAAGCCAGCAGGACACCACATCACAGGCTTCATTCAGAATTTGAGGAAGAGGGTGTCCTGCAGACATTCTGTGCACAAACCAAAGACAACTGTTTGCAACACCTCAGAAATAGGCTGTTTTTGACAACAGATGACTGTTCACTAGCAGCATGTTTATGCCACTTAGCCAGGAATTCAGTCATATCACACCATCACAGTACCACAGCCAGACAAAAGTCAAAGCTGCATCAGCCGCTAAAATTTTAGCCTCTTAACATATAAATAAATATGTCATGCTACCCTTGAAAGAAATAACTGCACAAGAAATTCATTAATAATGTCACAGTATCTGCAGCAGGACACAAAACCAGTCAGACAGGGTGGGTCATAAAGTGACACAAAATCTCCCAGGGACCCTCTAATGAGAAAACCACTTTCTCAGGATAAATCATATTCTGGAAAAAGAGATGCTTATGTGAAACAGAAAACTTCATGGATTTCAGATTGTTTTGGTTTTGGTTTAAGTGGATGGGTAGATACTTTTTCAAAACCACAAATATATCTGCTCAGTATGAACACAAATATCCATGAAATACACTGAAAGTCAGCAACCCAGGGAAAGCATCTGCACTAGTAAGTAGTATGTCACTGAAGACAATCTCAAAGACACTACATACCCACAAAAATAGAGCAAGACAATCTGCTGAAAGAAGAGTCCAACTTCAAATTGCTCACAAAATACAATGCTTCATTCCCTGCCCATGGCAGGGGGGTTGGAACTAGATGATCTTAAGGTCCTTTCCAACCCTAACTGTTCCATGATTCTATGATTCAGTGTTAAGATGTAAATGGAACAGCTTTCAATTTCAGAGGATAAAAAGGTGATTGCCAAATAGAGGTGGAGGTTGAATGCTGAGTTTGAAAGAATGAGGCCAGTGATGACACAAGTTTTATCATAATGAGAAAATACAATATATAAAAGCAAGGTACAGTACCTGCATTTCTCAGGTTGTATATATATGTATACGTACACTGTTGTATAGATAGGGCAAAAGAGATAGCCCAGTAATCAGCTATGTGACGACAGGGTGTGTATTATGCACGTATAAAGGACCTTAAAATATTAGCACTCTGTGGGTATATGAAAAGTAGAACTGCTGCACCAGTTTCATACACTGAATGTGGTGAGCACATTCACCTTAGGAGTGTTGTTTATAAAGACAAACTTGTCTGGCTTTCAACTCCAGAAAACCATGTTGCACCACCCAAACCAGTTGACATATAACACTCTAAAGCAAGGAGGATCTCAAGGGGAAGAGCGTGAACTTTACATATGGCAGACATGAGTGAAGAAAAGGATCCAGGGCTTTTAGCAGAATTTAAAGTCGTGGAGCAAGTAGAGAGGCTTGTCTTGTTTGATGCATAGCTGAAGACCACGTTTTGTAGAGGAGCTGGTCCAGTAGCACAGTTAAGGTTCAGTTCCTTTTATAATGCTTAAGTCTACTCAATTTATTTTATACAAAGGATAAACTTAATCCTATAAAACAATGGCACTGACTTCTAGGAAACCAAATGAATTTTTAGAGAGTTTGCTGGTAGAGCTCTTCATTTTACCAGTTAAAATTAACTAAGGCTTGGGTTCTTTATCAAATATCACATCTGTTGAAATTACTTTGTCTCAGAAAAGCTCAGAAAAACACAGTAACTTCAAATGTTCTGTATATAGCTTGATACTAAATAAAATAATTTATTTTTGTAATATTGGAACAAAATTTTTAATTAAAATGAAATGACAGATGATGTAGTAAGTTTCAGCAGCTGAATATGTTACAGAGTAGTTCAAATGAGTAGCTCTTACAATAAGCCATTTTAATTCAACTAATTTCCAGCAATCTACCAATCTTTCTTCTATGTCAAACACAGATTTATTTGGATTGACCACCCACAACTAGTAAAATAACTGCAAGAACTGCTTAGTTACCTGCCTCCATGTGAAATACCTTTACTCTTGAGTAAGCTGTGGTTTTTCATATCACCAATCTTAAGTTAAAAAAGAAAGTCCTTGCAATTAGGTTGTAGCAAGATTTTAAACCATGGAATCACAGAATCATACAATAGCTTGGGTTAGAAGGAACCTTTGAAGGTCTTCCTGCAACAAGCAGGGATATCATCAACTAGGTCAGGCTACTCGAAGTCCCACTCAACCTGGTCTTGAATGTTTCCAGGGAATGTTTCTACCACCTCTTTGGGCAACCTGTTCAAGTGTTTCAACCACCCTTGCCATAAAAAATTTCTTACTTATATCTAGACTGAATCTATCCTCCTTTAGTTCAAAATCATTACTCCTTGTCCTGTTGATACACACCTGATTACAAAGCCTGTCCCCATCTTTCTTATAAGCCCCCGTTAAGTCTTGGAAGGCCAAATGGATGCCTTTGTCCAAAGAAGCACTTGTTACCTTTAATATATACTTTGTCATGCTCTCAAGGTTTTCTCCAAAGACTGAGAACTAAAAATATTTTTAGGGTTACAGCTAAAATCTACATGTAACCATGAACACAGGAACATAATCTGTAATTAAAAGTAGTATGATGAAACTGCCATGTTTGAGATGTGTGATACACAATCAAAAGTATAAGATTATTTTATTTAATCTACATCCATGCCACAATACTGGTGTCACAGAGATATCTTCATCAGCCTGAGGGTTGTTTGGTTTTTGGTGTTCATTTGACACATATGCACCAGGTATTAAATCTCCTAATTTTTCATCATCCTTTTACAACTTCTTCAGCCTCATATATTCAAGCTTATTAAAAAATGCATTTTAACATATACTTATTTGCACTTTTGCTGTTAGTGTGGAAATACAAGGGAATATAACTTCTAGGATATAGGGTTTCAGAGAATGTAGGTTTTTTTAAGAGATCAACTAAAAAAAAACACTTTCTATCAGCTTACTTCTTTCCGTAGAAAACATAAACATAACCATAACATAAACATGAGCATAAAAATAACCAAGGCCTCCATTTACACAAGAAAATACAGAATCAATATCATCAAATGCTAGTGGTTGAAAAATGCTAAAGAAACTATAAAATATTTACTAGGATTGATTACCCAGGATAAAGTTTTGACAGTTCTGGTGTATGAGCTCAGGCATAAACAACAAAGCACTAGTATCTAAACAACTGATCTGAGCTTAATAAGAAGTGAGACTATAATTTGCTATGAACAGAATTAGTAGAAGCTTTCCAAAGAACAAATAACCAGAAGCCATAGTTCCATGTAATTTATTCCTCATTTTCATTTCTAAGATTTGTAGTGTATCAAGTAATAAAACTTTGAAGTGGATAAGAGTGTAATTAGGTTTTGTGTCAACCTCTGTAGGAATTGTCTTTTTCTGACAGTACTAGGAGGCTACACTGCCAGCTCATCAAATACTGAAAAGCACATCTGTGGTCCCCAGTTGTATGAAAACTAACACTGTATGCTTATTTAAACAAAAAGCCCTTCTCAGTAGTTTCCTAGAACATAATAAACTGCAGTACAGCATGGCAGACTTTAGTCTGGGAGACAAAGTAACAAAGACATTCATTTTTTCATGTGTTAATATTGGCTGGTTTTCAGGAACAGATTCGCTTGGATACCTCACTGCCAGCAACAATAAATTGCATATTTAATCCCTGTTTACATTTATGGCACAATTTTACTTTTAAAGAAATGTAAAATAAAACATATGTCCCATCACATTAGTCTGTCTTGCTGTTTAACATCAGCTGTAATAATCTTTCAGGAGTCTGACTGAAAACCTGGAGTTTCTCAACATGATGTCTCTTTTGTCTCTTGGATAACACCACAGAATGCCTGCTGTGTAAAATTAGGCCTAATCTTCATTATCTTGCTGTCTATTTCCTGAGCTTAATTAACTTTTCTGAGAGCTTTTCTACACTGCAATGAGGACTAAACTCATTTTGCCTTTTGCAGCAAAAATATTTCATAATTATTTTTTCCTTAGTTCCTAGGACAATGAAAAGCTCCTCACAGTGCTAATTGTTATGGCAAAAGCTAAAGTTTGAGATTTGAAAGAAGAGCTATCATAAAAAACTTGAGAACATACAGTCATGCACACAAATAGAAGGACAGAAATCTGCAAATGTGGAGAGATAATCCATTCTAGCCTTTAAATGAACTGACTTTAAATATTTAAGTACCTTGTTAAGTAAATTCAGATTACAGGATTCAAATCCTAGTCATTATAAGTCATCAGGCTGTTTTAGGTGACATACAAATTGTCTACCGTTTACAGTAGTCAAATAAGTTTAGGATAATATAGCAACTAATTTGCATGTCAAAGCTTTCCACCTTATTACTCAAATTTTGTATGATCTGGATGCTTTTATCACAAGGGAGAACAGCACAATGAAGGCTGAGCACATATTGTAGCATTTCACTTTCCTAATGCTAGAATTTCACTTTGTTTTTTCAGATTACAAAAATCTATATACTTTTAGAGGAACAAACACAAAGACTTTGCTTATTCCATTTTCTCCCCATTCAGGAGGCAAAAGAGAAGTTTTATTTAAACCCTCTGTCTAAAAAGCCAATATAATTATTTTAATTAAATAGTACTGTCTTCCAAGTTCACACAAACTCCATTAGCTATTACAGTGCATTTACTACACATGATTCTTTTCACCTCTACCATGCCAGCAAGAAGCAGAGTGGTTTCATCTCTAGGCATGAGCAGATAAGGACTCTGTGAATGATTATTTGATATTCAGGTGTTCAGCCAAGTTGCTTTATAATAATATTGGGGACAGAGTAGACAAGTGAAAAGACAGTAAGCAGATAATGCTCATCCCCTAGTTAAAGGTCTAAAGTCTACTAGATTTTACAGAATATTTGTTTAACTTCTCAGGATTTGATCCTGTCACTATTTGACTACCAGCACCAGAAGGTAGATTTATTTATAAAAATAACCAGCACCAAATGAAAATTAATCAGCACAAGCATCCATCCACAAAACAGGGAAAGCTATGTTGTTTTCTTTTGCTGTTTTTCCTGTAACACCCCAAACCAACAACCAAATAGTTTAGCAATAACTCTATCAAAATGAAAAAGAAAGCTATATAATGGTAAATAACTACCTGTTAAAGTTAGATAAACCCCCATATCATGATGGGGTAACAACACTATCTACTTGGTTCTCCTCCAGTCGCCTTGACACCAGCAAAATATTCTTTATGCTAGAAAATAACACACGGCAATAAGAAATCAAGAGTGCCAAAGTTCATATTATTTCACTTTCATCTGTTGGCATTAGTGCATTTCAGTCTTTTTGACTGACCAAAGCCTCCTGCTTGTGAGCTAACAAGTCACACAGGGTTACTTTTAGCAACTGTGGACTACAGGTGTTCCAAGACTTCTGCTTTTTGCACTAATCTTCAGAATAGATTAAGGGTATTTGAATATCCTGAACACCTAGTATGCAATCCTCCAGCACCAGACAGAGAAACCAAGCACAAATGTCGTAATTACATACTTCTATACAGGAAGCAGAGTGTAGACTTTCAATACAGTGCACAATCGTGCAATTGCACACAACAGCTGTCACATCAAACCTGCTCCTCAAAATTCATGCTAACCTTTTCTTAACAAAGACCAGGGTATGGTTTTATCAGAATTTGATAACAAAGTAATATATTGAGTTACAGACTAGACTGCTCAGAAAAGCAGGTCAAAATAGAGAGTCTTAATACAACCCGTTATAAAAAAGAACAAAACAAAGGAAACAAAACAAAACAACTAGACCTAATTTTTACTTACTTTTTCAACATTAATTTCCACAATCTTCATTACTTTAACAATAGGTGACCAGTTTTACTTCTTATGCCTCACCCATCTGTACTGTCACTAATTTTCCTCTCCCTCCTCCAGATCACTCGGATAGATGTGAAGAAGAGCGAGGGCTACTTAACAGAACCAAACAGCAAACGCAGCTGAGCAAACTCAGCTTCAGAAGGAAGCAAATCAGGGCTTGCACTGCCAACATGACCAACCCCAACACTGTAGCACTATACAGACCAGGAGAGCACACCAGGAATTGCAGTTGCTGTCTACCATTCGTGAGATGGCCTCAGGGCTGAAGATGAAAACAGCTTTCAGCTCCTTTGCATCCTTGTGTCACTTGTTCATGGCATAGTTTTGACACATGGCCTGTAAAGGTTGGCCATTTTACTTTTCATGCTTCAAGCACAGTCTAAACTAGAACAAAGTTTCATCTAATTTCATTGGACATGGAAGTGTATTTGCTTTCAAGACAAATCCCAACCGGGAATCAGAGCCCAAAGCAACTTAGTGGTGACCAGTTCTGAAATGTCCTCTTAAGCCAGAGATGTTCAGGCTGCTGTGAACCCTGTTGTGTTGATACAGAAGTACTTGAATCTTTCAGATCAGCTGCAATGATTCATTCCTACGTAAGTGACAAGCTGGAGTTTAAAGCTTCAACATATGAAGCTTAAAAAAACCTTCTTTAGTGGTTTAAGATTTGAATCACAGTTCCACCAGCTTGTGGACTTATAAACTGCTTTCAGCTCATGGAGCAATTGTATTAATTCACACCAAATTGGATGGCAGTTTGATTAAAAGATCAAGCCAAACATTTCTGAGTTCCTATCTTTCTAGCATTAGGCTAACGGTGTAAGAAACCACTGCCTAGAGAAAAGTGCCATGGTTTTCGACCATAAATCTATCATCTTTTACTGTATTTATTGGCTCTTTAAGACAGTGACCTGCTGTTTGTGCTGCATTAGTCACTTTTCATAAAATGACTGTTAGATAGCAGCAGTTCATTAGCTTTCCTAGAACATGTCTCCCTAGTACGAGACCAAATTTTAAGACACTTATGTGCAAACCTACTCAATGTATATATGAAGAGAAGGGAGGGGAAAATGTATATCCCTAGCTATTTTGAAACAAAGAGTCTGATCAATGAAGAAAACTCAATACATGCACTCATACACATATATTTATTTACAGAGCAAGATGAAAATAAATTGTAGAAAAAAAAAGTGGAAGAAATAGACACAGAAGTTCAACAAATTGCTTTAGTACAAAGAGAAAAAGTAGTTGCGTTTTTTAAGTGACTGTAGGTTTCATACCCATGCGTGCTCATGTACAAAGCAGCCAAAGCTGTATGACTTTCTGTGGTTTCTCTTTGATATGAAGCAGGTGATTACGAGTCAACAGATTGAGAGACTGCCATATAGGGTGTCAAAAGAAAGCAAGCTCATGTTATCCCCACTGCACTACCATACCACTTTCAACTACTACTTGCTTGCTAAAATGGAACAAAATGGAAAAACTAGGGAAACAAACAAGAACTAAAATAAACCCTAGTAAGTAGCCCTTGGCAATAGATCTCAAACCTCATTTAACTCATAAGATCAAGTAAACAAATTAAAAAAAGGGTTTCTAGCACCAGTTGGAGTTTCCAGGTATGCTTCATGATTGCTAGAAAATGTGTTGAGTTTCATTTGATCTAGATGAATGAGGAAAAAATAATAATTCCTGTATCTGCTGAAGCCATGTCATGGCTTTAGCCCAGCCGAAACTCAGACCAGCTTGCAGGCTGCACGCTGCCAGCTCTGCTGCCTTCCCTATGCCCTGAGTGCACAGCGGTGGCAGCACAGCTCCCATTTAAACCCTGCAGTCTCTCTCTCACTCCCCCCACCCCTTTCCTCTCCCCAGGCTCCCGGAGGGATGGGGAGGAGAATCAAAAGAATGTAACTCCCATGCATTGAGATAAGAGCAGTCCAGTAACCAAGGTATAACACAAACCACTACTGCTACCACCAATAATAATAATGATAAGGGAAATAACAAGGGAAGAGAATACAACCACTTACCACTCACCGACCGATACCCAGCCTTGCCGAGCAGTGATACAGCCCTTCCAGGTGACTGCCCCCAGTTTATATACTGGGCATGAAGTGCTGTGTCATGGAATACCTCTTTGGTCAGTTTGGGTCAGGTGTCCTGTCTCTGCTTCTTCCTGGCTTCCCCTCCTCCCTGGCAGAGCATGAGATTCAGAAAGTCCTTGGTCACACGAAACATTACTAAGCAGTAGCTTCTATTATCTTCTCTCTCGAGCAGTAGGACACCTCTTGTTAATAGCTGAGATGTGTAAATTTCCGCCACATGGGCTGTGTACATTCGACTTCATCTGGATCTATGTGTACATCCCTGTTATTTGGCTTGATATGATAGATCATATCTACAATGGCTGATTCCCTCAGGGACTGGATGCCTTTCTCTAGAGTAGTCCACTTGGCCAAACAACTCATAACATCGTCCTTGTATGGAAACCTTTCTTTCACAGCTGCCAAGAGCCACTTCCAAAGGCTGAGGGACTGTTTCTCTCTTGCAATTTCTTTGTCAATTCCCCCTTCCCTAGCAAGTGATCCCAGCTGCTTGGCTTCTCTACCTTCCAGTTCGTGACCATCAGCCCCATTGTCCCAGCATCGGAGCAACCAGGTGATGATGTGTTCCCCTGGTTGACGGCTAAAATCTTTTCGCATATTCCATAACTCGGTTGAGGTCCAAGGTCAAGAAGTCATCTCTTCTTCTTCTCCTTCATCATGTGATGATGACTCCTGATCAGGTGCTGTCCCATATAGTAATGCTTCTTCAGCTTGTTCCTCCATCATCCTTGTCTTTGTTTTGCTTTTCCCCTAGCTTACAGGGGCAACCAATATTGGTATAAATTGGTCCTCTGGTTTAGCTGCAGTGATTATCACTGTGGTTTGGGTAGCTGCTGTACTTGTCACTGGGGTTTGACTGGCTACTGTGCTTGTCACTGGGGGTGGTGTAGCTGCTGTGCTTGGAGCTGGAGTAGCTGCACTGTCTGTTGTTTTGCCATCAGATCCAGGGACATTTTTTTCCTTTTGAAGGTGCTGGATAGCATTGAACAGGGCTCTGTAAGCATAGGCCAAGCCCCAGCACATTGCCATGATTTGTCCATCCCTGCTATGACCAGAATGACAACACACCTCATTTAAGTGTTTTATTAATTTTTATGGATTTTGCACTTGTTCAGGGGTGAAATTCCAAAGCACTGGAAGGGCCCATTGGCCTATATACTTGCCCATACTATCGCACACACCCTGCCATTCATAACTGTCCAGCCTCAAGGAAAACCTCTTGGTCCTCCTACATCGTCGTCTAATCCTAGACAAGGCCCAAATCCAACTCTGCTTAACTCTTGGGACCAGATTAAATTGTCGTGGGTAAAACACACTCTGTATGCGTGCCAACATGGTGATCCTCATCACAATCAGCAAGCAGGTCTCAAGGGTACCTAAAGGCCATTCAAAACCTTCAGAATCCTCAAACAATGCTGTAAACAGTCTGGTGGGAGTGCTGGAAGTGTAAGGGAATGTCTCCTTCACAGGTTGACCACCCAAGGACGGGAAAAAAAGATGTATAATTACTAAGCACTTCTCTTACATACCTCCCAAAGTATAGAGGTGGTGACCACACTGGTAACACAAGCCAGATCAGTTTCATGCTCAATGAGTCTATTGTATTATAAGTCATTACCATAAAGTAAAATGAAACAAGAACCTTAGCCCAAGCCCCCCATCTGATAAACACTAAGACAGCAAATACCTGCTGTGAGGTATGACATGCTGAAACTGTGAGATCAAGAGCAACAACTTTGAGAGCCAATAAATCAGCATTGTGACGAGTGACTATTAATCCAAAACAGTGAATGCTTATCACAAATATGATTGGACAAACTCTGGTCAGATATGCTGTTATCTCAACCCTTTGAGCTTCACGCTGGGCGCCAAATAGAACTGTTGTGGTATAAGCCCAGCCATAACTCAGACCAGCTTGCAGGCTGCACGCTGCCAGCTCTGCTGCTTTCCCTATGCCCTGAGTGCACAGCGGTGGCAGCACAGCTCCCATTTAAACCCTGCAGTCTCTCTCTCACTCCTCCCACCCCTTTCCTCCCCCCCGGTTCCCAGGGGAGATGGGGAGGAGAATCAAAAGAATGTAACTCCTATGCATTGAGATAAGAGCAGTCCAGTAACCAAGGTATAACACAAACCACTACTGCTACCACCAATAATAATAATGATAAGGGAATTTACAAGGGAAGAAGATACAACTGCTCACCACTCACCAACTGATACCCAGCCTTGCCGAGCAGTGATACAGCCCTTCCAGGTGACTGCCCCCAGTTTATATACTGGGCATGACGTGCTGTGTCATGGAGTACCTCTTTGGTCAGTTTGGGTCAGGTGTCCTGTCTCTGCTTCTTCCTGGCTTCACCTCCTCCCTGGCAGAGCATGAGATTCAGAAAGTCCTTGGTCACACGAAACATTACTAAGCAGTAGCTAAAAACATCGGTGTTATCCCAGGCCGAAAGTCAAAAACATAGCGTTTCACCAGCTACTGAGAAAAATGACTGTTACTCCTGAACCCAGGACAAGCCATTAACAGCTCATTGATATGTTCAACTGAGCCTCTTCTAGGTTTTTTCTACTTTCAGTAATACATATTCTGGCAGTCAGTAGAAACAACAACGAAACATAGTATTTCAGAAGGTAAGGAAAAAGCCAGTACATAGCCAAAGTTAAACATAGATCAGCATTTAAAGCAACTTTTTTCCGGTGCTTTTGCTTCTTCCTCTCAGTGTGTGTCCTGATGGTTTTCTAGTTATGTCCTTATTGTTGAAATTAGTATTAATTTAACATACTAACATATGGACGCATCTCTCTGCTCTTGCAAGTCACACATTTCTTCCCGCATTTTATTGGGTTTTGAGATTACAGGTCCCAGATGTCACTTAAGTTCCACTTGACACACACACAAATACAAGGCACAAACATATCCATACACAACACAAAATGTCCGTTCATTGGTTCTTTCCCTCTTTCCATGCTTCCATTACTACACAAGCAAATATCCACTCCTTCACTTTAAAGATACCAATACACAGAACCACAGAATAGTTACTGATGGAAAGCACCTTAAGATCATCAAGTTCCAAACCCCCTGCCATGGGAAGGGAAACCTCCCACTAAACCATGCCACTCAAGGTACTGTCCAACCCGGCCTTGAACACCACCAGCGATGGAGCATTCACAGCTTCCCTGGGAAACCCATTCCAGTGCCTCACCACCCTTACAGGAAAGAATTTCCTCCTTATATCCAATCTAAACTTCCCCAGTTTAAGTTTGAACCCGTTACCCCTTGTCCTATCACTACAGTTCCTCATGAAGAGTCCCTCCCCAGAATCCCTATAGGCCCCCTTCAGATACTGGAAGGATGCTATGAGGTCTCCACACAGACTTCTCTTCTCCAGGCTGAACAGCCCCAACTTTCTCAGCCTATCTTCATACGAGAGGCGCTCCAGTCCCGATCATCCTCTTGGCCCCCCTTTGGGCTTGTTCCAACAGTTCCATGTCCTTTTTATGTTGAGGACACCAGAACTGTACACAATACTCCAAGTGAGGTCTTACAAGAGCAGAGTAGAGGGGCGGGATCACCTCCCTCAACCTGCTGGTCACGCTCCTCTTGATGCAGCCCAGGATACGATTGGCTTTCTGGGCTACAAGTGCACACTGCCGGCTCATGTTAATTTTCTCATTAGTTCCAGTAAAGACACTCATAAAAAAGGGCACACTGAACCTGGCTCGTGTTCCATTTCTCATTGACCAACACCCTCAAGTCCTTCTCCACAGGGCTTCTCTGAATCACTGTGTTGCCACATAGTACCACAAATGTGCATTCTTGCTGTTACTTCCAAATTATAGAAGGGACCAAGTAACTGAAAACTGCTAAATAACAAATTAGGAAAACAAAAATGTGTCATAGCACAAATCTAATATAAATTTAGCTGCCAAAGTCAGACTTCATGTTGCTTTCTGTGCACACTAGCTGCGTCAGCCAGGCACAGCTGTTGGTGATAACGGGCAATTTCAATGTTTTACAGTGGAACAGAGAGGAATATAAGCTAGTTCTTCCCAAACGAGTTCTGCCCAAGGGGGCATCCTTTAAATAGAAATATAAGACAGTAACTCAATTTGGAAGTAATGGAGTATAAAGGTGGAAAGCTTAGCTGTACAATATTAATATTTCTTGTTCTTAGGAAGGAAGGCATAGAAAAAAATCAACAGCCTTCAGGAAAGCAAGCTTTTATATCATTACAGATGTGGTCACTAAGGTCTTGTAGGATGGATGTTTAAAAGAAGAGAAGGGAATAAGAAGAGCTGGTAACCTTTAAAGGGCACAGGTAACAGCTATCACAGTGCAATGAAAAGATAAGGCTTGGAAGACACCAACTTGGCAAATTTATATCTTCAGTGATTTCAAAAAGAAAGCTCAAAGTAGAAATTAGGTTAGATTATTCATTAATATTATTAGTAATTTAAACAAACACAAGAAAAAATCTATAAAGACGAATCTTTGGAGAGTTAAGGAGAGATTAAACTTGTTTGGTAAGTAACTTATTAAGAAAACAATCACCAAAAGAGCTGGTATGATACACAATGGAGAGAAAGTGCTGCTTCACAGTTCTCAGTGACTGACCAATTCAATACCAATTTGCCTCCTTCTTCACTCTGATGTGATTAATGCTTAACACAACTAGTCCCTGTGACAGAAAGGTAAGAACTACAGCCACTGCAGGTTAAAGAGCATTTCAGACATTTTCAAGCTGGCAGCGTTGTTAAAATTCACCTTTGAATACACTGATGCTGGTATCTCCATGAACAATGGATCTCATCTGATGGCACACTCAGGCTGAGATGGGAGGAACCTACCCCCTTGTCTGCAATGTGTGGTTTATTGGCCCATTCTACTGTCCTAAAACCAGTGCTTGCAAAAGGCAAAGAAAGCAGCTCAAGAACAGTTAGCAGGTGGGGGGGATTCAGATTTCATAAGAGACCTGGATGAACTCAGAAAACTGTGAAGAGGACAGAAAAATATATCTGGTGTCTACCTTTAAAACAGGGAAGAAGAAAGTGGAGAACTTGGGACTCAGAGCCCGGTCAACTTACCTCCACTTCCTAGGCAGCAGGAGAACAAGAAACATTGAGCACCAGAAAGGTAAAAAGTGAATGAGTAAGTGCCCCATGGAGTAGTAGCAAGCTATTCACACTTCCTCTACTTCCTCTAACAGGACACAGATCCTCCGGAACAGGGTAGAAATAGTAAGTGTTACTACCTTGACTTTAAGCCTTGATTGTAAAGCTGTTTCAGATTATGTTCTCGTAAGAAATAAGAAAAAGTAAGTCAAGAGAAAGAAGCATGTAGGACAAGCTAAATACAAAAATATTATCAGCAGGTTAGTGACATGTTGGAACAGGGTATGGAGTGAAGTTTTACAAGAGCCTATCCCAAGCCCAGAACTATTCAGTATTTCTTCAGTAACTTGGATGAAAGAAGAAACACGTATGCTTAGAAATTTACAGGTAATATTCAGGAATGAAGGACTTGATTATAATTCAAAATCTTAATTATCTGAATTTTTATTGATTACAGCAGAGTTTAGGCAGTACTCAGTAAGTGCAAATGCAAAGGTCTACATTTAGAGGTAATTAGATTCACATTCATAGGATAACAGATGACTGCACACACAGCTACACTGCAGAGAGAGATCTAAGAATTAACTGGTGCATTTTATGATCCAGGGTGAAATGCATAATGGAATAGGTTTTATCACCCATGAGAATTTCTGCACTCATTTAAGTGACGAAGTTGCTCTCAGCTGGAGATTCATGCCTAGTTCTGGGCATTAATTCAAGTAAGATGTGAACCAGCTGGAAAAGGCAAGAAGAATAACCATAGGTTTGAAAAACAGGAAAGGCTGAAAGATCTTGAGTTACTCAGTCTAGAAGGATGAAGAGGGATATGGCAAAAATCCTTATGTACACTGGCATAAACTTTTAAGATCCATTCTCAAAAAGACAATAACGATCTCAGTTTAAGTTATACTTTACATGCCAATACAGAAGTCTTAACATCCAAGACTTTTTGAAATGGAAGAAAGTGCCTGTAACTGTTGCTGTTTGAGAGCAGACTGGACAAACATCTATGATAGGTATATATCTGAATTGATTACAGTTGGCTTGAGTTTGTGTGACAAGGGTTTGGCAGCTGGGGAGGGGGCTGCAGAGATGGCTTCCGTGAGAAGCTGTTGGAAGCTTCCTCCATGTCTGACAGAGCCAATGCAAGCAGGCAACAAGACAGACCCGCCACTGGCCAAGGAGAAGCCCATCAGTGACAGTGGTGGCACCCCTGGGGCAGGGTCCTGGCAGGAGCTGTGGCCCTATGGAGAGAGGAGCCCACACTGGAGCAGGTTTTCTGCAGGACTTGTGACCTCACAGGGGTCTCGCGCTGGAGCACTATGTTCCTGAAGCACTGCAGCCTGTGGAAGCGACAATGCTAGAGAAGTTCACAAAGAACTGCAATCTGTGGGAAGGATTCACACTGGAGAAGTTCATGGAGGACTGTCTCCTATGAGAAGGGACCCCAAGCTGGAGCAGGGGAAGAGTGTGGAGTCCCCTCCTGAGAAGGATGAATCAGCAGAGACAACTGACTACAACTCCCATTCTCCCCATCCTCTTGCACCACCTTGGAGGAGGAAGTAAAGAAAATTGGGATTGAAGACAAACCCAGAAAGAAGGGTGGGAGACATTTTAAGATTTACTTTTTATTTCTCATTGCCGTATTCTGATTTGACTGGCAATAAATTAATTTCCCCAAGTTGAGTTTGTTTTGCCCATGACAGTAACTGGTGAGTGACCTCTCCCTCTCCTTATCTCGACCTAAGACCCTTTTGTGGTATTTGCTCTCCCCTATTCCGCTGAGGAGGGAAGTGATAGAGAAGCTTTGGTGGGCAACCGGTGTACAGCCATGACAAACCCATGACAGCAGTAAAGACGTCACACTTGAGGCAGGTCTCTTTTCCTTATCATTCAGTGACTTCTGCATCTAAACCTTGTGCTGTATGGTCCTTTAAATATCACTAGGTTGTCAATTTATGGAACATATTCTTTGCAAATCAGAAGTTATCTCTGTCTTCATGAAAAAGAAGAAAGTAATGATCTAGTTCTATGCTAGTATTTGTGAGCTTTACCACTGGAGACGGGATTAAAGAAACAGAAGACAACTGATTGGTGTTCACTGTCTCATTTAATGATACACATCACTTCAAGCATACAACGCTTTCCCATGCCAAACCAGTATCTACCAAGATTATTTCTATATTGCCCAAGGTGATATTTGTCATTTGGGCAGACAATTCAAATGCAATGCCAGAAATATAGCAGTAGGTGGCATAATTACACTGTGATCTAGTAGAAATTTCAGCTCCACTTGTTTGCCTAAATCATACAGACCAAATATTTTAAAAGAAATAAGGAAAAAATGCTGTACACTCAACAACATATTTTGTTCTCAGACTGAGAAAGTATGAAGCTGGCCACTGAACTATATAAGTAGAAACAACACAGTGGCAAATAGAGCTGTGTTTTCTTGTTAGAGGAAGTTGTGCCCTAGGCCCAAATTTTTATAACAGTGGAATGAAGATGGAATTTGGTGTTTAAATTCCCTTTGTACAATTACAAGGAATGAAAGTTTCAGAAAACAAAACCATCATGGTCTTATGTAGATGCATAATGTGGTTAACATTACTAATCCTTGCTTCAAGATTATTTTTTTCCATAGAGATTTTAATGCAAGGTTGATTGGGCATTATACTTACGGTGTTTTTTTAAGGAATTATAATTACTAGAATTTAGAACTAACTATGTATCAGAAGTTTTCCCATTATCTTCACAGCTATCATAGGTTTTCAAAAATTTCATGTTGCGCTGCTCTAAATTAAAGCCCTCAGTGCACTTCAGATTACAATCTCCAGTGATGAGTAGATATTAAAACATGTCATTGTAAAAAAAAAAAAAATGACACCATAAACAATATAATATAACAGCTTCAGAGCCACAGACATCAGTAAAACTAGGTTTTCACTACCAGTAGGGTTTAGCAGTACTTTAAAGGAAACTGAATTGCATGGTGCTTGTTTCCTCTGCACTTAAGAATGTTTAGAGATGCATGCTGTTTGAAAAATACTTTGATCTTTCTAGAGTGCAGAATAAAATCCACAGTAGACATCAGCATTATCTTGTCCCAAGGCTCCTTACTCACTGAATAGACCACAGGTTCTCAGAAAGAATATAAATAAGTAAAGAAAGACCCTCAAAAAGCTATAGCATCACAGCACCTATTATCCTTAACATGTGACAGCACCTGGAGACAGCAGTAATCCAGGCAATCCCAATAAATCCTCAGAATCCCAGATCCTCTCCTCAGGATCACCCTGTTTCCCCTTTCTTCAGCTATCTTTACTGATGCCTTTCCTTACGTAGATTAAGTTTTGAAGACTGTGGGGCAATATGACGCTTTTATGCGCAATTTAGGCAGAAACATCACCATCCCCTCCCCATTTAATTACCTCTTATTTCCTAGCTCTTGCAGGCAAGCATAATGTGTTCCTACCTTATACTCAGAACTTGGTTTATTTTCCTGGTGATGCACTGCTTCTCCTACACCAGAAGAGCCTCTACAGTATATAACAAGTTGTTCCACCATCTAAGCCTCTATGTGGCACATTAGAAACTATAGAAAGGGACAGTTCCTCTGCACATCTCTCCCAGCCAAAAACAATTTCAAATGCAACCTACTGAATTTGTCAATACTAGTAAATTTGAGATGTCTATCAACATGCCTTTGACTTCAGGATATAACCACGGAGAACAGTATTACTGCTCACAGAGGGAAATACTTTGATGTAAAATGACAGCATGGGCCTCTTTAGAACTTGCAGATTCTGTTCTCATACACAAGTCAAATCAAGTTGCATCTTGATAGGGTTTAATTTAGTTTCTAAACAAAACAAGTTGGTTTGGGGAAAATGTTTTGCAACAGAAATGTATAATTCTTCCTCTCTTTTCTCCTCTTCCGCTGCAGTGCATGTTCATCCTGGAACCCGGATGAAGCTTCCAAAACAGAACAAATATTCATCATTAGGCTCTCTTCTCCTAATTACTTCTACTTTGCAGGAAATGGATATTTGACAAGTTTGAGTCCACACATAACAACGAGTCTATGGTCTTTTCCCAGTCCCTTGCAATATTCTCTGCTGGAGATTCCATTCCATTGCTGGGGGAGGTGGGGGCAGGGAGAAGGCTGTTGTTAGTTGGCTTTGGTTTGGTTTGGAGGTTTTTCTGATTTTGAGTTTTTGCTGGTTGGTTGGCTTTGCTTTTTTAAGAACTGAAGCCACCTAGATCCTTTCAGCTTTTGTACTTTTATTTCTGACACTGTCCTGACCAAGTTCTTCTTTATTCTGGAAATACATTCTCAGGCTCCTACAAGAATTCCCTTTGAAAGAAGTTAGGGGCTTTTACTTTCTTTTTTACATTTATCCAGTAACAGTTGTTATCTTGCCCAGTGTCTTTTCATGTAATACCTGTCCCAGTTCCCTATTTGCCCATAGAAGTCAAGTCCTGCTTGCCTCACAGGACACTATTACCCACTTCTAGTGATCCATGTGGGTACAACTGATATAGTTAGCAGTAGCCCAGAGAACATAAAGAAGGACTACAGACCTCTGGGAGAGGTGGTTAGGGGCTTTGGAGACCAGATTGTCTTTTCATCTATTCTTCAGGATACAGGGCAGGACCTTAAAAAAGCTAGGAGGATTGGCCAGGTTAATAAATTGTTAGAAGGGTGGTGCTCTAGTCAGGGGTTTGGGTACCTTGAACATGGGACTCAATTTAGGAGGCCAGATCTACTGGGGGATGGTGGAGCTGGTCTGACAAAGAAAGGGAAGAGTGCATTTGGTAGGAGGCTTGCCAGGCTGGTCAAGGATGCTTGAAACTAGATGTGTTGGGGGAGGGGGGCATCATTCCATCCCAATGCACCCAGTCACTTGCCAGCACCTATAATAAATGTTCAGAGCAAAGTAGAGATTTTCCAGCTGCTCCAGCCAATGAGCCGGCTTCAATAGGAGCTCGGCTCAGATGTTTCTATACAGATGCCCGTAGCATGGGGAACAAACAAGAAGAATTAGAGATGTGTGCACGTCTACAGGGGCATGATATAGCAGGCATCACAGAAACATGGAGGCATGGCTCCCATGACTGATGTGTTGGAATGGAAGGTTACAGGCTCTTTAGGAAAGACAGGCCCAGCAGGCAGGGAGGGGGAGTTGCTATTTATGTTAGGGATAGGCTGGAGAGTATGGAAATCTGTCTGAGGACAGCTGGGAAGTCAACAGAGAGTCTGTGGGTCAGGGTTAAAGGGAGAACAGCAATGGGAGACATTATTGTGCGGATCTGTTATACACCCTGATATCTGTTGGAGGGATGGTACAGCCCAGCACAAGCAATCCAGGAAGTTCCTCGATTGTGTGGAAGACAGCTTCCTTCTGCAAGTAATAGAGGAGCCAACAAGGAGAGGTGCCGTGCTTGACCTCGTCCTCACCAACAGGGAAGGGCTGGTTGGAAATGTGAAACCTTGGTTGCAGCAATCATGAGATGGGTGAGTTTGATATCCTCAGGACAGTGAGAAGAGCGTGCAGCAAGCTCACTGCCCTGGACTTCAAGAGAGCAGACTTTGGCCTCTTCAGGAACCTGCTCAGTAAGATTCCATGGGATATAGCCCTAGAGGGCAAGAGGGCCAAGACTATTGGTTGGTATTCAAGGATCACCTGCTGCAACTCAGGAGCAATGCATCCCAACTAGAAGGAAGTGCTGCAGGAAGGCCAGGAGACCTCCTTGGATGGATAAGGAGCTGCTGAGGAAAATTCAAAGGAAAAAAGAGGCTTATAAAAGGTAGAAGCAAGGATAGGTGGCCTGGGAAGAATACAGGGATGTTTTTGTCAGGGAAGCTAGGAACCAGGTTAGGAAAGCTAAGGCCCACTTAGAATTAAACTTGTCTAGGGATGTTAAAGATAACAGGAAGAGATTCTATAGGTACATTGCAAATAAAAGACAGACTAGGGACAAAGTAGGCCCCCTCTGGAAGCTATCAGGAGAACAGGCTACCCTGGATTTGGAGAAGCCTGAGGTTCTTAACAACTTCTTTGCCTCAGTCTTCGTCAGAAAATGCTCTGACCATACCACCCAGGTCTTGGAAGGCAGACACAGGGACTGTGAGAATGAAGACCTTGGGCCCACTGTAGGAGAGGATCTGGTTCGAGACCATCTTAAGAACCTGAACATGCACAAGTCCATGGGACCTGATGAAATCCATCCGCGGGTCCTGAAGGAGCTGGCAAATGAAGTTGCTAAGCCACTGTCCATCATATTTGAAAAATCATGGCAGTCAGGTGAAGTTCCCAACAACTGGAAAAAGGGAAATATAACCCCCATTTTCAAGAAGGGGAAAATGGATGAGCTGGGGAACTACAGACCAGTCAGCCTCACCTCCGTGCCTGGCAAAATCTTGGAGCAGATTCTCCTGGAAGGCATGCTGAGGCACATGAAAAACAACCAGGTGCTTAGTGACAGCCAGCATGGCTTCACTAAGGGGAAATCCTGCCTGAACAACGTGGTGGCCTTCTATGATGGGGCTACGGAACTGATGGACAGGGGTAGAGCAGTTGCTGTCATCTACCTGGACTTGTGCAAAGCATTTGACACTGTCCCACATGATATCTTTGCCTCTAAGTTGGAGAGACATCAATTTGATAGGTGGACCACTCAGTGGATAAAGAACTGGCTGGATGGCCGCACACAAACAGTTGTGCTCAATGGCTCAATGTCCAGCTGGAGACAAGTAATGAGTGGTGTCCCTCAGGGATCAGTGTTGGGACTGCTCTTGGGACTGGTCTTGTTCAACATCTTTGTTGGTGACATGGACAGTGGGATTGAGTGCGCCCTCACCAAGTTTGCAGATGACACCAAGCTGTGTGGTTCGGTTGATACACTGGAGGGAAGGAATGCCATCCAGAGGGACCTTGACATGCTTGTGAGGTGGGCTGATGCCAACCTGATGAAGTTTAAGTACGCCAAGTGCAAGGTCCTACACCTGGGTGGGAGCAATCCCAGGCACAGCTACAGGTTGGGCAGAGAAGAGATTCAGAGCAACCCTGCGGAGAAGGACTTGGGGGTGTTGGTTAATGAAAAAATGAACAAGAGTAGGCAGTGTGCCCTCGCAGCCCAGAAAGCCAACCACATCCTGGGCTGCATCAAAAGGAGTGTGACCAGCAGGTTGAGGGAGGTGATCCTGCCCCTCTACTCTGTTCTCGTCAGACCTCACTTGGAGTATTGTGTACAGTTCTGGTGTCCTCAACATAAAAAGGACATGGAACTGTTGGAACAAGTCCAGAGGAGGGCCATGAGGATGATCAGGGGACTGGAGCACATCCCGTGTGAAGACAGGCTGAGAGAGTTGGGGCTGTTCAGCCTGGAGAAGAGAAGGATGCGTGGAGACCTCATAGCATCCCTCCAGTATCTGATGGGTGGCTATAGGGATTCTGGGGAGGGACTCTTCATGAGGGACTGTAGTGAGAGGACAAGGGGTAATGGGCTCAAACTTAAACAGGGGAAGTTTAGATTGGATATAAGGAGGAAATTCTTTACTGTTAGGATGGTGAGGTGGTGAGGCACTGGAATGGGTTACTCAGGGAAGTTGTGAATGCTCCATCGCTGGTGGTGTTCAAGGCCAGGTTGGACAGAGCCTTGGGTGGCATGACTTAGTGGGAGGTGCCCTTGCCCATGGCAGGCGGCTTGGAACTTGGTGATCTTAAGGTCCTTTCCAACCCTAACTATTCTATGATTTTATAAATAGAAGATGCCAAAAGGCAGCTATTCAGGGCACCATATGGCCAAGGCCAAGCAACGCCCAGAGTAGGAGCCACCCCACAAACTCAGCAGTCCAGGCACTGGCTGCAGCCCCAGTCGTGCTCATCACTACTCTTGCTCAACAATCATTCAAGCACGAGTTCCAAAGCTACTGCTGCAGCAAAGAAGGCAAGAACACTTCTGCATGCAGGAGATATGCCCAACAGGATAACCTCCACAATGGGGCACTTGGATGCCTAATGCTGAAGACTTCCTTCTTCCTCCCTAGCCACCAGCTCCTACAGCCAATGGGATACAGCACTACTCTGGTATTACCTACAACATTGCAAGACAGTTGCATTTAATGTTCAATTCGCAAGTCCAAACATCTGCAGTTTTGGAAATGACGAGCAACAATAGCTATTCAGCAGCTTCCTCTCTTGCTGCTGCAGCATGACAGGACACAGGCACCAGGCTGTGGTATCACCACCATGCAGCACAGGTGTCATGGTGACATTTGGGAGTTTCCCATTGGCACCTCTACCCCGCTGGTGCCAGTTTGATGGTGCATGCTGTCTGGCAGGACTCAGCCCAGCTGCCCAGAGAAATGCCTACAGCTAGTCACCACTTTGGTCTAATCCTGACAAAAGAAATACCATCTGCTTCTGCTTTGGGTAAATTCCTTGAGTAGACAGACTCAACTTCTCTTGTCCCTCCAGGATGGGCAAGAGAGCACCAAGTGATGCTGATCCAGCATCCATCAAGGATACAAAGCATATCCAAGCATGCAGCAAGGACCACAGCACCAACAGAATGCATCCCATTCATTCAGAGGAGACCTCTGGTGAAACTGATGAATTTGTAACCCTCACTTTTCCAAAGAAGCTCTGGAAAACGCTCCAAAGCCATTTTCAGTCTGTTTGATCCGTTGGTGATAGCATCTGCATTGCCACTGATGAAGAAGCCTCCCTAAAGGAAGTGCCTGCACAGGAAGGACCTTGCAGAGTTTTTGAAACTGACAGCATGAAAAGCTTCTTTCATAGCTCCACCTCAATGTGTCCACCAAAATGCAACACTACTCCAAAACATCTGACTTGCCTGATTTGTGGCAGAAGAAGCAGAAGCACCTTCTGCTCACAGCAAGGTACATCACTTCCCCTGCACACAAGCCCACTCTCAGGATAATTCTGACATAAGAGAATTACCTTCTGATAACATAAACCTTGGCAATGGAGGAGAGAAGGGCAGGAAACATTGTGAGATTCATTTCTTTCTCAGGTGAAAACACAAAAATTGCTGTTACTTAACAGAACCATAGCTCTGTTCATCAGCCTAATCTTTAGGTTTCAAATGCCCAGTAGACCTTTTCAAGTCCTGTGCTGGTCTGTTGCCATTACAAGGATTAGTTTTCTCTCTTGGTGTTTTCCCATCTCCAAATGCTGGCAGTTAAATCTTCCTCTTTTACATGGTTTATTTACTCTTCCACTACAACCCCAGCTTCAGGAGAGATGATCCACACCTGCTTGAGAGGTGCAAGCAACAATCTGGTCACAGAAGGAGAGCAACAACTGCATTGTCACCAGGCCTGGCCCTGAAGGAAACCTGTCACAAAAGAAGCCCAGATCAGATGTGCAGCCAGGGAGAGGGGGCCGCTACTGTCAACCTTGTGCCCCCTCCTGTTCACCACCCCAGTGCAGCCAGGCCCCACCTGGCATCCATCAGGCTGCTTCTGCTGCGCCCACTCCTTCACCAAGCCACAGCTTACCTTGCACATGAGGGATGGGGCTTCCCACCTTTCCATTCTGCAGACAGCCCCCCCCCCCCCCAGCTGCCCTGCCTCCCTTCTGGCTTCTGTGGCTTCCCATGGTTTTCCATGCTGGCAGCAGCCTCTGCTCTGGCTACCAACAAAACTATCTGCAGACTGAGTGAAATATCATAATGACAAAAGCCAAAGACTCTCAGGACTGGTATGTGTTTAGGTGCTATGCCTCCCAAAAATAAAAGGCAACGCAGGACCTAATGCAACCTTTGCCGTGTATCTGCAGTACAAGAAAAGCAGGCCAGGCTTTCTTGGCTGTGCTTTTTGAACATTTCACCAACAACTTCTTCAGCCTTCTAAAGACTGGGTACTCTGAAACCTGGAGTGAAAGCAAGACATCATGAATTTCATACACCAGCTGAAGCTCCTCTGAGAATAAGTAAACATAAGCATGTTCAGTTAGTGGCTTTATAACAGGCCATGGAGATTATGTATCACCATCTGCACACTTTGGATTTAATTTCCATGGTTTGGGATAAACTGAAAGGCCCATTTTCCAATAGCACACAAATGCCTACATTTTGACTGACTACAGGATGAGGGAAGAGTTTTCCATTTATCAGAATGAAGTCCACTCAATAAGTAACATGGGAAGCATTACCAAAATTAGTAGTTCCAACACAGGCGATGAGATGTTATTTTCAACACTGAAATATATGAAGAACTAATTTCCTTGGGAAAAGAACCAAAAGGACACTAAATACCCTCTTCAGTTATCACAGGACCACAAGCTCCTACAAGCTGAAAAGTTGCTTTTAAAGTCTTCTTGTGATGTTTTGGGTAGCAAAAATAGACACACACAAAATTAAAACCAAAAAAGGATTAAAATACTCAAAACTGCACAGGCTTACTTGCTTTAAAAAACCCAGGGTTTTTACTTACTGAAAGAATAGGTTTTTTCCTCAGGCACTTCCAATAACCAGCTGTCAAAGTAAACACTGTGCATGCTTTCAGGAGGTAAGCCTCTAAATACACACTTTTTCAATGTAACCAAGCCAGAAAATTCATCTGCTATTTCAGCTTAGCTGGTGTGCAAATGAGGAATTCCCGATAGGCCTTTAAGTGCATGACAAACCAAATACATCCTTCATGTCCCTAACATGAATTTAACTTCAGATCAAGTTAAATCACAAAGCAAACCAGGATGAACGTCAAGCATATATAGTCTGTTTCACCAGTTACATAAAGAAAAGTCCACCAAAGCAGTTCAAATTGGTTTGAGAGCTTCTTCTCCAGCTACAGATGTTATATACAGATAGATAAGTTACAAACTGAAAAATGTTATTTTTTGAACTGCTGTTATAATTCACTGACAAACGTACATTTCTCTTTACCAATACATAGGTTGCTTGTGTCAGTTTTTTAAATATATTTCTAAATATTGTCAACACATTATTCTTTTCAACAAATCCTGTGAAAAAATTGGAGAAGGAAACCTACAAGAACAAGGATGCAACAGAGAGAAAAAAAATACTAATAGTGAGATTTGTAAAATGTGCAGCAGTTTCTTGCACCACAACACTCTTGCTGTGGTTGAAGTCTAAGGAATTATGCCAAGATACACTTCATGTCCACTAAAATGATGCTTAGTCCCACATCTGTGTAACTAAACCATGAAATATAGCATTAATCATGAAACAGAGCTCAAACACATTCAATCCTTATTTTAGTCTGTGTAGTACTGTTTCTTGAGCCCACAAAGCTTGTTCCTATAAGCAAGAATATTAAATATTTAAGGTAAATATGATGCAAGCACAGACAGTCCGCAATTCTAGCAATCCAGAACCCTGACTATGGACTATGTATGCAAGAGGCAGAGCTACATGCTACTTATGAGGAGAAGCTGGGCAGAAAAATTCAGTCTCCAGATGATAAGATGAAGTTAGACAGTGCAGAAGTCTTCAAAAGCCGTGGGTTCATAAACAGACAGATGTGGATGAAGTAATACACAGCATAGTTTACGGAGATATTGGTATTTCTGATCCCTCTTCCACTGCTTCCCTTTGAGAAAGTGGAATTTATAAAATATTGTTCTGAGACATTTGGTTCAAAGATGCTAAAAGCAAGTTTGGGGGGGTGTTTTTTTTAGTTAGTTGGGGTTTTTTTGTTTTGTTTTTTTGCCAGGTGGTAGGGGACTCTTTTAAACACGCAAACTGTTCCCCCCCAACCCCCCCTTAATAATTCTCCTATAAAGTCTCCACTGAATTTTCAGAATTCAAGATGCACACTCAGTTTCACATGTATTCCAATCACAAGCTTGGCAAAAGCCTTCACACCAACTTTGATCCAGTCAGATTACTGCATTATCTGCATCTGCAAGCTTGTATCATACAATAGGCAGTCTGAATAAGCATTCATCATTTTAACAAGTGCATTCCAGTAAGCAGACAAGCTATGGATTACAGTTATCACAAAGGATTTGTAACTGAGCATAAATTCCCTAGCATACACAAAACCAATTCTTCTTTCTAAATCCAGATTCCAGAGCTAAACCTCCTTTGATTACACTTTCCTCCATCATGTTCAGGACATTCTCATATATCATGATCAGATCAGATTAGTATCTTATATGTGTCACTCTCCATAATTAATTTCATATATGTGATTTAATATACCAAAAACCCCATATGTTGGTGTTCATGCATATGGATTGGATGATGAGAAATACCCTCCCTAGAGGACTGGAGAGAGAAAAAAAGAGCACAAGATAACTAACCCTGCTTGTTGATGAAGCTAAAGCAGAGCACGGACTCAGCAGTTCTGCAGTTAACTAGGCTTCTCAGAACTATACATTTGCTCAAGTGTTTCCTTACTCACCTCTTCCTCTTATTTTTTGAGGGCTCAAGCTATTGATTCATGGAAGTGTAGTTATTATTCACCACAACCACTATGCCAGATATGGATTATTCACCATTACCTTTATAATTAACAAACCACAAACATTCACATCACAAACAAGCTACAGCTTGTGTTGGATCTCACTAGTACTCACTCATACATGGCAGACATGTTCTACTCTGCTATTGAATAATTTCAGAAGTAGAAAATACAATATTGTCACAGAATGTAAACAACATTGAGTAAAAAATAGCCTAATAATTTTTCTATAGAGAAAATATACTTGAGAATTCCTTTGATGTGTAAATTTCTTTCTTTCTGTCATTTTGCATTAAAACTAGAAAATAATTCACAGCAACTAAATCATCAAGCACCTGTTTTGACATCTGGCTGCTTCTGGATCTCAACTTTCTGTTTTGTTCCACCTCTCTTGGCACAAGCCCTTACACAACCCCTTAAAGGAGCTCTAAATTCTCTTCCAGCAATAATAAACTACATTTAGGCATCATTTTATAAGAGTCTGAAGGGCTAAATAATTACAGTGGAAAAAGTTTTAAAAAAAGTTAAAAAAAAAAAAAAAAAAAGAAGGCAAAAAAACCCCAAACAAAAACCAACTTAGATTGCAGGGAGCAGAACCTGACCTTTCATTTCCTGAACTTTTTCTAGTTTATACAGTGACAAATGTCACAAGTTCACTGCACACAAAGAGAAAGACTATTTTTTCCAGATAGCCTCCTCCATTTTGTCTTCATTTCAAAGTTAACAGTCTGCCCTTCCACATCCCCTGAGGGCACATGGTAAGGGGGATGGAGATGAAGAAGGGAAAATAGCATTTTTAGAAAATGTTGTAGTAAAAGTGGCAGTTCTACCACGAAAGATGGTAATTTTCTCATGGGGAAAAAAAAAAGTTGCATGTAAAAAAAAAAAAAAAAACCAACCTAAAAAACCCACAACAAAATAATAAAAAAAAAAAACCACATTATACACATAAGATTACAAAGGGTGGAGTCATATGGAAACTTTACTGAAGGGAGTCAAGGGGAGAAAAGTGTGGAAAGTACTAAGCCAATGAAGCACAGCAGACTGCATCAGAAAAAATTAAAGTCATAATAAAAAAAAAGTGAGATTTAATCATTAGCACTTTCAACAGAATTTAGAAAATTAGTATCTTATTGCTGAAGGCCTGAATAAAGCTAGAGAAGAATTCAAGACAGCAATTGCAGAAGGTAAGTGAAGAATCACATTACAAACTACCTTTCCCAGTTTCTAAGGGAAAGCTCAGAAACAAGGCAGAACACAAAAGTGAGGCTGAATATGTTAGACTAAGAACAATTCCAATGCTTATCTGAATAACAATACTCAATCTGCTGACAGAAACTGCTATTATACATGCAAAGTTATCATCATAACTCAAGAACTTAGCATATAACAGTGAGTTTTAACAGCACTCTCAAGGACATAGGATTAACACTACATTAGAACGGCTGACACAAAATCAGGCTTCTTAAAGTAAGCAACAATTCTGATTATTAACCAAAATTTATTCAAAGTATGACTGCAGAGGTTTAATTTAACCTTTTAGATACAAAACTGACAAAAATGTTAAGGGTTGCCAAAAAAAAAAAAAATCAAGTGAAGAAAAAGTATTTGTGTTATTTTCTGTCCTTCCTTAACACAAATAATCTACTGCCAGATTAGATCTCTCAGAAAGCAAATTAATAGGCAATATTTGCTAAAATTAAAAATCGTTAGTAATTAAAAATAAAAGCTAGCTGTTAAAAAGCCTAGTAGTACTCTTTCCAGTTTTATGAAACACTGGGCTACATCTCCTGTTTAAGCATAAACACACTCTGTTCACTTTCAGTACTGTTATACTATTGATAACAAATTGATAGCTTGGCATAGTGAAATGACCTACAAATCTATACTTACATTTAAACATAAAAGATTGTTTTGGACACATCAACAACTTATTTGGGATTCTTATGCTATTAGCTTACTAAGTATCTTTATTATATCTTTTGTTCACTATAGAAGATATTTTTCAATACAGCATAATACAGAATAATGATCTGGATAGAAAGCCTAATTATTTTTAAATTATAATCTATGTACCACTGGAAAGTACAAAATGCTTATTACATAGTGACAGATCTAATAGAGATTTTCAGAGTGTTTATTTATTTTTTCACGTTTCTGCATACGCTAATCATATAATTAATACAGATGTTTTCCCTGCAAGTTGCCAGTTTTGTTGCACTAATTTTTTTTAGATTTTGATCACTTTCCTTCAAGCAATAGGAAAAATTGACATAAGATTATTAAAACAGTTATGTAAAGGAGGCTGCTAAAAACCTACCCCCAGTTACCGTTACCCAATGAATGCATGCAGAGACGAGCAGATCAAAACTACCATGTTTCAGCTCCTTCAAGCAATGCTACCTACTGGAGACTGAGCCAAACAGTAACTTTATGTAATTCATTTGAAGTATTAGGGACCCCAAGGACACTGTCCTGTATTGCTGGTCAAACTGAAGAGCTGAATTTTTGAAGGCTCACTTATCAACATGACATGGGCAGCTTGAAGAAGCTTTTCAAACACTCAGTATTAATTGGTAACAGAGACTAAATCAGAATCAGCTGAGTTCCTTTAACCTTCCCCAAATACCCTCACATCTTCAAGTTTCACTTAATGTAATTGTAAAAAGAGGTCTGCTGCTAATCAACTCTCCAGGGTGGCATTAACTTCATTAGGTGCTGCTTGTACAATGTTTTAAGCTCCTTATTAGAACGTGCACAGGAGTATTTTAGATTAATAAGGCTCTATTTTTATAACCGATTGCTGCATATTTGCAATTTCTTTTTAAGTAGCTGTTGTAGCACAAACTCTCTTAAATGGTAAATACTGGCATAGCAAACAGTTTTCATTGCCTTGTACTTTAAAATAAATCACCCTGTTAGGTTGCAGACTGTATACCTACAAGATACAGACAAAAAAATACAAATTAAAAAAGGCAAAAATAGAAAGAAAACTACACACGTGACCAGCACCTCACCCCTGCAGAAGAGGGCTGCAGCCTCCTTCTCTCTCTGTGGCCCCACTAGACAGCCTGCTTTGCAGACCAGATGGAGAAAATAATATCCTACGCAGGACTGGTATATACAGCAGCTCATGGGCAACACCTAAGAGTGTTTCGGAATTAAACAAGTTAAGCAAATCAAGGGAGAACCAAAAACAAAATCAAACAAAACAATGTCCGGGTTGCAAACAGGAAGTCTGCTTCTGAAACAGTTTCTGAACAGTGTAATATCTATGCTCTCCTTTGCCCTTCCAGAAGGAAAGACATGAGGCTTATGTAATTTAATCTGTGTACACATAGCTAAATATAAAACAGTCTTCAAGGGAAAAGAGCCGCACCTTAAACCTTATCTTTCCTGATGCCCTAACAAGGTTCCTTCTAACTTTCATACCTGGGTAAAAACAGTTTTGCTTTAAACACAGCTGCACAGAGAAAGACAGAAGATTAAAACAGATGTTTGCATATGCAGGAGGATAGAAATTTATGTCTGAAAGGACATTCAGAAGGAAAAAGGTTTTTTTTTAAAAATACGTGTATCTTTTTTCACTTTCAGGAAGCCCACTACAGTCCAATCACATAAGATTAAAGTTGTCTCTCCAACTCTTCCTCCTATTGTTTGCATTAAATAGAATAAAAATATATGGAATGTAACAGCAGGGCCCATATTCTGATCAGCAGTTCATCAGAGCAGTATGCTGCCACTTTTATTGCAAAGAAAATCAGTTTTAAAGTGCTTAAGTTTCCTAGCTTTGCTTACTTTCCTTATGGGCTAGCCTGAGAAAATCCAAGTAACCAAATCCATGATGGCTCAGACTGTCTTTATTGATTACTGTAGGCAAGTTCATATTAAGCGAAGTTTTTGCCAGCTATAAATTAAGTTCACTCACTGTTGTAGCACAGGGCTGCCTGACAGTGATCTCATTAGAAGTCTGATCTGATGAAGCTTCTGTTTATTGGGAGAGAGGGGGCTGTATAATGTCTCAAATGTCCTTCCCATTTTAATGATTTGCTACATTGACATATTTCAGCTGGCCTCACTGGAGTTTTATTCTTACTACCACCTTATTGTTATTTTACCAACAACTGTATTACCAGCTGCTATTTCACTGACATCAATACAGTCTCACAAGTCTACCTAGTGCTACACTACCTGAACATTACTGGAATTTCCTGTTTTATTCACTGGGCCATGCAGTCCTTGAGATGAGGTGTCACTACACAATCAGCAATGGTATTTTACACTGTGCAGTACCTCATTTACCAAGTGTTTGATAAAGCACAGATTGAGATAGAAGGCAGTAGCATAAGCTCACCTAGACAGTACAGTACTACAGGTAAGCAGAAATCAGTATTTTTACAATGCTACTTACTGAATTTATTTCTCCCTTTCACATCAGAAGCCACTAGCTTGGTAAGATACCAAGTGATCTCCTCATTCTTAGTGACATTTTACTCAAGGCCTGCCTGTAATCCTCACTGTTACTGCTTTGAAAACGTGACCTTGACAAACTCACCATACTCAAATGTGTAAATAAAAACTTTGTGGGCTTTTTTTTTTTTGTGTGTGTTTATTATTATCTTCTTACACTACAAAGAGGAAGAGGAAGAAGAGAAGAATGAATTCCCATTTTTTAATACTTAGATTGACAGTACTGCAAGCCTCTAGACATCACTTCAGGGATGAGAAATGCAGCTATTTACAAAATTTCTTTACTTTTTTAAAGCATATCTTGGGAACACCCGTAAGGCAAAGAATGGGCTATTCACTCAAATAAGCAGCAGCCTGCAAAAATCACATGCAGCAGCTTATTTACTTCATACGCCCACATTCTCTTGTTTACTACCACAGAGTCTATATTCCCATTCTCACCCAAGCCACTCAGACCAGACATTATTAATAGCAAGAGTCCTTCAATCAGCTGGAAGATGCTTTTTTTTTTTTTTTTTTTTTTTTTGTTCTTGTTATTAACAATTCAAGTCTCTCACACTGGGCAACAAACTCAGGCACTCTTTATCATATTTATCAGCCTCTACTGCTCAAGCATTAAAGCTGTACATACACCAAAATTACAGATTTCAGGGGTTCCTACTGTTATAAGAAAATTTGACAAAACCTCATGTTCCCAGTCAGTGTTCCCTTTCATAACCCCACCAGACTCGCTTCTCCGCTCCAGTGGCTTTCTTCCAAGTTCATTGGGTGTGGGTTTGTTTTTTAAAAAACTCTTTACTGCCTGGAAGTACAGGCTCCTAAATACAGCACACCCAAGTACTCCATGTGGGTAAGCCTCATCTATGTGGTTCCAGAAGTTCCATGGAGAGGAAGGTGAGCATTCATACAATGGAATAAGCACAACTACATCTACTGAGATGACCATGTCAGAGAGCAAAAAAGACGTAGTTTTAAAGGGAGAAAATTAGTCACTGGCTTTCATAAACATAGACTCCACACCATTCAGTTAATTCCTCTATACCCGCAGGTGCCATTCTCCTTAGCTACATTGACCTCTTTAAGTTTGTTGTCTCCTTGCTCCATAAAGGTGTTTCTGATTCTACCAGTTCTGCTGTCATTCATCATTCAGAGCACCACAGAAGCAACCACAGAAATCCTAGGTATATGCTTGTAGCATTCCACATACTCAATAAAGTACTCATATAAGTTTAAGCAGAAACAGGCACAACTCAAAACTCACTGCATACAAACTGAGTGTATCTCACTGCTTTCAGACTAAGCATAGGGTAGAAAAGATTAAATACAAGCTCAAGAGGAAAACCAAGAAATCTAATATTAAAAAGAGGAATAGCATATAGGAACCTAAAAGTAAAACTTATCAAAAATGTCCAAACTGATTTTATAGTAAGTTATATCTGATCCATATTTCATTCTGGAATTATCCGTGGAAAGCTGCACTTTCAAATGTAGAATTCACAGCAAAAATACTACATTTTTCATGGGCTTGGTCCAAGCAGCAAAAAGTTAAAAACTAGATGTCATCCAAAGCATGAAAGACAATGTCAGCGCTGAATCAGAACAGCTGCTTCTTTATATAACACAGAAAATAAAAATTATGTGAATGCAAGAACTCTGTGCTCTAGGCTACTAGCTAAATGTTGTCGTGTCCCTCCCCCCCACTGAGTTACTTGCAGGATATCAGACTAATTATAGAATCATAGAATCATAGAATAGTTAGGGTTCGAAAGGACATTAAGATCATCAAGTTCCAACCCCCCTGCCATGAGCAGGGACACCTCACACTAAACCATGTCACCCAGGGTTCTGAAAGGCTGCTATGAGGTCTCCACGCAGCCTTCTCTTCTCCAGGCTCAACAGCCCCAACTTTCTCAGCCTGTCTTCATATGGGAGGTGCTCCAGTCCCCTGACCATCCTCATGACCCTCCTCTGGACTAGTTCCAACAGTTCCATGTCCTTTTTATGTTGAGGACACCAGAACTGTACACAATACCCCAAGTGAGGTCTCACAAGAGCAGAGTAGAGGGACAGGATCACCTCCTTCGACCTGCTGGTCACGCTCCTTTTGATGCAGCCCAGGATATACGGTTGGCTTTCTGGACTGCAAGCGCACACTGCCGGCTCATGTTAATTTTCTCATCGACCAACACCCCCACGTCCTTCTCCACAGGGCTGCTCTGAATCTTTTCTCTGCCCAACCTGTAGCATTCCTTCCCTCCAATGCATCAATCGAATCACACAGCTTGGTGTTATCAGCAAACTTGCTGAGAGTACATTCGATCCCACTGTCCATGTCACTGACAAAGATGTTGAACAAGACTGGCCCCAACACCGATCCCTGAGGGACACCACTCGTTACTGGTCTCCAGCCGGACATTGAGCCATTGAGCACAACTCTTTTGCGTGCGGCCATCCAGACAGCTCTTTATCTACTGAGTGATCCACCTATTAAATTGATGTCTCTCCAACTTAGAGACAAGGATGTCATGTGAGACAGTGTCTAACGCTTTGCACAAGTCCAGGTAGATGACAGCAACTGCTCTACCCCTGTCCATCAGTTGTGTAGCTCCATCGCGGAAGGCACCAAACTGGTCTGGCAGGATTTCCCCTTAGTGAAGCCATGCTGGCTGTCACCAAGCATCTTGTCTTTCATGTGCCTTAGCATGCCTTATAGGAGAATCTGCTCCAAGATTTTGCCAGGCACAGAGGTGAGGCTGACTGATCTGTGGTTCCCCGGCTCATACATTTTCCCTTTTTGAAAATGGGGCTTATATTTCCCTTTTTCCAGTCATCAGGAACTTTACTTGACTGCCATGATTTTTCAGATATGACGGACAGTGGCTCAGCAACTTCATTTGCCAGCTCCTTCAGGACCCACGGATGGATTTCATCAGGTACCATGAACTTGTGTACATTCAGGTTGTTAAGATGGTCTCGAACCAGATCCTCTCCTACAGTGGGCCCAATATCTTCATTCTCACAGTCCCTGCATCTGCCTTCCAAGACTTGGGTGGTGTGGTCAGAGCATTTGCCAGTGAAGACATTTGCCAGATATTTCCTGCTATTTCTTTTCTCCAAAAAAATACTTCAGGAATTGAGAAATCAAAAATAAACTAACATTTGTTTTCCTGTAGTAACTCACTTAAAAAAAAAAAAAAAAAAATTCACAGCAGTCACGAGGCTAAAAGAAGAAAAGAGAATGGTAAATTTTTCAGGACAAATTCTAACCTTTCAGCGATGGCCACTGCAGAGAGAGAATAAAATCGTGTGATGTTCAAGGACACCAATCACTTTTTTTTTCCCCCTCTGTCTGCCTATCAGAACCAATTGTAACAGCGCTAGACTCCACAAGATATAGTCTCACAGGTAAGAGATAACAGTGTCGGTGACAAAGGTTAGAATTAAAGGGCATAGTTTGATAACTGAGAAAAATAAGGATACACCTGGCCAAATATACATATGCAGTTGAAAAAAAGTAGATTACAGGAAAAGAAGGGGAAAAGCTGTTTTCATTAAATGAGACAGAAAGAGATAGTCAGAACATGTACTTAAGCTTACAAGCCACCGAGGTACTAATTTCTTCAGAATATGAAGAACAATTCTCTGGGGAAAACTCTGTGTACAGCAGATAGCCACACCATCAGGGGTATCAACTTCTCACCACACCTGATCCACTGCTTCAGAAAGAAAAAAGATATTGGTGTCTGTTAACTACTGCTAAGAGGTCTGAAGCAAGCAGCTAAAAAAAGTAAGCACTGTATCTGCCACATGCCTTTTTAGATGGCATTTCTGTAGGTATCTAAACCTCCCCGGTAAAATTTTACAGGTACCAGGAATCAGAAAGACTGGGTATGATTGATTGCTTTAAAAATCTTCATACTGATCATAAAGCACAAAGTTTGCATAGACTTGCATCAAAATAGGGCAATCCTGAAGCTTATTGTAGTTCTTAGATTCCCTTCCAATAAGAATGGCATGAATTCAAGTCTTTTATAAAGGCACCATCACATCACTCCTCTTGGGCTCCTAACTGCAAACTGCCATCTCCTCTTTTTCCAGCCCCAAAACAATCTCCAAAACATCTCAATATCACAACTGTGTGGTAGTAGCACTAGGTATCAATAGTAAAGTCAGTTTGTCTGAGCCTTATACTAAGGAGAGGAATTCTCCATCCTTTGGGCATGTAATGACTTCACTACCACCACTGTACCACTCTCCTCCCCCCTGAAATGCATCTTGAAGGCCTGATCCTCTTCTTTCCAACAATCCAGGCAATTACTGCTGCAACAGTCAAGAAAGGTGAGCCCTCTTAATAAGCAGCAGCAGTAAGAGTCTCACGGCACTGTCGCACAAGCCTGTTTTGCCTCATATGGCCATAGATAATGCCAATGTCACTGCCACACAGTTCAACTGGTGGACTTGGCAGTGTTAGGATTACAGTTGGACTTGATCTTTAAGGTCTTTTCCAATCTAAATGATTCTATGATCCTATGTAGTCAGGCCCTGATCTACTCCTAAACTAGCTCAGTAATACCAGCTGTGTAGCCACCAGAGAAGCACCTGGTCTCGTTAGTATAGCACTAGCATGGACAAAGCTAGAAATCTTCCAGGACAGGCACATGTGATTGTGGCCATATAATTGAAGGTTGGAAAGCATAGACTTAGCCTGTGGCAGCATATATGATGGAATACAGTAGTTTAGAGGGGAGCATGGTGCTCTGTAAGAGAACTTAACAGGTTTGTGGACAATAGCAAAGTCACATAAAATTGAGAGGAGGAAACTGTGTCATGGTTGCTCCTTGCTAAAAATGTTCCTGCAGTTACCCATTCAGGAAAAAATTAAGTTTCCCTCTCTGTGTACTTGCTCTTCACATACAGAAGTAACATAGTTGCCATTTTGACTGT
Organism: Ara ararauna; assembly: GCA_028858755.1. Taxonomy (NCBI): domain Eukaryota; kingdom Metazoa; phylum Chordata; class Aves; order Psittaciformes; family Psittacidae; genus Ara; species Ara ararauna. Next base: position 54,580,005 of record CM054410.1, read on the forward strand.
TAATTAAGGGGTTTTATTGCATTTTACTATATAAATATATTGTTTTCAAAGATCAATACTTTGTATTAATAACTTTGGAGTTCACGATGTCATTTAAGAGTTCTAATCAGTTTTAAGGATGTTTGTTTCTTCTAGAAGAAAAAAGACTTCCTATCCTAAGTGGATAGACGTGAACAACACCATAGAGCCAAGGCCAATTCTCCTTGTGACTAGAGAAGGAAAATAGATTTATTTTTTTTTTCCTGTATTTGTTGAAGGTTATATTGCTTGTTTTATGGAGAAGGACTAAAGTACAGAGACTTTGCCTAGCTAGGCAGCCCTCTATTTGTAGTCTGCAATCACGCAAGATCAAGCAGAATCAGACTAACAAAAAGGCCTAGAAAACCAATGATGTATAGCACAGGTACTGAAGGAGGCATTAATTCAGAATGTTTAACTCAGGAAAAACAGAAAGTCCAACTCAACTTCCAAGCAGCTTAAATACTGCTCCTAAGTACAAGTGTTCAATTTTTTCTGTTTCAGAGGAAATACCTAAGATAATAGTGTACTTCATTATTTTTCTGCCTTTTTTCTTTCAAGACTTTTCACATTTTTGCAGAATCTTCCCTTCCAAGGAAACTGCTGTTTTGTCTATACCATTCCTTCTTAGCTATTATGCAAATCCTGCTTTTGATAGTTACTGTTTCTCCTGTTGCTTCTGACATTTATAATTTCCTTACAGTTTGCTAAATACTGATCACAAAACACATTTTATATTTCAAAAAGTAGTCATGCAAAGAAACCAGGAACAAAATTACAAAAAAGAAAAACCCACAGAGAAAGACACTGCAATTTAACTAGATGTCTTTGAGCATATGAGTAAAACCTGGGAACAGTCCAAATGAATTTGTATTGTTTCACAAACAAACTGATTGTGTTCAGTTTTGGTGCATTGAGAATTAAAAGATTATCTGTATTTAAGCTGAACCGCAATGACTTGACTTTACTGAAGCTACATGCGCATACGTGCACCAATGAGTCACTAGAAAATTGCAATATAATAGTTCTGACATGTCAGGACAGGTGGATATAGTCACTTCTGAAAGCTAAACAATCATGTTACTCAAACTTCAGAGTGAGGTAGATAATTCACAAAGTAGAATTTATGACAGACCATGTTAAAATTTTTGGTACAAACCTGTTAATGACACACCATTTGAGACAGATTTTTTTATTTTACATTTCCTCTTTTTCTTAATTCATTAAACAAGTTATTGCTATTAATAATGATATTCCAAAGACACAGTGCACCCAGATTTGATTATTTTTGTTTCCAAGTAAACCTATGAAGTGCTGTGGAGAAAAAAGAAAACAAGCTTATGATGTCACATGAATACGTTACTCATTAACTGATTTTAAAAACTAACCTGAGCCGGAGTCACAACAGCACTGCACTTCCTACAGCAGTGAAAAGTTGTGCATTTGAAGGAGCATACTGGAACTGAACTTCCAAGCTGTGCAGCTAACTCCATCAAAATGAGGAGAAAAAGGAGTTCCTTAGAGGACTCTGTTTTTCATTCTCAAACTCAGAACAGCTTCCGAAAGTCAAGTAATGACACTCCAGTCAGCCCGACAGACAGTTTTGGATCAGTATTTATAAGGTAAATCCTGATGTGTTTTGAGTGTTCTGTATATACTTTATTCTGGGGGGGACAACAGAGGAGGCAGCAACAGCGGAGGGCCTGTGGACAAATATACCAGTGATAATACCCTCATGAGGAAGCTTAATATGAAATGGCAGTGCATGCAGAGTTGGTAATTTCACTTATGTTACTGATTGCACAAGGAAGGGGAGCACTACTGTAAAGGAAAAATTTGTAAAGGAGGCAATTTTGTTCTCTCTTTGCTTACACTGAAGTAGGGCTTTGAGTGCATACAGAACTGTACACAAAGTCTTAAAATGACCTCTGTAAGGTCATCCAATACAGTCTACGATATCTGAGTGGATCACTGCACAAAACAAATGTAAGCTTTGAACAGAGAATTTAACAAAATGTTCTGACATGTGTTTTGGCCTACATGAAATGCTTATTTTATAATGCTTATTAAATTGTGTTTCAAGACAAAAGCTACCATAATCACAAGGAGTATTCATGGAAGTTGAACACTCACATGAATGAATACTGCTGAAGGCTTTGCTGATAGAACATTCGCAAACAGTTTCTAAGGGGAAATCTGTTTTCTTACTTTGGAAGGGTGAACTCCTGTGGATTGTGGGCTTCCATTGAGACAGGATTCATTGTAATGAAGAGTTCTGGAGAAATCATGCACATTTTAGACAGCACAGATACATGAGGGAATGATGCATCAGAGGCATTTACTACTTATCCTTCCCCATCTACTGCAGGAGAGACAAGGAAGCATCCATAGAATTTATGCCAACTCCTTATGAATAAAATAACTTTAAGAAGGTATTCAAAGTAGCTTTAGATATTTGCTAGTACTTAACCAATTTGAAAATTCTTTACCAAGCACTACCCTTAATACCTGCTCAGTGCCCATCCACCCTGAAGAGTAATTTTGAAGGAGCACCTCTATATGTCTTTGTGTAGCTGAATTATATTTCTTTGTAGCTGTGCACAAATTCTTTATACGGGGTGATAGCACTTATCACTAATTGGGTCACAAGTATAAATAAGTCTGCTGGCCTCATTTTTTTTCTTTTGAAATGTTATTAGGACTTTTTAATATTTTATCTGCATAACATCCTTTGTTCCAACCCAAATGTCAAAGAGATAATGTCTGTTTGAACAGAGAATAAGGAATCAGAAATTTTAATTAGAGCCCTGTCATGGTTTAAGCTGAACCCAGGACAAGTCCTCAAAGGCTTTTACCTAGAACTAATCCCTTACAGCCTGCTTTTTTAAAAACATCCACATGTGGGGTTTTACGCCTCTCTTGATCTCATCCTCCAATTAGGCATGTAACACGTGTACATACAGCAGCATGTGGAGGGTTCAGCACAAGTAAGTGATGTTTAACCACTTCTAATTTGGGCAATAGAAAGTTTGCCCTCTTTTCTCTGTCCAACCCAAAACACTGACAGACAGATTTACCTACATTTTTATTTACCACTTGATAACCAGTACACAAAGAAAAGCTACTATATATGCTCTGATAGCAATGTGATAAGCCCTTACAAAGAACAGAGTACTTTGCCTCTGATTTCTCAATAATCAACCTGCCTGCCAAGTAGCAAGTGGCAAGGGCAGGCCTTCTAGAAATCCAGCTCACTCAAATGCTGTTTCAGGAAGAATAATATGATCATAAAACCCTGCTGTGAAACTATATTAATAGAAAAGATGGAATAGCAAGCTGCAAATACTAGTCAATCTAATAAGAAAATGCAGGATCACAGAAGGATAGAAAGGGTTAGAAGAGACTTTAAAGATTTTCTAGTTCTACCCCCCCTGCCATGGGCAGGGACACCTTCCACTACACCAGGTTCTTCAAAGCTCCATCCAAACTGGCCAGGGAAGCTTGAGCTGTCATAAGACTTGCTTTTCATGTGTTTGTCACTGTCATGATACACTTTTCCAACATGAGCCACATGAACAATGAAGGAAAATGCTTTTGGGAGAAAAAAATGCAGGCTCTGCATTTTTAGGTACTATTTTCAATATGGTCCTATTTATTTAGAGCATATAGATATATAGAATCATAGAATCATAGAATAGTTAGGGTTGGAAAGGACCTTAAGATCATCTAGTTCCATCCACCCTGCCAGGGGCAGGGACACCTCCCACTAAACCATGCCACCCAAGGCTATGTCCAATCCAGCCTTGAACACCGCCAGCGATGGGTCAGAGCAATCTCAGGCACGGCTACAGGTTGGGCAGAGAAGAGATTCAGAGCAGCCCTACGGAGAAGGATGTGGGAGTTTTGGTTGATGAAAAAATGAACATGAGCTGGCAGTGTGCGCTTGCAGCCCAGAAAGCCAACCGTATCCTGGGCTGCATCAAAAGGAGCGTGACCAACAGGTCGAGGGAGGTGATCCTGCCCCTCTACTCTGTTCTCGTCAGACCTCACTTGGAGTATTGTGTACAGTTCTGGTGTCGTCAACATAAAAAGGACATGGAACTGTTGGAACAAGTCCAGAGGGCCACGAGGATGATCAGGGGACTGGAGCACCTCCCATATGAAGACAGGCTGAGAAAGTTGGGGCTGTTCAGCCTGGAGAAGAGAAGGCTGCATGGAGACCTCATAGCATCCTTCCAGTATCTGAAGGGGGCCTACAGGGATGGTGGGGAGGGACTCTTCATGAGGAACTGTAGTGAGAGTATAAGGGGTAACGTTACAGGTTCCAACTTAAACTGGGGAAGTTTAGATTGGGTATAAGGAAGAAATTCTTTCCTGTAAGGGTGGTGAGGCACTGGAATGGGTTGCCTAGGGAAGTTGTGAATGCTCCATCGCTGGCCGTGTTCAAGGCTGGATTGGACACATCCATGATTGCTCTTGTTCATCCTAATTATTCATGCCTGAGGACAAAACCTGACTATATGCAGAAGTTTTATATACCTCTGTTTTCCACTCACTGCAACTGGCGCCATGTGGAGAAGCACAGATTTGCCAGAATTCAGGGGGGTATGAATTTTTCAGACAGGGAAGCTCACAGTTTATCACCATGGCAGCATGTTATTCCTGACATAAAGCAGAATTGATTTCAGAAGCAAATTAAGACTCTGGAGCTATAGAGGACGTGTCAGCCATGCATAATAGATGACAGATGTGTATTGATAAAAGTATTGGCCACATGTGTATGTAGCATTTTATCAGCATGAATGTACAGACTTGCTCAGACACTACAACAAAACATTTTCCAGTGTCCAGATCAGAACACTGGCAAAACAATAGAGATCTCAACCGCCCTTTTGGAGCCCATCTCTGTAATGTGAGTCAATACCCTGCATCCAGATCTTCTAAACTTTAGAAGAACCTTAAGCCTTGCAGTTTTGACCGGCCTTCAGAATGACCATGAAAAAAGTACAATGAACACAAGAGAAGGAGATTTTTAAGCAATATACATCAGCTGACCACCAGCTTTGTGAGTGTCACACATGGTGTGTATGTTAACATCAATCTTAGCAATAATCAAATGTGGGTTGTATATCAAATGCTCATTAAAAAAACATCTACAGAGAGAAAACTTGAATGCACAGAACCTGTCTTGTGTCCAAACAAAACCTAGCAGAGACAAAACAATCTTTATAGGTTTTGTTACAACTTGTCACACAGTTTTTCTGTTATTCTGCTGTGCACAAAAGATGGGTAAATACTAATGTTAGATCACAGTTGAAAAACACAACTATTGTATTTCATTGGTTAATGCACTGCAAAGCCAGGATTAGAGTCAAGGACCCTTTTGACTCCCATTTCCACGACTTTGCATTCACAGAACATGTCTCCATACTGTACTTTTTTCTTGGTGGTGGAATAATAATAATAATAAATATAATTATAATTATATAATATTCAAATATTAATATATAATAATAATAGTTTTTACCTAATATGACTGTTACTGGCAAATGCTTCACTTTTGTTTTTTAACCAAGTATTTGTGGAACCAAGTATTTACTAATGATTCATTTTTACTGTGCTGCAGGTATCAATTTATTTGAATATAGGGGGTTTTCTACACTAAATGACTTGACTAATTAAACAGAGTGTTTTGCATACCTTGGGAATGGAGCCAGATAAAACTAAAACAGAGACTGTATTCCAGGGACCAGCTAGCTCCTTTCAAGTACGCATGTCTCTACCACCATGATAGAGACAGGAACCTCTGGAGAAGAGTGAACAAAACACTCAGTGACAGCATTTATTTCCTGCAGCTAAACCTTCCAGAGACTGAGAATATAAGCATTCAAAAGACAGTTGATTTATTTGTTCATATACTAAAAAGTCAGATTTTTGCCTACTGTAACCCAGAATTATTCTGCTGGAGTAGAATGACTGCAGAATAGTTTGACTTTGGCCTCAAAAATGGCACTAAAATAGCAATCAATACCTTTCTAGCGTAATGGAAAGCCTCCAAAAATGAGATGAAGGGTAGGCAGTCACTTTACCTACTGTTTCTAAACACATTGTGCATGCCTTGGTAGTGCACACTGATATGAGAATAATTCCCAGGTAATCCAAGGCCTCACAGAGGTTACTGCACCCCAGCAAAGGGTCCTGGGTCCAAGCAGACACAGGATGTCAACCCTGCCTTCCCTGGCTCTTTCAGTTCCAGCTTTACTTGCAGCCGAGAGAGCTGAAACAGGCCCTATCCTGTTACCACTTCGATAAATCGGGTGCCTCTATATAGCCAGAGGTTGCGTCTGGCATAAGGGGCATGAGAGGCTCTGTAATGCAGTGCCCAATCTGCTCAGGTGCTGCATAGAGGCAGCAAGCAAAGTTTCACAGGTGCAGGACCTACAGGTCTGAATAATCTTTCTTGTAAATTACTTCTCATTTCTCATCCAGGTATGCCTTGGTTTCTACCTTAAATAATACATAAACATTAGTTAATTACACCTCCCAAAAATACAGGCATTTTAAATGTCTTCATTCCTATGCAGCTTGGTACAGTCTAAATTTTCTTGGACTAGAGCTAGTTAATATCATATGGTCTAGCCAAGACCATACAGCACTCTCACATTTTCTGTAGGATCTGTGTGAACAAGCAGCTATGGCAGTCCTGAGCCTGTTCACCATTAACACCTCTTTCTTTTTACTGATTCTCTGAATATATTGCAACAATACCTAATACTTAGTTCTTGCATCTTCAAAATACAGTGTAAGTATTGCCTGGCCAGTTTGGGGTTTTGAAGAACCTGATCCAGTGGAAGGTGTCCCTGCCCGTGGCAGGCAGTTGGAACTGGGTGAGCTTTAAGGTACCTTCCAACCCAAACCAGTGTATGATTCTAAGCATCAAGCAATTCGAACAATACCACTGGAAGGTGACTGAATTGCTTCATGTATCTTTTAATCTGAAATGTACATTAGTATCTATCTCCTAAACAGATGTCCACTAACAGGAGGCCACTCTCCTGCACATATTCTCATCTTACTTTAAGTGATTTAGATTAATTAGATTATTACTTAATTTTAATTAGAATTAATAATACCACATTAAAACATGAAAACAGGCCTTGTTCTAGAGATGTCAGTTTGAGGTCTATCCCAAGACTGGCCTTACTTAGATTGCATCATTATCGCCACAGACTCCATCTTCACTTTGTGAATAGCTCACCAAATTGAACACTTACTCGGGTACAAACCAAGTAACAAAGACATTTCTCACATGCATGTTGCTGGTTTGTGTCTGCATCAGGAGATGCCTTTAACATTCCTGAGGGCATGCAGCTTCCACAACAGTGATTTGAAGAACTTGCCAAGAACTCAACAACAAAGTTTATGTTGGCAAGCAGGTATTCTTTATTGCATCACTGGGAGACACAGCGGATATCTCCACCTAATGTGTCTCGCCCCAGCATCAACCAGGCTGTGATTATATTGCTCCTTAATATACATATTCATTATATTTCCAGTAAATGATATACATATTCACAACATTTCCCGGAACTACTTTACATAGGCTTACGCCTATGTTGTGCATGCGCACAACAATGTGGTAGTGGTCTTTGGGATAACTGGTGGTCATTTCTTCATCATCACTTTGTTCTTTGGTTGAACTTTAGGTTTGGAAAGTCCCACTGTCAAGCTGCCCACCACTAGTCCAGTTCTAACTAGCCATTGTGAAACATTTATCCAAAATATTTCCTTCTTGCTATTATTACTCACCATCAAGGTCAACGTTGCTTAGTTACAAAGCAGAACTAAATTTACTTCTGAACAAAAGAGTATATTTCATTTTGTACTTCCCCGTTTCAACAGCCTAAAAGTCAGGGGAAGGCTATACTCGCTGCTTTTTGTACAGCACCGGGTCGCTTCTCGAGCAGACAAACCAGCCCGAGCTGCTCTGGAAACAAAAAGCCACCCGAGGCAGCCGCAGGTGGAAATGCCACAGTCACCACACAAATTCGTGTTAGTACAGCTATCTGGACACTGGAATCGCTGTTTGGAATACCGCCCGTTTATGGTGAGCCCGGGTAAGCAGCACCGCGCGCCGCCCGCTGGCCGTCCCGGCTGCCCTCACCTCGAGGCCCCGGTCGCTCATTGAGGGCGCCTTTCGCTCGGGACAGCGAAAGCACCGTCTCGCACGACAACGTCCCGGCTGAATCATTTAAGGCACGTAACGGATGAGCCACGCTAAACCCGGCTTTCGGGGCCGCGCTGCCCCTTCTCGGCTACACCCAGCCCAAGGCGGGCGGAACAAGCCTCCGCAGCGCCTCATAGTACACCCGCGGTCAGATTCCAGCATGGCGAGGACAAGACCCGCCTCGGGGCGGGGTTGCGCGACTAGGTCCGGCGATTGAGTTCCGTGCGGGGGTGGTGGAGTGTGTTGTGTGGTACCGATGGTGCTCATGACCGAGCAGCGGTGCGATGCGGAGGAGCCGAAGGCGGTGCGGACCGCAGGCAGGCGGGAGAACAGGAGCATCTTGCGGCTGTGAGTACTGCCCAGCCCGGGGGCCGTGCGGCTCGTACCCGGGCTGACTGCCGGGGAGGGGGAGGTGGCCGTGGTGAGACCCGAGGCGGCAGCGGGGCTCCGCGGCGTGGGACGGGCTTCGCGGCTTTGGGCTGCGGCTGTGGTTTGGAGTCCGTAGAGGATTGTTGCCGAGGGGTCCCCGCGTCCAGGCTGAAGTCGAGCACCAAGATCTCCCCTCAGCCAAGTTCCGCGGTCTTCGGGACGCGGCCCCAGGCGCGGCGTTAACTCCGAAGTCGTTAGGAGCAAAGCTTACTGGTACTGCTTCTAGCAATTCCATGCGGTATGCTGGAAATCCTTCTCTGCCGTGGCACAGAAACTCAGGAGTTGTGCTTTATCACTTACGTGCATGGCTCCTGCGGGAAGCTGTGATACTGTCCTTTGGGTGCCAGGAAAACCCAGAACTTTGTCAAAAGTTCATAAACTTTTGTACAGGCAAGATGCAATAAAATGCAAGCTCAGCCTGACTCTTATCCCAGAGACAGGACAGACTGCTCCGGCAAGGCAGTGGCACTTGCCTGCCTTGGCACGCTTCCCCACCATGCTTCTTGCACAGTGTGGCCATAGCCGTATCCTGCTTTTTAACCTGAGAGATACTGCATAAACTGAGCAGGTGAAGAGATCAAAAATACTTAATATTCTTCAGGAGGAAGAGGAGGCCTTGATGGCTGGCAAAGGCTACTTAGGCTAGCAGATGGAAGGTAAGGAAGTCAGAGGGCTTCCTCTTCCATGGGTGGGGGTATTCCCTGCACTCCCCAAGGACACTGACCTTCCTTCCTTCCTGTGATACTTGGGGATGCCAAGTGTTAAAGGTTGCATCTTCTGCATTGGTCTTTGCCTTTCTGTGAATGTCTCAAGTTGTTTAAGTGCTTGTATGCCGTGGTATGACCATTATGTGAAAATCTTGCTGGAATCAAGCAGCTGTCCAGTTCTATACCAGACTCCCAGTTCACGTGGGACTTGGTAGTACAAGGATGCTGTTTGAGAAATTAAGCATCTGTGAAATAAGGAAATAAAAAATCTGGGGGTTTCTCCTCAACAAGAAAAACAAAAGCAAAAAAACCACACACACACACCAAAAAAAACCCTAACTTTTTTCTACCCTATTATGATTCCTCTCCCCAGAAAACTTTTATTCACAAAGATTTAAGGTTAAACAGCCTCCCAGGGAAAGGAGAACAAGCACTTTCTCCAAAAAGAAACTCTGAGGAGGTCTGTGGGTGCTTTTTTAATTGAGTCAGTTTGCTGAGGTGGAAGCCATCCAGCTGGCCTTGGACATTGCTGAACCAGAAGAGTGGCCAGTAGTTTATCTCTATACTGACCCATGGATGGTGGCAAATGCCCTGTGGGGTTGGTTGCAGCAATGGAAGCAGAGCAACTGGCAACGCAGAGGTAAACCCATCTGGGCTGCTGCACTGTGGCAAGATATCGCTGCCTGGGTGCAGAACCTGGTGGTGAAGGTACACCATGTAGATGCTCATGTACCCAAGAGTCGGGCCACTGAGGAACCCCAGAACAACCAACAGGTGGATAAAGCTGCTAAGATTGAAGTGGCTCAGATGGACTTAGATTGGCAACATAAGGGTGAATTATTTTTGGCCCAGTGGGCCCATGACACTTGAGGCCATCAGGGCAGAGATGCAACATACAAATGGGCTCAAGATGGAGGGGTTAAGTCGACTTAACAATGGACACTGTTGCCCAAGTTATTCATGAACGTGGAACATGTGCTGCAATTGAGCAAGCCAAGTGGTTAAAGCCTTTTTTGGATGGAGGACATTGGTTGAAGTACAAATATAAGGAAGCCTGGCAGATTGACTATATCATGCTCCCACCAACCCACCACGGCAAGTGCCATGCACTCCAAGAGTTCAAACAGAATCTCACCCCTTCCATCATTTCAGCTGTGGAAAAACTGTTCCAAGAGTTGACTGTACTGAAAGGGTGCGTTAGCCAGGAATCGAAGGCTCCCTCTGTTTTGTCTCCAGGTGTTTAATCTTTGCTGAATCAGCTACAGATGTAAAAGTGAGGTCAGTCTTAACCAGTGTGATAAATGGAGGTCTCACTCCCTGTGGCTCTCGTTTTTTAGCTGTGAATTTTTGCTGTTCCGTAGGAAGTAGGTGTGATGCAGTGGAAAGCTAGGTGGTCTGTTATGCTGCAAGCTGCAGTGTTAAGTAATACAGCCTGAAGAGTGTGAAAAGACTGGGTAGGCAAAAGAAATTGAAATGCTTTGTCTTAAACTATAAAATTATTTAAGCTGGAATTTATTTGCCAATACCAATTAACAGGTAGCTGGATCCTTCTGACAAACCATCATGTTCATTTAACTGTGAGTTAACCTTCGAAATCAAGTAACTTTGGTTTTACTGACTTGAAGCTATAGGGCAGATTGTTCAGCTGAAGAGCAAGAACATAATATTGGGTTTGATTCAGTCAGAAGTGAACTCGCTACAAGTTGTATCGCTGAAGATTTATTTTTAGAAAACTTCATGAGTGTGTGTGGTTGTGGTGGAGTTTCATTCCCTTCATGTTTTCATTCCCTTCATGTCATGCTGACCTCTATTTGAAGAAAAAACAAAACAAAACCAAACCATTAAACTAGCAGCATTGTAGAGGCTGAGGGAATCTTACAGTGTTTTTCAAAGCTCAGGGGAAAAAGATTTAGGTGAGTACTGTAACCTAAACTTTCAGGAGGTATGCTTAAAATGTTCAGTTTAGAGATGGACTTTCTGGCTCGGTATGCTTCTGCTGCTGTCCCAAAGGTGTTGCTGGGGGATAGGCTCTTCTGAAGGACTGATGCTGCAGAAATGTTTTGGGGTGTTGTTTTTTGTTTGGTTGGTTTTGGGGTGATCTTTTGTGTTTGGTTTTTGTTTGGCTCTTTGTTTGTTGGGTTGTTTTTTCTTTATTATTGCAAGATTAGATCTGGGAAGTGATTCACGAACTTTATACAGAAGGAGTTAAGTGTGTTCACAGTGATTTAGAAAATAGGCTTCCCTGGTATGTTTGAGGGTGCCTTCCAACCCTAACTATTCTGTGATTCTATGCTTAGCAACAGTTTATATCTTTGAAAAGTGTGCAGTACATCTCTGTGGGTTGTACAACCCCACAGGTAAATCTGTGTTGAAGACGAGCACGGTTGTTATACAGACTCAAAATAGCTATGTGCAAAAAGTTTGTCATTACGTGGGATTCCTCACAAACAAATCAAAAGTTCCTGAACAGAAAAAACCTTCCAAGTGATGTTCTGTGACCATTACATCCTAATTGGCCAAAAAGGATTTGACCTTGCATTGTATTTAGAGGATTTTTTCTTTTTTTTTTTTTTCTATGTACTTGGAAGTGTAGTGTGTTGTGTTTGTTGTGGAACTGGACCTGCCTCAGAAGCTGTCAGCCCCCAGGCAGGGACAGCTGGTGGAACAGATGTTGTATTGTTGAAAACAGAGTGTGGTGTATTAAGGAGAAATGGCAGAGGTATAACAACAAGCAGTCTGTATTCCATGCCAGCCTCCTTCTGCTTTCACACATACTTGCTTCTGTTGAAGTCAGCATATTATTTTCTGATTTCCATAGGTTGTATTTGGCCTAATACAGTTAAATCTGTCTGTATTAGAGCAATGTGCTGAGTTACTGTATGGTAAGACATCCCACTACGTTAAGTGGCGCATTTTGTTCCCTTTACAGTATAATGTAATTTCCAGTTACTGAGTGTAACTTAAAGCAAGGAGGAGGCTGCGACTTAAGATTCCAAAATGTTTGGAAAGTCTTAGTGGGCACTTTTTTGAGGGTTTTTGTTTGGTGGAAGGTTTTGTTGTTGTTCTTTTGTTATTTTTTTTTTTATTTTGGGGTTTACTGAGGAAAAAAAAACATAGCAGATACTGGGGAAAATATGCTACTGAAAGCAGTGGAAAATGCTTACAGGCTGGCAAACTACATAATTCCGGGAAAAGAGGGAATGTGATTTTTAAGGTTTGTTTACCTGGTGTGTTATGCTACCATAACAGATGTTTCCTAATAAATATTGATAAGTTAAAAGACATTAATTGACTGACCTGTGCATAATCACAACTCCCTAACTTTTTTTCCTAAACTGTCTTTTTTCCTAAACTGACTTTCCTAAAATGTCTCTCTTACTTGAGAGAAATACACAATACAGAGAAGAAAGGGGAAGTTATTTATTACTGATCCGAAATTTTATTTCAGCTTTGAACCAGTTTAACTCCATTCCAGCAGCCAAACTTCTGTGGGTTGGAGTTTTTTTTTGTGAAGGGAAAAAGATGTACTTACTTTATGCATGATCTGTATGTTCAGTGGTTGAAGATAATAACACATGTTAAGTATTATATTTTTCAATTCTTCCCTGGTAGTTTTTCCCTGTTTTTTATAGCAAAAGTTGTAATGCATGATCTGAAAAGGATAGCCTTGCGAAGTGAATCATGTAAATTAGAGGTGTGACAGAAAAGAGGTTTCCACTCTGGATGACCTCCATTTGTTCATGATGATGATTTTTAATAGCTCCTTTTTTTTTTTATTATATTCCTGTTGTTCTTTGTTCACTGTATATACATCCTTAAGTTACAAAAGAAACTTTTTAAACATAGTTGTGCTGTGTGTAAATGCACACCATGAATCTGAACAGCCTTTTCTTTGTACCGAGCTGCCTCATTGATTAACTTGAAATATGCCCAAATGCTGGTTGTATGCAGTCTGTGACAAATGCTTGTTAGGCAACATAATACTATAGATAAGCTTTGGTCAGCAGGATTTGCTGCTGCTATTTGGCAGGTAATGCATAAACATAGTATCAGACTATTGTCTTCTTACCATCGTCTCCATAAATGTTGCAGTAATATGGTTAGAAATTATGTGTTTATCTAATGATACCGCTGCTGGGATTAATGATCTGTACATAGCTGTTGCCAAGACCATTCCTTTTCTGTCAACCTTTTTAGACTTATTTTAGTGTTACACCATAGATTTTGTGTTTGGTCTGGAAACCTTTACAGACCTCTTTTGTGGTACTTATTTTAACCGAAATTCATAGGTAGCTGTTTGGATCCAGCTAGGCTGATCAGCAAAAGTCTCTTAGAATATTGTCATCACAGAGCAAATAATTTTTGTGCAGATAATCAGAATAGAGTAGGACAAGTTGTCTTTCCCCATTTCTCCAGTTTTCCTTGAAAAGAAACTTCTTGTTTCATCTAGGAAGATTTCTGAGCTATTCAAAATTACAGAGGGATTATGTTTTCTGTAAACAAATATTTGAGAGGCCCATTTTTCCTTCCAGGTAATAGAAGTGGGAGATTCCAGGAGGACATGGGTGTCTGCTCCCTGCCAGCCCCCTGTATAAGGGCCCTTGTCTCTTTGTAAAGTAGAGTAATGTGCTGTTTCCTGCTTGGGTGATTGTTACAGTAATGGAATTATGTACTGGGAGGTGGGACCCCTAGATAAAATGGAGAACCAGGGGGTGTGGAGAGAACACAGTTGCCTCTTCTTACTTCCCTGCTAACTGAGCTTTAGTACTGTAGTGAAATACATGTCCTTTAACTAAACTTCTACCTGACACAGACTGGCTTTGTGAAAATAACACACTAAATTGAAGGAGGTTAATAAGCTTCCAGAAAGTGGCATGTAATGGTGTGAAGATTGCAAACAGGCAGCAGAGAAACTCAGCAGGGTACAGAGTGCAGACTGAAGCCTTCACCGCTGTGGATAGATGGGGGAAGAAGCCTTCTAGTTACTTTATTATGAAACAACAGTTCTTGATGCCGGGCCAAGAAACAACCATATCTAGGCATGTCCTCTAGCATTCCTGTAAGCACCTCAGTGGTTTAGTCCTCTAGGAATCTTAGTTTAGGATGTTTATGAAGGACACACCACCTAGGCAAAAAACTTTCTTGATGGTAATTTTGCAGTTACCATTTGTGCTCTACTAGTTCAAGAAGGGACATTTAGGTTTGTTCAGCCTTTTCTGGACAAGAAGGAATGTTATAGTACAAAAACGTTCAGTAAATAACAAAATTAGATATATGCCCATTTGGTTTTGTCAAAGTTTACAATAATATGCTATGGCATATTATTGTAATGCTATGGCAAATGCTATGGCAGCATAGGACAGAGTGGGTGTTGCCATGGAGGACAGTGTGTGGCCAGTGGAAAGGCTCAGACTGAAGAAGGAGGCTTACAGAACATTCAGACAGTGTCCTAGTGACAGAAAATAAAGTCAAGCTGGCCCTAGCAGGTATCTGGCCAGCACGTGTCACATCTGATTCTTATAAAAATATCTTTTTCCAAGACTTCAGAAAGAAAATGGTTCTCTATATACATGTATATCAGAGTCAAAAGCCACTGTTGTGAATAGCGTCAGTGAGACCCATTGTTGGAAGCTAGTGTTTCTTACTGTGAAATAATAGTTCATCTACCATTGTTCTGTCTTTTCTGTGAACAGAGAGGTGGGTCTGTAAGAAAAATCATAGGTTGCAGAGATAATGGTGAGAAATTCAGCATTGCCTACACCCTTGGTAAGCAGTGAACCTCCAACAGTGATTTCAGTTTGATCCCCTTCCATCCTTAATGGAAGGTGTGAGGAAACAGGGGAGATAGACACAATTATATGTTCATTTTTATCTCAGTTGTTGTTTTGCACTGTTCTTGCTGGACAACCTACAAAAACATTGTTCTCTGGCGTCCCCTCCCTTTGTGTATAACCTGTATGAAGAACCAGAATTATTTTTCCCATGTACATTGATTAAAAAACTTTGTGTGCATCACATTGATTCATTGTCTCTATGCAGCATATTAAGACATTATTTCTAAACGTGCCATAAAACAAAAGCTTCTGATCAAGTGATTCATGGCAGCTTCATTTTTAACTCTTCTTTTTTTTTTTTTCCTTCAACAGCGGAGAAAGGAATACTAATGTTGGCAAGATTGCTCCCATACCTCTGTCATCATCTGTAACTGTTCTGCGTTCTTAATAGCAGCTATTAATAGAATTACTGGTGTCTGTGGTTTTGTTTGGTTGTTGGAGCTATTAATAGAATTACTGGTGTCTGTGGTTTTGTTTGGTTGTTGGGTTTTTTTTTGCCTTTTCAAATAAAAAAACCCAACCTAATTCAGTTTGATGTAAATACTTAACTTCTGTGATTCTGTGGCATAAGCTTTTTTCAAAACCACAGTAATACTGGAAAACTAGCAGCCAAATCTTTTATCATGTGGAGGCATGTTGCTCTGGAGTTCTTTCTCAAAAAAACAGAGATGTAGTTTCAGGTAATGGTGCCAAACATTTATGCTCATGCTCTGATGATTGAGCCTCATGTGTAAAGATACTTGTATTGTTCCAGGGAGAGATTTGTGGTGTTTCTGCTGAGTTATGGAGAAGATCTGATTGACAGATGCCTAGGAGGTCATACTGAACACATGAATTATGTTTAGATGCAGTATTTATCTTTTGTTTTCTGAATTCAGCATAGAGCAATTGGTAGACCTGACATGTAAGTGCCTTTGCCCTCTTTTCTGTACCCTGATCAGTTGTAGATCAGGAATTCTTCTTTCTTTTGCTTCTTTTCCTGTTAGCTCTGTAAGCTAAAAAGGGATCTGATACAAGGTTGCATACTTCTTCTTCAGTAGGAATTGTGGTCATATTTTTTGTCTTGTTCTGGGTTAAAAAATAAGGTAAGCTAGAACTAGAAGATAGGAAATCTTTTCTTCCAAAAGGCTGCCAGTGAGTTGGAAAGCGAAAAAGACACATGCTCCAATCCAAAGTAGATGTGAATGAATATCTCCCCTAAGATCTGTTGTTTCACATTTGTTCCAAAATGCACCTGTCGAAGACTTGGGGCATGCACTGAAATAGTTGTTGGTAACCCTGCTTGGACTCCCATAAAAATTGCATCATGGGAATCTTGTGGAGTTGGGTAAAGATATATACAAGAAAACATTTGCTTTTTGAAATGGGTATCTGAAACGGAAACTCTTAAAAAGAAAAGAGAACTAAATGGTTTATGTTGCTGTTCTGATGTTAACTTCATAAAATATCTCGTTATAGTGTCTCATGTTTCAGAGCACAGGGAGTTCTTCTGTGGAGTTTTGTTTGGTTTTGTTTTTCTGCCGAACTTGATAGCAGTCTGGTTTTGATTAGACAGGGAATACAGATAGTTAATAATAGATGGTATTTAGAGAGGAAAATCTACATGCTTACTAATGACATCTGCAGCGTCAAAGTGATCTTGCTGATGTCCAAGTGGTAAGGTAGTGCGAAACTTGATCTGCTTATTATGTGAAATGTCTGTTCAGCTAAGGAAAAAAACTCAGGATTTCCCCTATCCTTAACAGCGCTGAAGGGGTTTCTGTTCAGTATTAACTCAAAAATTCCATTCATCCTTTTAATAGAAATACAGGAACACAGACATACAAAACTACTCACAGGTCAGCAATTGTGTTCCAAGCTGTGAAATAGATCACAGTTAATACTTCTGAAATTAATTACGTTCATATATAAAGTAAGATTCGCAACTTTAAAAAGTCTTTAACAATTGGTTTTGGCTCCTCTGTCAGTGACAGCTGAAAAAGAGATTCCACCTGTGCCTGCAGACCTGTTTCAGCTTAGAAATGTGTAGAGAAACATATGATGTATATGCATATGTGTTCTTCCATATGCATTTCATATTCAGTTAATGTGCAGCTGTATAACTTTGTCTCCATTATGCCGTGTTTGACTGCGATCTCTTGCGAAGAGAATGGGCCTGCTCCTTGAACCACCGGAGGCATTTAAATCTCAGTCTGGTTCATACCTATTCATATTAACAAACTGAACCTTTCCCTCATGCAGGGTTTCAAATCTCTGCTCCTTGATGAATGCTTTGTGTATCTCCATATTCAGTATAAATACATCTGTTGACTGTGTATCTGTCATAACAAAATACATAAGAAATGCTGTACTTCAGAATCACCTGCTTCATTTCCTTCACTGTTCAGCCTTAAATACAGGCTGTGTACTAAGTGTGTGAGATTATACAAATACCAAACGCATACATTTTGGATATCCTTAACATTTATTATAACAGCTGTTAAGCAGCTCTGCTGTTTTGTGACTCGGGTAGCTGTGGCTCCTTTTCTGTCTGTTTTGACAGTTTTGGAGTCTCAATGCTAGTCAGTGTTTGGTTTTCCATTTGCACGGTAGAAGTGATACTTGGGTTTAGAGGTCGATGAAATCATAACGTTATTCTGAGGCATGTATTTTTAGGAGATGTATTTTCTCCCATAAAGAGTGCCTTGTGCCACTTAACACTGGAGCATGGCTATAGAGCTGCTGAAGGCATTTTGCTTCTGAGTGGCCAGACGTTGTAGTAACAGACAACATCTCAATCCTCAACCTGAAGACTATTGTTAGTTTTTCCAGTGCATAAACCACTCTAAACTGATACGAGTAGGACAGCAGGAGTCTAAACAGAGTTTATGATGGAAAATGTATTTTCTTCAGCTTAGAGGTAAAATAATTCAACTGTGTAAAATATAAAAGCAAGCTCAAGCTCATCAGATAAAGCACTCTGAATTCTGATTACACATCCAAAAAATGTTTGTTCAGGCTTTTGGGGCATAATGAAGATGTTTAGTGGAATGTTGGGCCATACCTTCTGCAAGAAGGCTTAAGACTTTAGGCCTCGCAAAAGGAAGGTTGATTGCCCCTTCAGGGAGTGATGGGTCAAGGAAAGTCTATGCTGAGGAGGAGTCCTTTGTTCTGCAGCATGGTTGGCAGGATGTTCTTTCAACAATTAACACATTTCATCTTAAGCCCTTGCAGTCATCTCTGCTTGAAGCATGTTGCTAGTATGTCTCCAGGATGCTGCCTAGATAAGATTAATTCATAGAATGGCTTGGGTTGGAAGGGACCTTAAAGATCATCTAATCACAAACCCCTGCCACAGACAAGGACACCTTTCACAAGGCCAAGTTGCTCAAAGGCCCTTTCAACCTGGCCTTGAACAGTAAGGAATTTTTTCCTAATGTCTCATCTAATCTTGTGATTTAGATTAGATCACCTACCACTTGTCACCGTAAAGCCATTCTCCCTTGTCCTGTCACTGCATGTTCTTTTAAAAAGTCCCTCCCCAGATTTCTTGTAGGCCCCCTTTAGGGACTGGAAGTCTCCCTGAGCCTTCTCTTCTGCAGGATGAACAAGCCCAACTCTCTCAGCCTGTCTTCATAGGAGAAGGCCTCCGGCTGTCTGATCATCTTCATGGCCTCCTTCAGACTCACTCAAGCAGGTCCATGTCCCTCTTGTGATGGGAGCCCCAGAGCTGGATGCAGGACTGCAGAGGGGAGCTCTCTGCAGAACAGAGTAGAGGGGCAGGGTCCCCTCCCTCGACCTGCTGATCATGCTGCTTTTGGTGCAGCCCAGCACATGGTTGGTTTCAGGGCTGCAAGTACACACTGCTGGGACATGTTGGGCTTCTCACCAACCAGTGCTCCCAAGTCCTTCTCCTTAGAGCTGCTCTCAATCTGTCATCCACCCAGCCTGTATATGTGCTTGGGATTGCCCTGACCCAGGTGTAGGACCTTTCACTTGCCACTGTTGAACTTCATGAGGTTGGCATTGGCTGACATCTCAAGGCTGTCAAGCTCCCTCTGGATCCCATTCCTTCCCTTCTGCGTGTCAACTGCACCACACAGCTTGTTGTCATCAGCAAACTTGCTGAGGTTCTATCAGTCCCACTGCCAGCGTCACTGACAAAGATGTTGAACAGAATCGGTCCCAACACCAACCGCTGAGGCACACAACTCTTTACTGGTCTCCACATGGACATTCAGCCGTTGACCACAACTTTCCCAACCTGATCCCTGGCTACTCTGACTATTTCTCTGTATTCCTCCCACGCTACTCATCCTTGTTTCCCCTGTCTGTAGGCCTTCTTTTTGTGTTAAAATTTGTCTAGGAGCTCTGTGCCCATGCACTTAAGCCTCCAGGATTCCTGCCCAACTTCCTGTTTGTGAGCATGCGTTGCTCCTGAGCCTGGAGGAGGTGATCCTTGAATATTAACAATCTTTGTCCTGCTCGGTCTCCTCTGCTTTTAAGCCTGCCAAAGTCTGTCATCTTGATTTGGGGTCCTGAAATTTTTTGAGCCTCTTCCTTTAGCTTTTGGTTTCTGAAATCACCAATTTCTTTATCTGAATAGACTCAATTCTGGGTATAAGAATAGCTTAAATAACATTATCTCTTACTACTTGGGCCTTTTGTGATACTTTGGTTCCTATGTCAAAGCCTTTCAGTCTAACAGCTAGTCAGTAAATCCAATAGTTACCCAAGAGGGCCAGGAGATACAGTACATCATTGTATTTCTGATGGATATTTCCTCATACATTGTACTAAGCATGATTATGGACACTAGGGGAGAAGTTACTCTGCACCCTTTTGGTCGATCATTTGCAATAGAGCAGCAGTCTAACAGCTGTTGCAAAATTAATCCTGTTTGTATAAAAGAGATGAAGCAGGATAAGAGGGCTTCTAAGGTAACATGATGACCTGATATGTATGCTCCATTTACAGAGGGGAATGCACCTGAGGAGTTGCTCCAGTGCTCGCTCACATTAAGCCCTAGTTTAGCTACAGTTTTGCAAACAATTGAAATTGAATCTCTGGTTATTCAAGATGCATTTTTCCTCCTACATAACTGATCTGCAGTCTGTGGGCTGGGGGACTAGTTTGTTATAACTTGTTGTAGCTTTTGAACTTTTTAGACCTGTTACCAGACAGGCCAAGTAGCGTGGGTGTCCTTCGGGGTGGATTTGAAAAAGCTTTGTGGAAGGGTTGGTGTGGTTGTGGGGATTTAAAGACAGTAATCACTATACAGTTCCAGAGTTTTTGTTACCTCTTACATATACCTGAGAAGTGTTCATGCATGTAAGACTCTATTGGGGTTGTCAAAGACAACAGTTGTTCTTTGAAGCTCACTTTCTAAACTGCGGCCTACTACCACATCTCTCTCACATTATTTCTGTTCATTGCTTCTTTTTCAAGCTAGTTCTGAAGGGAACAAGAGAACAGTTTATATTTAAATTGCTGTCTTTAATTATTTTCCTCTTGAAAAATCCTAATAAATATGACACGGCATAATTTTTACTAGGAGTATGGATTTCTCAGGTCCTGGAGAAGGTTAATGCCAAAGAAGAAAACCTTTTGAAATTCAGAAAACTTTCTGCATTGTGAAGAACTTGACACACCTGTCTGTCAGAAAGGTTTTGTTTCACAGAAACCATTCAAATCAGAAGAGATGAAGTTCTTCTGACTTTTAAAATATGTTGACAAATAATGGGCTTCTGAACACTTCACTAGCATGAAACTTAGACCACTGCCTTGGTTAATGTGTCTCATAGCACTTGCTCTTTTCTGTGATTTAACCTTAAATTACTCAGTTCTATTATTGGTGTATATTTAAAAAGGGAAAAGAAGCATCTCTTGCAAGAAGTTAGAGTGCTAGCAGTTAATATTTAGTTTAACTCACTTAGATGAAAGATAGAATCCCATAGTGAGTTCAAGCCTTGGCTTTGAAAATACGCCCTATAGCAATTGTTCTTTTATTGTAAACTAGAGACTACTTTTTTCTTTATTTTAGCTGTTATTTTAAATAGGCTTGTTAGTAGTACCAAATACACAATATATGTTCCGTTTGAAATTTTTTTTTTATTTTCATATCAACAAAGTCCTGATGTCATACAGTTTGCATGCTTTGCCCTGATACTTGCAAATACAGTTCACTTATATGCAACTATTCCTAACAACTGTAATGAACATCATTTTGTTTCTTAAGTGGAGGACCCTTTATTGTGAAAATCACGCAGGTGGATTCTTGCAGAAGAGGTGAAGTGAAAGACAAAGTAGGACCTAGCTTCCTCTTGCAACACTGAGCCACAAATCATCTGCTAAGAACTAAGTACTGTCACACAAGATGTTTTTCTCCGAACTCACCAGTCAAATTAATTTCCATTAGTCATCAGGTCTGAGTACTGAAGATGGAATGAGTTTTTCCTAAACAAGGCATTCTCTTTGGAATGGAAGTTAGAGCTACAGATCTTACGAGGGCTGAAATGTCCATGTCAGTTTTTCAGTTTTCCTCTCTTCATTGCTGAAATTTTAGTGCTGGAGCTCAGGATACTGTTCAGGTATATAATACTGTCAAGTCAGTAGATGAAGACTTTTCAGGACCTTACTATAAAAGACATGTCATAATTTTAGTCTTTAATATATGCTGCATTGTCAACATGTTGCGGTGCCATTTGACATCAGTATGAATCCTGTAATACACATTTGTATATTCTTAATTATTTTCTTTTTCCCTCTGCAGTTCAGATGGAGAAAATGGAACAGATGAAAAAAGAAAGGCAGGAAAATTGCCTGCTGTGTTGTTGCAGACCCCTACCAGTGAAATGGAATATTTTGATGACCGGAAGAAAGTTGATGTTGCTAGGTAATGTCAGAAATGCTGTCAGTTTTCTTCTAGTCAGAAAGAACGCTTACAACCCTTTCAAGAAGCTACACTGAATAGCAAGATTTATCAACATCCTACTTGCAAACAGTAATCAGAGCCACATTCCAGGGGTTGCAGTTGCCCACCACAGACAGTCAGGATTTAGACTTGGGCTGCCATAGCTTCCCTGTTGGAGGAAAAAATATATTGCACTATTTCATACTAGTAGTTACATGTGTTTCACAGAAAATTTCGTAGGCAATCAAACTGATCTGCAGTTTGAGTACTGAGCTTTTATCAGAACACTTTAATTCTGGAGTATTGATTGATCATGGTAAAACTATGACATAAGTTTTAATTTTGGACTCTGTGCTGTATATTGCATCATTATTGTAATGTCTCTGCAAAAACAGCCATTCTTTCTTTTTGAAGAACTGGAACGTATTTGAAACTCTTCTAAAAGAAAGCAAAATGATACTAAAATCACACTGGGAGGGTCTGAATACAAATTTTGCATCCCTTTCACTTTGTCAGCTGAGCAGCCAGTGCAAAAGTCAGCAGTCAGCCTGACTGTGGTTTTGGTCACAAGGCAGATATTTCAAAAACGTCAGTTTCCTTGAAGCATCTTTGAGGAGGTTTGTTGGGTTTCTTTTGCAAACTCTCCTTTCAGTCTTACCTCTCACAACGTAACTGAGTGTGTGCTGGGCAGGGATTGGCAAGAGACTTTTTTTTTTTTTTTTTTAAATGTTCACTGTTCATTTCAGTTTGACCAGTGCTTTACATACGTACACCAGTATGTGTACAGTGTATTTTAGAGTTTTCTTCTGTGAGGGGCCACTTGAGATCTGCAGCCAGTCCCCCTGCTACCTGAATCAGCCCTGCTTTACAATCACTTTTCTAAATCCAGCTGCATCTCGATTGCACTTGGGGGTTCTCTTCCTCTCACCCTTACAGTTTTTACTGGAAATCCTGAACCTCTCATGTTAAGGAAAGTAAAGAAAACTTATTGTGCAGGGTAAGGTGCAGTAATGGAAACTTTTGTAGTGTGTTCCTTTCCCCCTTGAATCTGAAGCACAATATGTTCTTCAGGTCATTCAGTACACGAGTCCTGCATTGTGATTTTCCTTCTGCTCTTCAGTCCCGCTCTTCAATCTGCATCTGAAGGCCTCTAAAAAATGCTTAATATGCTTTTGTTCTGTGCTAAATAGTTCTCAAGAATAATGTTTATCTCTTTCTGATTTATGAAGCTGTTATCCTACACGTTCTTATTTTCTGACCAGTCCGTGCCATTAATTTCTCCTGTATGAAACAGACAAAACCTTTCCCAGCCATCTGCAGAGGCTTTCCTCTGTACTTGTTCTGCTCAAGAGTTGTTGGGTTTTCGGTTGGTTTTGTTTTTCCAATACATATGGCTAGAGCTGTACAGATGCAGCCTCCTATACAATTGGCACTCATAATTCCATTTCACCTCCTCTAGGATTGCTGGCTATTTTAATGATTTCATTGCATTGTTCTACACAGTTTATAGCCATCCTCTGACTTGTGCACTTGTTTCTTCTCAGTTTCACTTTCCAAATGTTCTCAGATTTTGTAATAAAACTTCACAGCTTTCTGTATATTACCTTGCACTTTCAGCTACCAAGTTTTACATTACTTTATCTGACATTAGTAAGCAACATGCTTAGTGTTAGTACTTCACATTTTGCTGAGAAACAAACAAATATGGACATAAGCACTGTGGTCATTGATTGTGCTGTAAAAATGTCGAACTTTCTTTACCTTTTTACAACTAGTAATTCAATTCAAATTTATTTCTGAATAAAAGAAGACCTTCAGTGAGACTTAGCATAGTTTAATTATAATATATACTCCTCTTTATTGTTGTATAATCCCTGATGAATCAGATAGTAGTTATTAAAGGATTAATATGCTTCATGGAAAAGCACATCCAGTTAGTAACTTACCAAGACTAGTGAACTGAGGCCAAACTGACAAGGGATGTCTTTTTGTATCTTCAGGACAAAGAGCAGCACAGATAGTTCACTCCTGACGATGGATATCAAGAGTCACTCCAAGATTGAAAGGAAAAAACGTGCCTCAAATCAGGTGGGCCAGAGGATGGGCTTATTTAATCGTATGTAGCAAGAATAAATACATACCTACCATGAGAGCCCCCTTGTTTAGCAATATTATAGTTCAAGTTTTTATAAGGATGTAGGTTCCTTTTTCATCAGTGTGTTATGTACCATCAGAGTGTGGGTGTAAGCAGAATGCAGACTTAATAGTCACATAGCAAAAATGAGAATTTATTGTAAAACAAGTGGTCAAAAATGAGAAGGTACTAGGAGGACAGGAAGTGGAATAGGTCACTTGATTTTAATACTGTCTAATAAGCTATGTGTCTCTGGGTGTGGGCTTTCTTGTTTTGTAGCTGAAGGCAAATGCACACTTTCATAAGCTGTTCCTAGATGTTCCTATTGATGAGCCGCTGAAACAAAGTAAGTATTAACTCCCTTGTCATTGCTGGCTGTGGATCTAAAATAATGTTTCTTGCCAACTATGGTGATGTACAAGGCAGACTACCTAAATTTTAAAAACCTAAAATTCCAGCTGCCTAGGGATACAAGGCTTTCATCTGCTTGCAGTAGGTGTTTTTGTTGTAATCTTACAAAACTTAAATCTTCAGACTCTGGGCATCTTTGGAAATCGTAACCCCCTTTGCATTTCTTAGCAGAGTAGCCTAGTACATTTTTTGGTACTGAAGCATCCTTACTAAAGGCGCTACTTGGGACAGCGCTGGTCAAGTGACTAGCTGAATTTTTTGCTATTGATGATGCTTTAAGATCTAAAACACTTATAGAACTTGAAATGTTTAAAGATTCTGCTGTTCGCTGTGGTAGATATAACACATAATTCTACATAGATAGGTATAAAGAATGTTTCTTGAAAGAAAAACAGTTAATGAGTGAGAGATGCTTTGCTTAATGGCTGTGAAGTAAAAGCAGTATTACTTTGCACATGTTGTACCTCTGTTGTCACTTAGTCTAGATAACTGCTATGGATCTAAAAGTTTAAAGCTAAAACCTTTTCATTAAACTATTCACATTTACATAATATTTTTACCTGAAAGCTAGTAAAAACATTTATAGGAAGCTAGGTTGTAGTATCTCAGAAAGAATTCTTGGCTTCTGGGAGCCAGTTCCATGTTTTGTGCATTTTAGTCTTTGTCATTCAGGTATTTTGAGTCTAAACTTAGGCCTGTGAAATCTTCTGAGCCTGTCAGTATGATTTAAACTTACTGAAAATTTCAAGGGTTGACAATGTTTATCAAAAAGTGTAAACCTATACATATTACAGCTTCAGAAAATGAGCAAAACAAAAGCCAAACTGGTAACAGTTGGCTTGGGTTGTGGTTAATTTAAAGATTATAGAGTATCTATTTGTTTCAGGCTTTACCTGTGCTCTTCAGAAAGAAATTCTGTACCAAGGAAAATTATTCCTTTCTGAAAACTGGATTTGCTTCCATTCTAAAGTTTTTGGTAAAGACACCAAGGTTAGTAAAATCTTTATGTACAGAAGAGTAATGCTATTCTTTAACACTTTGTTCATCATAGCAGCCTTCCAATATCTGAAGGGGGGGCTATAGGGATGCTGGGGAGGGACTCTTCATGTGGGACTGTAGTGAGAGGACAAGGGGTAACGGGTTCAAACTTAAACTGGGGAAGTTTAGACTGGATATGAGGAAGAAATTCTTTCCTGTAAGGGTGGTGAGGCACAGGAATGGGTTGCCCAGGGGTGTTGTGAATGCTCCATTGCTGGTGGTGTTCAAGGCTGGATTGGACATAGCCTTGGGTGGCATGGTTTAGTGGGAGGTGTCCCTGCCCGTGGCAAGGGGGTTGGAACTAGATAATCTTAAGGTCCTTTCCAAGCCTAACTATTCTATGATTCTATCACCAGAAGCTCACATTATTCTGCAAGGCTAGAACACTACTAATACTTCTATGTATTACTGAATGCAGTCACTGTTCAGAAGTGATGCCCGAAAGTCACATTAGGACTAGAGCCTTATTATTAAAGATCAAAGTCTCTCTCTTAAAGACTTCCTGTCTGGAAAAAAAAAAGAAAACAGCCAACAAACCAAAACCCAAAACCCAAACAGATGAAAGGAAAGGATCTTACATGCAGCAGTGAGAGCATTGCCAACCACATGTAGCATAAATTATATAAAAATGTCTCCCTTGGGGTAAGTATGGAGAAGAGGAGGAAGGGAGGCTGAGAAGTATAAGAACTGTAAGTCTGTAGATGGGGAACTGCATCAGGGATATTAAGGCAATTAAAGAGGCTTCTGAGTTGAGGGGGAAAGGTCTTTAAGGGATAATTCTAGCACTCCTGTTCTGCGTAAACAGAGAATTGGGAAAGAAAAGCCAATTTGCTTGATTTTTACCTGTAAGCCTAGTATAAAGAGCAGAAATGAAACATGTACAGTCAGGAACATTCTAATGTACCAGGTCATCATTTACGCTTTCTTGGGCCAGATATGACCAACCTAAGGCTTGGGCCCCTGTGTTGAATGATATGCATACAGATAAAAATACATCCTTTCCAAAAAAGATCTGTGTTCTACTTCTGTTGATTTGGAGCATTTGGAGTAGTTGTTTGCATGAACCCTGCTTTGATTTTGAGTTTTTATTGAGAGAGAGCTGGATTTGCTGGAATCATTTCTTTTGCCTCTTTCTCAAGTACTTCCTTGAACATAGTTTCTGGTTAGATCCAGACCCTCGTGAATTGGGTGTTGAAACCAGTTTAGGAGTTCAGAGTATCTCATTTCTCTGTTGTCATAGGTTTTGGCGGGACACCATCTGTCTTTGAAACAGCTTTTAAAAAGTTGGAGTAGGCTTACAGAATGCTTAAAATTATTGATAATGCATTGTTCATAGTGACCTTATGGGCTATTGTTTCACTGCTTGGCCTAAGAAATTCAGTTATTGTTGATTCCTGGTTAATGGATTCTGTTAGTCATAGGCAGTACATTAATGCTGGTGGTGTGTACGTTGGTGAAAGCCATGTGACACAAAGGAAATAAAAGTTAACAAATGATTGGATACTGTAGCAGCTATCTTGGCAATTAGTTTCATTAAAATTGAATCTGTTGTATTGGCAATCCACCATTCACCAGAAATAAATAAGACTACTTAAAACTGTGGTACAGCTTTCTAAATTCAAACTAAGCTAAATATTTACAAAAATCTAGTAGAACCCTACCAAGTAATTTCTGGGAAAAAAAAGAAGCATAATAATAATGATGTTATACTAGAAAAATTATCTTTGTCTAGAGGGCTTAAAGTGCAGAGGTATATGCATATTTATGTGTACAATGAAAAGGAGAAACATATTACATAGCAGGGCAGAGTAGACAGTATTTGTAGATGTGGCTATAGTGATATTCCAAATTATTAAATTCTAGGTCATTGTTTTCAGAAAACATTGCAGAGAAAATTAAGAATGAAGGAGATGCACCTGACCATTTACTTCCTGCTTTCTCTATCCCTGCAACACACACTTAAAACTTTTCAGTCACATACAGCAGGCACAAGTTTTTAGGAATAACACTGATAAAAAAGCAGGAAAATCACATATATAATGAAAAATAATATAATGGAGGGAGGAAATCAAGTTCAACAGGAACATGCTTAGTAGTCAGATACACTGACAAAATTTCAGAGAAAGGTCTACATGTTCTAATAAATTTTTCAACATAAATTCTTCTACCTGCAGATTTTTTTTTCTTGAAAGATTTGGTGGAAGGAATAGCCATGCAAGTCAGGAGATTTGACTCAGCAGTCTAAACACTGCATATTCAAGAATAAAAGACTGGTTCTGCAGGGTTGAATAGGCTTTAAAATACATCACTGTCATTCCAGATGTTTCTGGTTTGTTTATATATGTTGGCCTTGAGTCTTTCCGGGAGATAAGCATTTTCTTACACATTTTAGTTGCTCTCCAAATTGCCTGCAGGTAAGCCTTGTTTCCTGAAATAATTATTACTCCAGATAAAAATAAAGTACTTCACAGTGATTTTGCCGTTTTAGTCTAATGCTGAGGCAACAATGCAGTAAGCAAGTACTTAATCCCAAGTAAGTACACTTTAGTCTTAATTAGAGTAATGTTATCCGTCAAAATAGCGTGCAGTAGAATGTCATTAACATCTCTGACTTAAACTTCTTTGAGGTGAACTGAACCAAGTGCAAAACTTCTAAACTGCTTTTTTATCATTACTGTTAGCACATTTTTTGCTAAAAAATCTGCTGGTTTGGTTTTGGTTTGGTTTGTGGTTTTGGTTTTTTAAAGTTATGCAGATTCTGTTCTGGCTGCTTGAAAATTCTGCGTTTTTCCTATCAAACATATGTTGTAGCTGCTTCATTCTCCCCGCTCCCAGAAAAAGCTGGTTTTTACCAATGTTGCAAAAATAATGTGGAATGATACAATGTCCAGTTTAAGAGGAAAATCTGAAGTGGAGGACCTGTTTAATCACCTGTTTTCAGCAAACATGGCTTCTGAAGCAGGACTGAAAGAGTTGATACGATAAAACACCAATAGAACAAATGCTTACCAGAGTTACAGATTTTTAGACCCAGGCCTGGGGCTAAGAATAAGTAAAATCATGTGATTTGGGTTGGTTTGGTTTTTTTCTGCTCACACACTTTAGTGAAACTATGTACCAAGAGTGAGTTTCTAGCCCTTATATGACAAGCAGATGCTTGACTAGCCATGCTCCAGCAGTGGTAGCAATCTTGTGCTCAGACTAATGTATGCAAATGCGCTGTTTTGTTACATTAAACAATTTTTCGTTTCATTACTTTGTCTAGCTGTTCTGAACAAAACGTAAGGTAACAAAAGGTTCTGAACAAGGTTTTATGAAACTATGGGCAGAGTAACTTCATTCTTCTCCTGCACTGCCATGTTTTTAGTTCAGTGCTGTGATTGCTCATTTGACAATCTTTGAACACTTTTAATCTTGCTGCCAAATTACTCGGGTAGTTGTGACAGTGTGTGTTTGAGAAATTTTTAACAGGAGCTACATCTTGATCATGTGTATCCAGGATTATAGCATTTGCTAACTTGCTTTACTTAAGGCTTTTCAACTGGATGTCAGACCAATTACTTGATCCTTTGTGAGATGGGGTTTACAAAGAGAGCTCGTACAGAATATCTGAAGTTAAATACTTTGAAACTTAGCAGGCATTACACTTATGGGGCTGGATGTAAACACAAAGGAGGAAGAAAAATTGAGAACTTTTCAATGTAAATGTAGACAGTCTGGATGCACACACAGGAATCCATGTAAGTCAGTGGGTGTATGGATACTGGATCTTTCAATACTGAAGCACAAGCTGTTTACTCAGTTGCTTATTGCAGGCTGAAGCATCTGCAAGTCATGAGAAGACTTTTGTATTCGTTCCTCAGCATGCCTCTCTTGTCTGACGTGTTTCTAAACAAAGAAGCCTCATTTTGAATGGTTTGTTCTGGTTGCAGATCTACAGTGAACTGAGCCTGTAGTCTTGTAAGAGCCAGAGGGATAAGGAAAGGAAGACATAAACAAAAGCTTGGATTGTCACCTGATAAAAACAGAAGTAGAAATAGTTAAGAAATAGTAATAATCTGAAACCGCACATGTTCCATATAAAATATTAGTAATCAGGGACATAGTGCAAAAATCTTTAATTGGAGAGTGTTTAAGGACTTCCTTATCACAGTTGGTAGGTTGGCTCGTTGTGAAAGAGTATGCAGATTCGTTTGTGCACATTTGTATGTGCTCTAATGCTATGTTGATCTCATTTTAGATTAGTATACCTGTGCTCTCAGTGACACTTTTGAAGAAAACCAAAACTGCCCTTCTTGTGCCAAATGCTGTGATCATAGCAACAGTCACAGATAGGGTAAGTACTGGTAGAGAGTGAAGCTGATTGCACTCTGCCTGCTTTCTTTTTCCTTTTTGTTTCTACTTTTCCCCTCTCTGTCCCCCACTTGGCAGTAATATGGGGGATTCTTGAAAGTGCCAAGTGGCCACTTACACAACTATGGGAGTTGGTCACGTGTGCATTTAGACTCAGGACCTTGGAGGATCTGGTTTCTGAGGGAATTCTAGCTTCTACCCCCTCTCTCATGACAGGCAACGACCTTTTTTCCTTTTACTCCTTGTCTTTTTTCCTTGGATCTGCAGTAAACAAAGTTATGTAGAACTTGGTGGGAACATAAGAAACAGAATAACAGAATCAATATATGCTACCTGCTCTCTGCAATCTCTCATTCCCTGTTCTCCAAGATTGCTGTATAGTATAGCACTGGGTGAGCTGAGACAGCTGGGTCAGGGAGTGCATACACAAGTCTTCCTGCCGTGTTGGCAGCTCTGACGGTATTCTTTCACTTACTTGGGTCTCTTTCCTGACCAGCAATATCTTAGATGCACAAAATATGGTTGCCTGCGGTGATACTCAGTGATGCAACACAGTTGCATAAGTGAGTAGGAAATGTGATTATTCTAAGTGCAGCTTTAGAACCAGCCCATTTGCATTGCACAAACATCTTGTGGGTACTGGAGACTGTACAAAAATTGAGTTGTGGTAGTTGATTTATGTGGGTTTTAGGGGTTTGGGTTTTTGGTGTTTGGTTTTGGTTTTGTTTTTGTTTTTGTTTTTTTTTTTTTGGGGGGGGGGGGTTGGTTGGGTTTTTTTGCCTTTTTTTGTTTTTAAGGTGTAGATTTAAAAAGTATGCAAAGTCTTGTTAAAAAAAGAACAGATCTGGACTATGCTTCAATCCCTGCAGTAGAACATGGTAACTTTTATGTGCCTGTTCTGTGTTTCTTGTGATTAACCTCAGGTCATAGGCTTAAAAGGTGTGGAGGTTTTTCCTGCTATGTGTAAGTTCTTGACAATAGTTACTTGATCAGCAAAATTGTCTGTCAGTTATATTTACATAAGAGAAAGCTTTTACTGTATGGCTTTTCTCAAGCAGTTTTGGAACTTTTGTTTTTCAGTACATGTTTGTCTCCTTACTCTCCAGAGATACCACCTACAAGCTATTAAAATCAATCTGTAGACATCTTGAGGTAGGTACCAGTGGCAGTGAAGATGATATGTAGCTTTGTGTTCATTATTACTGCTTTACTGCTTTTAAATGCCAGCAGTGTTCTTGTTAACACTACTGCTTTTTTCAGGATATGAGCATGGGCAACAGTTCAAATCCCTCTTCTGCAGAAAACAGCTTCAGGGCTGATCGTCCTACAACTCTGTCCTTGGTAAATGGCTTAGATGATTGTTCTTCTGTTGTGTAGCACCTTTCATTACAAGTACTGCTTAGAGAGTCTGAAGAAAGAAAACTGAAGGAAATCATGGTGTGTGTTTCTAAAACCTCTGTGAGTTTAACATTAGGAAGCCATGGGAATGATTAGCATAGGTTTAATTTGATCTTATCACGTGCAACATATATACATGCATATGCTTTGAATATATTCCAAAGTCTGTAAACTCTGCGTATCTCTTTTTAGCAGTCAGGTTTCACAGCACTCTGTACTGACTTAAAGCTGCTTCTTCCGCTGCCATGAACAATTTTTGAAGTTGCAATCATTTCTCTGTGAGCCAGTTCAGACATCTGAAAGAATTGTGCAGCCACATGTGATGACCAGAGTGTAATTCTAGTGACACCTGTTCTGGGCTTCTCAGTTTGTCTAGTTTAACCATCTGTCCTTTTGTACACAGACTTAATCTTGTCACTGAAATAAAGACAGAGAATGAGACTTAAATTCTGGTGATCATGGGAAGCTTGTTTTACTAAGTTGTTCTCAACATCTTGATATCAGAGATTGTCAAAAGTTAAACAGTTTTAAATCTGTAATTGTTGGTTCAGTTTCTGAAGAGAGGTCAGAGAACATAAGGTTGCTCAGATTTAGAGCTTGGCTGAGCTTTCTCATGACTCTTTCGGTCCATCAGGATTTCAATGAAGACTATTCTGATCTGGATGGAATAGTGGAGCAACGGAGACAAGAAATGGAAGAGTCCAGCAGCTCAGGCTCACAGACCCCAGAGCTGGAATGCTTCCAAGGTGAGTGGGATCATAGGCCCCCAAGAAAATGAGAATTTTCTTAGCTCTCAGTTTTGCTTCTGTAATCCCTCCCTGAGGGGACTCCTAGAGGGTTACATGGTTTCTAAGGTCTTCCTCAAAGCCACAATAGCTGAATTTTCATTATTATATTCCTTTGCAATCCAAACAGGCAATGACTTGGTCAGCGGTGGATCTGATTGTCACTACTGCATCCAGTTGCTTATCAATGTCCTGTTTTGCTCCCACATCTTCCATCAGTTGTGCTAGCAGAGATATAATGTAGGAGATATTCCTCCTTTACATAAAAGGAAAATGAACATGTAAAAATCCCTATTCTAAAGTAGTTCAAATCACAGTGTGACTTCTAATCTATGCAAATAACGTTCTGTACTGTGGTAGTTTTTGGTCGTCAAAAAAAGTTATTTTTGAAGTGTTTTTGTGGGTTTGTTTTTTAAACCTAATTTTATTCTTTACAATTCTTAAGAACTTGAAGATACTGTCCAAAACTCCTCCTTCTTAACATTGCTGTTTGTAAACTCATATGCCTCAAGTTCTTCACCTAATTAGCAGGAATACTGTGTAGAAAGTCACAAGTTCATAAGTATAGCAGAACTTGGTTTATGTAGCCCATGCTGAATGTTATTACCCAAACCTAGGGTATTATTCTGCTGTACAATTAATATATTAATGTGTTGTTATGGTATTATTACTCCAGGTTCTATCTTGACTGTAACAGAATTAGTATCATGAGAAACTTTTACCCTTACTTTTAAATTAAGTACTGTCCTTTTTATGGCAATTTTCTGTCCCATTAGTTTTAATTAATTTTTTTTTTTGCTATATGTCTTTTGTTCAGCAGTATGATTTGCTTTCATTAGTCTTTGGTGTTTATTGTGTGTTATGTGTTATTTGGTGTGTTTGTGAAGCAGTAACTAAATTGTGCTGTCATCACTTGCCACATGAATGCTTCTGAATAGTGGCTTAACTGGCTGTCTTACTTCTTTGTGGCTAGTAACTACTTCAAAACTTTCTGTTTTCCCTTTCCACAAATAAAAACCAATAGCCAGTTAAAGAATAACCCTAGCAAAAGGAACTGAGGGGTGAGGGAGAGCACATCTGTCATGAGTGAGATTCTGTTTCTTGTGCATCATTAGAGCAGTCCAGGATGTGCAAGTACAGCCTGAACAAAACTGAGTGTGACTGGATTTTTCTGTTCCATCTCTTTCAAGACATCATCTGTTTTTAAATAACAGTCAAGAAATGGGAGCTATAATCTCCCTTTTAAAGTAACTACAATATGTCCAATTGATGTCACTATTAAAGTAATTTGGAATCATTACTCCAGAACATTCAGTCCTTTTGAAAGATGACTTTTGTGTCCATAAAATCTTCTGGTAATTCAGAATTTGCATTGGTTGCCACCTTTCAAATAATCTGGAAATGTGAATGCAACATTCATCATCCTTTTCCAGTCCAGGTGCTTCTTTATATTTTGTGATGATGTGGAGTTACTATGTAAGTTGTTTTAAGGCTACTAAACCAGCTGCTGCTTTCTGTCAAAGTCCATAAGTGCTCCTTTTAAAATCCTACGCGTCCCAGCTCCTTGACTAACTTAAGGTACAACAACTTTCTTTGACTTCGTATTTCAGATTTATTAAACATCTGGCTTTTGACAGATTATCATGTGGTCAAGACACAGACTCACTTGAAAGTTTCCAAGACTGAGGCAAAGTCTGTCCGTTCAGATTCACATGGTAAACGTGGAAGTGACGGAAAAGCCCAGAACAGTCCTCAAAATGGTAAAAAGTCAAGGGCAGATCTTCAGCAGGAGTTAGTTGAGATAAGTTTGCATAATTAAGTCTGTTCACAAATTTGGAAAATCTCTTTTTTGTTTCTCCCTCTCTTTATATAATGTTGAATGCTTCAAAAGCCCATTTGTGTGCTGTGGTCTGCTTTGATCGAACTTAACATTTGGTTCTTTTCTTTGCAGGCTGTTCTGAAGCCTTCAGGTTCTTCCACAAAGTGAAGTCCCAAAAGCTGTTGTCTCTGAACCATGTACTTGTATTTTACGCAGTTCTGTAAGTGAGCAGTTAATAACAAGATTGTCAAAATACTGGGTTTAATTTACATAAGCTAAGCTTCACTCAAAAAAAGGAAATTGTTGGGAATTGTGGCCTTTATACTTTTCAGAAGTACAATTGCTGGGGCAGGCTTATTTAAGAGGCATTTATTTTTACAAACGAAGGATTTTTTTGTTTCAGGAAACTTTGATCTTGAAAGTAGTTAACTGATTTTATTTTACATATTGCTTAGCAAAGTTATATTCAATGCTCAGATTTTCATAACTGTCTGAATGCCACCGGTATTCCTGAGATGTGTATCAGAATGGTACCTTTATTATTCAACATATACAAGTAAGAATTTAAATAAACGTCAGGTACCTGTAAAGAGTCCATTAACTGGTGTACATTATTTTTCTCTCTTACAGTGTCTGTGTGTTAATATTTTCTACCTTCTACATGAGATATAAAATCAGTGTGCTGGAGGAACGTCTGGTTTCCATCACATCCTTTGATTCACATATTAAGGAGTAAGATATACTCTGTAAAATTTTGGGGGTTTAATATCTTCCAGTATCTGTCATGTTTATCTATTTTCTTCACAAACTGTGATACTGTCGTGCCCTCATGCTACTTCAGTGTCCTGTAGTTCTTATTCTAGCCTTATCTCACAGCTTTCTGTCTAAGAATTTCAGTACGAACGTGATATGTCATGATGTACTACTGCCAGGAAAATGTTTCAGATACCTGTTAGTAACGTCACTGTAAACTGCTAAACAGTACACATATACATTTCTTCATACGCTATACATTTCTTGTATAATGTTTTCTAAAGCTTTGGGCTGCCTATTCTCTTTATAAACTAGTATTGTTAAATTTTTTTTTTTTTTAATCTGTGTTGCATGAGTAGGAAATATGCAAAAATCAAATGGAGAGGTAGTGCAGGGGCATACACTACAGTGGTATGCCATTGTGAGTTGTATCAGCTTCCTGC
Organism: Ara ararauna; assembly: GCA_028858755.1. Classification (NCBI taxonomy): domain Eukaryota; kingdom Metazoa; phylum Chordata; class Aves; order Psittaciformes; family Psittacidae; genus Ara; species Ara ararauna. The sequence goes on from CM054410.1 coordinate 54,615,246, forward strand.
TCCTCTCTTAGGACAGAAGGCAGTTAACTGGATACTTCCAAAAACACTGATTTATTCAGCATTAAACTTTGCATTAACACTTTGACTCTTCATATAATAGTTTTTTTTCTAAGCTGCTCTGTAAAACATGCCTTCAACTCCTTTGTAAATCTCAGTGCAATACCTGCCGCCACGTGTTAACCACAAATTAACCACGAATGCTGATTAAGCACCACCTGAAAAACAAGAGTGGGGAAATAGAATTCAAGATGGTGCTATACCCAGGCTGAGTGAAACTGTCTACAAAGTGTTTCAGACATGTAGCAAGCTCTTGAATAAGCGTGCTTGTTAATTCAGCTTTCTTTTGTGATCTATTAATGACAAACAGGTCACTGACAATGCTCTTGTGGTCATACTGAGAAATGACTGTGCTGCTTAGGATTCAGCTGCTCTCAGCTGTCTTCTGTAAAAAGCAATAGGACTTTTATGCATGTATTAGAAGACAGAGCTGGGTTCTTCATAATGGAATAGGAAGGAAATGATTCTTTATCTTAAAATATAAATGCGAACCAATAATGCAAGGAGAGGTGTAAACCGATCTCTAATAGGCAATGTCAAAAGCCGTTTTCCCCCTTTTGGCATGTTTTTATTAGCAGGATGCTGTGTCCCTCTTCTGAAGCGCTCTTACCTGAGAAACTCCTATTTTCTGTTGCTCTGATCCTAAGCAATACAAGGTATCTAATGTGCCCTTCTACGGTGTTAAGGGGTTGGCCTTTTTGATTTCCCCCAACTCACAGAATAAGGAACTTTTCAACTTTGTTATAGTGGAAACAGCTGTAAAGTTTTCTATCCGAACTTCTGGAGAATGAGTCCGCATGAAGAATGCAGTCAAACGTGCAGAAGTGACTGAGGCCTTTGTTTCTGTACAAGTACAGTTAACAATGTTGCCACTGTATTCCCACCTACATGTATCTCTCAGTTCTTTTTTTCTTTTTTTTTTTCTGTAAGACTTACATCTTCATTCTGTTCGACAGACACCCAGTGCACCAAGGTTTGGGATCTCATCTGCAAATTAATGCTGATGATCTTTGTGATGAGTTAACTGCTAATCTTATAAAATTGGAAAAGGTAACTTCCTTTATGATATAATGCAAATGCTGATGCACTAATCAGGTTCTTGCTGAATTTGTACGGTCTGATATTTTGAAAAATGGCAAGTTGCCCCCAGATTTGATACCAGAACCTGCCATGTTTTCCCAGACAAAGGCTTGGTTTTTGGACTATAAATTAGGCCAAGTACAAGCGTTGATATGTTATATTGCCTTGAGCTGAGGCTTACAGCCAGGAATACTGATAAACCAGATCCTTCAAGGGAGATTATTGCATGTAATGGTTTCAAATTTTTTTTTGTCCATCAAGGCTAAGAACTGTGAACTATTATTTGATGAACTTTTCTGTCTAGGGGTTTTGTTTGAGGGCTTGTCTGTTTGTTGGGGTTTGGTTATTGGTTTTGGTTTGGTTTTCTTTTTGGTTGGTTGGTTTGTTTGTTTCTTTAAGAAAAATGGTGCTTTTACATGTAGTCAGCCTCTTGATATGAAGTGGCTGGTATCTACCTGTTTCATTTTAGTAAAACAAATTCTGCTGCTCCAATTGTGTAATTCAGTATACCTGACCTTTACTTCTTACCATCCTCTAATTGCAAAGCTAAATATACTTGCTGACTTAAACTGGAAACCTATGCAGAAGAAGAGTGGGTGTGCAGACCTTATTTCCACTTCAGGTGGTGTGGTGGGCTAACTATGGCCAGCAGTCAGACAGCAGTTGCTCTCTCACTCCCCTGTCCTAGCAAATAAGACAAGAAAGCTCGTGGATCAAGAAAAAGGCAGTGAGATTGCTTACTAGTTACCATCACAACCAAAACAAACTCAAATTGGGGAAAATGAATTTAATATAGTACCAGTTAGAACAGATTTGGGTAGTGAGAAAGAACAAATGATACAAGCCGTCTTTCCTTCCCAGTTTTTCCAGGCTCAACTTCATTCTTTCACTCCCTACTCCTTAACCCACTCCCTGCCCTGCAAGTAGGGCTAGTAAGGGGCTACAGTCAGTACATAACAATTTTTTCTCTGCTGCTCCTTTCTTCCCCCATTTTCCCCCTGCTGCAGCATGGGCTCCTCCGAGGACTCCAGGTCTTCAGGAAATAACCACCTCCTCTAGCATGGGTTCTCCATGCTCTGCAGCATGAACGTCCTCTCTGCCATGGAGCACCTTCTCCTTCTCTTCCTTCTTATACCTTGGCGTTGCTTCGGCTGTTTCTCATCCTGTTACTCTCCTCCTCTCTCTGCAATGTTTTCCCTTTTCTTAAATATGCTTTCCCAGAGGTTTCACCACCAGCTGAGCCCTACAGTAGGTGCACTGGAGGCTGCTGGCAGAGATGTCTGCAGCATGGGGTGGCCCCTCGTCTCTTCCCACAGCGACTGCCCCTTCACTCTGCTGTCCCACCCCTGCCCCCAAACCTTGACAACTGTACGGGAATATAAAATATCATGTGTTGGGAACAGACACACGTGCCAAGCATGAAAGAAAAATATTAGTGGAGTGAAAACAGAAGTTACTTGAATTACTCTGTGCTTAAGTCATATGAGATACTATTGCCTCCATTTCCAAAACTGAGTGCCTGCCAAGGTCTTTCAACACCTTTTTTTCCCAAACCAAGTTTCTCAAGTAGGGTAAAGCTAGGGTTACATAATATCACTTGATTTTGTGTGCAGCATAGGTTTAGAGACTGCCAGAAAAAGGTTTCTGCTCCCACATCTCCACCCCCTTGGCTGTGGAAGGCTAGAGTATTGCCAGCATAACCCCTCAGTATGTCCTGGATAATAACAATATGAATACAAGGGGAAAATGCTTACCAGATGATGACCAGTTAAAATCTTTAGCCAAATTAGGTCATTTAAGAGGTTATTGCTTTCCAGCTCTCTGGGGCAGGCTGGCAAGATGGTTGATGGGAGACCTTGCTTCATTTCAGTGGGAAACCAGCCAGCAGTTTGCAGTGGGGCTAGGCACTTTCCCACTCCCTTTTATGGTCTTTGCTTGGAGACACAGTAAAAGGCAGCTGGATGGTCGTATCATTCAGCTATTCCCAGAGAAGTGACCTTCTATCCTGAATTAACTTAAGTCATGTGCTTTTTTCAGTTACTGCCTACAGGATTTTCCTCTTCAAGTCTTATGTTGTATTTGCCAAATACTCAAGACGCAGTTGACTGATGTGCACATGAGCTAAAGGAGTATTGAGTGTAGCTGCATATTACCACATCTCGGTCCTCTCTAATCTAGATGAGCAGTGGTTAGAACAGGATGTTTGACCCTACTCTTAAACTGCAAAACTTAATCTTTTAGAAATTAAATCCTATTAAAAATCTAATAGCTTCATATTCCCTGAGCAAAGTTACTGCAGTTGCTTAACTGCTTCTTATGCTTCAGTGAAAAGGGCTAGTAATTAGCTGGAGCTGGCTTCAGCAACAAAAGTAACCCTGAAGTTCCAGTGTAACTTATCATCTCCCCCCTCATTTCATATGTGACTGCAGCATTGTAAACCAGAGCACATAAATTAGCTAGATGTAAAAACTAAAACTTATTCTCCAGTTAAAAAATATTTAATGCAAGAGTATGTTGTAAATGACTTTTTCAGTGTGACCTTGTGATTTTTACAAGCTCTGCTTCATGTGTAGAGCCAAGTAATTACTTGGCCAAATTTTGCTTCGACATTTAAGTATATTTAACAGGTTGTTAAAATGCACTGTGTGTATCAGCGGATAAAACATTAAATTCAGGATAGAAAAACATAGCCAGATATTCCTCATTCCTTTACTCTAACATAGCTTGTTAAAAGGAAATTTCTCCATGTGTGTTAGAAAATTAGGTGCTTCTTATTGTTTTCCTTTCCCCAAAATACCCCTCTTAAAAAATCACTAGAAATAATAGGGTAGGATTAAGTAGTATCATTGAACAGGAAGTACGATGTTCACAACAGCAGCTTACAACTCCTCTAGTTAAAGCCTGAAAGTAGCTGACTAAGCCTTCTGTGTCAGTGACTGCTAGTTACTAGGAGAGTACGCGTGCCTGGGGACATGATGCACTATATTCCCCTCTCCCTCTGTGTTGAAGGACAAGGAGATGAAAGGTGGATAAATAGGCTGTGTGAAATAGGTCTGCACAAATCATCCTTGAGGGTGCAAATGGCTGCTCTTGCAGTTCAGTGTAACTGAGGGAAGATAACCTCAGTGAATACACTAAATCTGGCAAATGGGCCATACCTGCTAATAATTAGAAGACCTTATTTTGGTGCACACACATCACAGCCAGCTGTGTAGCTGAAGCTTTTACAAAACTATTTGAATTAGCCACTTAAGAGCTGCAGCTTTGAAATTTGAGGCTTTTATTGGGTTTTTATCAAGTTCAAAATAGTTGGGTTTCTTGTCCCTTTCTTTCTAGCTTTAGTTTTTCTTCTATCTTATTTTCTCATACCAAATGAAGCAGAGAGTCTGCAAGAGGAAATTGCAGGAGAGACTCATAATATGAGAGCTAGGTGTGCTGCTGGCTGATCATATCCATGTTTCCTTGACTCTAGTATAGGAAGCATTTAACATGAATACCATTAGTATGAATAGTTGGGACAGAATTAACATGCACACAGAGTGTATTAAAAAGTGTCTTTATTGTTTGGTATCCCTTTAAATGCGGTATAACAGTTTGTGCCTCCCGATTATTTTTCTCTTTTTCTAAAAGATACAGAACAACTTACAAAAACTACTTGAAGATAATGAATGAAGCATCGAAGTTTTTGGACTGCTTCAGACCTCATTCTTCTCTCTTGACAAAGAGTTCCAAAAGAGCTCTGCTGGCCAGAGTTCAAGCTTCTTAATTTTCAGTCCAAGCCAAGCTTTAAATTACTGTAAAACCAATGTCGTAATGCAGAAAGTCAGTTTATTCTTGAGCATGTACCTGTGTGTTTTGAAAACATACATGTTTTGATCTACGTGTATCTATGTTTTGAAAATATGGGGATTTTTTTTTCTTTTATTTGTGTGAATTGATGGCTTTTATAGCTTGCTTGATCTTAGACTTGCTTACACCAGTGTAAACCTGGTTTATCTCATTTTACCTCAGCGTTTGCTTTCTGCCTATTGTCATACAAGTGTAAATGAGAAGATTTCAGTCACGGCTTATGTGCTGAAGTGTTGTGTAAATGATCTGGTATCTGTCTAAGCTATGGTTATGGACCAGTGCTGTGCTTTTCATTTTTATACATTGTACCCTGGCATCCCAAAGATCAGAAAACAAACACCTCTGGATTTGGTAACATGAAGTTCTGAATGTTCAAGGTGTGCTCCATTCTCAGGGGCTTTAAAGAGGCTCAATTTCATTGCATCACTGCTGAGGGTAGGGTCTGTTTCTACTGGGGATTCAATTTCCATTGAAATCAGCTTAAATACATGTGGGCTTGCCGGCCTAACAATCAAGTTGCTTATGAATAGCAGTGTGGGGGATGACATATCTGCACAACTTAGAAAAACTGTTACCGTGTTTTTGTTCACTCGTACAGTCTCTATCCTTTAAGTTAATCGGTGTGAAGACCTTCAGTCAGCTTTTCGTAGAGTTGCATGGGGTTTTGGATGACTGAGCAAGTGCAATTTATGCTCCAGCTGATGGAAATCTGGTCTTAGTATGTGACTCCAGGGACCAGATATTTCCACATAAAGGAATTGGCAAATTAATGATGCAGCAATACAAACAATCAGTAGAGTGAATAAAAAAGTGGACACCTGCTATGCTATATCATACTATTTTTTTTTCCATAGTGCCTAAGATAGGATAACTGGGGAATCTTAGCTTTCTGATTCACCAAGCAGGCTGGTTAGTTTTTAAAAAGCAGTATTTAGGATAACGACTAGTATCTGTAAAATAACAGTATTGTTTGTAATATGCTATGCATTTTATAACCATTTCTGTGAAATGTACCTACTTCGTTTAAATAAAGTTATTTAAAACTACACTTTGTTATATAGTAATTTGGATGAACCTGAGTTCCGTCCATCGGTTTTAGTCAAACGTGGTATTCAGGATAATGAGGCTCATTCCTCACAGTACAAAACCCAGTACCCAACACAAAGAATTATGATGTGCTTCCTGTCATTCAGCTGTACTCAGGGTGTTCCCAGACTGCAAAGACATAACAGTAGAAGCAAATTTGGCCCTCAGAGTTTTGAGGAAATCTTAGAATCATAGAATAGGGTTGGAAAGGACCTTAAGATCATCTAGTTCCAACCCCCTGACATCAACAGGGACACATCACACTAGGCCATGTCACCCAAGACTCCATTCAACCTGGCCTTGAATTCTCCAAGGGCTGGAGCATTCACAACTCCTTAGGCAGCCGGTTCCAGTGCCTCACCACCCTCATAGTAAAGAACTACTTCCTTGTATCTCACTTGAACTTCCCCTGTTTAAGTTTGAACCAATTACTCCTTTTCCTACCACCACAGTTCCTAATGAAGAGTTCCTCTACAGCATCCTTGTAGGCCCCCTTCAGATACTGGAAGGCTACTATGAGGCACGTATTTAAAGCACAGCTTCTCTTCTCCAGGCTGAAGAGCCCCAACTTAGAATCATAGAATCACATAATAGTTAGGGTTGGAAAGGACCTCAAGATCATCTAGTTCCACCCCCCCTGCCATGGGCAGGGACACCTCCCGCTGAACCATGTCACTCAAGGCTCTGCCCAACCTGGTGTTGAACACTGCCAGCGATGGAGCATTCACAACTTCCCTAGGCAACCCATTCCAGTGCCTCACCACCCTTACAGGAAAGAATTTCTTCCTTATATCCAATCTAAACTTCCCCTGTTTAAGTTTGAACCCATTACCCCTTGTCCTCTCACTACAGTCCCTCATGAAGAGTCCCTCCCCAGCATCCCTAAGGGCCCCCTTCAGATATCTCAGATATCAGAAAGCTGCTAGGAGGTCTCCACGCAGCCTTCTCTTCTCCAGGCTGAACAGCCCCAACTTTCTCAGCCTATCTTCATATGGGAGGTGCTCCAGTCCCCTGATCATCCTCGTGGCCCTCCTCTGGACTTGTTCCAACAGTTCCATGTCCTTTTTATGTTGAGGACACCAGAACTGCACACAATACTCCAAGTGAGGTCTTACAAGAGCAGAGTAGAGGGGCAGAATCACCTTCTTCGACTTGCTGGTCACACGCTGCTTTTGATGCCGCCCTGAATTCGGTTGGCTTTCTGGGCTGCAACCGCACACTGCCGGCTCATTTTAAGTTTCTCATCAACCAGCATATATATATACCTATATATATGCATATATATAAATATAACATGTATATATATACACAACAATGTGTGTATATATATCAACCAATATATATATACATACACACACACACATAGAAATATCATGCCTTAGGGCACGGACCAATCCTGGGCAATAGTGTCCATTGTTAAGTTGACTTAACCCCTCCATCTCAAGCCCATTTGTATGTTGCATCTCTGCCCTGATGGCCTCAAGTGTCATGGGCCCACTGGGCCAATAATAATTCACCCTTACGTTGCCAATCTAAGTCCATCTGAGCCACTTCAATCTTAGCAGCTTTATCCACTTGTTGGTTGTTCTGGTGCTCCTCAGTGGCCCAACTCTTGGGTACATGAGTATCTACATGGTGTACCTTCACCATCAGGTTCTGCATCCTGGTAGTGATATCTTGCCACAGTGAAGCAGCCCAGATGGGTTTACCTCTGCATTGCCTGTTGCTCTGCTTTCATTGCTGCAACCAACCCCACAGGGCATTTGCCACCATCCATGAGTCAGTATAGAGATAAAGCACTGGCCACTTTTCTCATTCAGCAATGTCCAAGGCCAGCTGGATGGCTTTCACCTCGGCAAACTGACTTGATTCACCCTCTCCTTCAGCAGTTTCTGCAGCTTGTAGTGGAGGACTCCATAGAGCTGCCTTCCATGTCTGATGCTTTCCCACAATACAGCAGGACCCATCAGTAAACAAGGCATATTGCTTTTCACTTTCTGACAGTTCACTATGCGGTTGGGCCTCTTCAGCACGCATCACCTCCTCCTCTGGTTACTTTCCAAAATCTTTGCCCTCTGGCCAGTCCATGATGATTTCTAGAATTCCTGGATGACTGGGATTTCCTGTTCGAGCTCGTCGTGTAATTAGTGCAGCCCACTTACTCCATGTAGCATCAGTTGCATGGTGTGGAGAGGAGACCCTGCCTTTGAACACCCAGCCCAGCACGGGAAACCGAGCTGCCAGCAGGAGCTGTGCTTCAGTGCCAATCACTTCCAAAGCAGCTCGAACCCCTTCATAGGCTGCCAGTATCTCTTTTTCAGTTGGGGCATAGCTGGCCTCAGATCGTCTGTATCCCTAACTCCAAAAGCCAAGGGGTTGACCTCGAGTATTCCCTGGAGATTTCTGCCAGAGGCTTCAGGTAGGACCATTCTCCCCTGCTGTGTTGTAGAGCACATTTTTCACATCTGACCCAGTCCAGACTGGTCCAACAGCTTTCTCTTCTCCCTGGCAGAGCACAAGACTCAAAAAGTCCACTGTCAGAGTTAACATTACTAAGCTAAAGACATCGGTGTTATCAGTGTTGTTCCCAGGCTGAAATTCAAAAACCCAGCACTGTACTAGCTACTAAGAAGGTGAAAAATGACTGCTATTGCTGAACCCAGGACACCATGGAGTGTAAGGGAGCTAGTGAGTGCTGGGAGATTTTCTAGAACACTCTCCTGGAAGCTCAGAAATGGTTCATTCTCTTTAAGGGAAACAGATGGCACAATAGAACGGCTTAACTTCAAGCTCCTGAGTCTGCTCAAAACCGAAAGAGAATTATACCAGAGATGGAAAAGCAGGCAAATTGAAATTGGCCAAATATCAAAACCTACAAGAAATGGTTCTTCAGGTATATTAACAACAAGCAGAAACAGTAGCAAAATTCTGCCCCACTGTTGAGCATGAGGGGTGAATTAGTCGCCAACAACACTGAAAAGGCAGAGGTTCCCAACATTTCCTTCACCTCTGTCTCAGCAGCACTGAGTCCCAAGCCTTGGGATCAAAAATCCAGACCCATCCTCAGCAAAGGAAGCATTGATATGTGAACTGTTACAGGAGCTTGACCGTACAAATCTATGGGCCCTGACAATATTCACCTGAGGGTGTTAAAAGAACTGTCTGGCATCATTGCAAAGCTGTTCTCCATAATCCTTGAGGAGTCATGGAGACTGGAAGAAAGCAAATATCTCTCCCATCTACCAGAAAGACTTAAAGAAGGGTCCAGGAAGTTATTGGCTCATCAGTCTTCCTTCAGTCTGCAGGACGGTTATGGAGCAAATCCTACTGGGGTTTATCAAAAGTTAAGTGAAACACATGATTGTGAAAAACCAGCACAGATTCACCAGGGGCAAATCATGCTTGACAAACCTGATCTCCTTCTACAGCAACTGCTCTGTTGATGCAGAGTGAGTGGTGGACATTGTCTACATGGATTTCTCCAAGGCTTTTGGTACTTTTTCTCTCCTCCTAGAGAAGCTCTAGACAAGTAGTCAATATGGGGGGGGGGGGGGGGGAATCTGGTTGCTGGCTGCACCCAGAGTGTGATGGTAAATGGCTCCTTTTCAAACTGGTGACCTGGCACCAGTGGGATGCCCCAGGGATCGATATTGGGTCCAATGCTGTTCAATGCCTTCACATGAGTGATCTGGATGGTGGGATCAAATGTACCATAACCAAGTTTGCCAATGTGTCTTGGTTTAAGCCCAGCCAGTAATCCAGAACCGTGCAGTAGCTCACTCACTCCCCCCACTCTTTTCTTCTCTCACTCCTGGAGGGATGAGGAGGAGAATTAAAAGAATGTAACTCCCACGAGTTGAGATAAGAACAGTCCAGTAACTAAGGTATAATACAAAATCACTGCTGCTACCACCAATAATAATAATAAGGGAAATAACAAGGGAGGAGAACACAACCTCTCACCACCTGCCGACCAATACCCAGCCCAACACAAGCAGTGATCTAGCCCTTCCAGGTAGCTCCCCCCTGTTATAAACTGGGCATGATGTGCTGTGGTATGAAATACCTCTGTGGTTACTTTGGGTCAATTGTCCTGTCTCGGCTTCCTCCTGGCTTCCTCTCCTCCCTGGCAGAGCATGAGACTCAGAAAGTCCTTGGTCAGAGTAAACATTACTGAGCAACAACTGAAAACATTGGTGTTATCAGCATTGTTCCCAGGCTGAAAGTCAAAAGCACAGCACTGCACCAGCTACTAAGAAGGAGAAAAATGACAGCTACTGCTGAACACAGTACACAATGACAGCAAACCAAGAGCAGAAGGGGATGTTTCAGAAGGGAGAGTCACCCTACAGGAAGACCTGTATAGACTGGAAGAGTGGGCTACTAAGAACCTTATGAAGTTTAACAAGGACAAAGAAAACACAATCCAGGACTGCAGCACAGGCTGGGATCTGGCTGGTTAGGGAGCAGCTCTATGGGAAGGGATCTGGGGGACCTGGTGGACAGCAAGCTCCATAGGAATGAACAGTGTACAGCTGCAGCAAAGAAAGCCAGCAGAGTGCTGGGTTTCATCAACAAGAACATCACCAGCAGAGACAAAGATATCAGTATCAGTGGCTACAAAGAAGATGGAGACTCCCTTTATACAAGGAGACACAGAAAAGGCAAGGGATGACGGGCACAAGTTACTCCTGGGGAGACTTTGACTGGTTACAAGAGGAAAACTTTTCACAATTCCAGCCATTGGAATCATCTCCCCAAGGGGGTGGTGGTTTCCCCAGCATTGGACTCTTAAGATTCGGCTGGACAAGATGCTGGTATATCTTATCAAGACTGTGCTTCTGTCAAGAAAAGTTTGACCAGATGATCCTTGAAGTCCCTTCCAGTCTGGTATTCTATGACTTCATGATTCTGTGAAATTAGTTATTTTTGTTTCTTTTTTCATCTTTTCCCCTATTCTCCTCTTCTTCCACAGTTACACAGCTTATGCAGCAAAGTATGAGATGGATACAGCGTGCGTATGCAAACTGAATCACTTTTACTGAGTTTCTTGCCATATTTATACAAAATCACACAACCTATTTTTAGACAAGCAATTTTTAGATCTTAACTATTCAACAGTTATCCTTGTTTTTGTACTAGCTAAGCATTGATCAGTTCCAGCACTACAATTCACACCATCCCCACTTACCAGCTTGTGTCCTCCCATACAGGATATGCTGCATACCAACATTTGTTATTCACATCTGTGATGTTTTATGGCTGTTCTGACTACATCCCTCACATCTTCGACTGCCTGAGGTGTTTGGCAGGCCACCTGTATTCCCACAATTCCCCTTTTGTGTTTTTAACATCATAAACATAATTTTCTTTTGCATCATGGGACCTGATGAAATCCATCTGCGGATCCTGAAGGAGCTGGCAAATGAAGCTGCTAAGCCACTGTCCATCATATTTGAAAAATCATGGCAGTCAGGTGAAGTTCCCGATGACTGGAAAAAGGGAAATATAACCCCCATTTTCAAGAAGGGGAAAATGGATGAGCCGGGGAGCTACAGACCAGTCAGCCTCACCTCTGTACCTGACAAAATCTTGGAACAGATTCTCCTGGAAGGCATGCTGAGGCATATGAAAAACAAGGTGCTTGGTGACAGCCAGCATGGCTTCACTAAGGGGAAATCCTGCCTGACAAATCTGGTGGCCTTCTATGATAGGGTTACGGAACTGATGGACAGGGGTAGAGCAGTTGATGTCATCTACCTGGACTTGTGCAAAGCGTTTGACACTGTCTCACATGACATCCTTGTCTCTAAGTTGGAGAGACATCAATTTGATAGGTGGACCACTTGGTGGATAAAGAACTGGCTGGATGGCTGCACACAAAGAGTTGTGCTCAATGGCTTAATGTCCAGCTGGAGACCAGTAACGAGTGGTGTCCCTCAGGGATTGGTGTTGGGACTGGTCTTGGGACCAGTCTTGTTCAACATCTTTGTCGGCGACATGGACAGTGGGATTGAATGTACTCTCAGCAGGTTTGCCGATGACACCAAGCTGTGTGGTTCGGCTGATACGCTAGAGGGAAAGGATGCCATCCAGAGGGACCTTGACACGCTTGTGAGGTGGGCTGATGCCAACCTGATGAAGTTTAACCATGCCAGGTGCATGGTCCTCCACCTGGGTCGGAGCAATCGCAGGCACAGCTCCAGGTTGGGCAGAGAAGAGATTCAGAGCAGCCCTGCAGAGAAGGACTTGGGGGTGTTGGTTGATGAAAAAATGAACATGAGCTGGCAGTGTGCACTTGCAGCCCAGAAAGCCAACCATATCCTGGGCTCATCAAAAGCAGCGTGACCAGCAGGTTGAGGGAGGTGATCCTGCCCCTTTACTCTGCTCTCGTGAGACCTCATTTGCAGTATTGTGTGCAGCTCTGGTGTCCTCAACATAAAAAGGACATGGAACTGTTGGAACAAGTTAAGAGGACGGCCATGAGGGTGATCAGGGGACTGGAGCACCTCCCATATGAAGATAGGCTGAGAAAGTTGGGGCTGTTCAGCCTGGAGAAGAGAAGGATGCATGGAGACCTCCTAGCATCCTTCCAGTATCTGAAGAGGGCCTACAGGGATGCTGGGGATGGACTCTTCATGAGGAACTGTAGTGAGAGGACAAGGGGTAACGGGTTCAAACTTAAACAGGGGAAGTTTAGATTGGATATGAGGAAGAAATTCTTTCCTGTAAGTGTGGTGAGGCACTGGAATGGGTTGCCCAGGGAAGTTGTGAATGCTCCATCACTGGCAGTGTTCAAGGCCAGGTTGGACATAGCCTTGGGTGGCATGGTTGAGTGGGAGGTGTCCGTGCTGCTGGCAGTGGGGTTGGAATTAAATGAACTTAAGGTCCTTTCGAGCCCTAACTATTCTGTGGTTCTATGATTCGATAATTTTAATGGCTTGTATTACTTTAGTAGCTATTCCCAAGGGTACTATGAAAATTATTGTAAACAATAATCCAATACCTAGAAATACCCAATTTCTTAAATTTAACTCAGAAAACCAATTTTTCGGATTTATACATGAAAAATAATTTCTTAATTTTTCAAGAACTGATGTTGTTTGCATTCTTTGTAGGTTTTTCAATTGGTCTTGCAACTGATGTTTGAGAGCATCTATTCTGTTATACAGATTAGTATAAAATGCCCCTTGAATATGTTTTTTAACTATATCCCATCTGTGTATAGACTGATTCCAAGGTAACAAGGTAACACACGTATCCTGCTTGTGGAATTCCAAATCACACTGTAGAGACACATATATAAGCAAAGCTTCTTGTTTATATCATAACCATAATATTGCAGATTCTAAAGCATCTAGACGAATCATTATCTGTTCATCAATTGTGGTTTGAATACTAAGTTCATTAGTGACATTTTGCAAAGCCTGGCTATCAGTGTGAGCTGTTTATACTGGTTTTGTTAGTAATGCAATAGCAATAGATGCAGCAGCCAATATTATAGCAATTAGAAGCCAAACTATAAAACGCTTAATTCTACACTTTCTGTCTCAAATATGTGTTTGTAACAATCGAACAAAGTGATCTAAACCTCTTTTACTTTCCCATTCTCAGGTGAGATTCACTGGTAGCCATGCAGAAGCTCTTTGCTTAAAAGGTATGATACTAGCATTTCCAACAACATCAAGAGAAATGCATGTCTTAAAAATAATTTTTTCTGCTTTTATTTCATTGATTAAGTTCCCTGAATTAATAGTTAAGCCCATTGCAATTCCCAACACATGCAGATATTAGTACAAATGCGTGATTGATTCCAGGAATGTATGCGGTGTGTTATATCAGTAGCATTGTGTATCCTAAATAAATCATCTCTTGTAACATTAATAAAAGGTGGGGCAAATCATCACATATTAGTTTTAATGTTTGAACGATTGTGAGCGGCAAATAATTGTAACACGGGGCCAGATAGACCCCCATTATGCCAGATTAAATTATGGAGAATGCCATTAAGGCCCCAGTCAATGACCTCTCCTGCTGCCCAATTTGTCGTTTGGGGTTTCTCCCCCAGACGGGGTTTCCATTGAGCTTGGCGCAATGACTTATATACTTTCAGGGAACAAATAGGCAAGGAGGGCTGTCCTGTATAATTAACAAAACCACCCACTGCTCCAGTCAGCATTATTTCAGTAAAATTAGTCTGATTTGAAGTCGCTTGAACCCCTATAACATGTGGCATACCAATGAGTCCTCCACACCACTCGAGAGTCCAATTTGTTCTATATTTGTTAACACAAATCGGAGGCATATCTGTATAAAAGGTAGCATTTTTCAACTTTACATTGTCACTTTAATCACTAGGACTGGGTGGAATCCATTTTCCACTAAGCCATGTTGTTACTTCATTTAAAATTAGTGTTTCCCCATCCCACCATGTAACAGGTCGGAATAATGGGGGATTTAGTAAATGAGCCCAGTATACTTGTCCATTACCCATGGTCACACATAATGGAACAGATATTACAAAGATTTCTGTCATTGTCATTTCTTTGTGTTGTTGATTTCTGGGGCTTTATACATTTCGCTGGCAGCCAGCATGGTACTGTCTATAGCTGTACACAGCCATATCCTCGACCCCATGTCAGCAATGGCTCTGGTCCTTTCCACTTGTTATCATGTAGGTCTTTATACAGAACTGGTGGTTTGGGCAAGGAATCATTTGTCAGACATCTCAAGCACTGTACTGCAGAAAGAGAATCAAAACTAGACAAATTTAAAAAATTTAGTACAAATTACACTTTTGCTAACTGTTTGTGAGGAGAAAATCCTTGAATTCCCCTTTTTTGTTTTATATGTCTACTATCAATACCTGCTTTAGATGACCCTACTTGAGCAGGGGATTTGGACTAGATCATATCTCATGCCAACCACAGGCTGCTGGGCCTGCCCTTCTCTCCTGGATGGCTCCCTGATAACAGGGGAGGCCAGCCCTCACATCAAGATCTGACATGGCATGTGTCCTCACCGCTCAACACCTGATGGGTTGCAGCCAGCAGCAGAGCTAAAGGTTCTTCTTGGTGGCAAGTGCAGAGGCCAGCCCAGTCTTGCCCTTGACTGTGGTAGGAGGCATTTGGCCAACTCTGGTCCTTGGCACCTTGCTGTCAATGCAGAGTTTCACCTGCCTCATCCAGTAACAAGTTGCTGCTATGGCAAAACACACGCAGATTTACGTTAGCAGAGTAAATACCACAGGGTGCAGCAGGTGTTGAAGATGCTGATGGCAGTGGGGGACCAGCCAACGAAATTACCTACCAGTGGAGTTCTCCCACCACCCTCTTAATTTGTTCCATTACCCTCTTTATAAAACTACCATCATATCAGAATCTTTCTAGCTTCTGCCTCAGCATTTTCTAGCAGCTGCTGCAGATTTGCATGCTCTAACATCTCTTACAAGTGGCAAAGCCATACAATACAAGGTGTAGTTTCTTATTAGCAACTGGCTAGTAAATACAGGTGGTTTTATACATAAAATCACAGCATCTGATAATAGCTACTTCACAAGCACGCATATTCAAGTTCTTACTTTTCAGTTGCCCCCAAGTGATGTTTTGAAACCATTCATTTTCCTCTATCTCATTCTGCTCAGGGTATTCACAGTCAACTCCTGTAGCTGAAGCATCGGGTTCTTCCACTCGTCTGTCCAGCTCACAGTAAGGCTTGACAAACTTTGCAGGCAGTCACCATGGACCTGTAGGTAGGAGAACACAAATATACCCCCTCCCCCAGGTTATCAGTTCTTGAGAAGAAGATAGGTTAAAATGTTTCCTTAAAGCAGAAGCATTGTGATGAAAAAGGAATGTGAAGCAGCTGCAGAAGTAAACTGCACCGTGTTAACAGTCGAGGAGTTTGCTGTGCCATTACCTGCAATTAAAGTGGCTTTTTTTGTTTGGTTGGTTGGTTGATTGGTTGTTTTTTCTGTTGTTTTTTTTTGTGGGTTTGGTTTTTTTTCCTCTGCCACCCTGATGCTGCTTGGGTGGTGGCTGGTAAAATGTGGTTGCGCTACCCCTCTCGCTTTTTCGATTAGCTGTTTTTGTTTCAACCGACCTATCTGTTCCCCCAAGCCCTTAGATTCACTCCCACGTTACTCTAAACACACTAAGCAAGGCTCCTCCCATGCACCCAGTGTGTTGCAGGCGCTCTTTAGGCTTTGTTTGTGGTGTCTCTACAAACTGCCTCAGTGCTTCAATAGATCGAGAGGGCTTTTTTTTTTCTTCTTTCCTTCTCTCCACAGCTCCGATGTCCATTGCGGCCGTTCCACCGGTGGAGCCCTGAGAGCCGAATCGGAGGGCAGCTTCTTTTGAACGTGGTTACCAAACTATCGAACAACTAAAAGGGCACTTTTTTTTTTCTTTTTTTTTTTTTTAACAAGTCACTCACCCTACTCTGCACAGCTACAAACGCTGGCCTGCTCGGCAGCAGCTATAAATACCTGCCAGCAACAGAACTTTTGCATTAACCCTTTCTTGCCCAGAAGGTTAATCTGCTACCTGTTAAAAACTTTTGCACGAACCCAACAGCAAAAAATACACAGAACACCATTTGTCCTCAACACGCGTACACGCACAAGGGATCCCACAAGCACACTCCACATGACTACAATATTTGAAGCACAAAATCCAGACAGACAATCATTACCCCTACTACATGGCCCCATGTACAGAACGTGGCACAAGGACCCTGTGAAGATGATCAGGAAACCAGTTCTAAGAGAGGTGGCAGGCTCAACCTTGGTGGGCATCCCCTGCGGGGACAACGTTGATCTGGGTGGTATGAGGTTCTGCCTCCCCCACATCGCATATGGCTTGGGATTTAATACTGACCAAATTGCACACTCATTCCAACACAGGTTATCTGAACAGCGAAAAAGAAACCATGATTTCATAAATTCCAGTTGCTTCCATGTAAAGATTCACAGCACGGGTCTTTGTAGGGCTGATCTTCAACAAAAAAAAAGAGGTACAGAATGTACCCTGAGACTGACAGATGATGCAGCGCTAGCAATATCTAGAAAGGTCTCTAAGAGTAGATAGAAACATGGACATATTTGTATTTGCCAACTTCTGGTACATGAGTATCACAGAGAGACTGTAACAACTGAGTTGTATATGGGGCCCGAAGTCCATGGTCTGTCACCATTTGCCTGGTATCTTTGATAAGAGCATACGAGAAACCTTCCCACTGCGGGTCTTGATCTGGCACGTACACCACCGGGAAAGCACACAATACATCTGCATCCCCCACCCATCTCACTTCTCCCTTTACAGCTGCCCATTCATCATGAGGATCTGGGGGATATAAATCAGGCTCCTTTTCTGGATCAATAGGCCCCAGGTCAAAAGTATCCAAGTCAGCATCAGGATTATCAGGCGGCAGAACCGCAGGAGCAGCAACAGCAGTCTGATGAACATGCACAGGCTCCTCATAAATGTATTCTAGAGTTTCATTTGTATCAGCCATGTCAGCGTTGTCAAGTGCAATTAAAATATTTCCTCCTGCAGGTTTTGGGTGATCTGAGAGTACTGTAATTGAGTCAGTTTGTGAAAGGTTATCATCCTCTACCCGTGGCTGAAGAGAGTGCAACGCAGCAAAATCTATGTGCCAAGTAATTAAATAATCAGGATTAATATCATGGTCATCAGATTGTACAGTTTGTAACTGCTGTCCCACAGGCTTCCAATCCCATATTTCCTAAGTCTGTAGAAGGGTACCAAGGGCAATTGCATCCTATCCATAGCATCAAAAGAGTCACTTTCTGGAAGGCCACATGATACCCTTGCTCCTTTGTAATCCGCATCAACATTTGGTGATGTAATTGCCGCAGTGTAGTTGCAGTCTGCCCCATTATGCTACCCCGGCAGCTTCCTTATACCCGTGCAAAATACCTGCAGGGATGGATGGAGCCATCACTGTTCTCTCTCCTATTCAGCTCACTTGGGGGACTCACTTGGTGAGTGAAGAGTCCCTGTTCAGGTGCCATTTGCAGTGAAGTATTAGACGGAGACAGCGTGTATGTGCAAACTGAAGCACTTTTACTGAGTTTCTTGCCATATTTATACAAAATCACACAACCTATTCTTAGACATGCTATTTTTAGATCTTAACTATTCAACTGTTATCCTTGTTTTTGTACTAGCTAAGCTTTGATCAGTTCCAACACTACACCATCCCCATTTATCAACTTGTGTCCTCCCATACAGGATATGCTGCATACCAACATTTATTATTCACATCTGTGATGTTCTATGGTGTCATGGGTTCAGCCATAACTATAAACATCGGTGTTATCAGCGCTGTTCCCAGACCAAAAATTGAAAACACAGCACTGCACCAGCTACCATGAAGGAGAAAAATGACTGCTACTGCTAAACCCATGATATATGGCTGTCCTGGTTACATCCCTCACATCTTCGACTGCCTGAGGTTTTTGGCAGGCCACCTGTATACCCACAAGCTTATGTAACATTTTGGACTCTAACCTCATCCTCTCTGTTCTTTTTTACTTCCCTCCATTTAATTCTAAGTAACAGAAATCTGTAGTTCTGTTTATGGTTTATAAATTGATGCCACAATGTACTTTTTTTGAAGGAATTTCAAGGAAACCTAATTATACCCAGCAACTGAGCTGAGTTAGCCTGTTACAGCAGCTGGGATATGTTCACTAGGGAAACAAGGGGAGAGAGAGAATATTTGGCATGTGACTTACGTGAAGCAGGCAGGCTAAGTCCTTATCATTAGCCATAAGTGAACAAAATAATTCCCAGGGTGAATGTAATCAGAGCTGGATGCATGCTTTTTGGCCCACTGCACCAGCATGCCATAAAAGGCAAGTCTGGACAAAGGCATGACAGTGTCTTTTCAAATGGCAGAGAAGCAAATTAGAATTACAGTCTCTGTGACCACCCCCACTATCCATGAGTCTGTATAGAGACAAAGTAATGGCCACTTTTCTCATTCAACAGCATCCAAGGCCAGCTGGATGGCTTTCACCTTGGCAAACTGACTCGATTCACCCTCTCCTTCAGCAGTTTCTGCAACTTGTCAAGGACTCCATAGAGCTGCCTTCCATCTCTGATGCTTTCCCATAATAAGGCAGGACCCATCAGTAAACAAGGCATACTGCTTTTCACTTTCTGACAGTTCATTATATGGCGGGGCTTCTTCAGCATGCATCACCTCCTCTTTTGGTGATGATATCATTCCATAGTGAATGTGTCTCTCTGTGCTTTATCTGCCCTAATTGCACCCTTATGTGTTAGGTTAAACTGCATCTGACACTGCTCCTGACTATCATTCAGTAACTTTCTTATCCTTTAGTTCCTTTATATTATATTCAGAAATATGCTCTTCAAATATGTTCCATTTTGTGCACTCTGCCCCACCTTCCATTTGCAATGATCCTGCCCTATCATCCCCAGCGTTCTCAATGTAACATCCAGCACCTAACAACCTCTCTCTTCTTGGGTCCTCTCTCTTCTCTGCAGCACTGCCTATGTCCTTCACCCTGGCTTCACCACCTCCTTTGCTGGTGATTTTGAATTCCTTATTCTCACTTTCAGGGCACATCATTTTCTCACAGCCAGTGGCTGGTTGCTGCCTTCCTACAGGTTGCACACTTATGGTGCTTGTCAGACTTTGCACAGAGTCCCTTCAGCATTACATCATTGTCATGAAAATAAAAATCAGTAACACAGCTAACCAAAAAATACAGAAAGGAAATGAGGAGACGAGGCTGGGGCACAGCAACTAATGTTGGTTAAGCCTGCTTGGAGCAGCAGTGCTTGACTCATCAGTTTCAGATTTTCTACCTTGTGCTCCATCCCTGTGTTTTTTCTCATTGCACTAAGTTTCTGTCTCCTTTGCTGTCACTCTATGATCTTACATACCTTCTCCTTCAGATAAGGTCTTCACCTTGTCTTTTCAACCTACAAATATTTAATACCATAGCAAAGCTTAGGAGGATTGTTTGACAATCATGAAATACCACCATAACTTTACTCTGCTATTTGTTCTGCCTTAAAGCATGACCATGAATCAAGTGCTGTCTTGGTCAAATTGAAGAGGAGGAATATCTTTACTCTTTATGGGACAGATACCTGTCATTTCTGAAACATGTAAGCACATATAGTCACAAGAGGGTACAGTCACATATGTGCTAGAAAGAGTTCATATTCTGGGATTATTTGAGTATGTAAACATACAACAATTGTGGTAAAAATGTGGTTAGAAGAAATACAACTGAAAGAAGAGGTATGTGCTGCATCTTTTAGGTACTTTTAAAATACAGCTGCTACACCAGACTGAGAAGATTCTATCAATTACAGGTCTGTCTAAATCACAGGCAAATCAGTGAGTAGCCTTTTAAAAACTGCAAAAGATAGAGGATGATTAGTACTCAGTAATAGATTGGGCATTAAATAAAAGCTTTAGGAGCAAAAGAAATGGTACTTATGCTCTGTTCTTCTCAGTCTCTCACTTTCAAACCTGCATGCTGTCACTTCGCTGCCTCTATAACACTCCCCTGAATAAGTAAACAGGTGATGCTAACTTCGTTACCACATCTAAGAAGGTTTGGAACACCTCTAAGGATGGTGCTGGGGAAGCATGAAACAATTATCAGCACCTCCTAGCATTCCAGACTTCATGTAACAAAAAGAAGTGCCTTCCTCTGAAGTTCAGAGAACTAGCTTGCACTGTTTGTTCAGTTTAACCCCAACTTGAAATCAGATTTCAGGAAAAGAGAGCTGAATGTCAGAGAATAGTCATACATAGGGTCAAGTATGTATTAAGCATTTTTTCTTCCCCAGAGATGAGTACATGGCTGAAACACCTTTAATTTTATCCTTTCTCTTTTGAACTTAATGTTTTATGTAAGAATTACACTAGTCAGCTGAGGCTTTTGCAGAATAAAGTGTATTTAATTACCAGCTCGAAAGCAGTGTTTCCAGATGTGCCAGAATACCAAAGACATTCAGATGGAGGTTTGTGTTTTATGCAAGCAAGCGGCTGGAGAATGAAAGGCTGCCTCCCCTGCAGGCTTTAGTCTGATCAACAGCGACACCGGGAGGAAGAGGACGATCAAACAAACCCGCTGCGCCCCACCTTCCTGTGCGAGTCCCTGTCTCAAAATGCAGAAGAGTTTCCCGCATGTCTGGAGGAAAGCAATGAGCTGTACGGAGAATCTAAGCTAATCACTTAGCAGAAGAGAGAGGCTGTGAACAGATATGTACCTGTGGTGGTGTGGTCCCCCACTACTTAAGCCATAACCACTAGGGGGGTGTTTAAAGACTGCATCCAGCTTACTCTGG
Source organism: Ara ararauna (assembly GCA_028858755.1). Lineage (NCBI taxonomy): Eukaryota > Metazoa > Chordata > Aves > Psittaciformes > Psittacidae > Ara > Ara ararauna. The sequence goes on from CM054410.1 coordinate 54,636,680, forward strand.
GCTTCGGGAAGCTGACGGGTACATGGCAGCCAAGGACTATCTGGAATGCTGACCCAGACCTCTTGCTGTTATGCAAACACGACTGTTAAATCAATCACCTTGCTCTAGAAGCACTGGAGAGCCCAGGTCCCAGCCCCTGTTAACTCTCCTGCAAGGCAGTCAGTTGTACTCTCCCCTTGAGTAGGGACATCTTCCAATATTATTCCTCAAGGTTGAGAGATTCCTTGCCACAACAGATTGTTGGTAAGTGATTAACAGCACGCTAAACTTTGAAGTCTTAGCTAAGTAATATAAAGGGTTGTGCATATATAGTCCTTTAGACATAAACCATTGCCCAAGTCTGGGACTAGGGGTGGGTGTAGCTGCATCTGGGCTCCTCTCTGAGAAAGAGGTTTAGAAAACAAGCGGGTCCTTCCTGAACATCATGACTCCCTTGAATATCAATGGGAAGGCTTCCCTGACAGCTCTGTCTGACCCCATCCTATACACAGAAAACAATAAAATCTACCTTGCCACTGGATCTTGTTAAACCACTGTCATATTTATCTTTGAACTTTGCTGTATCAATAACATATATTGTTGCTTTTCTTTTATGAGGGAAGTGCAAGACTTAATCCGCGGCAGAACCTTTGTACCAGGTACCATCAGGCAACCATGTTCAAAATGCAAGGTTAGATGAGACGCTTTTCAATGCTTGAAAAGAAGTACTTTAATGGCAGCAGAAATCTGCAAACAACTGAATGTAAACATCTGTTAGTTTTCAAACACTAGTCATGTAGCAAACGACGCCATGTTTTGCCAAATAAGGAATACACATTTCAGAATACCAAACACAAGACATTAAAAAAGACCTTGTCAAGTCATTGATTTTGCTCAATAATGTAATTCTAGGCAATTAAGTCATTTTACCTGAGTATAAGACAAAAATTTTTATCGTCTTCTACATTGTAAATTAAGAGTATACCATTGTGCAATACAGGCCCAACAGCAACATGACATATAATTCAGAAGAAAATCAGGCAAAGAGGGCTCCTGTAATTTACACTTTATTTTATTACATAGCTCCTGTTGAGATTAATGCAGAGACTTGAATGAATTAGTACTTAATGAGTCTTGAATGCAGCAGCTATATATGTAATATCTCACACAGAAATATAAGTGCCACAAATAAAGCATTCTGGCAGCCCATGGTTTTGAACCATCTATCAACCACACATAGAACTGAGCAATGGAAATGGCACAAGAAAACACCGTTACAAAAATATGAATGGGTTGGTCTGTTAGTACTGAAAAATAACAGCACTTTCCCAGTTGTTTTAAATTCAGCACTGCTGGGCAGTTATTTGCAAAAAACCCAAGTTTAGACCATTATTGGTGAGTAGCATTCCTGGCTCCTGAAAACAGTTAAAGAACCTGCTTTTAGAAACCGGTAGGATGAAAGGGAAAGGAGCTGTCTGTGGCTCACAGCCTGCAGGTTTGATTTTTTGCCATTCATTAAGAAAGCAATTGTTCTATTAGTTTATCAGTAAAAATGTCATTAGTAGAATTTGCATTTTTCTTCAGTTAGTAATATGGCATAAAGGAAGGAAGTTACTTGCAAGACTTCCCATCAAGGTCATTTCACAGTAAGCAATACTGTGCTAACAAATGAATTATTGATCCTGTGTCATTTAACACTTGTTACTCACTGGTGTTACACACTCAGTGGTAATTAAGTTTATGCAACTGTGGAAGCCACTGATAGAATTTGCATTAAAATTGCAAATTCCATTATGCTGCACATAGCAGTAGTTCCAACACATGTTTTATGAACTCTCAAATTGCTTTCCTAGGGTGAGATAACCCAATGACAGCTAATGCAGTTTACAATCTCTTGAGTGGACTTTTCAAATTAAAGCAGAAATTGAGAAACACGGTGCTTACAGTATCTCAAAGCCTCCAATATTTACTCGTAATTATAATTGCTTATAGGCACCTAAATCCTTGCTAAAACCAATTGCAGTGTTCAGCTGTCTTTAAAAGGCCCTCTCCCCAGAGCCACTTCACTGAAAGCCATTCAGCATTCAACTCAGGCATGATTCTTCAACAAAAGCTAACTGGGTACAAGGGTGGAGAGAAGCAAATTGCAAAATATTATCTAAGGAATTCAAAGCTGTCTGGGAAGCAGCTGAAGCATTACCATTACCTGTTTTAATACCATAGCAGCAGTCCAATGGCAATGTGGATAATGCAATGTTTGTAACAGTAATTCATATACTCAGCAAACATCAGGGTGAATTTGTAATCTACTTACAGAGAGAGACAATTATTTGCCTACATAAGAGGATCTAATACACTTACTCATAATATATAGAGGTAGTTACACACATATTTCAAGCTGAATCCTCTGTAAGACTACTCAACAGTTTGTGTTGAAGAAGGGATTATTATGTATCAAAATACATTAACCTTAAAAAAAATGTTTTGTGTGCAATACTGTCACCCCTTTGATTACATTACTACATTTTTCATTCGTACTACTTTTCAGGTAGTGATTTCAAGACCAGTCAAGCATCAGACACATGATGCATAGAACTTGCTCAGAACTGGACAACAAACTAGAAGGAAGTGCTGCAGGAGGGCCAGGAGACCTCCTTGGATGGATAAGGAGCTGCTGAGGAAAATTCAAAGGAAAAAAGAGGCTTATAAAAGGTGGAAGCAGGGACAGGAGGCCTGGGAAGAGTACAGGGATGTTGTCCGGGAAGCTAGGGACCACGTTAGGAAAGCTAAGGCCCACTTAGAATTAAACTTGGCGAGGGATATTAAAGATGACAGGAAGGGATTCTATAGGTACATTACAAATAAAAGACAGACTAGGGACAAAGTAGGCCCCCTCCAGAAGCTATCAGGAGGCTATCCTGGATTTGGAGAAGGCTGAGGTTCTTAATGACTTCTTTGCCTCAGTCTTCACTGGAAAATGCTCTGACCATACCACCCAAGTCCTGCAAGGCAGACACAGGGACTGTGAGAATGAAGACCCTGGGCCCACTGAAGGAGAGGATCTGGTCCGAGACCATCTTAGGAACCTGAATGTACACAAGTCCATGAGACCTGATGAAATCCATCCTCAGGTCCTGAAGGAGCTGGCAAATGAAGTTGCTAAGCCACTGTCCATCATATTTGAAAAATCATGGCAGTCAGGTGAAGTTCCCGATGACTGGAAAAAAGGAAATATAACCCACATTTTCAAGAAGGGGAAAATGAATGAGCCGGGGAACTACAGACCAGTCAGCCTCACCTCTGTGCCTGGCAAAATCTTGGAGCAGATTCTCCTGAAAGGCATGCTAAGGCACATGAAAAACAGTAAGGTGGTTGGTGACAGCCAGCATGGCTTCACTAAGGGGAAATCCTGCCTGACCAACGTGGTGGCCTTCTATGATGGAGCTACGGAACTGATGGACAGGGGTAGAGCAGCTGATGTCATCTACCTGGACTTCTGCAAACTATTCGACACTGTCCCTCATGACATCCTTGTCTCTAGGTTGGAGAGACATCAATTTGATAGGTGGACCACATGGTGGATAAAGAACTGGCTGGATGGCTGCACACAAAGAGTTGTGCTCAATGGCTCAATGTCCAGCTGGAGACCAGTAACGAGTGGTGCCCCTCAGGGATCGGTGCTGGGACCAGCCTTGTTCAACATCTTTGTCAGTGACATGGACAGTGGGATTGAATGTACTCTCAGCAAGTTTGCTGATAACACCAAGCTGTGTGATTCGATTGATACGTTGGAGGGAAGGAATGCCATCCAGAGGGACCTTGACATGCTTGTGAGGTGGGCTGATGCCAACCTGATGAAGTTTAAGCATGCCAAGTGCAAGGTCCTACAGCTGGGTCGGAGCAATCCCAGGCACATCTACAGGTTGGGCAGAGAAGAGATTCAGAGCAGCCCTGCAGAGAAGGACTTGGGGGTGCTGGTGGACAAGAAAATGAACATGAGCCGGCAGTGTGCGCTCACAGCCCAGAAAGCCAACCGAATTCAAGGCTGCATCCAAAGGAGTGTGACCAGCAGGTCGAGGGAGGTGATCCTGCCTCTCTACTCTGCTCTCGTCAGACCTCACTTGGAGTATTGTGTGCAGTTCTGGTGTCCTCAACATAAAAAGGACATGGAACTGCTGGAACAAGTCCAGAGGAGGGCCACGAGGATGATCAGGGGACTGGAGCACATCCCGTATGAAGATAGGCTGAGAAAGTTGGGGCTGTTCAGCCTGGAGAAGAGAAGGCTGCGTGGAGTCCTCATAGCAGCCTTCCAGTATCTGAAGGGGGCCTATAGGGATGCTGGGGAGGGACTCTTCATGAGGAACTGTAGTGAGAGGACAAGGGGTAATGGGTTCAAACTTAAACAGGGGAAGCTTAGACTGGATATGAGGAAGAAATTCTTTACTGTAAGGGTGGTGAGGCACTGGAATGGGTTGCCCAGGGAAGCTGTGAATGCTCCATCGCTGGCGGTGTTCAAGGCTGGATTGGACATAGCCTTGGTTGGCATGGTTTAGTGGGAGGTGTCCCTGCCCGTGGCAAGGGGGCTGGAACTAGATGATCTTAAGGTCCTGTCCAACCCTAACTATTCTATGATTCTATGATTCTACGCACTGTAGCTAAGCTACCTGATAAGTAGAAGGACGGAATGAAATCATTCACTTATGTCTGCAGTGTTACCTAGCCAATTAAGCTGGTGTAAACATTTATCTAGTGAGCATGCTTTGAAGTTTGCCGACACAAGAGTTCAAGGAGCAGCGAAGTGATGAAGATTGCTGGAAGAAGTAAAGGAGCGCAAAGACCACTACCACGTTGCTGTGCGCATGTGGAAATGGGCATGGAATTATGTAAAGCAGTTCTCAGTTGGTTAATGAATATATATGAAGTTTAATGGATATGTATGTTAAACAACAATATAACTACAGTCTGAGGTTTGGCAGAGACATGCTAGGAGGAGCTATCCCGTGTCTCCCAGTGCTGCAATAAAGAATACCTGCTTCTCAACTTAGAATCATAGAATCACAGAACAGTTAGGGTTGGAAAGGACCTTAAGATCATCTAGTTCCAACCCCCCTCCCATGGGAAGGGACACCTCCCACTAAACCATGCCACCCAAGGCTATGTCCAACCTGGCCTTGAACACCGCCTGGAATGGAGCATTCACAACTTCCCTGGCAACCCATTCCCGTGCCTCACCACTCTTACAGGAAAGAATTTCTTCCTCATATCCAATCTAAACTTCCCCTGTTTAAGTTTGAACCATTTACCCCGGTCCTATCACTACAGTCCCTAATGAAGAGTCCATCCCCAGCATCCCTGTAGTCCCTTTTCAGATACTGGAAGGCTGCTATGAGGTCTCCATGCAGCCTTCTCTTCTCCACGCTGAACAGCCCCAACTTTCTCAGCCTGTCTTCATACAGGAGGTGCTCCAGGCCCCTGATCATCCTCATGGCCCTCCTTTGGGCTTGTTCCAACAGTTCCATCTCCTTTTCATGTTGAGGACACCAGAACTGCACACAATACTCCAAGTGAGGTCTGACAAAAGCAGAGTAGAGAGGCAGGATCACCTCCCTTGACCTGCTGCTCACTCTCCTTTTGATGCAGCCCAGGATACGGTTGGCTTTCTGGGCTGCGAGGGCACACTGCCGGCTTATGTCCATTTTCACATCAACCAACACCCCCAAGTCCTTCTCTGCAGGGCTGCTCTGAATCTCTTCTCTGCCCAACCTGTAGCTATGCCTGGGATTGCACCAACCCAGGTGTAGGACCTTGCACTTGGCATGGTTATACTTCATCTGCTAGTTTCAGATACTCTTTATCTACACATCCTGTTTTTCTTACAATTATTTTTGTACTAAGGTCACAAAGACCTAAAACTACACCAACTACAGTAATTTACCTTATGCAAGGATTCTCATTATATTCTTTGTCTGCATTCTGACTAGTTTTTGTGAAACATTTACCTAAGTTACTTTCCATTGCTATTGTTAAAAAGCCATCAACTTAATGTTATTTAGAACTGAATTTATTTACGAAAGATTATATTTCATTCTGTACTTCCTTGTCTCATTCACCATCCCATTTTTGTTCCATTCCATGGCCTGAGTTCACGTATTTTAAGCCAATGGCAGAATTAACCCTATACCTGTAAATTAAAACACTGGAATTGTAAAATTATTTTATCCAAAAAGAGTAAAAAGGCCTTTATTTTCTCAAGCAGCAGATGTGACATAATGAGGATATCCAAAACTAATAAGGAGAAGAAAAGGAACTTTCCTGAAGTTTTCACTGTTGAGAATTTCATGGTAGCACTCACTGGCTACAGAACAATATTAAAGAACACAGCTTCTGTAACTTGTGTGATTTTCAGAATAATTCAACTTGGAAATTGGATTGCTTCTTTGCCCTCTAGCTGCTAATGATTTATTTGTCTGCTTAGGGGGTTATAAGCTCTTTCTGTGTGCTAATACACAACACTCTTTCATGAAATCTGTTTTCTAGTTAAGTGTCGAAAGACAAAGAACTACGGGAGAGAGTTCACATGGCTTTAAGAGACTCAGTAGAAAAAGCTTCGACTGCCTACCATTTGTTCTACAGGAAGTGACGCCCAAAATATCTTCTATAATACAGATGTAAAATTCAAAACACTACATATTTTAAAACTAGATGTTAAGGTGAAAGACCAGCCAGCACTGCGGTATGTTGGACTTTTAGAACAATTTGGATGACATGACCATTCCATCAAAAACAAGTAAGAAACTGAATCAGAGTCCTAGAATCTGAGCCCAAAATGAACAGTCCTGCCATGTTCATTGTGGAAAAATGGTACATAATAGTGAAAGGAAAAGATGTTTCCTCAAAAAATGATACATTAAAAATCTCAGAAGTTACTCTGTGGAAAGCTAAAATCAGCCTCACAGCACCATTCCTTTTCTCATCCTGGATTCTGAGCAAGGCTCCTAAATCAGCTGCTGATGGCTGTAGTGTTCAGTGGCCATGGGAAAACCCCTCCTAAGGTGAAAACACATAAATAATTGGCCTTTACCAGGCAAATTCCTTCTAGGAGAGTTTTCCCTCCTGGCTGCATCTCCAGTTCTTCAGCTGGTTTTGCTGTAGAGTGCCACAAGGTTTGTGACGACCTGAACTGACTCCTTCTAGCCTCACAAGGAAGCTCCAGGAGAGTGCAATAGCCTTTGTCTTACCTCTCACCTCCCAACACACAGGGTCAAAGTCTTCTTTCTGAAGGAGAGGAAGGAAAACTGAAGTGGTCCTTTTAGCCTAGTGACACTTCTCCCATCTAGCAGCTCAAAGTGTGTGAAGATGGACAGTCAGATGAATGTTCCTGCTCCAAAATAATGAACAAAAAAACCCTAGAAGTGCAAGGTGTCCCACAAAATGTACCTTTATTTGTGTGTTAAAAATAGCCCTTTATTGCTCACCCTCCACAGCACCAGTTATCTACATGAAACTCAGCACATAATTAAAGCATAGATCTACTAGCTGGAAATACCAGTGAACAGTGGGGAGGCAGGAGGTACAGTGTTGATACTGAAATACAGTAATAAGGGCACAGATTATCCAGGCCACCTGAATCCAACTTTGTTAGTTTTTGTCACCCTCCCTTCTTCCCAAAGACCACATACTTCTCATGTGAAGACCAAAGCATATTTCATATACTGAAATTGAAGCAATTTTAGAGTAGCTGATTTTTTGACAGAATTGGTATCTTTGCTGCAGGGAAGTTCCACATAATTGATTTTCTTCCTTATGAGGCTTAGAAGGTGCTTGGTTCTGAAATGCTAGGCGACTTCATGGCATGGCTATTCATAAGGCTGTTACTGAAACTTGATTCCTTGTGCCAAAGGTAAATCCTTGCTGTAGTTGATTGTACTGGAAGAGAAACAAGTATTTAGAGAACAGACTGAGACAGATTATGTAATCTGTTTCCTGCATACAAGGACTCTTATTTCTGTCACTTTTATACAAAAGTTTTCTATAAGCATTTTGCCTATTTAAAGTTATGAACTGACTACTCTGGTTTTCAATATAGTAACTATGTATAGGGAAAGACCACATTCCCCATTATCTCTTCCTTGGTAGATTAAAGTAACACTATTTAATGTCTTACTAGGAGAATGTCCATACAGAAAGAATCAAGATGGGATTTCTCGCATTCATAAGCCTTTGTGTGAAAACCAAAGTCAGCACAGGTAAAGGCAAGGGAGGCCAGCAGAGAGCAGGAATGGTCACCCACTACAGGCTCTCAGGAGATTTATCAGGATAGACACCCAACACATAGCTAAATTGCCAACCATGGGCAATAGTGACTCCCACACTGTTTGCTACTTCATGTATTTCCGGCCAAGTTTCAGCAATTTATTTTTTAGCCAAGTTTAAAACCAGGCAAGAAGGGAAAAAAAAGTTTGAGTTCTTTTTTTTTTTTCTTTGAGGAACAGTGAGTAAAGAATGGTCTTTATTTAGACTCTTCAAATAACCTTCCACTGGGAACACAGATGTAAATTCTTGCAGGAAGAAAAGGCAGTTACACTCACTGTTACCTCACATTTAACGAAGATAACCTCCTGCAGTCAAGGATTTATATGTTTTGAACTTTTGCAAGTTTATTTGCAATTTACATTTACTTGGAATTTAAAAAGTTGGTCTTACCAAGTAGATCGTCTCATATAAAGTTTCCATGAATCACTTCCAGATTCTCTTCCCCCACCAGTGTGCTTTTCACCACCTGCAGAAAAAAGGTTATAAATGAAAACTTGAAATTTTTTTGAGCATAGGAATCTGGACTGACTCCAGGTGGTGAGACATTTTACAAAAATTCCTCGGAAAAACTATTCCTTTGCCCTTGTACTGTATCTGAAATAAATTACCAGAACACCACAACACACAACTCACACAGCTAACTCTTTCCTTATGCTTAATCCAAAAAATATCTGCCTGGAATAGAAAGCCTCATCACACTAGCACCACAGTACCTTATTTAAAGATACTTTAACATGAGACAAGAGTACAAGAACATGCTGGTTCTTGTATTGTTTAAATTGTAAGGTGAATATTTCTTCTTCACACCCCCAGCTTCCTTTAGTATATACAAAAAAAGAGAAATACGGACAAAATGTATTCAAAAACTTTCTCACAAATACATTTCATGCTGTAATTTTTATATGCAAAGATACAAACCAAAATCATAAAATCATAGTATCATAGACTAGTTAGGGTTGGAAAGGACCTTAAGATCATCTAGTTCCAACCCCCTTGCCATGGGCAGGGACACCTCCCACTAAACCATGCCAAACAAGGCTATGTCCAATCCAGCTTTGAACACCGCCAGCGATGGAGCATTCACAGCTTCCCTGGGCAACCCATTCCAGTGCCTCACCACCCTTACAGGAAAGAATTTCTTCCTCATATCCAATCTAAACTTCCCCTGTTTAAGTTTGAACCCATTACCCCTTGTCCTCTCACTACAGTCCCTCATGAAGAGTCCCTCCCCAGCATCCCTGAGGGCCCCCTTCAGATACTGGAAGGATGCTATGAGGTCTCCACACAGCCTTCTCTTCTCCAGGCTGAACAGCCCCAACTTTCTCAGCCTGTCTTCATACGGGAGGTGCTCCAGGCCCCTGATCACCCTCGTGGCCCTCCTCTGGACTTGTTCCAAAAGTTCCATGTCCTTTTTATGTTGAGGACACCAGAAGAGCACACAATACTCCAAGTGAGGTCTGACGAGAGCAGAGTAGAGAGGCAGGATCACCTCCCTCGACCTGCTGGTCACACTCCTTTTGATGCAGCCCAGGATACGGTTGGCTTTCTGGGCTGCAAGCGCACACTGCCGGCTCATGTTCATTTTTTCATCAACCAACACCCCTAAGTCTTCTCTGCGTTCAAGACTGTTTTAATCAGAAGTTTTTTAAACAGTTTTCCACTCAGCCACATCACCAAACGCATTCAGAACATACTTCTGAGTTATATTCTCTTGATGGTTTGGGAAGGATGATACATGTAATATTTAAAACCCACATACAGACATTTTTTAAATGCTGATATGCAACTACCTTCAGTCAATTTCTGGTTTCTACTAAAGCAGTATAATTAAAAATTAACTTAATTGATTTCTTCAGATTTAGTGATTTAAATGGACTGATTAAAACATTGAAAAAATAGATTAGGAGATCTAAATTACACTTGTTTTATAGTGTTAATACTTTATTTTCTTCCAAGTTGTTGGAAAAACATAAAATCGCCCCAACTTTAGAAAAATAAATAAATAAAAAAAGAAAAAGTCCAAGGAATACCACCAAGTCTCTAGAACTGATGCTGAGAATTTCATGACCAAGAGGGTACATAAAAAAGCATAAATACATAAGTAACATACCAAAAGCACCTCCAATCTCAGCTCCACTGGTTGGGATGTTGACATTCACAATGCCACAGTCAGATCCCCTTGGTCTGCAAACAAAGGTAAGGCACAATTATTCCTCAAGACCAGGAAAGGCTGCTTCCCTAAATTGAGAGATATAAAATGCTCAACTAGTATTGTGTATAGGTTTACTAAAGACATGACAGACTGCGATCTTATGCTTCAGGAAGGTAGAAAAATAATTGAAACTATACCCAAGCCAGCGGAAAATCCTTCCCAAATCCTTGGTAAAGATACTGCTGGAAAGACCTTGTTTTACTTCATTATTCCAGGCAAAAACTTCCTCTTCCTCCTAAAAGGAGCATGTGTCAATGGTTAATCCATGATCGTTGAAAGCAAAGCAGTTACAAAAAAAAACACTCTGAGAAAAAACTCAAAGTACTACAGCCATAATGCAAATATACGCAATGCTACTTGGCAAATACACATACACCAAGGCAGGTACAGGATACCTCCACCACTGCACAAAACACACAACCTGCTTTTGAGCAAGCTGACATGAGCAATAAAAATCTCTTCCTGTACAGACTTTCATCTTAACTGGAGTACTCTTCATCAAAAATGCATAAATGTAGCTACACATCTACCTCACACAGTGAGGTAAGGTATTACAGTGAATATCCTACAGCACAGAACAACACTTCCTCAGTCTAACACTTCATCAAGAGCTGGGACAATTACACGAACATGCCATACATCTGAAACCTCTCTTCCTATTCTTCTGTTAGCATCTTTGACACCTGACGAACTGCCCACTGTAATTTTACCTTAAATTTCAGCACATAAAGTATGGGGGCAAATGTCTCAGTGTGGACAATGGGTGCATTATGAGCAAGGCCAGTCACAATGGTTGGTTCAACATAATTTCCAGAGCGATTTATAACCTTCAAAACACATAAAAGAGAAAACAACTTAGTAAGTTCAAACTAGCATCCTGCTTAGTACTAGTGTACAAAGGGGATCCTGCGCAGTCTGATTACTATAGTTGTGCCTAGCAATCAGAAACAGAAGGTCAGATCATCTGAGTAGATAAATTAAATTTTACTTAAGCATTTCCTTTAAGCATTTAAAATAAAGAAGCATAACTTAATCTACTAAAGAGACAATCAAATCTCAAAGTCTAGCAGCTGACAAAAAACAGTTCTTTTCTCCTGCTTGTAAGATGATTAGTAAGCTGATTTGAATTTAAAGGTATTAGGAATAAAGAAGGTGCCAGTAAAAGACAACAAACAACATGCAACTGGCTTTCCTGAATATTCAGTGTTTCCTGAAGTTTCATGTTGTGAATCCAAGGGCAGAACAGAATTTTTTTCCTTGTTGTATGTTTGATATTCACCATTTTTATTGCTGTATTTTCACTATCTCCTGCAACTAGGGAGCTAAAAGTCAAAAGCTTTTAGCCATTGCTTGAGACCCATCTTTACCCTAAAGATAAGATTGCAATTCAAACATTCTCAGACTGACAAACTTAATATTCCGTAATGGCTGACATGACAAACTGAGAGACAATCTTGACTCAAGCCACCGCATAACTCTTTTTTTTCCCCTAGAGTACTAAATTCAGCAGAATAAAAGTAAGTCACCTTTCCACCATAAACCACAGAGCCACCCTGTTGTTTCGCTTGTTCTACTGCATCAAGGAACATTTTCACTGCTTCTTTGGTATGAAGAGGCCCATACAGAGTGTCAGCTAAAAACAAAAGATACAAAGGCATAGTTTCAGCATAACTGTACGTGTGTATAATCACATCTTGGGAGTATTTATTTCTCTTGTCCAAGATGAGCAGTATTAGGCTAGATTCTCATCTCCATTTCAGAGTTAGTACTTTAAATGAAACCAGCTATCCCCCCTACCTGATAAACTGCTAAAATTAGATAGCTTTGATCTATAATCTCATGTAATTTAATTAGAAAGAATCAAACAGAAACTTGTATCCTAAACCCATGATGTGAAAATAGCTACTTACAATCCCATGGATCACCAATGCGGACCTGGGCATAGGCCTTAGCAAGCTTTGTCACCACATCATCATGGATGCTTTCATGAAGGAACTAAACAAAATGTGGTAAGACAGTTGTAAGATAGCTCAACCTATGTAACAATTCCTGAAGTACTACTGCACTTAGAATAGGGCTGAATGAAGTGTGGAGATAGTGCTGCTCACATGCAGCAAATCCCAAAGTTAAAAATAAACACACAAGCAAGGCCTTGAAACAGGACCAACACCATGACATGAAGATTTAAAAGCTTCAGCATGAAGATAGAAAACAAGCAAAGAAACAAAAACCTGTTCTCATTTTACAAGATATCATATGAATGGTATCAGTGTTCTGTAAACTCTTCAGTTAAGTATTTCAGGACAAATACTCAAGTCATTTTCGTCGCTATAATTTGAGGAATAACTGCCCTTCCTATAGACCCAAAGCTAATCTGCATCAATTTTGACAAATATTTACCCAATCAACCCAACTCTGAAAAAACTAGACACAGGCTGACACTGTAACACCTTTAAACTTGTTGAAAATGACTGGTTAAAAATTAGTAATAACATAAGCAGAACACATATTGTTGTTTTGCTGAAATCTGAACCAAAATTTCCAGGACACACATGCTGGCAATGAAAACAGAAAAATATAGGAGGTATAGAAAGGTTTGTTTTCCTGCATTTTAGCAACAGGTACATTTGGAAACACAAAGAAACAGAGACAGAATTATAATGGAATGGCAAACTACCATCTTATTTTCCCATCATACTGATTTTTGACAAAGTAAAAATATGCTTCAGAGATTATTTGTTGCTCTCCATAATATTAGGAATTGTTAGGGATTTTCTGTGCTAATCTGAATTAACTTTAAACTCAGAGCTACCCAAGCCAGATAATATACATTTACTCACCAGCCTTCTAGCAGTTGTGCACCTCTGACCTGCTGTTCCCACAGCAGCAAATAGAGCAGATGGGATGACCAGGTTCAGATCTGCATCTTCAAACACTTACAAAATTTTAAATATGAGCATGTTACTGAAATAAACAGGCAGTTTGCAATATTTAAGACACTAAACAATATAATAAACTGACATGCTGGTCAAGAAGCATTAGGAATAATCTCACTAGCATAGCACGCTAAGATACACAGAAATACCTCAAAATGCATTACTTTTACACCTGGAACTAGACACACACAATTGAATATAAATGTAGAGCTGAACTACAGAAGAAAGCGTTTTGCAATAAGGCTTACAAAGAACTGCAGCTTTTATTTAATTCAAGAAACTACAAGCAATTTCTTGCCATCTCTTCACCTTGTCCTCCCACTGAGAAGTCTAGCAGTGTAAAGAAACAATGGTGAAGTGTATCCACATGGCATGCAAAAAAAGTAGCTAAAACACACAGGTATACAATAATGTAAAACATAAATGAGCTGAACAATTCATCTGCCTAGAAGACACTAGGATGTTTGAAGCAGAGCCAGTATGTATAAGCCTCATTAGATCCCCGAAATACCACTCAGCTTCACCAGTCCTACATAATTCTCTAAGCGTCCAAAATCATTATTAAACTCGCAGTGAAGTCCAAACAACCTGTTTATACCATCATTCTACATCAATTCCAGAAAAAGCAGGACTTTCATGTGAAAAAGGAAATAATTTTCTAATTACAAAGCATGTTTATGCTACTCGCTTCAAAGAAGCACAGGAAAAAAGAAAGACCTTCTCAAATGTGGTTTTTAAAAGAGCTTAATATTCGAGATAGGCAATTACATTTGTTTAGAATATGAGAAATGTGAAACAGAAGGCTCCAAACCAGCACAACAGCAATTTAGGTATTTATCTAGCTTATATTTTCTTTCTGCCATGTTGCTCAGCTTCACAGTATCTATGTTATGCTTATCCGAGGACTATATCATACCCTAAGCTACTCAAACCTGTAAAATGTGCTACTAAAATAAATACCTGCATGCTTTGCTTTTCAGTACCATGTCTTAAAGACTCTATTTGCATGTACTTATACTATAAAACTCTAAAAATGTGTTCATAGAATTATAACTATCCTAAAATCAAGTTTATTTAGCATTGTCCACATCCCATTACCAAAGCTTACTGCTTTTCTCATTTTCTTCTTCACTTCAACAGTGAATATATAAGAACTTAACTTTCATTTTTTAAACTTAAAACACTACCCCTCCACAACACTGAAGACAGAAAAAAAAGCCCAACATTCTACTACATACTTTTTAAAACACAGTGTTGAAAAAAGAAGAGGGGGAAAAAGGGACAATTTTCTACAAACATCTGTATACAAACTTCCAAGTATCATCTACGTGACTAGATTTCTTTAGTGCCTATTACCAATAATGGCATTGTTTCCTCCCAGTTCCAGCAGACTTCGACCTAATAAAAACACACAAGACAAGTTATGGCATACACGCATGTATTCACTGTACCTCAATGAGTGAGGTCACTTCTACCTGGATCTAAGTTACCATTAAACACATTTTCCTAGATAGACAAAAAGTTTTAGGCATCTCAGTCAATTAAGCACTCTATCCAAAGGAGAAAATCACCCGAATCTATCACATATTGTGAAGAAAGATACCTGGAGGAAGGAATCTTTAGAAAATAGGCAAAAATAGCACTGGAAAGAAAAAGATTAAAATAGAAGGTGCAGCATAAATAGTATGATGCAGACAAAGAAGATGAGAAGTGCTATAAAGATCAAAATGCACACATAAAACTTAACGAGGCTTATTTGTTAACTGTTTTACCTCAAATCTTAGAGAAAGAAATGCCATTTACCTCTGGGCGAACATTTGCAATCCTTTTTTTTTTTTTTATTTTTACACTCCATCTATGAACTTCAAACATATAAAATGAGAAAATCCTGTTCACAAGGTTTTCTATTTAATACTAAAAATTTAGAATTCAGCAGCTCTGCATGGACTCCTGCATGTACACTTTTAAATATCTGCAACAAAACCAGCACCTCAAAAATCATACCTTTTCTACTGCATTTATAAGGAGTAAAAGATGAAAGGGCGTTTCTTCACAAACACAATACCAAAAGGCCACAGGCTCTGACAAATCTCCAAGTAGTTATTTTCACGGACACCACCTCCCCCGCCACACCCCAAATCCAGTGTAGGACCACGGATTTGTGCATACCCTGGGAAAAAAGTCAAGTTGTGACACAACTGACTGAAAAATGCAGTATCTACCTCTGAGCGGTTTCAATACCCTATTTTCACCAAGTTAAAAATTAAAAAGGTAACACAAGAGGTAAGTGAAATAAGCTGTTATTTTAAAATCTTATGGGGCTTCCCTGCCTTTCTCAATCATGGAAAGAAATGGAGATCCCATATACTCACCAAATCTCTCCTGAACCATAAGCGCTACTTGCTTGCCCACTTTTGTGCTGCCAGTGAAGGACAACAGGTCCATTCTCTCATCCTTTGCCATTGCTGTCCTGCACAATGGGAGACATACTACCATGTTCAATGGAACAGCTGGAAAAGCTCCTTGCATCTTCCACATAAACCAACCTCAATCAGTGAGATCTTTGAAAAATCATAGCAACTTCTTTGAAAACACCATGTGAGTGAGGGAACAGACAGCAGCAAAGCTGCTTCTTCATCAGAAAAGAGGAACAAGGCTGTTTCCCTCCTTTTCAGACAATAAGATCACCTCCTGTACTAACTTTGAAATTCAATCTAAAGTACATGGTGAGATCAGTTCCAACAGTTATGTTCCCTAAGAAAATGTGCATACCTATGAATTACCATGTTTTTTCTTCTCCTGAAATGCTCAAAAGATACATCTGAATATCCATTTGTACTGTGAATTGTCTCATTGTAATAAGCAAACAAAACAATTTGATTTGTACAGCTTCCAAGCACAAGTGTGCTTCTATGAGCAAGTGCAGAGTCCCATGTGAGCATGCAAAATGGGGAAGTATCCACGAGTGTTCCAAAAGGCCACTGGCCTAAACTTGAAAACTCCTAAGAACATGACGAATGGAATTTAATATTAGCTGCATTCTTTGGGTAAAAGAACATTTGGAAGTAGAATATAAACTCAGCCATGTCTCTTCAGTAAGTATCCGATAAGTTATTTATTAGCCACTGATCTCACAACAGCAAGTAGAAGTACATAAAATGCTTACAGCAGGGTCAGAGTTTCAAACCAGATAAAAACGATGATAACAGGTACATGCATTCACTCCTGGAGCTCAGAAAAACTTTACAAGAAGTACCTCAAAGAACATTCTTTACCCTCTATATATCTTCACAAAACACAAGAAATATTACCTACCCAATGTCTGCTCCACCACAAACCAGAGAACAGATCGCTCCAGGCACTTTGTTATCCTCCAAGACTTTGGCAACTATTCTAGAATCAAAGATATAAAAATTTCAGAGATCTCTGAGAGGTGCATATAATAGGAAAGCACCATTAAAACCATTCTTCATGCATATGAAGTATCTCCAGATTTTTAAAAAGGAGTCCTGCAGTCAACTGACATGTAGTTTGTACAATACGTAAGACTCATCAAGGAGTTTTGTGTTACAAACATAGCTCACAGTGAAGTAAAACTCTAAAATATATTTATTATGTGTTCACACAAGCAGCACAGACAAGCATTAGATGCAAAAACCTTGCCCATACAGTCTTTCACAGTCAGAAAGAGACATTTAAGTACCGTCATGGAGCTACGTAAAATACTTTAAAGTAATTTCAGGCCATTGCTCTCAGGGGTTAATATTAAAGCTACAAGTCTTAATAACTATTTTAAAGGTGACTGTTTATATTTAGCATTTAAAAACAAATGTTATTTGTAGCACACAATGGATAAGTATTTAAAATGCTAATATAACAAGCAAAGTAACAATAACCTAGAGCAAACATCACTAGTGGTTTATTTTTTGGGGTTCTCCCTTTTATCAAGAATGAGTTTTGAACCCTGGAAATGCATGCTAAGATGTTACAAGGTTTGGAAAATACAAATCATATGAAAGCATCTTCAGCACATAGGTCTACACAACCAGCCAGAAGTATATGCCAAGAAGCTGCTGCTGATGTTGGGCTGAGACTCCCCAAAAAAGATTATTCTGAAACACGAGTGCATGATCGAAGGAAGCTGAATTTCATGAGCAATTCATCTTCTACAAGGAAGCAAACCACATAACTACCCCTATTTCAGCAGAAGTACAGACCTTGGTCACAGAAGAAACTGGCCAGCAGTACAGGTAATATCCCATTTATACCACTGCTTCTTAAGTGACAAGGGGAAAGCAGTTCTTCTGACCACTAAGCACTACCTCGAGCACAAAAGGTGTTTAAAAAGCAAAACAGAAAGCAAATAAACCAGAGCTCACTTTGTAACAGCAACACTAATGAGGGATGTTGTAGGAGCACCCTTCCTAAACAGGAGAAAAAAAAAAAAAAAAAAAAAAGAAAGATTTCTATTCAATTCTTTGAGAATAAGAAATAATTCAAATATTAATTCAAATATGCAATTTTTATGGTATCTGAAATACAGCATTCTTTGGTTAGGCTTTTTTGCAGGTGTGTGTTAAGACAGGAATTCTAAATATTTCCAAAGCTGAGCATTCACAGCTTCTACTCATACCCACATGAACAAGACTTAAGCCAGACATTAGAGTGAATGAAAGCAAAATGAAGATAAATTAAAGCAAAGCAGGAGTTGGGAGGTGAAGTAAAGCTGAATCTTTTAATTTTAGCTGTACCAATTCTGCAAATATTAACTGTTTGCTACTTGCTAACTTGCACTGCTGCAAGACCTAAACCTCGATTCTTCATTAACTGGCAAAGTCCTGGACAGGTCTGAATCTCAATACATCATAAAAGAGGTTACCACAAAATACAACAAAGCTCTTTAACTACAAGTGAACCTAAAAATATATAGAAATTAAGCCTATATGAAATAGATTCAAATATACAGAAACACCAGACATTTGATTTCATGCCTAACATAATCGTCCTCTCATATTAAAGTACTGTTAATACACTGGAGTCCTGTATCTTACCAGAGGCAAGCATTTCCACAGATCATTGCAATTGCACTGTTCCACCCATAAACTGCTACAGGGAAGTTGAAGGCTGTGATAATTCCTACTAAGCCAACAGGGTTCCACTGCTCTATAAGGGCATGGCCAGGTCCTGAAAGCAAAGACACAACATAAGGTAATTTGCATCTATTTAATGTTTTGGTTTTTATAAAGAAACCATGTAAGCAATGGGTTAGCATCACTGTTCTGTCCATCAGAACAGTAGCTTGTTAAGAGCTCTATTATATATGCTCTGCAGCTTACTGAAACAAGGTTTGCTACATGTCCAGGAGCCTCAGCTCAGAGCAGCAAGAGCCACAGAGGGAGCCTCAAGTCCTCAACACACTTGTCCAGGCAGTTCAACTGATGCGAGCAGCTGACTCAGAGGGGCACCAGAAGGGGCAGCACCAGCACTGACTGGTTAAAAACCCACCCCAGGGAGCATGAGCACAAGCGACCAGAGCATGGCACAGCAGTTTGCATGGGCAGGCAAGCAGGATGGTAATCACTCGCCTTATGACCACGGCCCAGTCTGGGAGCTCTGCTCTGGCTGCCCCAGCAGTGGCCAGTGTAGGAACCCAGACAGAGCCAATGAGAGGGGAGGCTGCAGCGCAGAGCTCAGAGTGTAGAGTGCCTGCGCTGGTCTCCTGAGGCAAGGGTGAACAATGGGCAGGGCTGCACTCAGTGCTCCCTGGTGGAGGTCCTCCTGTAGCAGGTGGCTGAGCTGCAGGACATTGTCAATAGGCTAAAAGATGTCAAAGAAGCTCAGAGGAAGCAGGACTGCTTGCTCCAGGCCCAAACTGTGCAGGGGCCTCAAGCATCCATTGTAGCGCATGAAGGATAGAAGGAGGCCGCTAACCCAGGAAGCTGGGAAACAGTAACAAAAACAAAAAAAGGAGGAAGAGGACTATTAAAAGCAAGGGGATTCCTCCTAAATCTAATGTCCCCATCCAGAACCGCTTTGCTGTCCTGCAGGGGACTAACAAGGAAACACACTCACAACATCAACAACCGCCTGATACACTGGTAAAGAAGATCTCCACTGCTGCTGCCAGGAAAAAGCAGTGGGTCATAGCAGTAGGGGACACTACTTTGAAAAGAACAGAGGCACCCATCTGTCTGCCTGACCCAGTCTCAAGGGAGGTGTGTTGCCTACCACAGGCTCGGATCAGGGGTGTTGCAGAGAGGCTGCCTGGTCTAATAAGTCCCACTGACGATTACCACTTCTAGTGATCCATGTGGGTACTACTGATATACATAGCAATAGCCCGGAGAACATATAAAGGAGGACTACAGAGCTCTGGGAGAGGTGGTTAGGGGCTCTGGAGCTCTGATTGCCTTTTCATCAATTCTCCAGGACACCGGGGAGGACCTTAAAAAGGCTAGGAGCTTGGCCAGGTTAATAAATGGTTAGAAGGGCAGTGGTATAGTCAGGGGTTTGGGTACCTTGAACGTGAGACTCAATTTAGGAGGCCAGGTCTACTGGGGGATGGTGGAGCTGGTATGACAAAGAAAGGGAAGAGTGGATTTGGAGGAGGCTTGCCAGACTGGTCAAGGATGCTTGAAACTAGATGTGTTGGGGGAGAGGGGCATCATTCCATTCCAGCACTCCCAGTCAGTTGCCAGCACCTATAATAAATGCTCGGAGCAATGTAGAGATATTCCAGCCACTACAGCCAATGAGCCGGCTTCAACTGGAGCTCGGCTTAGATATCTCTATACAAATGCCCATAGCATGGGGAACAAACAAGAGGAATTAGAGATGTGTGCACGTCTACACAGATATGATATCACACGTATCACAGAAACATGGTGGGATGACTCCTATGACTGGAGTGTTGGAATGGAAGGTTACAGGCTCTTTAGAAAAGACAGGCCCGGCAGACAGAGACGGGGAGTTGCTATTTATGTTAGGGATAGGCTGGAGTGTATGGAACTCTGTCTGGGGATAGGTGAGCAGTCAACAGAGAGTTTGTGGGTCAGGGTTAAAGGGAGAACAGCAATGGGAGACATTATTGTGGGGATCTGTTACAGACTGCCTGACCAAGAGGACTCAGAGGATGAAGCACTCTATAGACAGATAGGAACAGCCTTACGCTCACAGGCCTTTGTCCTTATGGGGGACTTCAACCACCCTGATATCTGTTGGAGAGACGGTATGGCCCAGCACAAGCAATCCAGGAAGTTCCTCGATTGCGTGGAAGACAACTTCCTTCTGCAAGTAGTAAAGGAGCCGACAGGTGCCATGCTTGACCTCGTGCTCACGAACACGGAAGGGCTGGTTGGAAATGTGACGCTCCAGGGCAGCCTTGGTTGTAGTGATCATCAGATGGTCAAGTTTGAAATCCTCAGGACAGTGAGCAGAGCGTGCAGCAAGCTCACTGGCCTGGACTTCCAGAGAGCACACTTTAGCCTCTTCAGGAACCTGCTTAGTAAGGTTCTATGGGATATAGCCTTAGAGGACAGGGGGTCGAGACTCTTGGTTGATATTCAAGGATCACCTGCTACAAGCTCAGGAGTGTTGAGTCCCAACTAGAAGTAAGTGCAGCAGGAGGCCAGGAGGCCTCCATGGATGGATAAGGAGCTGCTGAGGAAAATTCAAAGGAAAAAAGAGGCTTATAAAAGATGAAAGCAAGGACAAGCGGCCTGGGAAGAATACAGGGATGTTGTCTGGGAAGCTAGGGATCAGGTTAGGAAAGCTAAGGCCCACTCAGAATTAAACATGGCGAGGGATGTTAAGGATAACAGGAAGGGATTCTATAGGTACATTGCAAATAAAAGGCAGACTAGGAACAACGTGGGCCCTCCCCGGAAGCCATCAGGAGAATTGGCTACCCTGAACTTGGAGAAGGCTTAGGTTCTTACTGACTTCTTTGCCTCAGTCTTCACTGGAAAATGCTCTGACCATACCACCCAAGTCCTGCAAGGCAGATGCAGGGACTGTGAGAATGAAAACCTTGGGCTCGCTGGTTAGAGACCATCTTAGGAACCTGAACATGCACAAGACCACGGGACCTGATGAAATCCATCTGCGGGTCCTGAAGGAACTGGCAAATGAAGTTGCTAAGCCACTGTCCATCATAGTTGAAAAATCATGGCAGTCAGGTGAAGTTCTCAATGACTGAAAAAAGGGGAATATAACCCCCATTTTCAAGAAGGGGAAAATGAATGAGCCGGGGAACTACAGACCAGTCAGCCTCACCTCTGTGCCTGGCAAAATCTTGGAGCAGATTCTCCTGAAAGGCATGCAGAGGCACATGAAAAACAGCAAGGTGCTTGGTGACAGCCAGCATGGCTTCACTAAGGGGAAATCCTGCCTGACCAACGTGGTGGCCTTCTATGATGGAGCTACGGAACTGATGGACAGGGGTAGAGCAGCTGATGTCATCTACCTGGACTTCTGCAAACCATTCAACACTGTCCCTCATGACATCCTTGTCTCTAAGTTGGAGAGACATCAATTTGATAGGTGGACCACTTGGTGGATAAAGAACTGGCTGGATGGCTGCACACAAAGAGTTGTGCTCAATGGCTCAATGTCCAGCTGGAGACCAGTAACGAGTGGTGCCCCTCAGGGATCGGTGCTGGGACCAGCCTTGTTCAACATCTTTGTCGGTGACATGGACAGTGGGATTGAGTGCACCCTCAGCAAGTTTGCAGATGACACCAAGCTGTGTGGGTCGGTTGATACATTGGAGGGAAGGAATGCCATCCAGAGGGACCTTCACATGCTTGTGAGGTGGGCTGATGCTAACCGGATGAAGTTTAACCATGCCAAGTGCAAGGTCCTACACCTGGGTCGGAGCAATCCCAGGCACAGCTCCAGGTTGGGCAGAGAAGAGATTCAGAGCAGCCCTGTGGAGAAGGACTTGGGGGTGCTGGTCAATGAGAAAATGAACATGAGCCGGCAGTGTGCGCTCACAGCCCAGAAAGCCAACCGAATTCAGGGCTGCATCAAAAGAAGTGTGACCAGCAGGTCAAGGGAGGTGATCCTGCCTCTCTACTCTGCTCTTGTCAGACCTCACTTGGAGTATTGTGTGCAGTTCTGGTGTCCTCAACATAAAAAGGACATGGAACTGTTGGAACAAGTCCAAAGGAGGGCCACGAGGATGATCAGGGGCCTGGAGCACATCCCGTATGAAGACAGGCTGAGAAAGTTGGGACTGTTTAGCCTGGAGAAGAGAAGGCTGCGTGGAGTCCTCATAGCAGCCTTCCAGTATCTGAAGGGGGCCCTTAGGGATGCTGGGGAGGGACTCTTCATGAGGGACTGTAGTGAGAGGACAAGTGGTAACGGGTTCAAACTTAAACGAGAGGTTTAGATTGGATATAAGGAAAAACTTTTTTACTGTAAGGATGGTGAGGCACTGGAATGGGTTGCCCAAGAAATTGTGAATGCTCCATCCCTGGCAGTGTTCCAGGCCAAACTGGACAGAGCCTTGGATGACACGGTTTAGTGGGAGGTGTCCCTTCCCATGGCAGGGGGGTTGGAACTAGATGATCTTAAGGTCCTTTCCAACCCTAACTACTCTATGATTCTGTGTGGAAAAATCTAACAATATGCAACGTGAAGTTTTTACTATTTAAACTATCCAGTTAACAGAATAGCAATTGCTTGCTGATCAGTAACTGACATAGAAGTCTCTCATTTCTATGTACATTATTGAACTTTTCACATGCTTTCTGCCAGCACTTTCATTAACAAAGAAATCAGAGAATCTAATATTTCAGGGAGTGGAGTGAAAATCTACTGCCTCTCTTACTACATGCCACAGGCTAGCCACATCATTAGGTGGTGCTTCTGCCTAAGAGCGTTATCTATTCCTAGACATCATGCTCCCTAAATAACTCCCAGAACAGAGATTTGCTGTATTACATCACTGTATGTTTAAGACACATCTCCATGTCTCCATCTGCACCCAAAAAAACCCAAAACACTCAAAACCAACCATAAAACCAAACCAAATAACCCCACAACAAACTAACCAAAAACACCCTAAAAAAAAAAAAGACCACAAAAAAAACCCCAACAACAACAACAAAACTACAACATACAGAAATACTTACTTTCTGATGGCAAAATAGGTCCGCCAATCATTCGGGACAAGCCAACAGCATAGTCACAGACATCAACATACTCCTGCACCTCCCCAACACCCTCAACAAAAATCTTTCCCATTTCCAAAGAGACCTGAAAAAAATAAGAGCAAAACCAAAGGTTTTGGTTTTCTTTTTCTTTTTAATTTAATTCCCTTACATCCCAAATACATTTCTCTCCCACTAACATCAGGTATATCTGTACACCAAACACAGTTTAATGTATTTTTTTTCTAGAATAGATTCACCTCCATCTCAGTTATTTGCAGCTTAGAGAATGAACACGGTTCCAATAGGATTCCAAAAAGAGGAAATTAGAAAATTAACGAACAGAGGAAATTAAAAATGATCTACTGAAAGGAGTATCCTACAGTAATGAAGTTTATAGGTTTAGATCATTGGAACACTGAATTTCTATCAGAGTATTTGCATATGTTGCGGACCAGGAATGAAATAAATTGGAAAAAAGGGATTACTCTGCTCCAGCAAAAGAAAATGGCCATTTACATTTTTCATAAGCAAACTACTTAGTTTACAACATCTCAAAGCGAGTTTCAGACACTGCTGAAAAAAGTCTACACATCTTCAGTATTTTAGTAAGCTGGGATATTTAGGAAAATATCCTTTCTGTTTAGCTGAAGTCAATCCTAAATTATGTACTTCTCTTAAAAGCATGTTAGAGGCATACAGCAAACATACAGATTATAAATGGGAATAAGATGGCATTTGAAGACATTTTCCTCTAAAAGTGAGAAAATTCATCAATTTAGTAATTTACCCCCATTTAATTTTATAATCATGCTCTGATATCTAGATGCACCTTTCATGCCAGTATTACCTATCAGTTTAAACTGCTGACTGTTCTTTGAAAAAGGTGTTAAGTGAGGAAGAGGGTTTGAAGGATTGCGACAAAACTTTAATCCTCATACAAAGGTTAAAATAAAGGTGACTAAATGTATTTCTAGGCATTTCTGTGATGCCTGTGGTCATCTTGAGACAGAAGGATTAGCCCCTATCTGTGACCAGAAATGGACAGACATCAGGCATATTTGCTAAGAAACAGTGGTAAGTCCGTAAGTGCAGTAGAGATGCATCTAGATACTCAGCAAGGACATTGTCAGGCAAGGCTGGAAATTTGCAGTGGCATATGAAAGGGTGAGTTGCCATACAGTTCCCTTTACATAAAGCCAAGAAAAGTCCTAAAATCTAGATGCTTACTGCATACCCTTAAGTTCACACCCTATCCTGAAAGAGCTAGACAGACATCTGTTTGGGGAAATGAGAAAAATGCTCTGGCAATAAGCAACAAGTTTTGTCCAAGGAACATACAGCAAATCTCTGTCTGTCCACACTCACTAGGGAAACTGTGCCATTTTTGAATATAAAAGTACATTAGCACTCTAATTCCACTACAGAAACTGTCCTGAAGAGACAACATCACACGAAACTGCAGAACAAAGTTTGTAGGTTAACAATATGGGCTTGGCTACACATATTCACTAAAACCAGGCAAGCCCTGTAAAGGGAAGTGACAAGTCCCCATCCTGTATCCTTTTCTTCCCTAGCAACTGGCAAGTGTTTTAAAGAAGCAGTCCTTCAACCTTTACGTCCTGCACAGCACTGCAAGAAGATCTCCTTAAGACCATCTCACCTTCTGAAGCCTTACATCTCCACGTCAGCTCACAAAATCTTGTGGACCTCCAGAAACAGCTGAAGGTTAAAAGCCCTGTATTGGAGTAAGGTCTTTTTCAGGACAATTTCAGTATTAGATAGTTCCCTACCTGACAGGCTGGTGGGAAAAGCAGGGCAAGGGCTGTAACACTTCTCCGAGACAGAGTACAAGCTCAGAATGAATTACACTTTTTTTCCTATTATATATTATTATCTTCAGTGAAGGATGCCAGAAGGCAACCTTACATTTTTATTTGCATTTTTTTTTAGTTAAGATTTCTTTAGGCAAGCTAAAAAAACTAACAGCATTTTAACAATTACTAAGGTTAGTGTCATGGGTTCAGCAGCAGCCATTTTTCTCCTTCTTGGTAGCTGGTGTAGCGCTGTGTTTTTGATTTTGGGCCTGGGAACAGCGCTGATAACACCAGTGTTTTGGTTACTGCTTAGTGATGTTTTGGTCTGGCCAAGGACTTTCTGAGTTTCATGCTCTGCCAGGGAGGAGGGGAAGCCGGGAGGAAGCAGAGACAGGACACCTGACCCAAACTGACCAAAGAGGTTATTCCATACCACAGCATGTCATGCCCAGGATGGAGGGCGGAGAGGAGAGACCCAGAAGGGTGGGGGGTGCACTGCGTGGTCGGGCTTGGTATTAGGTGGTGAGAATTGTATTCTTTCCTTGTATTTGCCCTGTCATTATTATTATTGGTGGTAGCAGCAGCGATTTGTGTTATACTTTAGTTACTAAACTGTTCTTATCTCAACCGGTGGGAGTTGCATTCTTTTCAATTCTCCTTCTCATCCCTCTGGGAGTGGGGGGAAGAAAAAGGGGAAAGTGAGGGGAGAACGAGCTGCGTGGTTAGAGAGGCTTAGACCAGGACAGTTCTTTTTGGCGGCCAACGTGGGGCTCTAAGGGTCGAGATAACGACAGGATTAATAGCCACTCGTCACAATGCTGATTTATTGGCTCTTAAAGTTGTTGCTTTTGGTTCTCTTGCGTTCATGGTTTCAGCCTGTTGTACCTTACTTACAGCCGGTATTTGTTATCTTAGCATGTTTCAGATATGGGTTTTGGTTTAAGGTTCTTGTTTTATTGTACTTTATTGGAATGGCTTGTAATACGGGTGGGCTCCAGAAGCCATGGGGGGCGAATGTGTACCTGGCAGTTCGGCTGCTCTTCACCGTCCTGGCGAGGCTGTGGAGAGCCGAGGGGGGGCTGCCTCGGGAGCTGCCGGCTGCCGAAACGGCCCGGGGGAGCGGACCCGGGGAGCAGGAGCCGAGCCCCCCCCACCGAGCCCAGCCCGACGGCTGCCGAGCAGAGGAAAGAGGTAGCAGAAGGGGTGAGCCCCCCCGCTGAGTCCAGCCCGGCGGCTGCCGAGCCGCGGGAGGAGACGACAGTGGAGAAGCCGAGCCCGGCAGCCGAGCCCAGCCCCGCCGCGGCCGAGAGCATTCCCCGGCAGCTGCCCGCGGAGCCGCAGGAGAACGCAGGAGACCCCGCAGCACTTCCCAGCAAGGCAGAGAAGGAAGATCTGGACTCAGACAAAGAGCAGCTGGTGGTGAGAGAGCCGGCAAGCACAGCAGCTACACCAGCCCCAGTGACAAGCACAGCAGCCTCATTTGAGAGCTCTGAAGGGTTTGAATGGCCTTTGGGTACCCTTGAGACCTGCCTGCTGATTGTGATGGGGATCAGCATGGTGGCATGCATACACAGTGTGTTTTACCCACAACCATTTTGTCTGGTCCCCAGAGTTAAGCAGAGTGGGGTGTGGGCCTTGTCTGGGGTTAATCTGCAATCTAGGATGACCAAGAGATTTTCCCTGCAGCTGGACAGTCATGAGTGGCAGGGTGTGTGGGACAGTATGGGCAAGTATCTTGTCCACTGGGCCCCTCCAGTGCTTTGGAAGCATCACAGATGGAAGGCAGCTGTGTGGAGTCCCCAACAACAAGCTGCAGAAACTGCTGGAGGGGTGGATGAATTATTTTGAGCCTGATGGGCCCATGACACCTCAGGCCATCAGGGCAGAGATGCAGCATACAGACGGACTCATGATCAAGGGGTGGACTTAGCAATGGACACTGTGGCCCAGGTTATTGACGAGTGTGAACTCTGTACACAGCCTCTCCTGCTCTGAAAGGCTGTTACAAGAGATGGAGCTTGACATCATGGACTGGATGGACTCAGCAGCTTTATAGGGATTGGTCTATGCACTGAGGGATGATCTCTCTCCCTCTCTCTGTGTATGTACATATATACATGTGATGGTATATTGAAAATGTGGGATCTGAGCATGACGTGAATGGTATGGAATAAGGGGTGGATAATGTCATGGGTTCAGCAGCAGCAGCCATTTTTCTCCTTCTTGGTAGCTGGTGTAGCGCTGTGTTTTTGATTTTGGGCCTGGGAACAGCGCTGATAACACCAGTGTTTCGGTTACTGCTCAGTGATGTTTTGGTCTGGCCAAGGACTTTCTGAGTTTCATGCTCTGCCAGGGAGGAGGGGAAGCCGGGAGGAAGCAGAGACAGGACACCTGACCCAAACTGACCAAAGAGGTTATTCCATACCACAGCATGTCATGCCCAGGATGGAGGGCGGAGAGGAGAGACCCAGAAGGGTGGGGGGTGCACTGCGCGGTCGGGCTTGGTATTAGGTGGTGAGAATTGTATTCTTTCCTTGTATTTGCCCTGTCATTATTATTATTGGTGGTTGCAGCAGTGATTTGTGTTATACTTTAGTTACTAAACTGTTCTTATCTCAACCGGTGGGAGTTGCATTCTTTTCAATTCTCCTTCTCATCCCTCTGGGATTGGGGGGAAGAAAAAGGGGAAAGTGAGGGGAGAACGAGCTGCGTGGTTAGAGAGGCTTAAACCACGACAGTTAGTATTGCAGAATGGCATGTTACAGAAAAATAAGAAAAACCGTTTTAACCCCTCCCCCCCACAAAGTTACGCAGTTTCTTAGAACACCTTACCAAGCTTCCCAGAACTTTGATTTTTTGTCTCAGGGCATCACCAATCTGTCGCACTATTTCTCCACGCTTCGGTGCGGGGATCTAGTCAAAGCAAAAGAAAACAGAAGAAGCAGAAGCTGCTTCAGACTGAACATCTCTGACTTCTGCTGCACATACACAGTGCTAATTTTCCACCCCTGCAATAAGATACCACTGATTGCTGTGCTTTCCCCTCTATCTTCCCAAGACATTGTTACTTGTTTTTTTCATGCACGCTGCCTTACAAAAACTTTTTCCTGCCTCACAGAGACTGATAACACTGCACACATTTGTGTCCATTCAAGACTTCAGTTCTACTGAATATTGCCAGAAGCATTCAGATTATTAGCTCTGCTACTTATGTTAAGTTACATTACCACAATGCACCCAAACAATCAGCTGCACCTCAAGAAGCAAGCAACAGTGTTCTCCCAGGAAAAAGCATGTAGCAATGCAAAGTTAAACACACCCACAGGGATAATTTGCTTGCAAGAAGTTTTCTGAACTTCTGCAGACATGTTGGCAATGGCTTACAGGCATAAACCTAAGCGAACTTCACAGGCTTTTCGAAACAAACATGTTCCACAAGCCGATGTCCTCACCTCTGTGCCTCAGTGGTAATGTACACAAGTTGTCTGGGTTTGTTTGTTGAGGTCCGTATTGCAGATTTTTGCTTTAATGCAACATACACAATATGAACATGTTTTTACACTTCCACCTGACAGGACAATTTAATGGGCTTTACCTGCCAGAGATATGTTATAAAAGAGAAGTCTCTGTTAACTTACATTAGCCCAGAGCTTCCATGCCTCTTTAGCCTTCTCTACTGTTTCTTCATAATCCTCCAAACTAGCCTACATGGAGAAGCATGTCAAAGAAAAGGTTAGGAAAACCAAAACCCCAAAACAAATGCCACAGAAAGCTTTTGCATCCAGCTCAAGACAGTTCTAGTGGGTAGTACTGCACTACAGAATACACACTTTCACAGGAAGTTTACATCCTGACAATACGGTGTGTTGAACTGCTTGAAGTTGCTGTTGAGGAAAAAAGCATATGCGCTGCCTGAACAAAGAAAAAAAAGAGTGAGCAGATGACAAAGGATGTTCCACACAGGATGGAGGCTGTAAGGGAGGCATCATATGTAAACTCACGTATCTCCTTTTATCTTGGATATTACTACTACTAACGGTATTAAGCAAAGGCTGTGAGTACTGTCCTACTCCAGTAGCCTCACAAGGCATCAACAGCTAATCAAATCTCAGCATACCAAAGGAGTAGGTTAGAGCCATAGCACTATTCCCAAGACAAAAAAGTTCACAAATTCACCACTTAATGCCACATCACTCTTGTTCATACCTCCCCTGGGCACTGTTCCACCGAATGGCCACAGGCCATCCCTATTCTGCAAGGCGAAACAGAAAACAGGCCCTCGCTCGTTCCAGCAGTAGCTACAGTGTGGAGGGAGAGGGGAGAACGGGAGGTAAAACAGCCGGGTTTTCTTACCAGAAGAGCCACACACTATCCGAGCAGCGGTGAGCTTCACCGCCGGCCTCAGGGCCCAACAACCCATGGCCCCTGCGGGTCCGCGCCCCCCGCCGGCCTGGCAGAAGGGAGCAGCAGCTCTTCTCAACAGCCCTTCGGGCCCCACCCCGTGCCCGAATAGGCCCCGCTCACCTGCCGGACGCTAGCGATGGGTTCATTGTTGGCGGGGCAGAAGGTCCTCACAACCTAGAGCAGAGCGGAGTGAGTGGCGGAGGCGGGGCAGCGCCCAAGGCCCATCCGCGGCCCCACCCCCTCCTCCCCGAGTCCCGGGGCCCACTCCCCGCCGCAGGCCGCGCCGCCGCCCGCACCTCCCCGCGGCCGCCCCAGCGCCCGTTGTAGACGCCCGGGTTCTCCTCCTGAAGGCCCAGCTCCCGCAGCCAGGCGTAGCCGGGCTGGCTGATCAGCAAAGTAGACATGGCTGCTGTCGCGACCCCGGCCCGCAACGGCAGCAGAGTGGCAGCTGCGCGCTGTAACCGCAGCATCGCTGAATTCCGACGGGAGGGGCGGGCGCAAGCGGTGATGCCCTCCCCGCCTCCCTGCCCACAGCGGCTATTGGTTGAAGTGCGGCTGCGCCCCCCTGCCGGGCCCTGCCCCTTGCCTCCTTGCCCCCTGCCTGCTGCCTGCCTCCTGCCTGCCCCAGACCACCGTGGGTAGGGGCAAGTAGAGCGGAGCCCAGCTGGCGCAGAGTTCCAGATCCCCCTTCCTGCTTACCCTCAGGGACCACCAGACACTCCCACGGGCAGAGGGTCTCCCAGTCGAGTATTTCTAATTGCAGGATAAAATTGGAGTGCACAGGCTTCAAAACAGGTGGGAAATGTAGCTATCCTTACTGAACAAAGAAGCAGTACTAATAATGAATGGTGATGATATGGAGGAGTATGATTTATCCTTTTCACTCTTTAATACCATACTTGAAACGCAGTGAAAAGAGGTGGCTTCTCCTCATAGGCTGGCCACTTGCCCACAGTCCAGTGTTTGTGATTTTACAACCTTTTTATGTCTGTCTCCTTGTATACAGGGCTAACACACCTCAGTTGATATGCACTCGTCTTGCAAAACTGTGTTTTTTATCCCATATTTTTAAACTTAAGAGGCTCTAAAAATTTAAGGGACTTATTATGATCAAGAAATATTGTTTGTTTTCAGGAATTCAGTGTTTTCTGAATGACCAAACCAATGAGGAATAAACCCCAAGACTAAACTTTAAAGTGTCTTAGCACATACTTAAAGGAAAGAAGAAAAATATTGCTCATCTCAAAAATATCATAATTTATGTTTTGGTTTCCACAACTATGCTCTTTTTCTTCTGTGGATTGTATTACCTATAAATAATTTGCTTTTTAAGAAACAGTTGTTCAAGTAATTTTGTTGAATGAAAAGTATCTTTGGGTGGTGTAACCATAGTAGTGTTATAAATTAGTCTGGCCACGTTCAAGAGCTGAATATGATGTTGGCTTCGCTGCATGCAAGATTAAATTGTCACTTGCGCAAGGAAACCAGGATTGGATACCATAAAAACTTTTATCAAAAAGACAGCAATCCATTCACTTTTGAGGAGAATATATAATGAATCTTGAGCAAAAGCAACCAAAAAGAGAAATTAGTACATCTGAAAGGTAGAACTCTTTTTAAGCAGGGGGATGATACCTTTTGCCTACCTGGAGAACAAATGCCATCAAGAGAACAGCAGTGCAGCCTTTCTTCCACTGCTCTGATTCCATGCTTTTACAGCCTTGACCTCAAGAAGCTATCTTACCAATGCTGTGGTAGATCAACCCCCAAAGCTGTTCATCATAAGGTAGCTGAGCCTACCAAAAACCTGATAGATAGGTGTTCATCACACCTGGATGTGGAGAGTTACTATTAAGAAATAGTAGGTCTAGGTGTATTATAAGCATTTGTAAAATAATTCTTATTTCCTCTTAGTTCCTGAAAATTCATTATATATTAAGTAACGTACTGATTTCACTTGTTCTGCAAGGAGCTCTAAAACGTTTTAACTGAAATTTTACTTTCTCCCAAGGGATTCTCCCAACCAGTGTCATATACAAGCCAAAGTCAGTCCTCCAGAAGCCCAAGGTGAGTGTTTTGCTGACCTGTTCTGCTGACAGACAGGGTATGCCACAAAGTGACCACACACTAGCTGTGTAATGTGCAGAGTTTATTAAATAAGCACACTAAAGCCAATAAGCAAACTAAAGGAAGCACACTAATGTGAATTAGGTAAATATCTCTCTCTATATAGGGAATAAGTACAATAAAGCAAATAAGAGATATAGATACATGAGTAAAGTACTGAAGGAAGTTAGCAATGCATTAAAACATTACCGATTAGAGAGAACAGAGATTAAGAAGAAACACACCACCAATTACCACTGAATCATCACCCAGGCCCACCCTTCTAGGTGGGAAGCCCCATTGCAGCCAATGCCAGGAGTCTCAGGTAATTGGAAAATTCCTACATGGTACATCAACCCATAGGTGAGGCTTCTCTCATGGCCATAAGAGGGTCCTGCTTTTATACCCTTAGAAAACAACCAGCTTTATGCCAGCTCTGTAATTGTTTACTCGTGGGGCCATGCAGTTTCTTATGATCTTTGTTGTTCACTCTGAGAGCATTGGCCAGGTGCCCCAGTGCAGCCAAGTATGAAAGTCATAGAACAGCTACACACCTATGATTTTCTGCCTCTTTCTGACAGTCACAATGAACATAAAGTCTACTGCATACACCATGACAAAAACATACTTTATTATGCCTCTCAGTCATGACAGGGAATCAACTCCCACCTAGGTTCCCATCCATTGCACCTTCTTCCTGACTTCTCCAAGGATTGAAAATTCATTTTGCTATCACTTTGGCAAGACAGCCTCCAATCACCACATCACCCACCAGTTCTTTGTTTGTGAACAGCAAATCTAGCTAGACATCTCCCTTAGTTGGCTCACTCATCAGCTGGATTAAGAAGTTATCTTCCACACCCTCCAAGAACCTCCTGGATTGTTTCTTCTCTGCAGTATTGTACTTCCAGCAGACATCTGGTATGTTGAAGTCTCCCATGAGAACAAGGGCTGGTGATCATGAAACTTCTCCCTGTTGTTTGAAGAATGCTTCATCCCTACCTTAATCCTGGGTAGGTGGTCTGTAACAGACTCCTACCAGGATATCTGCTTGATTGGCCTTCCCCCTGACCTTTCACCTGCAGGCATTCAGTCTTCTCGCTCACAGCACTGAATTCCAGGCAGTCAATGCAATAATGCACTAATAATGCAATAATGCAATATTTCCTCACCATGCACCTCATCTCACCAGAATTACATTCCTTTTGTGAGTGGCACTCCTGGAACAGCGGTACATTTTGATTTGCATAGGGTATTTTTGATATTTTGTTTGTTTGCTGTAGTTATCCAGTAATAATAGGTTGTGTGTATTTTCATATCCCCTAGACAGGCTCTGATTCATATCAGAATCTAATATGGATGTTCCATATTAGGAGCTGTGCAGTCACTGTAATGCAGATGACTCTTGAGGAGAGTGTGCATCCCACCTCCCCCCAGTACCCACAAGACATAAAACCCCCTTCGTTCTTACATTATTTGGAAATGTATGACTTAAAAAACAACAGAAAATTGCCCTGTGTTTTTACCTAGAAGTTCAGATGGCCAGAGAGAATTCAGGTTTTGTATGACCAGAAACACATTTGCACTGCTAATACTGCTAAGGCCATAAGCTAGACATTAGATTTTAGGTCTACCTGTTGCTTGCTACATGAGGACAGGAAGCAAAAGAGGCTGTTAAATATTTTGCCTGTGCTGATAAATCGTGTCTCAATGTTGACGATGAAGGCAGTTAAAGAAATGGGGATTTTATATAGCTATCATAATGATCTTTGCAAAGGTTTTCCTCAAGCGTAACTTAGCATGTAAATGTCTCTGTGGGTGGTAAGATAGCTGTGAAAACAGCCAACAGCTTCCTCCTTTCTGTGACTTTAATTATTGACTGCTTTGCTGATCTGCATTTCTTGTCCTTTCAGTAATATTGCTTGATGAGAAAGACAGGCTGTTCAGCTCATACAAGCCTTAGGCAGAGTTCTTTTTAGTGATTTAGAAAATTACTACAGGGACATGAAAAATAAAATTTAAAAAACTGTCGTCCAAGTCTTAGCTCAGGTGACACTGGATTTCGTTATGACAACATTGCTTATGAGAATAACAAGGGATAAGAGGGTGTAGTAATGAGGCCTGAGACCATGACATATATGGTGAAGAAGTTAATGAGGTGGCCGAGGATGAGGGCATGACCCCACTTTGCGGACAACAGGACAGGCTTGCTCTTCTCTCCTCCCCAAAGCAAGGACACCTCTTTGGAAAGATTTGCACTTCTGATTGGGTCAGATGATATCCAGGTGAAACTAAGCTTAATGAGCTACCAGTTGTTTTTTTTCCATATAAGCTCAATTAATTGTTGGCTAGCTTGGGATTTTATCACTAATGCAGCAAGAATTTGTCAATGGCAATTCCAAATCTTCAATGGTATTTCAACAAACCACACTATTCATGAATCTATAATCATGAAAGTTCTTACTGAACATGACTGGACATAGAGTGTCAAATTGCTTATAACCAGAAATTAAGCCCAGCCACAACCAGCCCTTCTCATCTCTGAGGACTGACTGGAACACAAGATGGGGTATTTTCTGCCAAATTTCTATATTCTTAATGCAACAAGAGCTTGAGGGAGGAGAATATGTAAGAATGAAAACAAAAAAACAGAAACAGTATTTTACAATAACTGGCTCTTATAGAAGCATCATATCATTGAGACATATGCTTGAGTTCAAGCACAGGAATATGTCCAGAGGAAAAGAAAAAGGTATTTATTTTTTATGCTTCAATACCCAGCTGAATCAAAGCCTACAAACACTGAAGAGACAGACTTCACACCAGGTAAAAAGAAAAAGGAATTCAAGGGATTAAGTTCCATGTGAAGCTCCACAGGTTTTGCGGAGCAAAGATCTTCCTAGGAAACCTGGCTCAGCCGCTATTAACAAGCTCGCCCTCTGTCTCTTTCTCTCCCCTCCTCCGTACAATATTCTCAGGAATATTACAGGTTTTGGGCAAAATGTGGCATGTCTGGAAAGGCTTTGAGTTTGTTGCTGTTTGTTGTGTTAACACTCCTAAACACAATCTGGACAAAACCCAGGTCCATCACCTGCCTATTTTGTTAAAGGAGGGAGGGCTTGTATTTGACCTAATCAGCATTCTTAGAGCAAATAAACCTGCAAAGCCTAGCCCTATTTGTAAATCCAGTGGTTATGGGTCTATCTAGGCTGAGAAGGGCATCTCAAGAAGGACTCAACAATTTTCTTCCAAAATACAGTGGGAATACTTAACACTGCTTTTGAAACCCTTCAGTTGAGTAATAAGTTCTTCACTTAATGTACTTATCTCCAAAATGAAAATACCCACTCCTGGACATCTGCATCAGTCAAAGTAATGGTTTGCTTCAATGCTCAGCAAGACATACAGGGTTAATTAACACTTCATGTTGACCCTGAAATCCCTTTGATTTCCTGGCATCTTAGAACTGATGGGGGAAAATAAATTCCACAAAACCCAAGGTAATTCCACTCAATAAGTTACTGAAAAAAAAAAGAATGATGATATCACTATTCAGCTTCTTCTTGCAGCAGAGCATTCATATTTAATATACATATTTCTTTCAACCTACACAACCAAACAGATAGTACATTATTAGCGTTCAGGGTTTATTCTGGGTTTTGATTTTTTTTTTTTTTTTTTTTTTGAAGCAGACAATAGACTTAGATCCAAATAGCTGTAGATTAGAAATTATGTGGTAAGATTTTATTATAAGATGGAGAAAGCCTGATTTGGTTTTTCAAGTTGGTAAATCATTTAAACACACATCAGAGTACATTGTTTAAGCCTATACCATTGGGGTTTTGACTAATGATATTCTTAAATCCTTTGAATTAAGGAATTAATTGATTAATAAATATCTAATAAAATGTGGGAAGTTAACAGAACCTTCTCTAGTTTGATTCTGAGATTTGTCTTTCCACAATTTTATGCTCTTTGACCAATCTGAAAATAGGTTAATTCCTGTGTTAATTTTGGGAAAACAAACAAGCCTGAAGAGTGTTTTGGAGGCTGCTGACAGCTTGATTTGAAAGCATCGAAAGATAGTAAACTCTTTCATAGGAATTGACTGGTTCCATTTGTATCTAAATGATAATTGAAAGCTTCTGAGAGTCCTTCTTTAGTACTATGTGTTAGGATACCAAAAAACTTTTATAGTAATTTTTATTATTGTTTACATTTAAATAAATAAATAGGAATATGATGTATTTGGAGTGTGATTATCCTAGAGTTCCATTTGGCATGTCCCTTATTATTTTTATTTTTTGCTCCATCTCATGTAACTTGCATCAGCTCAGAATTAAGTCATCTAGGTAGTAACTACTTTGGCAAATGAAATAGCAGTTGTCGTGGTTTAAGCTCAGCTGGTAACTCAGAACCACACAGCTGCTCACTCACTAAATTCTGTTTTCAACTTTCATCTTAGAACACAGCACTGCACCAGCTACTAAGAAGGAGAAAAATAACTGTTACAGCTGAGCCGAGGACAGCAGCACAGAATAATAATAGTAATGGACCAATAAGAACATCAGAAAAAAAAACAGACAGGAATTATTTTACCACTTTTGTCACTAACTGCTTTAGAAGAGTTTTATTTTAAATTTTTTGTGTAAAGAGTTTTAAATACTTCATCCAAAATATTCAATTAGTGGCAAGAGTTACAAAACAGAGGTGACGCAGTCTAGTTCAAAAGAAAACAGCAAATAACACGTTTTAAAATTTTACCTACGATTACCTGTTCAATAGAAAAAGGACTCTAATTTAAGCAAGTGCTAAAATTCAATTGGCCTAAATCCTTAGGTGGTAATTAGTAAGAGTGACTACTTTTAAGACTTTTATATATCCTGAACACACATGGGTTACTCAAATATGTTGAAAATATAACATCACCTTGATTGTTATCTTTCACATCACTGTTTAATATATAATGAAGTTGACTTAGTGGGAACCTTCTGCTAAATTCAACTCTATAGACAGTGCCAGTGTATTCAGTCCAAACTGCTGCAGCTCAAACACACCTCCCATTTGGAATTCTGGAGAAATCAGGAGGTGGTCCTAATGGACTGGAGCTTAAATTATATGAGAATTGAGAAACCTGAACTTCCTAGGGAGTGCTTTGGAGCAGACTGCCGTGAACTTCAGATCTGTGAGGAGGCAGGCTTGAAGGCAAGGCTTACTTCCTTGGGACCTCAATTCTCAGCAGCTTTGTGACTGAGAGGAGCATGAGTTCCACTGGGCAGCTGCAGCATCTGTGAAACTACTACAAAGAGAAATACAAAGTCTGTATGTATGTGTACATGACCTAAACCAACATTGTACTGGAGGCCTGTAGCAGGCAAGTAAGGCTTGATTTTACTCAGTGGCACAATGACAGTCCACTGGAGCCTCTTCCTGACAGTTATGTTCTTTACTAGTGGAAACACACCACATGTAAATTAATAACTTGCTTCAGTACACATAATAATGTTCAGTGAGGAGCAGGGCTTGCCTGGAGGCAAATTCTGCAGGTGGTAGTGGGCAAACTTTTCAGAGATCTCACCTGTGCCAGGCACCTGCCTGGCGTCCATGTGCAGCAGCTATAAAACCTTAATTTCCTTGCACTTCCTGAAGCATTTACTGCCAGCAGACAGTCTGGTCCAAAACCCTTTTCCACATGAGAAAATTTTAATGTTTCTGGAGGAGGTCCTTAAGGTTGAAGCTTCTACTATCCAGCAATATGACCATAGAATCAAAGAATGGTTAGAGTTGAAAGGGACCTAAAGATCATCTAGTTCTAATCCCCATGCCCTGGGCAGGACACCTCACACTAGCCCAGGTTGCTCCAAGCCCTGTCCAGCATGGCCCTGAGCACTGCCAGGAATGGGGCAGACACAGCTTTTCTAAGCAACCTGTGCCAGAGTCTGACCACCCTCACAGGGAAGAACTTCCTACAAATATCTAATATAAATCTCCCCACTGTCAGTTAAAGCCATCCCTCTTTGTCCTATTCCTACATGCCCTTGTAAAAAGTCCCTCTCCAGATTTCTTGTAGGCCCGCTTTAGGTTCTGTAAGACTGTTATAAGGTCTCCCCTGAGCCTTTTCTTCTCCAGGCTGAACAAGACCAACTCCCTCAGCCTGTCTTCATAGGAGAGGTGCTCCAGCCCTCTGATCATCTTCATGACCTCTTCTAGATGTACTCCAACAGGCAATGAAGAATGGGATTACCTGAAAAGATAACTCATGTTTTCTTATGCATAGGTGAGATATTAAACAGGACAGACACATTTTTGCATGTGAAAAAGCATTCTTTGCAGAATAATCATAAGGCTGCTTTGCAGTTTTTACGAATGTCTTTTGTGCACAGCCTGTTAACACACAGGCTGATAGCAAGTCATGTGAACATACACAGAATTAATACTAAAATATTATGTAGGATGCATTTCTTTACATGCAAACAGTATTCCGAATGACTCAGCCGCCCCTTCTTGAAGTTAAAGCTGGAAGGAGACTCGTCCTGAATAGCAAAGCTCATATTTGCCACAAAGGATTACTATTATTCACAGGATCTACTTTTCTTTCAGCCTTTCTGACATTGATAATAGAAGATACGTGCATGTATACTGCAGACTGAAATCTTTATAGAAAGCAGTTGAGCCAATGCTTTGGAAGTCTGCTCAAATGTTCTCCCAGAGACTGAAAAGTAAAAGTTACTCTTTGTCAGAAAATTGCTTTTACAGGGGAAGAAATGCAAAGTAGTTGGTAGGTTTATAAAATATTGTATAGGAAAATACGGTGTTTTTCTGTGACAGTGTCATCAGGCAAATCAGTTTTCGCTCATACACGTACTGAGACAATCAACCTTGTCTTGGAGAAATGTGACCTCTTACATATAATTCATTATTTTTCTAATGTGGAAAAAGATGCAAAATGTTACATTTTTCTTTGGTACAAGACTCTTTTCTCCATCTCCTTTGAGTGAGCGTGCTTTGATGCTTTTCTGTTCTTGACAACCTTTATTGTTTTCTTTCCTGGAAGCTGGTCATGCTGCCAAGAGAGGGCAGCAACCCGTCGCAGAAGCTTCATGCTTGGTCGTGTACTGGGTGACAAGGGAATTCAATTTAAAGGATCGTTAGCACAGAAACTTTGTGTCTTACTATAGTTACTGCTCAGTGTACATAGCCCACTGCATTCTTACTGCAAAAGCGAACTTCTGAATTGTTCTGTTTTCTTCATGTTTTCTTTCAAACAAAAGAAATAACCCAAATTTCTGCTGAATCGTTGGAAACTAAGTTCTGTGGCATGCTAGACAGACAGGCACTATCCTGCGGCTACTGTATAGAAACATTGATCACATACCTGCATTTCCTCAGCTTTACAGGGGACTAAATGCACATTAAAATCCAGTGTACAGCTATAATGTATCTTTATGTCCATGTATAAGACATTTTAATTTTTCATGCTGCTGGCTTCCTACTGCAGGCTGCATTACCATAATACACTGCTCTGTTCTCTGATGAACAGCATTTTGTCTCAAGTCCACCATTCCTGTAAGATCCAGAATCACCTCCTTCATGTGTAAGACTTGAACGGACTACCGCTTGCATAACCTTGTGTACAAAAAGAAAAGGAAAAGCTGTGAGGTCAGACTGAGACCTAGCTGTGGGAGACCTTGATGGGCTTTTCAGGGCAGGAGGAGCAGAGAGACCACCAACCCCACAAGGAAGGTGTCCAGTCGGTATCAGGCCCATGTCAGAGACCTCTCTGACTTGACCAAGGAAAGCACCCATGGTCCCACTATGTCGTGTTCATTTTATCTCAGCTGGGAGGCTGTGCGGCAATCAGCTTATTAGTGGGAAAGAGATTGAAAGAGCAGATGGCAAACACAGGGCATGGGAGCAGTGGGGTTATACCAGGCAGACACCGCTCTCTGTGTGGGTACCACTGCCCTCACTGTCTGAGGCCAGACTCTGCGCTGGATGTCCTCTATTACGTGGGCAAGGGCACTGAAGCCCAAATTAATTTAAAGACCAATTC
The DNA here is from genome assembly GCA_028858755.1 of Ara ararauna. Classification (NCBI taxonomy): domain Eukaryota; kingdom Metazoa; phylum Chordata; class Aves; order Psittaciformes; family Psittacidae; genus Ara; species Ara ararauna. Next base: position 54,676,654 of record CM054410.1, read on the forward strand.
AGTTGCCTAAATTCCCTGGCAGCATTGGCTGTACTTCCATGCTATAGCTAAATCAGTTTGGCAGCTGCGGAAGGACCCCTCCTGCCCTGCTTTCCCCTGGGGGTTTGCTCAGGTCTGCAAGCAGTGTTAGCAGAATTAAAAACCCCAGTGCCTTCAACTGCTTTGTGCAAATGGAGGATGTTCCTGTAAATACAGCTCAAGCTGTGCAAGTGAATAAGAAATAAAAAGTAATGAGACAGCAAAATGCTGGCTGTTCAGTTTTCTGCAGGTGATGTGCCTTTTATCACTTCTCAGAGCTGATGCATTGGCTTTGTAATGCTTCTGGCAGCTGGGAAGCCCCTGTGTAACTGTCACTGATTTTGGCTGGGGTAAGAGTACAGGTCACACATGGGGTGGATGAGCTTCCACTCTGCTATCCCTACACAAACATCTTCAGCAGCACAGCCACAAGAGCTGGACCCCCTGGATGGACATTCCTGTTGGGGGCAGCTGGTGGGTCTCCATGGAAAGTGCTTTGCCTGCTTGCATGCTGGATTGTTCATCAGCAAAAAGGGCTGGAAACTACTGAACTTGAATATCAGCTTTTCTCCCAGCATTTCTGCCTTCTTTCATTAGCACAATAGCATCCTCCTGTCAAAAAAAGTTTGTTGTTTAAAAAAGGCAAAGAATTCCTTTTTTTCATTGTCCTAGCACTCAGTAGTTCTTTTGCCTTTTTCATTTTTTTCAGAGTGGAGAAAGCAGACATTATTTACACTGACAAATCACTTTTGGACATGTGTGGTTTTTTAATGGGCAGAAGTAGCTCCAGACAAATCACTCTTAGCAGAGAGCCGCAAAAGACTAACAGCTTGAGTATAGGTCTAGGAGACTGCAAGCCAGTTGATGAGCTGTCAGGACTCTCTGCTGAAATCAGAGGACCTACAAGCAGGACTTCATGAGTTTACAGCAGTAACAATACTACTGAGGCTGCTTTCTAGGTTTGTGACTCTGTGAACTAACAAGGATGCAGAACCTGCTGCAGAATAAATTTGGTGTTAAATCTGGAATAATCTTTGCAGTGATGCCTTGTAATGAACACATCTTGTAAAACATAAATGATGGTATCAGTGGCTCAGCATGGACCATTATGCTATGAAAAAAAAATTGTGAATGCATCTTGGTATGTGTCTCAGTCTTTCATCTCCCTTTTAAATGCTCTTAACAGCAGAAATTACATCTCTCCGATACTTGGGAGGCCACTGAATAACCCTGTTACACAGGAGAAAAGTTGTTTTTTTTTTTTTTCTTTCAGGTTATTAATGCGCTGTAGGAGGATGGTCCTGGCTTTGCATAACAAGTGGAGAAAATTTTCCACCATTCTACATACCACCAAGAGTGAGAAATACAGAGCAAGAAAAGGATGAAACAGAACCTAGAGCACTTTTTATGGCAAAAAACTGTGAAGACAGAAGAATAAATGAAAAATTATATTCATTGATTTTGTTTTATAAAGGAAGAGAAACTCTTCTTTTGGTGAAACTAATGGTAAAGTTATCTGCCAAAGCATGTTAATTAAGGACTGCTGAATGCATGCCATATATGAAGGTATACCTGTCACTGTGTCTACTTGAAATTACAAAATGCTGCCAACCTGAAACCCCAGGTATGTTTGGCTCTATCTTGTGAACTCTGCCAGACATGTGCTGATTTTCAATGACAATATACAGCTTTTTACATCTTATAGCTGGTACTGAAAAATTTCAAAAAAAACCGAACCTGTCATCAGAATGAAATCAGTGCATTATGTGTGGCACTCTACAAAATATGCTGTTGCTTTGAGAAATGGATATTTCAAAGATGCTTTAGTTTTGTAATGTTTGGGATTTTTGCTATAAAAACAACATTTGCTGATTTGTTTTGCTGTTTCAAGAAACATTTTCTTGGCTCATTATGACTAAACTTTGTTGGGCATGTTCTTTAAGGGAAAACATTAGGCAATTATGTTGGAGAAAATAGTGTGGGAGACTGGCTTAAGGGAAAGTGTTCTGAGCTGTGGCTGGAAAAGGAGAGCCACAGAAATGTCACCTGTTTTAATTACTTGTCTTTTGTGCACTTCACATATCCCAGTCTTTAAGCATTTTGAACAGATTTAAGATGGATTTTCAGTGTTCTTTTTTCCTCCTGTACTTGATAGGACCGTGAGTGTTAGTTATGACTCAGTAAGCCAGCTTGCATCAGGTTTCAGTATAGTTTTATATTGCTGATGTGGAATGTAATTCCTAAAATAGCATTAGTAATAATTGCTTTTCTGCTAGAAATTAAACTAAAACATGATAATCAGTTGTTTCCCAAATGATTGAAATCTGGTTATTCCTAATGTAAGGATAGTCATCTCTGAGCTAAACAATTTGCCCCTTGCTGAAGAGAAAAAGCAGCAAGAGGGGCTTTAGTGTCTGGATCAGCATCAATGCCATGCTTGTAGGAGGCAGCTGACGTGATAGCTGTGCCATTGCTTGCACATGGTGTGGTTCTGGACACAGTATTGTGTGTTCTGCCTCTGTTCCCTGCTTTGCAAGTGAGGACAATAACAGCTATGTATCTATGTCTCAGAAGTTGAGGGTAAGAATCAGTTATGGACACACCATGTGTCCACGTAGGAAGGTTCTCTTTTAATCACCCTCAGCGTCCCCAGTACTGCGAGTGATTCCTATCAAAAAAAGAGGGGTGCTTCTGATCCCAGCTCTGGCCAACAGATCCCCACAAAGAAGAGTGGAGATGAGTTTCTGCTCTCCTCCTCTCCTCTTACGCAGTGGGGTGGACAGAGATGCCCTGCAGGAGGCCCACAAGCACCACAAGCATGGGTGGAGTGTTTCAGCTGTGGAAGGCTTTCAGAGTTCTGACAATGCCAATTCATTTAAGTGCTGTCTACAGTACTTCCTACCTTTTCTTTTTCCCCCCACAGTGTAAATGTACTTTATCATGAGATGTTTAAAACAGTAACTGTAGGACAACCTGCCTATCAACCGTCTATCAATTCTATAAACCGTAACAATGGGAAGATTATGCAAAGAAGACAGAAAGAAAAGTGAATGGAAAGAAGTCTAAGAGAAATAGAAGTTGATGTGGTCTGCTCTGGGCTGTTACATGGCTAAATGCTTCCAAGAGGGGAAAGCAGTTATCAGGTTTGGATAGAATCTCAGCAACCCAGAGACTCCTGTTCTTGAGGTAACAGGCTGCTGCATTGCTGTTGCTAGTCACTTCTTCCACTCTATAATACCATTCTTTCTGACTGATCCCAGCAGATACCAGTTGGTTTGCTGGCAAGAAGCCCACAGTTGCAGTGATAACTCACCGTGCTGCTCTCAGACAATGTTTGAAGGTCAAAGTCCCCAGATAATTTACACTTTAATGTTGTTCTCTTTCAGTAGCTAGTAGGAAGAAAAAAGAAAGTTGTTCCTGCGAGTTTTACTGTCTCCTGCATACTGCCTGCCAGAACCACACAGACAGCTATCTCGTGCACTAGGTGTCTCATTTTCATGCAGAAATGTGTGCTTTGTCTCTACTGACCACTCCCTGTCTTCCTGCTGGTCTTACAAGGATGCCTAGTGTGCTTCAGTCCTGATGGCTGACAGCTGCCTGGCCACTAAGGGAGGGTCTGTCTGGGAGCTGCACACTCCAGCTGAATAAAACTCCTGTTCCTTGTCTTAGGCTGCACTTGCTGCTTAACACGGCTCTGCCATACCTCTCTCCTGGGCAGTTGCCTTTGTAGAGTTCCCCAGCACTGCAGCAGAATGCAGTACTTAAAAGTATATGTGGGGATACTCGGGCTAAAGGAGGAAAATTTTATCCTGCAGGAAAGGAAAACTGGGAGGAAATTTATATCCTGCAGTAACAGAAGACCAAGAAATGCATTCATCTAAGCAGGACCCTCCCTGGCTCTCACACTCGTGGATGCTAGTGCTTGAAAAGCAAGCTGGGTGACCCTCCCCATCTTTGGTAATGTTAAGAGAAACACAGGAGCTTTGAGCATACTGCTGTGTGAGCAATACTGCACTACAAACCACATATACAGAATTATGTCTGAAGCTGAATTACTGCTCTCTGGTAGACGCCAAAGCACTGTTGCCATGACTACTGCATTTGCAAGGGAGACTTTCTCCTGTATCTCAGAGCACCCTGCAGCTGGCAGCCTCTGGGCTGCCTCCTCTCTCTGGAGGTCACAAATGTCACCTTGACACCTCCTGTCTCCTCAGTACATTGTCCTGGCAGAAATGAACACAGGGTCAGAGTGTGGACAGCCCTCAGGAATGCTGAGCATTGTGTTGGATGTGAGAGAAAGGCTCCTGGCCCCCTGGGGGGGGGGGGGGGGGGGGGAGGTGGTCTCCTGGTTCAACAACAGTGTTTGAAGTTTTAATAGTTGGAATTAATGGCAGTATTAATGCAGAATTAATGGCAGAATTGATCATAGTATTAATGGTTGGAAATTGGACATGCCCAAACAGATAAGGGAGTGGTGAGGCCAAGGGAAGGGACAGCAGGGCAGCATGCTGGAAAAGTGCTCTTTGGCATCAGTCTCAGTTCCCTCTCCTTGCAGCCTGCTTGGAAAACAATTTGTGTTTTGTAATGTTCAGCTGTTAAACAAGAAGAGCCATCACAGAATGCTACCTGTATTTTATTTACCTTATGATAGAAAGCACTGCACAATTGGAAGCAGAGCTGACACACTTCATATGCCTAATGGTGTATTTGACTTTCTCTGCAATAGGTTATTTGTGATTTTAAATTTTCCTTTGCTCTGCCTAAAGGCCTATACTTCTGTAAAAAAAATGCCAAGACTTATTAACTGGAATAAACCATTTTCTTTTTTTTTTTTTTCTCCCTTAAAAGTACAATCCTATTGCAAAATTTTGGCTGCTACCTTGCCTTGCGCTGCATTCATCCCTTAGAGAAAAAGCAGGGTAAAAGCAGCAGCTCTTCCTCTCAGAAAATCATCAATTTCATTTGGTGCAACCACTAAAAGGGGTAAAAAAGGCAGCTTCTTCCCAGATTTCAGTGCTGGGGACTATTTGCCGCTCCACCTGGCAGCAAGAATATGGGGGATACACAAGGAAAAGACAGAGCCTGAGTATCCAAGGTACTAGTGGCATAAATTCAAGAGGTTTATAAATCTTAAATAAGCTAAGGCAATCTGTAGAGAACAGTTTTAATGAGCTCAGTGCAGCTAGCATTAAAAGCCAAGCAAACAGCTCCAATCTGCTCTAACTGGATCTGCTGAGGTATATATGTGAAAAGCCCTAGTAAAGAGCATTTTAGTAACCCAGCCTGCAAAAGAAAATGGAGTATATGCTCATATGCTGCAGCAGTGGAACAGGCAGCCTAGATGAGGCAGGAATGAGTTACATGGAAGTCTGTTGCAGACTCACGCAGAAATGCACCAATCTGCTGTTAAAGGCAAGTGTTGGAGAGCTTGTGGGTTTTCCTCAGGCAGGTCAGGGGTCCTGAGGAGAAGATGTAGGGCAACGCCCAAGGGATGGCTGTGGCCGATGGCAGCTCGGCAAAGAGAAGAACCACTACTGAAGTTACACCAATCTTTGCTATTAGAAAACCACCAGACAGGCAGAGACATTCTGCACAAAGGACCTGAGAAACTCAGTCATTAAAAAAAAAAAAAAAAAAAAAAAAAAACCAACAAAAAACAAACCTCTGCATCCTAATTTAGAATTAAGCCAGGCTGGAAAATAGTTTTCCTGTTACCCCATGCCCTCTGTTTCTTCAGGATCAAGCTAGATTCAGCAGTCAGAGGTAGGTTAACAGAAGAGTCCTTCTCACTATTTAACAAGAAGCTATTTCCAGAGATCCCTTTTCTAAGAGGCCACACACTTGCCTCTGACCACCTGCTTATGAAAATGGTTAGAAGGCAAAAAATAGAGGCAGAACTCTCCAAGCACATACACATGTGACTGCATGCATGCATGTGTATGCACACACAGCCCCATGTGGACAGAAGCCTCTGGGAAATAGGATTCTTTGCCACACAGACAGAATGATTCCTGGATATATTTGGCAGTGTAAGAGGTCACAGCCAGTCTGAACTGCTCAGTGCTTCTGCAGGTTTCAATGACAGTTACAGCTGCAGATGGCTAAAAAGCAGGGACGCATATAGCACTTGCATCTCAAGCCAAGGACTGAAATACTACCGACATGCTCCCAGGCACTCAGCAGCTTCCACAGGAGCTGAAGCTCACAGCATGTTGCAATCCAGACTGTTGCCTAGCACTTGTACTGTGTTTTGTTTGCTCTCTGTGCTCATGCTGGCTGGTGCTTATGATAAATGAAGTATTTCTCTGATTACACACACACACCCCTGCCTTCTACTGACATCTATTTGAGGAAAAATAGCTTTACTACAAAAATGTTTGCCTCCAACAGTTTTGGACACCCTGGAGCCTTTTATGCTTTCTGACAGCCCAGAGTGCTCCCTGGCCGATTAGCTCCATAGTTTTTATCTGTAGTGAATTGGCAGGGCAGGGAGTTAAATATGCATATTCCCAAGAATCATGACTAGCCTAGTAGGTTTCATTGTAGGTGAAATGTCTGTTCTATACTTGGAAAGAAGAGGATGTTATGTATTTTTCATTCCACCCACTGTGGAAATCTTGTAAATCCAACAGCTAAAATTCTGTATGTTCATCAACACTGTTGTTTTCATCTTTTCCTTGGTCTGGGATCAAAGAAACGAAACTCACAGGTGGATACTGAATATGGGGAAATAAAAAGGGCAGCAAAGAAACTGTAAGCAGCCTGTTCTGCAATTTTCATACCTACGATACACAAGGATGGGCATAACTTGTAGGACAGTGGAGGCTTCTGGTATCACAAGAGTACAACTCGAAGTTTAACAGAGCAAAGGATTAGTCAAATCAATCTCCGGTAAGCAAAATCACAGTGCATGCCCGACATGTCTCTGGAAAAGGATCACATCATGCCACAGCATGGCTTGACCCCAGCATGGCTAGCAACATGAACACAACTTGCTCTATATAATAATGGCATAATTAAAGTATAGTGAGCTAATTTTTAATGGTAAGCTAATTTTTACCACATTTTTTATCTACAGCTTAGCCCACTATTGACTTGAAACAACAGTACTGATAAATACAATATTATTTTGTAAGGTGCAAATATTGCTTTGGCAGAGAATTTCACTCTGGCAGTTGTTTTTATTACATACACATGTACAAATATATAATTTAATAGCCTATAAAATTAGTATGCTTTGTACAAGGTTTTTATAAGCTTTGAACAAACTCATTATCATTTTCTTAGTATTTCACTGTTTTCATAGTACAACTAGATGAAATTAGTGAACCAAATATTGTTATGGATACTGGTGCTAAAAACCTGGCCCAGCAGACTTCACTGGAAACAAAATGTTATCCTTACACCCCAGGTTGAATAGGCAGAGATGCTTATTTCCTCTTGAGAAATTAGGTACTTCCCAGGACCAGACTTTTCTGTCTTGCTCTGTGTCTACACACAGGCTGTAAATGGTTTTTGCTATTGGCTGTTAAGTGCCAAAGGACAAGGAAAGCTCACAGCTTGCAAACCTGCCAAAAGTTTTCAATTCCTACAGATTTGCATCTCCAGTCAGTTTATGACTTCTCTAACAATTCTAACACTAATTTGAACCTAGTTTGCCCACTAACACAACTAATGAATTCATGTCCCAGAGTTCTGTAGACAAGCAAGGGTTACCAGTTAAAGAAGAAGAAACTTCATCATCTGGCTTGCTCACAGTGGACCTGCATATGAAGGTTTTAGACCAAAGGGTCAACATCTGGATTACTAATGTCCCCTAAAGGGAGCAATCACAATTTAGGAGACAGCCTAAGAATGCAATTCCCAACCCAAGCATGTGTTCAATCTCCCCATCTCTCCAACCTGAGCATGTGTCCTATTTCTCCAATTGCATAGTGGACACGGCTCCTCGAGGAAAACCTAAGATTCATGCTGTGCTTTAAGAGGTATTTCAGTTTATTGAGTATTTTGGCCTCAGATCATATGCTGGGATTTGCTCACAGATGCCTTAGGCATCTCTGTTCTCCAGCTCCCCTTCCTGGGAGCATTCCAATTCTTGTACTCTATATTCCTTTCCTGGCCCAACTCTCAGCCAGCTCTGTGTACTGGACTGGGTGCCAGTTTAGGTAAGATGCACATTATATACAGTACACATTGCAGCTGGACTACATGTCCCCCTTGCAATATGCAACACAGTTTTCTGAGTTAGTTGGCCTAACAGAAATGGAGTCATGCTGGACAGAGCTTCCCCATCAGGATATTATTTCTGAGCTTAAGGATGTGCTTTCTTCCCTTTATTTACCTCCCTATTGCTGTTGACTATTCACATCTCTTGAAAAAATTCTCTATTGTTCTTACCCCTACTTACTTCTAATTTAGCATTCACACACAGTTGCATCTTTTAATCTCCCTCCATAAATTTGATTTGGAGAAAACTCCAGGAACTCACCAACAAAGTTTAAGTTGACAAGTAGGTATTCTTTACTGTGGCGCCGGCAGACATGGGGATCACTCCTCCTAGCGTGTCTCGTCCAAGCATCAACCAGGCTGTGATTGTATTGTCCTTAAACATACATACTCATTAGATTACATACATTACAACATACTTTTAGAGAATGCCTCCTGCATGCACACTAAAATGCGGTAGCTGGCTTTTGGACCCCTGGTGGTTATTTCTTCATCACTTCGTTTTAGGATGGTTGTCGTATCAGTAACCACCAGGAGGTTCTAGCAAAGCTTATCTTAGTAATTTCCTTTTCTTTATAGTTGCTAAAAGAGCCTAAAGTCCTTGAAGTTACTCATTTACAACCCTATTCTTCAATCAACCCCATTCTTCAATCAACCCCATTCTTCTATCCACCCTATTCTTCAGTCAACCCCATTCTTCAATCCCCCTTTTCTTGTCCTATTGCAAATTCTTCTGCAACTGAGTTATTTCATTCTTATTTAAAGTTTCCTCAAGTATTTCCCTGTTTCTACTTGATGCTTAATTTTGTTTGCCTTCCATTTGTCATAGTTCATCATGGATTGTTTGCGACACCAAAAAGAGCATTGGAATGTTATACATGTAATCAAAACCATTCCTATTATTACCAATACAGTAAAAAACAACTGTCTCAACCAGGAGAGATTGGGTACCTGTGATGTTAATTTTTCCCAGATTTCCTCAAATTCCCATGAGGTGGTGTCCTTTGCCACCTCATGAAATATTTTAACTTGTTTCCACATCTAATCTATTCCAATTTGTCTTAAATGGGATAGGGAGGCCAAATACCCAGTCTGTCTCCTGATTTAGGTAGCTGAGTACAGATCCAAAAATCACTCCTGTTTAAGACACTAGTAACTTTTTGTATCAATCTCAGATATAGATTTTGATTCCATGCTTCTAAATCTATTATTATACAAGTCCAAATTATGGTCTATGTAGTCTCATATGTGTGTGTTTCAGTGCTGTGTTTTTGACTTTCGGCCTGGGAACAGCGCTGATAACACCAGTGTTTTCAGTTACTGCTTAGCAATGTTTTGGTCTGACCAAGGACTTTCTGAATCTCATGCTCTGCCAGGGAGGAGGTGAAGCTGGGAGGAAGCAGAGACAGGACACCTGACCCAAACTAGCCAAAGAGGTATTCCATACCACAGCACGTCATGCCCAGGAGGTAAAAACTAAGGGCAGAGACCCGGAAGGGTGGGGACTCGCTACTGGGTCGGACTTGGTATCAGGTGGTGAGCAATTGTATTCTCTTTCCTTGTATTTCCCTTATCACTATTATTACTGGCGGCAGCAGTAGTGATTTGTGTTATACCTTAGTTACTAAGCTGTTCTTATCTCAACCTGTGGGAGTGGCATTCTTTCGATTTTCCTCCCCATCCCCCTGGGAGCTGGGGGGAAGAAAGAGGGTGGAGTGAGTGAGTGAACTGGGTGAGTTATAGTGGCATAAACCACGACAGTGTGGGTCCTGAAGACTCGACGCACCATACTTTTTCTCAGTTCTGATGTTTTTTCTGGTCCTTGCATCTTCTTGATTCTTGAGTAATGTATCCAAGCAGGCTGTTCCTTTATCTTCAGTGCTGTAAAGGTAGTCAGTAATACCTTGTATGGTCCGCTCCACTTCTCTTCTAGGGGACCACCTGCAAAAGTCTTAACAAAAACCCAGTCTCCTGGCTTAATAGGAAAATCTAAATCTCTGGCCCTGGTCCCTAACACCCTGCCATATGTTTCTTCTAACTTTTTTCCCAAGTTTACCAAGAATCCTCCTACTTCTTGAAGGCTCTCTCCTTTAAACTGAGATCGATATGGCTTTCCATACAGAATCTTAAATGGGCTAATTCCTTCCTTTGACCAAGGTTTTGTTCTGATTCTCAATAAGGCTAATGGTAATGCTTGATACCAATATAACCTAGTCTCTTGACAAATCTTACCAAGCTGTTGTTTAGTTAAGTGATTAATTTTTTCCACTTGCCCACTGGCCTGAGCCCTATATGGGCCATGTAATTGCCAATCTATTTCCAATTTCTTGCTGATTTCTTGTAATAATTTTTCCACTGTTGTCCTGGATAATTCCCTTTTCCAATTGTCCCTACCTGATTCCTGTTTTCAGTCTTAGGGTTATTTTTCAGACATAGTTGACATTGTTTTGTCACTAATTGCACTATGGTATATAAATTTCTTCTTACGATCTGTTTGTTTAAAAGTTTATACAAGACATTACTTTCCCAATGAGTTTTGTTATGTTCTCCTTGTATCAGCTTCCATAATTGATTATAGGGGATCACTACTCGCCCATCAGGTATTTTTCATAGACTCATAGAATCATAGAATACTCAGGGTTGGAAAGGACCTTAAGATCATCCAGTTCCAAACCCTTTGCCATGGGCAGGGACACCTCCCACTAAACCATGCCACCCAAGTCTCTGTCCAACCTGGCCATGAAAAATGCATCCTTTAAGTCCAGAACTGTAAACCACTTCTGATTATTATTCAATTTAGTCAATAAGGTATACGGATTAGCTACTACTAGAGAAATATCCTCCACAATTTTGTTGATTGCTCTGAGATCTTGAACTAATCTGTAATTTTTCCCTTCGGATTTCTTTAATGGCAAGATAGGAGTATTATATTCTGATTCACATTCAATTAATAATCAATATTTTAAAAATTTATCAATGATTTCTTTGATTCCCTTTTGATCCTCCAATTTTAAGGGATATTGGTTTATTCTAATTGGGCAGGCCCCCCTTTTATTTCTATTTTAACAGGCAAAGCATTTTTTTGCCTTACCTGGAACTTCAGATGCCCATACTCCCAGATATACCTGATTAATGATTTCTTCTATTTCAGGGAGATCCTCCTGTTTGCTTTTCTGTTGAATTAAAGATAAACTCAAAACTTCAATTAATTGATCAGTTTTGACTCTTAATTCCATTTTGTCTGCTATAAATGTTGCTTCTTGCCCTAATAAAGATTTTGGAAAATTTGGCATGTATAATAATTTATGCATTCCTATTTGTTTTCCCAATTTATACTCTAAAGGTTCCAGAAAGAATGCTTTTTTTCTTGGTGGCCCATAGCTCCCACATCTGTAACAAATTATTTTCCTTCTGATTAAACACCAAATAAATTGCTCCTGTATCCGCTAAAAATTCCATTTCATTTTCTCTAGTCTCTAGCTTTATTTTAACCAGTGGGTCTGCTAGGGTAGATTCTCCAGGTCCCCATCAGCCTAGTTCGAATTTGGTCACCAGAGCCACTTTGTGGGTATTCCTTTTAGGGCAGTCTCACTTCCAACATTCAGATTCCTTACAGTATGCACACTGACCCCATCCACAGGAGAAGAATTCACTCTTTCACCTCTGCCTGACATTCCTCCTCTACTTCTGCCTCATTCTCTCATGTTAATCCCCCCATCAGTGTCTACTTGTCCCAAAGCAGCCACTGTAGCCGTGCCTATAGCACGATTCAGCTTTTTCTTCTCTACTTGTTCCTGATTCCTACACGCTGTCCACACTTCTTTAACATTCTCAAAGTCCTTCTGCTCTGTTGCCAGTGACAGCAACCTCTTCCTCCTTATCAATAACAGATGGGGCAGATGCCGAGGGTGCTCCTCTCAGAGGTACCTGTGATACATAATCCCCCAACCTATCTTCCTGATTACTCTGTTTCTTTTTATCTTTAAACATCTTTCCCAAATATCACAGGCTGAAAAACATTTCTTCAGCTCAGCTTTCTGTTTTTCCCTGTCCTTTTCCAAAGCCAAAATTAAGGGATCTGGCAGGGCTATATTAATTTCGCATTCCGTCCGCCACTCCGGGTGGATTCTTAAAGTGAAAAACATATCTGCATACATCACTTAATCCCATTTTCCTTGTCGTCATAAAAATAACATTAATTGCAACAACATATTATAATTCAAAGTCCCAGTTTTGGGCCATTTTCCCTGATCCTCCAAGGTGTACAATGGCCACTATTGGTTACAATATTTCATTAAAGTCTTCTCATTTACCGACCCTCTGGGGGATCCTCCTAATTCTTTCCAATGAGCCAGAATACATCCCAAAGGGCTTTTTTCTATTGTTTCCTTATGCACGCTATACAAACACACACTCACATGGGATCCCAAAAATTCCACTCACTTGCTCACAAATTTTGAAAACAAAGACAAAAACATACACCAAATACACAAGTACTAATTAGCAGCACGATAAAAATAAAAACGGTTCCCCATTCATTAATTACTCAAGCACAGCATCAAATACCAGTTTTCAGAAATTGTGTCAGACACCAGAAAAATACAACCACATTCCCACATGTGATATCTCCTATGCCTTACAGAACAATTCAGAATGTTATACCTGTATACCAAACGGATGCTAGCAGCTGGGTATACGCCTTTATCTACAAGATTTTTCTATCCCGATTTACGGAAGGCTTTCTTATTCCTGCGTATGCCTTATGGAATATTAACCACGTTCCCATGTTCCTGCTTTGGATGTCTCCAATGCCTTATGGAATGCCATAAAATAAACCAATCAAAATACCTTTACAATGATAGTGATGGCCCTTGTCTGCTCCCACAGTGATCTGAATGAGTCTAGGGGACCCTCCAGGGAAATCTGTTCAGGCGCCCTAGGGAGCCCTGTCCTCAGTGGGTCCTGCACCTGAGCAGACAGGGCCCCATCTGGTGTGCCAAATTGGTTCGGAGAAAACTCCAGGAACTCACCAACAAAGTTTAAGTTGACAAGTAGGTATACTTTATTGTGGAGCCGGCAGACATGGGGATCACTCCTCCTAGCGTGTCTCGTCCAAGCATCAACCAGGCTGTGATTGTATTGTCCTTAAACATACATACTCATTAGATTACATACATTACAACATACTTTTAGAGAATGCCTCCTGCATGCACACTAAAATGCGGTAGCTGGCTTTTGGACCCCTGGTGGTTATTTCTTCATCACTTCGTTTTAGGATGGTTGTCATATCAGTAACCACCAGGAGGTTCTAGCAAAGCTTATCTTAGTAATTTCCTTTTCTTTATAGTTGCTAAAAGAGCCTAAAGTCCTTGAAGTTACTCATTTACAACCCTATTCTTCAATCAACCCCATTCTTCAATCCACCCTATTCTTCAGTCAACCTCATTCTTCAAATTAATACCACCAGCTCCTTAATCACTTTGATTGTTCCCCTCCAAATCCTCATCACTCTGTTTTCATCTTTCTGGTTCTGAGGTCTGTGGACAAAACAATCACCAACCTATGTACCAGCTTGCTAAAAGGGGCAAACAGCAACCCAGGCTATGATACAGTGCTTTTGTACATAAAATTGCAAATTGAATGTTTTCACTATGTTGGTGATGGTTTTTTAGGTTTTTTTGGTGGTGGAAAGGCCACATTGCAAATTGATGTCCAAGTGACTGACCATTCACGTCCATTGGTCTTCTCCAAGTTTGTGCGTATGGTGTCCCTCCTTTCTGAGGCTCGCAGACAGAATTGTTTTGGTGGGAAAGGACCTTAAGCTCGCCGAATTCCAACCTTGCTGCCACAGGCAGAGACGCCTTCCACTAGACCAGGCTGCTCCAAGCCCTGCCCAACCCGGCCTTGAACACTGCCAGGGATGGCGCAAGCACAGATCCCCAATCCGGCCGACTCCCCACAGAAGAACGCCTTCCATGTGACACCGCTGGCCGCGCCCCCGGAGCAAGCCGCGCCCTGCAGGGGGCGCTGCCGGGGGATCTCTCTCGCCTGCCGGCGGCTACCCGCCGCGCTCTGCACGCGCTTGAGCGGCGGCGTAGTCCCGCCCCTTGCCCGTCTGTGATTGGCTGGAGGGCGCCCGCTCCCTTTTCTGATTGGCCTCGGCTGCGTCCAAGAGGCGGTGTTGAGGCGCGCCCCAGAGCAGGGCTGGTTGTGGGCGGTGGGGGGTGGCTGTTATGGAGGAGCTGGATTGAGCGCGGGTGGCGGCGCGCCGGTAGCGTCCCGGGAAGGTAATACGCAGGCCCGGGAGGGCGGGGAGGCGGGGGTGGTCCCTGAAGGGGCACTGAGGGGAAGGGGTGTGCGAGGGGGTCCTCGTTGAGGAGGGCCGGTAGCCTCTGGGCGGGCGGGAGCCGGTAGTGAGGGAAAAGGCAGGCACAGGCTCTCCTCATCGTCTGAGGCTCAGCTGGGGCTTGCGGTGCCTTCCCCGCCTGGCTTTCCCCGTGCGGTGCGTGTCTGTGGGCTCCTTGGGGCAGCAGGAGCTCTTCAAGCCGCCCCTCAGAACGAGTCGGGGGCATGGCTCTTAGCGCTGTAAGGGAAAAGAGGATTTCTCTGCTGCTCGTATGGATAACAGGCTGGTAGGATCACACCCCACCCCGCAACCCCCCCAACAGGTTTCCTCAGGGGCGCCGCGCAGCCTGGGGACGTCCCAGGGAAGGCGGCTGGACGTTGGCACACCGCAGAAGCGAGTGAGTGTAGCTGTACAAAATGTAGTACGCACAATTGCGGTTACTTGTCTGTGAAGTAGGAGGTGAAAACATCCAGAGTTCTTTCTCGTGCAGATTCATAGCAAGCACAGCCTGTGCTTTGTCAGGACCCCGTTCGGAATCTCCATGTTGTCCCGTCTAAATGAAACTCTTCTGAGAAGAAGCTGGGAGCACTCTGTTTGGGCTGTGTGTATCCAGTAAGTTTTTGACCCTGAAAAAGGCAGACGTGTATCCTTCAGGAAGCAGAGGAGTGCAGACTAGATGGATCTAAAGACAGCAGTGTTCAATGCAGCTCGTGATGGCAAGCTGCGGCTCCTCTCTAAGCTACTGGCAAGCAAAACAAGAGAAGAGGTAGCCCTGCTGATGTCAGAGAAAACCCGTGGTGCCACGCCACTCCTGATGGCAGCCCGTTATGGTCACCTCGACATGGTGGAGTACTTGCTGGACCACTGCTCTGCATCGATAGAAGTTGGTGGTTCTGTTAATTTTGATGGTGAGACCATTGAGGGAGCTCCACCATTATGGGCAGCATCGGCAGCTGGCCACTTGAAGGTGGTGCAGTGTCTGTTGGATCATGGTGCATCTGTCAACAACACAACTCTGACAAATTCAACACCGCTTAGAGCTGCCTGTTTTGATGGTCACCTGGAAATAGTAAAGTACCTTGTGGAGCACAAAGCAGATCTGGAAGTATCCAACCGTCATGGGCATACATGCTTGATGATCTCATGTTACAAAGGCCACAAAGAAATTGCTCAGTATTTACTTGAGAAAGGAGCTGATGTTAACAGAAAAAGTGTTAAAGGTAAGTTTGGGTTGTTTTTTTTCCCCTTTCCTGGTGGTGCGTAAGGGTGAAGTTACTCATTTACCTTTCTTCAGGAGGCTGACATCCAAAAATATTCTTTTAGTCTCATAAGGTGGATGAGAAAGAAGTGAAGTGTATTTAATGATGTTCTTACTATTCTTTTATCTACTCCTTTGCTAACATGGGTTGTATAATTTAATTCTGAATTCACACATTTTAATTTTAATCCCATAATTCTTAAAAAGACAGTCTTGAAAATTCACAATTATGTGTGTGCAAAAGGCTAATGAACACACTGAGAGCTCCTCTTTATAGATGTTCGTGTAGTGACATATTCAAATATATGACCATGTATTCTTGTTCTTCATACTATTTCTTAACAAAGCAAATATACTGGACATAAAACTGACCTGTAGCAATAAGGCTAATACAAAAAAAATGTATAAAGGAGAGAAAATATTTTCTGCATTGGAAATGAATAACCACTTCGCTCTTTATCCTTCTTTCCCTCCAGATTCTTAAATAATTTTGGGCCTTTTTTCAGTGTTAGAAAACAAAAACATATATTAAGGTTAAAGTAGTGAAGCTGCAGGTGACCGTGATCCAGGCAGAAGGACTTCTAGTGGTGGGCAGATCACAAATGATATCTCTTTGCACCTGTTTAGTTACCCTGGTGTTATGATTCAAAATGAAGATTTCTGGCATTTTTGCTGTGATCATAATTATGTGGCTCTCTTGGTTTAACCAGTTTTTCATTACATCTCTAACTTGTATGTGGGTGTGATATTTGCTTGAAAAGCATAACTGTTATTGGAGGTTACAGTTAATTTTTTAGCTCACTGAGCTAGGATTGTGTTTCAGCAGCTTATTTTATATGCATATATATATATCTAGCAGAATCATTGGGGTTGGAAGGGACCTCTGGAGATCATCTGGTCCAACCCCCTGCCAGGGTAGGGCCACCCAGAGCGGGTTACACACGAATGTGTCCAGGCGGATTTTGAATGCCTCCAGAGAGGGAGACTCCGCAACCCCACACTGTTCCAGTGCTCTACCACCCTCAATGTAAAGGAGTTCTTCCTTGTGTTGAGGTGACAGTTCTTGTGTTTTGGTTAATGGCCATTGCTCCTCATCTGGTTGTTGGGCACCACTGAAAAGAGTCTGGCACCTGCCTTTGAGATACTTATATTATGAACTTGCTAATAAACCTTCTTGTAGTGTAAAAGGCAGTTTCCACTGGCTGTTTTAGGCAGATTACATTTGTAACAGTATACTATACCTTAAAAATTATTTCTGTTAAAGTATAATTTATGTCTAGATTATTGTATGATACTGGTAAATAAATACCAAATATGAGAGTAATTCTTCAAAAAACTGTTCAGTTAAATAAGCCTTTCTTTCAGCAAATCGTGCAGATATGTGGGTTTAATGTAAAGAATAAACTAAACTACAGATTTGTCAGAAAGGTGGGCAGAGCAAAATAAATCTTCCTTTGTTAAGCACATAAGGTTGCTTATGAATCATCATGGACTGGTGATGGGATAAAAATGTCATTTTTCTAGGTAGGGTTCTTGGAATAACATGCTAAATAGGAAGCGTGTATTGCTTTTTAGTTTTAAACCTATCCCTTTATATGATAGGCGTGAACAGAGCAGTGCAGTTAAATATCTGATGTAAAAGAGAAAATTATATATCTCTGCAGCTCTTTTCTCCCCTCATTTTGTGTTGGTGGAGTAGGCTTTACTCTGCTGGTCCTTATTATTCACTTGTGCATAAGTGTTATTTGATTTTGCTGAGATGACTGAGTGGCAGCCATGTACTCGTGAGGTTTTTCTCTCTTAATTTCTTCCTCTCCCTGCTTCCTTTAGTTTCTGTGTGGCTCACATGAGGCACATGAGCAAAGATTCATTAAGTATAACTGATCCTTATTTAAATTAAATTTAAAAAAGTTGGATTGGATATGCTCTAGCTTATTAAAACTCACTTTATACTTCAAACTGCCATGTGTACAAATGGATGTGTGTACATAATGGGTATCAATAAAGTATGTGGAATGAGTTTTTGAATGTGGAAATCCCTGCTGGTATGACACGAATATACCTTTTCTTTTTGGCATCTTAAAGCAGTTTGATCTCTGAAATTGTTTAATCAGCAGTGAGGTAGGAAGAAAGTGCTATAAAATCTGAAAGTAGAAGTCGGCAGTGGATAGGCAGGAAAACTGGTAGCCCTAAGTATTGCAACAGTTGGGTATTGCAGTGGCTTTGTTTTGCAAGCATGTTCAGTACCTATTAATTTCAAAATTAATATTTCCAACAGGATTAATTCTATTTTGTCATGTCCACCTCAAAGACTGTGTATTATTTTCAGGTTCTACTCCTCGCTGCTGTACAGCTGCTGCTTACTAGAAAGTTGACAGCATGCCTGTGCTTGTGGTGGGGAGTTACAGAGAACCTGAGTGCTCTGCTCTTGAGTAGGAAAAGTTGTTGCTCTGAATTAGTGTTTGAATTCTTTTTAAATAGACCCCTTCCTGGGCCATGGGGAAGCCTGCTGTTCTGTGAAAGATGTAAAAGCTTTAGTTACTGTAAGTTTTGCTTCATTTAAAATGGCAACACTGTATACAAACAAAACGATGTAATTTCAGTTAGAGGTGCTCTTGTGGGAGATTAGTATAGCTTCTTTTCCAGATATTATTCTTACAATGGGGAGGGAGGGGGGAGAGAAGGGAGGGAGAAGTGTAGATGTGGGCAAAATTACTTGAACTATGCCTTGTTTTTCCACTGGATCATAATCTTGCAAGGTAGAACTTAAAGATGTGAAGAAAGCCCAGGAAAATCTAAAGCTTGGAAAGACATGAAAAAGTTTCAAAGTGTTGGCAGTTCAAGGGAAAGATGAGAAAATGGGTAAGTTCACAAACATGTAAAAGTCTGGGTGACATCAGAGACAGAGTATATAACAGAGCAGGTGAAAATATACAGTGAAATCCTGCTTCTAAAATACAGGAAGAATCCCACAGCTGTGTTTTGGACTAGGGAAATTCAGATGCAGAAATTCTTGAATGTCTGTTTCTGAAGTGCAAAAGCACAGCTAGGGAATTAAGATACTTGTAGACTTCAGAGTCTGAGTCAGATAAAATGCTACACTGAGGTAGATGATCAGTCTGGCACTGTCCTGCAGGACATGGTGGTGAAGAGGGGAGGTAACAAGATGCGTGGTGTAGACAAGTGCTCTACTGTGAAAGATGCCCAATGGTTCTGTAGATAAGTGCTCTGCTGTGAAAGATGCCCAATGGTTCTGAATTTAAAGTCCCAGCCTTTAGTTGTCTTTGTTTCTTCTGTTTTTGCAATCTGAACTTTCAGTTTCCCCAAACTTTTATGAAGCGCATAGACATGTAAACAAAAGAGTTCTTAAAAAATGTTTAATATAACAAGAACAGTGTTGGTGAGGGGGGAAACTGATAGCTGGGTTAAGAAGGGTGGAATATTTCTCACCCTAGAACAGTTCCTTAAGTGAAGCACAGACCTACATACCTTTCTGCTGGATGAGAAGGAATTCTGTGTCAGCTGAATTCAGTTTTCTTTCTGCTGCATTGCAAAGCCTGCCAGTGACCTGTTCAGAGTGGTGCTTCCTTACCATGTTCAGAATTGACTGCTGTATTCCTGAATACAGTGTTTCACTAATGTGTTTCTGTGCAGAGTCTTTGTTTGACTGCTGTGTGTAGAAAGGGAAATGCTTGCCCTTGTAATGGTAGCAATTTTTGGGCCTTCAAATTACAGATTTGGGCTCCGCGGGGGAGATATACCTGGGGCTGTGTTTGTTGGATTTTACGCTTAGAATAAAGTATTTCATACAATTGCCGTAATAAAAAAGGCAAATGTAGTTGTCAAGCTGGCATGTATGATATTTGAGAAGTCATGACAGTCTGGTGAAGTTCCTGCTGAGCAGAGAAGGGGAAACATAATCCTCATTTTTAAAAAAGGAAACAGGAGGAGCAGGGGAACTATAGGCCAGGCAGTGTCACCTCAGTGCTCAGCAAAATCATGGAGCAGAACCTTATGAAAACTGTTCTAAGGCATGTGGACAATAAGGGGATGGTTGGTGACAGCCAGTGCAGCTTCACTAAGGGCAAAATGTGCCTGACAAAACTGGTGGCCTTTCATCTAACGCCACCACGGCGCTGGTGGATAAAGGAGTGGTGACTGACGTCATCTGCCTGGACTTATACAAGGCATTTGACACTGTTGTGCATGACATCCTGGTCTCTAAAGTCAAGAGAGAGAAATTTTGACAGATGGACCACTCTGTTGATAAGAAATGGGCTAGATGGTCAGTCTCAGAGTTGTGGTCAATAGCTCAAGGTCCAAGTGGTTCCTCAGGGACTGGCATGATTTTAATGTCTTTGTCAGTGACATGGACAGTGGGATTGATGCACCCTCAGCAAATTTGCCATCAACACCAAGCTATGTGATGTGGTTTACACACTGGAGGGAAGGGATGCCATCCAGAGGGACCTTGACAGACTTGAGAGGCGAGCCAATGCCAACCAAAGTTCAACAAGGCCAAGTGCAAGGTCCTGTACCTGGTTCAGGGTAATCCCAAGCACAAATACAGGCTGGGTGGATACTGGATTGAGAGCAGCCCTGGGGAGAAGGACATGGAGGTGTTGGTTGATGAGAAAAACATGAGCTGGCTTCAGTGTGCACTTGCAGCGCAGGAGCTTGCGCCTCAAGGGAGGTGATTTTCTCTCCTCTACTCTGCTCTTGTGAGACCCCACCTGCAGTCCTGTGTTCAGCTCTGGGGCCCTCAGCACAAGAGTGCTATGGACCTGCCTGAGTGAGTACAGATGAGGCTATAAAGATGATGAGAGGGCTGAAGCACCTCTGCTATGAAGAGAGGCTGAGAGAGCTGGGCTTGTTCAGCCTGTAGAAGAGAAGGCTCAGGGCAGACCTTATAACAGTCTTTCAGGGCCTAAATGAGACCCACAGGAAATATGGAGCTGGACTTTTTACAAGAGCTTCTAAGGATAGGACAAGGGGCAATAGCTTTAAGCTGACAGGTGAGGAGATTTGATTTTAGACATAAGGAAAAAATCTTCCCTCTAAGGGTGATGAGACACTGGCTGCCTCATTGTTCAAATCGAGGTTGGATAGGGCTTGGAGCAACCTGGTCTAGTGGAAGGTGTCCCTGCCTGTGGCAGGGGTTGGAACTGGATGAGCTTTAAGGTCCCTTCAAACCAAAACCATTCGTGATTTTTGTGATTCTGTTTTGCATGCAGACCATTTATAGGGATGTTACCCTTCTGTTTTAACTCCAGACAGGACACTTTGCTCTTGCATTTTGAAAATGAGCAGTGCACAATTTGGTAATATCTGTTGTGCTTTATGCTTTTCTACCAGACTTGCTGTAGCAGCTGAGATTCATCCCCTTCATTCTGCAGTTACAGTGCACATCTGCTGATAGCAAGGATGGTCTGAGTGTAATAGTGCAGGAAATAAGGACTCTTCTTTTCAAAAATACCTACTTGGAAGGCAGATTTTTTTTTTTTTCCCCCCCTGAACATGGCTTTTAAGTGGCCTCTTTGTCTTCAGGATAGTATTCATAGAATCATAGAATAGTTAGGGTTGGAAAGGACCTTAAGATCATCAAGTTCCAACCCCCCTGCCATGGGAAGGGACACCTCCCACTGAACCATGCCACCCAATGCACTGTCCAACCCAGCCTTGAACACCACCAGCAATGGAGCATTCACAGCTTCCCTGGGCAACCCATTCCAGTGCCTCACCACCCTTACAGGAAAGAATTTCTTCCTCCTATCCAATCTAAACTTCCCCTGTTTAAGTTGGAACCCATTACCCCTTGTCCTCTCACTACAGTCCCTCATGAAGAGTCTGTCACCAGCACCCTTATAGGCCCCCTTCAGATACTGGAAGGCTGCTATGAGGTCTCCACGCAGCCTTCTCTTCTCCATGCTGAACAGCCCCAACTTTCTCAGCCTATCTTCATATGGGATGTGCTCCAGTCCCCTGATCATCCTCGTGGCCCTCTTCTGGACTTGTTCCAACAGTTCCATGTCCTTTTTACATTGAGGACACCAGAACTGCACACAATACTCCAAGTGAGGTCTGACGAGAGCAGAGTAGAGAGGCAGGATCACCTCCCTCAACCTGCTGGTCATACTCCTTTTGATGCAGCCCAGGATATGTTTGGCTTTCTGGGCTGCAAGCGCACACTGCCAGCTCGTATTCATTTTTTCATCGACCAACACCCCCACGTCCTTCTCTGCAGGGCTGCTCTGAACCTCTTCTCTGCCCAACCTGGAGCTGTGCCTGGGATTGCTCCGACCCAGGTGGAGGACCTTGCAGTTGGCATGGTTAAGCTTCATCAGGTTGGCATCAGCCCACCTCACAGGCATGTCAAGATCCCTCTGGATGGCATTCCTTCCCTCCAGCGTATCAACCAAACCACACAGCTTGATGTCCTTGGCAGGCTTGCTGAGGGCACACTCAATCCCACTGTCCATGTCACCAACAAAGATGTTGAACAAGACTGGTCCCAACACCGATCCCTGAGGGACACCACTCATTACTGGTCTCCAGCTGGACATTGAGCCATTGAGCACAACTCATTGCATGCAGCCATCCAGCCAGTTCTTTATCCACCGAGTGGTCCACCTATCAAATTGATGTCTCTCCAACTTAGAGACAAGGATGTCATGTGAGACAGTGTCAAACGCTTTGCACAAGTCCAGGTAGATGACATCAACTGCTCTACCCCGTCCATCAGTTCCGTAGCCCCATCATAGAAGGCCACCAGATTGGTCAGGCAGGATTTCCCCTCAGTGAAGCCATGCTGGCTGTATTAGTGTTTTTTACGAGTGGTCTTCACTCTCTGTCCCTCTTCTTCAATTAGCAGACTAGTCTGCTGGCCCAAAGACTAATTTTTCTTCTCTTGAGTATTAAGAACATTTCATAAGGACTGCTGGACTAAGTGCTCCTTTAGGTGTCAAGATCTTGAGTACTGCACAGGAACATTTGGTTTCAGTCCCTGGCTTTTCATCATTTATGGTGCTCCATACCACCATAGCAGTTGGAGGGACTCATCGATTTTGAAAATAGAGAATAACACTATGATTCAAAATCTTGTTGTTCTTAAATTCTACTGGGATAGTAATTGATCAAAATAATTTTGTAAAATAATGTGGAGGACAAGGCTTGTTGACTTTGCTTCCTCACTTTGGAAAGTATAAAAGCATACAGACCTCAGTCTCTATGGGTACTGTGTCAAGGTTATACATACAGTAGTACTATATCAAGGGATGGTGTTATTTCAGTCGTGTCATTTATGTGGGATACTGCAAAGCATAACACTCAAAGATTTGGCAGGCCCAGGAACAGGAAGATTAAAGAGACTTACTCTTTTTGCTCTACGATCAGTGTAGTTTTGTTTGTGTTAAAAATTAATTTTCTCTTGCAGTAAACATTAAGGAGTCTGAAAGGTTTGTTCTTTTCTGAGATTGCTAGTCTTGTCTGCTTGCAAAGATTCATTTTTGGGGAGGGGGAGAGAATCAAACAAAAAAACCCCAAACCTCCCCTTTCTTCTCCCTACCCAGTGAATAAACCCTTGCTCTAATAGTGTTTAGAGTCCTTTTTTTTGGTTTGGGTTTTTTGTTTGGGGTTTTTGGGGGTTTGGTTTGGGTTTTTTTTGGTTGGTATTAATGATGTAGTGTACTCCATTTTTTAGATATTTCATGCTTGATGCTGTGGAAACTGAACTTAAGTAGGAATGTCTATAAATAAAATAATGAGGATACAGTTTAAAGAAACAAATTCAGTAATTTCAACTAAAGAGGAGTTTATGTTGAAATTAAATGCAGAACAGCATGCTTTCTATGGGTAATCTTGATCATGCAATTTCTTGTGAAGTGCTGCAGTGAAGAAGAGAGCAATTGTTCCCTTACAGCATATGGAAGCTAGATTGAAATAACTTGCTGAGATTAGCAGCAGTTCTTCTCAATTTTTCTTAATTTCTTCTAAAGGAAACACATACCTTTAGCTTTTCTTTGTCATGCAAACTATTCATAGGGGTCTATAGCAGTTTTCTTGTGTACTGTCTGTGTTTGTATGTACATAGTAATACATTTTTTTTTTTTTTTTTTTTGGAATCAGTAAAACTCTTAGACTTAATTACTTTGAGTGATCTGTTAGGAAAAAAAATGTTACATGAACAACTTAACTTTATAAAAGTGACTAATTTAATCTGTAAGGCTACAAAAATATACACATGTGGGTAATTTTACATATTGACCAGTCTTTTAAATTAAATCTTTTTTCTCTTATGTTTAAACATCTTTACTATGAAGTCCTATTGATCCTAAATTTTAATATAAGTTTTACTACTCAGAAACCAAGCATTTTGTAAGTGTTAGGAAATAGATGTACTTGGTTGGCTTCAAGTCACTTTCTGTGTGACTGCTTCATTTTCTTTCATTCCCATGTCACAAGCTACCAGTCTATTTTGGGAATTATTTGCTTATGACATGGAAAGCAATGGCCTCATTATGAATTTGAATGCTCACTCTGATCCGTTTTTGATAACACTGGATAGTTAGAGAATTAGGTCTGTGTAGTGTTCATACTAGCTTTAAAAAAGTAACAAAAGAATAAAACATGAAGATACAGTGTCAGTTGACCATACCTATTTTCTTACTTTGTTTTTGCAAGATTTGGAAGAACTGGAGGTAGGGTTATTCCATTTCTTTGTTGCTTTTTTAATCAGAGGAAGTTACTGGATAATATTAAAAGTGCAATACAGATAGAAGCAGTTTGTAAGGAGTATTAATAATAGTGGGAATCGTTTTCTGGCAGAGAAGTACTGTGACTGCCAAAACATGCCCAGTTTAATTTTGTTTCTGTGCAAGATCAATGAAACTTTCGTGTTGTTGCAATATTAACTTGTCTTCTGTATGTAATTAGATCCCTGCAGATCATTCTGAAATAAAAATTGGATTAAGAAAATTTATTGAAACCTACTTTGAAATAACCGTTCACGCCTCTAAAAAAGTAATTTAACCAACATCTTTGTATATGTCTCCTGGAAAACTGCTTATCAAAGAGAAGGAATATCAAATTTTCCGGCCTTTTCCTTTCTTAATATTACAGTAGATGCAGTGTTGTCTTTTAGTTTGTTACAAAAATTAACTGCTGGTTTGTGTTCAGCCACTGTATATTCCTGTCACTATAGACAATGCAGTGGTTCTGAAATGGCTGACTTAATTCACAGAATAATGGTTGATTTGCCATACTTACTTGAGCTGTTCCAATTCCTGCTCAATATGTCAAACATAGAGCAGGATAAAAGTTTTCTTTTTCTCTTGGGTTCTTCTGAAATTTCACACTTGATATACTTCTAGGTGTAGATGGCTGGTAATCTTGTTATTTCTTGGGGTTTATGTATATGTGGTGGGGTGGTTTCTTTGGTTTTGTTTTTGGGATTTTTTTCTATTTTTTTTTAATTGGCGGTTCTCAACTATTTGTGTTTCCCTGTCAGTATTTCCTCTCTAAAAATTTGTTGGCTTTTACAATGGTACCTGTACCATCCAGTCAAACCTAAGTGAGGTGCAGCCACTAAAAATTAGTGGTGATGGCCTTCCTTTGTTGGCTTGTACATGGCTTAAAGTAACTATGGTTATTTTAATTCTAAGGCCTGCTACAATATAATTAGCTAAAAAATTACACTACTTCTTATATGCTGTCAGTAACAGCTGCTTAAACCAAAGTAAAAAATTGTAATACGAACACTTTTTTTTTTTTTAACTAAGGACATGTAGTTGGACAGAGTATTGAAATTTCTTGGAGTCTTAAGCATATTTCCATATGCTCTGCATAGCTGCCTTATAAATTAATGACATGCAGACTGTTGGATAGGATCTGAATGTACTCAGACAATGGCCAAGCTTAACCTACGTGGATTTTTTTCGGTATTAATATGTCATAGCATATATGGCTGGCAGTTGATAAGCGTGTCAAGAGCAGCATTATATGGCAATGGGTCCACAATGTGTAATGTGAATAGCTGTCAGTGATCCTCTTGCCAAAGCCAGAAAAATGTATATTAGTAGATGTGAAGCAATAGTAGGAACTTTGGTGGTGTTATTACCTTTTGGCTTATTTGTCTTTAATACGCTCTTATGTTACAACTTTTAAAATACCTTGAAAATACAGACTTGAAGGTAAAAATAGGTGCCAATTCCAGTGTTTTGGAGCTCTAATGTGGAGGATGGACTTGAATACACTCTGAAATGGCTGTGCTAAGTGGTGGCTCAGCCGACACCCACATGCATCTGTTTTTTGTCTTCATCACTGAGTGCAGAAGTGCAGATGGACTGAGGGAACAGCCAGTCTTTAGTTCTAGGATGTCTGCTGAAGTTATGTATCAACTAGACTTTCTCCAGCATAGTAAGAAGACTTAAAATATGTGTGCATTGGTGAGCTTGTATTTGTTGCATTTGACACCTTCCCATGTTAGGAATTTAAAGGTATTGACATTTTCTGGTCTGTGGTGTATGATAAGGACAGAGGGAATTATATTTGCTAAAGATGCCAAATTAAAAAACTTGTTATTGTAAAAACTGTTTTTAGCTTTGTGGATCTTGATCTAAGAGATAATTTCAGGTGCCACTTTGGGGTGTTTTCCTCAGCCTACTTGTTAGTGAATGGTAGAATTGCTGGCTGCTATTCAGAAGTGTTTCATGAAAGGAATATTTTGCAAGTGAGATTTGCTATCTGTTAATGAAACAATCTGATATTTTCTGTGCTTTTCTATTTTGAGGGGTTTTTTTCTGGTTTTGTTTCCTAACCCACTGTAGTTGTCTTAGAGACTGGAAATGCAATAGCAAAGCACACTGTCAATTGCTGACTTGCTGTCACTTAAAAAAAAAAAAAAAAAAAAGAAAGAAAAAAAAAAAGCCTACCAAAAATGCAGATAAGGAAGTTTCAGGAAACTTCTCTCTCAGCTTTAAAAAGCGAAATCTGAATGTGCACAAAACGCTTATAAAAGAAGGTCTCATTTGTGAATATGGAAACTTACTGACAGTGTCACAGAAACTGATGATCCGATGGGCAGATAACTGCAATTTGCAAGGCCAGTGATGTAAGATCTCTTTAACTGGGGGTGGGATTTTTACATAAGCTTTCACTTAATAATTTTATATTAGTGGAAGGCTGAGAAGTTGCTGTGCCTGAATTTGTAGAATGTATAATGCCTTATGAAAGAACAAGGTAGAAGTAAATTGTGTAATTTTTAAAGGCAAAATTTTCATCTAGTTGAAGCCTTATAGTTAAATTATTTAACTGTGGTGTCCAGTGCTTGCTTTCTAATTTTCTATGAATACAGTTTTCAAACAGGTGATACTAGTGCTTTCTAGAAACTTTCCCACACAGTGTTAGGATGTGAATGCCGTTAAATAAAAGACTCTGCAATGTCATGCTAATGGGAAATAATCTGCATGTAAATGATTAGACACTTAGATGTTGTGTATTGAAGGTTCTTGGTTGGATTTTTTTTTTTACTTTTTGCCTGTCAGAATCCTAACCAGAGGAGTAGAGGAATTAACTCGGGGCTTCGGGATAAAGACCTAAGAAAGCATTAAGAATAGTTTGTCTGGGTCTATACATGCGCTTGGCAAAATATGCAGTTCCCTCAGAATATACTGGCAGTCTCAAGAGGCCCCAGCTGAAATGAAGGGCCTGTTGTAATACAGTTATTGCTTCAAAATGTGTAAGTCAAAATGTCTGGTAGATGGAGAGAGGAAGAGGTATAGTGTAGAGGCACACAAAGCCAATACTGAGTTAGCCCAGCTTTAATTTTCATACAAATCTCATTATTTTTTGATCATTTCTGGAGATAGAGAGGAAGGGAAATTTGACAGGGGAAGAAGGGAAAAGTGAAACAACATGGAGATAGACAGCTTAAGTTTCTGTTTCATATTTGAAAGCAGATACAAAATATTTACAGAATATTTTAGCTGGAAGGGACCTACAATAATCAACTAGATCCAGATCACTGGTAAAAATACTGAACGGAATAGGCCTTAGAGTTAAGCCCTGAGGAGCACCACTGGCTACCTGTTGGATATAGGTAGCCCCATTCACTACAACATTTTGAGCCCTGCTGTTGACCCAGTTCTTCACCCAGCGCACAGTGAACCTGCGTATTCCAGAGGTGGACAATTTGCCCAGAAGGATGCTGTGAGGTCAGCATCAGAAGCCTTACTAAAATCCAGATAAACTACAACCATCACCTTACTTACCTTCTTCCACCAGGCAGGTGACCTTATCGTAGAAGGATATCAAATCAGTTAAACAGGACTTCTCCATGCTGACTGTCTGATGATTGCATTGTCCTTCAATGCCTTTCAGTAGTACCCAGTATAATCTCTGTAATTTTTCCAGGAACTGAGATTAGACTAACAGGTCTGTAGTTTCCTGGATCTTCCCTCGTGTCTTTCCTATATACTGGAGTAACACTGCCTAGCTTCCAGACAGCGGGGACCTCCCAAGACTCTTTGGTAGACTATAGAGAAGATTCTGCCATAACATCCACTAGCTCCTTCACTGCTTGTGAATGTGCAACTGATACAGCTAGTCCCTTACAATTTTGTTGTCCTCAAATGCAAAGTCACTGTTCCCACACTCAGTTTTCCAGCTCTGGGGACTGGGTATCTCAAGGTCTATCCATATTATTGAAGCCTGAGGCAGAAAAAACATTGAAAGCCTCCACTTTTTTTATCATTCTTATTAGACCATCTCCAACATATATTGGTCTGATTTCTTTTTTCTCTTTACACCTTTTGCTGTTAATGTACATAAAGCCTTCTGTGTTGTCTGACACAGCACTGGCCAGTTTCATCTCTAAATGAGCTTTGTATTTTTGTATCTTCTCCTTGCATATATGAACCACAGCTCTGTAATCTTCCTTCAAAGCCTGAATGTGCTTTCAGAGAGTATACAATTTCTTTCTACTCTTGAGCTCTATAAAGAGTTCCTTGTTCAGCCAAGCTGGTCTTTTACCCTGCTTGCTTGACTCTTAAGGAATTGCCTGCTCATGTGCTTTTTATATAGTAAGGAATTCTGTTTTAATTATGGTGGGGTTTGCTTTTTTGAAATAATGAGACAAAGAGGTCCTTAAAAACTGTTTAATTCTTTCAGGCGATAATACAAAACATTTTGGTTTGCATAATTGCATATCAGCCTTGATACTTAATCAGATCTTGGATATTTTGACTTGTCATGTAAACCTTCATAGACCATAGATGTCAAAACAGGTAGCTCCTTTTTAGTAACTATTAATGTTTGGTGTTTTTTAAACTATTTTTAAACTGTTAGAGTTCAAGGTTCAGACTAGAGCTTGATTATGATTTGTGTAATTGTATTCTCTTGCAGGAAACACAGCATTACATGACTGTGCAGAATCTGGAAGTTTGGAGATCATGAAGATGCTTTTGAAGTATTGTGCTAAAATGGAAAAGGATGGTTATGGAATGACTCCACTTCTGTCAGCTAGTGTGACAGGCCATACAAATATCGTGGACTTTCTGACACAGCATGTGCAGACCAGTAAAGCTGAACGCATAAATGCCCTGGAACTTCTAGGAGCAACATTTGTGGACAAAAAGAGGGATCTGCTTGGTGCCTTGAAATACTGGAAGCGAGCTATGGAAATGAGATACAGCGATAGGACTAATATCCTGAGCAAACCTGTGGCACAAACACTAGTTATGGCATATGATTATGCTAAAGAAGTAAACAGCTCCGAAGAGCTAGAAAATCTTATTGCAGACCCTGATGAAATGAGAATGCAAGCACTATTAATTAGAGAACGAATTCTTGGTCCTTCTCACCCAGATACATCCTACTATATTAGATACAGAGGTGCTGTCTATGCTGACTCTGGAAATTTCAAGCGTTGTATCAACTTGTGGAAATATGCTTTGGACATGCAGCAGAGCAATCTTGATCCACTGAGCCCAATGACAGCCAGCAGTTTACTGTCATTTGCTGAACTTTTTTCCTTCATGCTTCAGGACAGGGCAAAAGGCCTGCTAGGCACTACTGTCACATTTGATGATCTCATGGGTATACTGTGCAAAAGTGTTCTTGAAATAGAACGGGCCATGAAACAAACCCAGTGTTCCCCCGATCCAATACAGCTAAACAAAGCCCTTTCCATCATCTTGCATTTAATTTGCTTGTTGGAAAAAGTACCTTGCAGCTCAGAACAGGAGCATTTTAAGAAACAGACTATTTACAAGTTTCTTAAGCTTCAGCCTAGAGGGAAGAATAACTTTAGTCCACTTCACCTTGCTGTTGACAATAAAACTACATGTGTGGGTCGCTACCCAGTTTGTAAATTCCCCTCTCTACAGGTTACTGCTATTTTGGTGGAATGTGGTGCTGATGTAAATGTCAGAGACCTTGATAACAACAGTCCGTTACACATTGCTGCACTGAACAACCATCCAGACATCATGAATCTTCTTATCAAGTCAGGTTCTCACTTTGATGCCACAAACTCATATAAACAAACTGCTAGTGATTTACTAGATGAAAAGGAAATAGCAAAAAATTTAATCCAGCCAATAAATCATACTACTTTGCAGTGTCTTGCTGCTCGTGTAATAGTGAATCATAACATATGCTACACAGGGCACATCCCTGAAAAACTAGAGAACTTTGTTTTGCTCCATAGATGATAGTGTGGAGTGCCAGAGTACTGATTTTGAAGCATGACTTCATGATCATATTTTCCTTGAGCACTGTTACAATACACCAGCATTCTCTTAGCTTGCTTCATCTTGCTCTCATTGGCTAAAGCTTTGTTAGTAGCAGATCTGCAGAGTTGGGTACCTAGTCTTTAATAGGAATATTCCATATAATATATTTTGTGGATTATTTAGAAATGTAATGCCATATTTAGATTCTTAAAATTGTCTGCCAAAGGCTTGTCTATTCTGGTCTTCTTTGCCTGTTCGTATTTGGGACTGAGTTAAGTATCTTCCACTGATGTCTTTTTACTGTAACTGTGTGGATTTTACACAGTTGGAAGGTCATCTTTTTTGGTTTTGCTTGAGCATTTCTACTCTAACTCTTCTTTTTCTATGGACTCATTGCTAAAATAACAAGTTGTATGGACTTACTAACATTTGCAACTACCATAAGTGCTTTTATCTTCTCTATGCAGTGGCTTAAACATGACTGTTGTGTGTGAGCATATTTCTATGCAGCACTTGGCCAATTTCAACTTAAAGGCTGATTTTGGAGTTTGTTTGGAGCTTTTCCAAGAATGCTGTTTTCATAGCATGATAAATTTTGGAGTTACTTACCAGCTCTCCAAATTTGGGTTTGACTTTTTCACTACTGCAATGGAGGTTGTTTTCCTTCTGATCCTCTGGAAATTTGTCCTAAATTTGGGAGAATATCTCACTTTTTCTCTTTGTAGTTCACTTGAACTTAAAATCTGAAAATGTTATATTGCATCATGCAGTTACGGGAGGAGTCCTCATTATGTACAACTGACACCTTCCCCTTTGCACTAATGTCTTGCTTGTGCTGGTTATGTGACTAGGTGTGAAGTTGTTCAAAGTTTAACCTCAAACTTAATGATACACTTTAATGAGAAATAGATCAAATGTATGCTGTAGTTTAAAATTTACAAATCAGCTTTAGCTATATGAGAAACTAAAGCATGTTGGTGGCATGATGCTTGTCTGTCCGGATCTAGACATCATCTAATATAGTAAATGGCTGTA
Source organism: Ara ararauna (assembly GCA_028858755.1). Lineage (NCBI taxonomy): Eukaryota > Metazoa > Chordata > Aves > Psittaciformes > Psittacidae > Ara > Ara ararauna. Next base: position 54,708,266 of record CM054410.1, read on the forward strand.
TGGCAGGGTGTCAGAAGTTCTATAGCAGTGTCCTTTTTCTTCATTTTGAGTGTCTTTATAAATACTTGCATGGCTTTTTCACCTCTGCTATGTCAGCTCTACATAACAAAAAGCAGAAGTTCTGTTGTGTATATAGCTCCTAATTAAAGTACCTATTTTTATAATATTTGCACAACAGCTTAGCTTTTACAACGGAAAGGGCTTTTTTGACTTGATAAGAAATCTATAAGATCATAAATGTGAGTGCAATTCAGGTAATTAATTTAATTCAGCACTTTACTATTGATTAATAGTAGGATTTATTATGCAAATGTCTTAAAATGAAAATCATTTCAGTTGGATAGAATATAGTTTACTTGTACATTTAGGGGTATAGCATACTGGATATTTTTGACTTGATGTTTCAGTGGTGGGCTGTAAGTGTACCTACAGGGCTCTTGCTCCAGTAAGTCAACAAGTCCATTTAGACCTTCCTGTTCTTCTCATTTTTCTTTTTTCTTCCTATTTGGGATTTTCTTTTTTTTTTTTTTTTTCCTATTGAAACATACTGCTTCTGAGCTACCAATGCAGAAAAATGTTGGGAACACTGCTGAAAAAATTGTATGCCCTGCAAGGGCGTAACAGCTTTTGAAATTGATTATACAGTTCACAGTATGGCTCTCTAGAGACAGAGACACTGATACCTCCTTGCTTGTTGAGACCTCCAAAGTTGTATTTTTTTGGGGGTAGGGGATAAATGCTTAAAGCTGTTTTTCTTCTAATTGTCTTGGATTTCAAATGAAATACTTAATCCAGGAAGATGAATAGTATTCTCTTAAAAAAATAAATGCTTTTCTTACCAAATTCTGTAAAATTTTATTCCTATTTTTGTATAGTTTATGCTGATAACAAGATTCCAGCTGTCTTTGGTGCCTTTGTTCTGTTTGTTAAGTGCAGTTTAAAGATACTTCCTGAAATGCAAGGCAACGGTTTTTCTTTAGTTTTCCATATATACTTTACAGCAGTCACTGGATAGGAAGTAATTTTGTGTGTTTTCAGAGTCCCCAAAGAGCTATCTCTTATCGACTGTTTTACAACTCATTAAAATAAACCTGTTTCCATTTTTACAAAACACTATTAAAAAAGGAATAGAGTGCTGTAACAAAATCCTTACAGGATTTATAAGAAAGGTAAAATCCTCATGAGGAAAAAATGTGCCTCTCGTGAGTTTTGTATCAACTGCAAGGTGACAGCGGCAGGATATAACTGCTCTTGTAATAGCTTCCTCATGCTTTGAAATACAGAGTGGAATGCCTGTTACACTCTAAAATGTTGGCAAATGTGAGTAAGTAGACTACATGCTACACACTAATTTCCATCTTCTGTGATTATGATGAAGCCAGTTGGTATTTAATGCTTCAAAGTAATTTTGGAAAAATTGATGGGAGACATACTAGACTGATCATATCTCTTGGCTTTGTGTGTGAATTGAGCCCTCAGTGAGGGCAGGATGAAAAGTTTTTGTTGTTTTGGTTATAAATAATATGGTATTTGTGTTCTATCACAAAGACTTCCTATGCAGGACTAGCTCCATGTTTGGAAATATTGGAGTTTCTTTTTCATGTGAAGAAATTTAGCTTTAACAGTAATGTAAAAAAGGAATAACAAGCATATTTCTCTGTTCTTGCTCTCTATAGGCTCCAAATGCAGATTACATTAAAAATATGTTTTGGAGAACATCTTTCTGAGTCTGTATATCTGTTACCTTTAGGGCTGCTGCAGTACTGGTTGGTTAGCTGCTTTTTCTGTTGCGTGTAAATAGTTAAATATGAATGCTGCAGCTTTAAAATTCAGTCTTCATGTCATTAAGAATTGTACCTTAAACAAAACTGCGTGTTTCATACTCCTTCTTTCTATGAAACAGTGGTGCAGACAAACCTTTAAATTCTGGTAGTGGGTAATAGTAAAGAAGAGGCTTAACTGGATGACATTATTTTCCCAGTTTCTAGAAAATGCCGTTCGTTGTGCTAAGAACTGTGAAAACTAGTTGTTCTAGTTTATAGCATAGAAGTAGTTAGCAAAACCCTGTACTTTTTCAAGAAAGTTGCAAATTAGTTTTCTCCTTAAAGCTTTTGAAGTCTCTTCCCTGTTGCACAGACAACTTAAAAAAAGAGGAGTAGAATACTATAAGGTTGAGAAAAGTAAGGAAGATCTTTCTTAAAGGCTCATAGAGAATAGGAGACTTTGAAGAACAATGCCATTGTAATTTAAGCTCTTTATGCACAGTAGTCACAGTCCTATACTTAGAGGCAGCATACACTTCAAAGAACTGAAATTTTAGACTTAGGCCTAATCAAAAAAGATGAGGTTCTGGATGAGAAAAACTGATCCAGAGCTTTTACAGGAACATAATTGTCACAGAGATGGCTTTAATGACTTGAATATAGGTGCTCTTAACTGGGAAAGAGAAGAATGAGAAAAGAACATATATGTTGTCATTTTTGCCTCTGCAGCTGCAGGTGCTGAAAGGTGATTTTGTCTGGAAGTGCCTGCTGGTTACCTAAGCTGTACACCCATGCAGAAATGCTTCTTGGCAGGAACAAATGCTGGCTGTCAGTTGAAGACCAAAATTCAGCATACAGAGTGGCACAGGAAGCTGCAAAAGAGGCCAAGTGTGTTGGCTTAACACAAGTATGTTACTCTGTCAAAGGCAATAAGTTTGTTTCCCACACAATATTCAGAGGGCTATATACCATCCACAGTGAAAAGCCATCCCTGTTCCTGCGAAATCAAAGCTGTACCTTGCAGTTGATCTCCAATATTCAGAAAAATTGAGAAGAGGGTTTCTATACTCAGAAGTTAGGGATAACAATAAATGCTTTCCAATCCCTACAAGTACCCATCAAAAGTCAGTTAGTGTGAGGCTTTGGTGTAAATGGCAACCATGTCACCCCATCAGATTGTAAAACTTGCGGGTTCCCGCTTGAAGTTCAAAGAGTTGCTTCTTGAAGACTTATCAAGTCATAAGTTCCTTGCCAAATATGTCTTTAGAGGGCTATTTGTAACTCCAGTCCCTCAGTAATTAGGAACTTAATTCCTATTTGGTATTTATTTTTTCAGAGTTTTGTATGCTTGAACTATTTATAGTTTCAGCAGTTATCTGCCCTTCAGATGGGAGTTCTCCCCTCTCAGCCCTCATGTCATTGGGTGCTCCCTCAGCAAGTTTGCTGATGACACCAAGCTGTGTGGTTCAGTTGATACGTTGGAGGGAAGGAATGCCATCCAGAGGGACCTTGACACACTTGTGAGGGGGGCTGATGCTAACCTGATGAAGTTTAATGATGCCAAGTGCAAGGTCCTCCACCTGGGTGGGAGCAATCCCAGGCACAGCTCCAGGTTGGGCAGAGAAGAGATTCAGAGCAGTCCTGCAGAGAAGGACTTGGGGATGTTGGTGGATGAGAAAATTAACATGAGCCAGCAGTGTGCGCTCACAGCCCAGAAAGCCAACCGAATTCAGGGCGGCATCAAAAGAAGCGTGACCAGCAGGTCGAGGGAGGTGATCCTGCCCCTCTACTCTGCTCTTGTGAGACCTCACTTGGAGTATTGTGTACAGTTCTGGTGTCCTCAACATAAAAAGGACATGGAACTGTTGGAACAAGTCCAGAGGAGGGCCACGAGGATGATCAGGGGACTGGAGCACATCCCATATGAAGATAGGCTGAGAAAGTTGGGTCTGTTCAGCCTGGAGAAGAGAAGGCTGTGTGGAGACTTCATAGCAGCCTTCCAGTATCTGAAGGGGGCCTATAGGGATGCTGGGGAGGGACTCTTCATGAGGGACTGTAGTGAGAGGACAAGTGGTAATGGGTTCCAACTTAAACAGGGGAAGTTTAGATTGGATATGAGGAAGAAATTCTTTCCTGTAAGGGTGGTGAGGCACTGGAATGGGTTACCCAGGGGAGTTGTGAATGCTCCATTGCTGGCGGTGTTCAAGGCTGGGTTGGACAGTGCATTGGGTGGCATGGTTCAGTGGGAGGTGTCCCTTCCCATGGGAGGGGGGTTGGAACTAGATGATCTTAAGGTCCTTTCCAACCCTAACTAATCTATGATTATATGATTCTATGTGGTGAGGCTAAGCCAACCAACAGCAAAACCCAGGCTGTATGGGTGAGCAAAGTACAGGGAATCATGCAGAGTAGAGTAAGGTGACCCAATGGTTCAGTTCTCCCTTTTCCCCTCCCTTGCTTGTGTATTACCAGAAAAAAAAAGATTCACTGAGTCACTAAACATTTTTGCTGCTGAACCCACAATTTAACTTTGCAATTCTTTCCTCGTTACCATGAGAGGAGCTTTTTATAGTAAACAGAGAGAATTGTTTTCTTTTCAGATACTTTATCTTGTGTTGTCCAGTTACAGTTTTTGTTGGATGTAATTTTCTTCTGTTCACATGCATCATTATCCTAACTGGAACATGAGGCAAAAATGCTTAGTGGATGAGCTATGCTTGGATTGTCTCTTATTTCCAGTCCATCATTTTGGAGTACTAAACTTCTTTCCCTCCTTTATTTTTTCACGTGTGGCTGTCAGGCTTGCACTGTACTTTTACTTGCTAGCCTGTTGGCTAGCCTCTTTGGCTAGTTTGGGTCAGGTGCCCTGTCTCTGCTTCCTCCCAGCTTCCCCTCCTCCCTGGCAGAGCATGAGACTGGGAAGTCCTTGGTTGGAGTAAACGTTACTTAACACACCTACGTTTTCAGTTGTTGCTATCAGCACTGTTCTCAGACTAAAGTCAAAAACACAGCAGTGCACCAGCTACTAAGGAGAAAAATGACTGCTACTGCTGAACCCGGGACACCCTCTTTTTTGAAATCCTGCATTTCAGTTCTTCAAGATGGAAACTGTTGTGTTAAAAAGCTTAAAGTAACATGAAATGAATTCTGGAAAGAGAAACATCTGGTGCAAGAAAGTTTTCTGGGAAAAGGGAATTGGCACTTCTGAAAATCTGCCCGCTGTGATCTGCTCTCTCCCGAGTTTCTAGCAGGAGTTTTCCTGGGATCACAACTCTGTCCATGCCTGGAGTTAATTTCCCAGCTGTCTCATGTTCTCTTTGTGCAAGAGTGTTTCTCCAAGTCTGAGACCTTGCCCTCACACCCCACTGAATGCAAATGTGCACTCTGTCTGGCCCCAGCTGCCTTTGCCCTGCACTGCTACTGGGACACAGCTGCCAAACCAGTCAATTCCTCTCTGACAGGGATGTCTGGAGAAGTCTGGTGCAGAGGATGAGCAATGGTAGATATTAAAAATTAAAAAAAAAAAAAAACTGAAATCTCAGATTTCCCTACATTCTTTGCAACCTTTTTCTAACCATACTATCATTGCCTCTCACTGTTTCTCCATGGCCTTTCTTTAACTGTTAACAGTTGCTCCATGGAGTCCTGTTTCCCCCTCTTCCCCTGCTGCTATTGTGACTGACTCAAGCCTGTGTTGAAATGAGAATCACTTGTGAATATTTGGCCTGTGCCATGCCTTAAGCAGCTTGTGCTATTTCTAAGCTGTGTCAGCTGGGCAGTGGGAGGTCTGGAAGAAATGTGAATCTCATCCTGGAATCAGTCATACTGGATTTCTTTCCATGCAGAAAGTCCTTAAAAAGCTTTGCCTCTGTTTAAACGCCTGGGCCTATATCTTCAAACTTGCTGATTTTGCAGTTTCTGGCTTCCGAGAATCTGCCTTAAAAATGTGTCTTTCAGTGTCTTTCCAAGTCCCACTAGTTCATCCACCAGGTTGTTGCTTTGTGACCTCATTTTGCACTTCTGTGCTGTGGAAATATGTGCTAACATTAGGAATGTGACTTTTCATGTGTTGCTTCTCAATATGCTTATTGATACCACAAAGGTGGGAAGTGCGTTAAAATTGCCTCTTACCAGGCATACTGCCTGACTCTGGCTTGCCATTAACAAGGCAAGGGTCACTTACCTCAGAGGATAAATTCCAGTAGACTGAAAAAGCTATTTTAAAATAGCTGATAGTGAAAACTTGTAAATTACTACTGTGGGAACGTATGTTAATAACCTGAATTGAATATGGAACTATATTCTTAAATCCAAAAAGGAGAAAGTGAAACACAAAGTATGCTGTGGTTGCAACTTGGAACAAGATAAAGGCACCTACTAGTGGGACTGGAGAAGCAAGTAAATTCACTTATTTACCCTGTCCACACCCAGATTACTGCTAACTTCACAATGGCTGGATAATTAGACCTCTGTGGACTTAGAGCAAAGAATGCTAACTGCACAGATCTCGCCCAAGGCTTCTCAGCAGTGCAGGCAAAAGAAAATCATATTTTGCACTGGCAGTGGATTGTGTTTTGCGACAGAAGAGGGAAGAAAGACTAGAAAGGGTCTTACAGATGTAGGAAGAGATCGTCAGTTGGACTTTAACAGGCTATAGGTAACTTAGGGGTGCCAAGGATGGATGTCTGTTATCAAACCCTGCATTCATTAGCAGCCTCTCCTGACCATCTTGCATGTTTCATGCTGTTGGGCAAAGGTCTGAGCAAGTACGAAAGACGAGGCTGAAGAGCTTTTGCTGCTGCAGCCAGCAGTGGCAGGGATAGCAGCAGCTGCTGCTGGAAGTCCTCTTCTGTCCCATGTACACAGCAGACCTTGTCCTCCTGTTCTCCAGGATAGAGACTGTGTAAGCAGCATGCTGACCTAGGTAACCCCTTACTTTGAGTCATGCCATGATCTGGAGCTAGGATGAAATACCCTGTTGGGGCATCTGAACATACTGCTCTGACTGCAAGCGGTATGGAGGTGAGCCGGGTAGTGCTACTCTCACCTGATAAATCCTTGAATCCTGCTTTGTTTAGTCTTCAGCTGACTTCAGCTGTGTGATCTTGGTCTTACACCAGCAGAAATCAGCCAAGAAGAAGAGTGGAATAAGGGTGTGCAGCTACTGTAAAGCAAAGCTGGTTTAGCTGGCAATAGTAAATTTCATCTGTGGGGATGAGAAGATACTGAAACATCACTCAGTGGGAAAATGAAGTATCATTACTATACTAATGGCAAAAAGCAATGCACAGCAGCCACTACAGAAAGATCAGAGTCTGTGCCCACATATTATGAACTGCCAGTCTGGAAAAGAAATCTGAAATATCGCCTCAGTCATTTTAGCAAGCTTTGATCCCAGAAAAAGAATCCTAAATAGAAATGTAGCTTTGAGTGTTTTCTAAGCAGCTAAGATTTTATGCATAGTCATTGAACCATTCTCTGACATGATTTCAGGAATAAAAATTCCTAAAATCTATATTTTAATTTTTTATTTAATCCACTATGATTGGGACCCCTTCTATAAAGGGCCCCTCAGCACAAACTTTATACCTTCTAAGGAGATTTTATCTACAGAGTCAACTCTTTAGGAACCTACACAGATAAAAAAGCACCCTTTTAATGAGGAATCCTCCACCAGGGACAGAGAAAAAAATGTTCTGGTCGTTGTGCAACAGCATCAGGAAACTAAAAAGCAATTTATTCCTGAGTAAGTTTTTGTTCAAAAGGGACATTTCAGGAAGTAAGGAGGAAAGTACATGCTTTCTTTTGTACAGAGGTGGGATTTTTAATTAATCAGGGGTATCAGAAAGACTTAAAATCAAGAACCTTCCTATGATCTGTAGTCTTTGCCTCCAGCTGAAGGGCATCCTGAAGCTTCTGGACTGGAGCACCTTTCCTATGAAGGCAGGCTGAGAGAAGTGCGCTTGGAGAAGAGAAGGCTGTGGGGTGACCTTAATTGTGGCTTTTCAGTAGCTAAATGGTATCTGCATGAAAGCTGCAGAGAGGCTTTTTCCAAGGGTATGTAGTGATAGGACAAGGGGAAATGGCTTTAAGATGACAGAGGGGAGGCTGAGATTGGGATTTAGGAAGAAGTTCTTCCCCGTGAGGGTGGTGAGACCCTGGAACAGGTTTCCCATAGAAGTTGTGGCTGCCCCATCCCTGCAAGTGTTCAAGGACAAGCTAGATGGGGCTTGGAGCACCCCGCCTGTGGCAGAGGGGTTGGAAGTAGATGATCTTTTAAGGTCCATTCTAACCCAAACCTTATATGATTCTGTGATTCTATGACTTAGCATCTGGGGTTGAGCACGTGTGGAGCTGTACAACAACTTAACAGAGGCTAAAGACATTCCTTCCCCATTAACTAGTCAGGGCGCAGGGACCACACTTCAAAATACATGTGTATAGCTCATGGCATAAATAAGCATGTACGTGTATGGCAGAACATTTGTGTGCATAGGCATGCACTTGCTTATAAATAGAGAAGCAAGCTCTTTTTGCTGCAAGAGCTGTGAACTTTCCTTATTAATTAACTGTGCTTTTAACATCTCTTTTCTCTTTTCGTTTGCCCAAAGAAGCTAAGGCAAAGCAGGGTGACTTGAAGTCATTGAGCCAACCAAAGATACTAGATAGCTAAACTGAAGCACTAAGAGAATCAAAAGCATTAAACACCATTGTTTCATGGCTTGTGTGGCTGATACTGTCCCTGGAGAAAAACATGCACTTGAAGAAAGATTCACAGGGCAGCAAACTCATTTTAATAGAGATTACTGGATTTCGTGTATTTCATAGCATACAACACAACTGCATATGTAGAAAAATAGACACTTTTTCTAGTTTGGCATGGATAGAAAAATGTGTGACAACCTAATGTAGAAGGGAAAAGAAATCGTAAACTGCCTTTGTTTCCTTCCTACTGTGAGCATTTTACGATTGACTGCAAGCCACCTCATGTATTTTTGCCCTGCAGCTCCTGCAGATATCCTCTTGGATGAAGTCTGGCAGGCATTTACAGAACATCTCGATTGAGACTGCTCATTGAATGGAAAGAGGAAGAAGAGTATTTTCCAATGTTGATAATGATAAAACATTTTCTAGAGGAACACCTACAGATTCAAGTTCTTTAAGACTTTTTTTTTTTCTTACAAGTTTTTGTGGGTTGGATATTTCCCCCAAATTGAATGTAAAAGAGAACTGCAAAAAGCAACTGTGTTTTACATCAAAATGATCTTACTAGCTGCAAAGTGGAAGTATGGTTTGCTTAAATAGCTTACTTGCAAAAGTAGTTATCTAAGCATTTGTCTAATTCTTCACATAAATGAGGACTAAAAAGCTCTTTGGCTTGTCTCCAGTGTCTGAGAGAGTTCAAAGCACAGTAATTTTCCATCATGCCTGTTGAAATGCTGCAGTAGAGAGTGCATGGTTTAGTTGGTGAGCATGTCAGTTTGTAATTACTGTTACTAAAATATGTCTATAGCTATGGTTTCTGCTGCAGAAGATGTACTCGTAAGAGACATCTCTCAAACAGGCAAATTGGAAGTGTGAGTATCAACAACAGATACTCACACAGATCAAAGAACAGAGAGAGCAGGTTGCAGAACTAAAATCTACCCACTTTGACTGCTCCTTCATTTCAGACTTGTGTTGTTTAAAATTAATTGAAGACATTAGTGTTTGTCACTGTGATGTTAGCATGCAGGAGTGAAACAGTGTTAGAAATCTCACATTTGCAGACAGCCTGAAGCTTTGGCATTCAGAAGCAAGTTGTTTTCCAGCTGTCTCTCCTGGGTCATGGTGAAAGCTCCCAATGGTACAGCAGTTTTGTTAACTATGCATATGCCAGCTAAAGCTTCTAGAAAAGGCAAAGAAATGTCAGGATTATTAACAGTGTTGTGCTGGCTTCCGAAATTTAGTGAAGCTTAGGAAGGTGTGCCATCACATTCTTTGTTTCTCCTGATTCTTGCTGTCTCCTGCCTGGTGCTATGGACATGCCTTGATGCAGTTTCACCAGGAATCTGCACTTGGCTCACATGCACTCCGTCTGCAGTGCTACTGGGGACTTCCTTCAGCTTGTGCAGTTGAAGATGAACTGTGAAGGTAACATGTCCCTTTAAAGGGTACCTGTGCTGCTTTCTTCTTCCCTGGTACAGAAGTCACTAATTTGCTGGTGGTAATGTATTCTGCAGCTGAAATAGCCATTCTGCTGTGTGTCCTCTGAGGTCAAGGCCTTCTTCTGGGATGAAGTCTATGTTGTGTAAGGGCTTGCAGACACCAGGGAAGCCTGTGCCATTAAAACACTTGTGCAAACACAGTGCTATAATGCCAGGCTGCTGGGACTCTCCCCTTCCTCAAGGAGTTCGAGGTACTTTTTGAATGTTTCAGAGCACTTTGGCATAAGCTTTACTAGATTTTGCCATGCAGGACTATAATGACACAGCCAGACTAGTGAAGGGCAGAAGAAGGAAAGAGATGCAGTGGCTCAGCAGGAGGGAATCCTTAGCACCAGGGCTAAAGCTTCATCAGTGAGGGAGGAGCACTTGTGCAGCAGTCTCGCACAACCCCGCTGGAAAGTTAAGAAAATTCTCAAGACAAGGTGTGGAAGCAACTGAATTACCTTTTTTCTTGAAAAATTCTTTTTTTCTTTTTCTGATTTTATCCTTGCACCTTATGTATGAGGAAACACATGCACAGAAAAATGGGGACAGCCAGTAATAACATTACCGAGGACATGGGTAATGTGGGAAACGTTTCTAAGCAGGGCTGTTTCGCATAGCAGCTCACATCTTTCTGGGCCCCAAAGAGTGTTCTTGTAAAGTGTGCAGGATCACTCCTGCATGTGATTACCTTGCTCTTTTGCTCCTGGGGGAATTTTGCAGCTACAAGTTTCTGAATTAGTGGTGTGCTCATTTCTTATCAAGACATGGTGTGTTAAAGTAAAACTGAATTCATGGTCATTCAGAGATAGGAATACACTTTGTACACTTCTGTGCAACGTGGAATTTTGCCAGGCATGTTAAAATCTAGGTTGTCACAGAGTACAGGGACTTCTCATTAAGCTAACTGTAGTTGTGGTTTCAAACATGTAGAAACCTTTCAAAAATGTATTTGAAACATAGCTTGTCAAATTCCTTGTTTTGATAGTCTTCTGCTTTTCAGCCAGCTGTCACTCTTGATATGCTGTTGGAAACTGTCTCATCAGAGTGGTTTTGGAGCAGTGTGTTTTATAGTATCACAACCCATCAAACCAGATTGATAACTAAGAACATGCTTCTGCTCAACTTCTTCCTGTGAATAGATTCACTGCTGTCAAGAGGACTGAAAATGTACTTTATGCATGACTCTCAGCCAAATGCTAAGTACGCATGAGACACTGCATGTTTTCCAGCTGTTAGTGCCATTAGTGAGTCTTTCACAGGATAATCTAGGTTGGATGGGAGCTCAGGATGTCTCTTATACAACCTCCATCTGAAAGCATGGCCAGCTGTAAAACCAAGGCCAGGCTCCTCAGGGCTTTAACCAGTCGGGTCTTGAAAATCTTGGTGGTAAATATTTCTTACAGAATCATCTAGCCGCTCTTTGAACATATAAAGAAATATGAAAAGGCTAACTGTTTCTGTATTCTTAAAAAATCGTCTTCTTCCTGTTTCAAATAGCACATAAAAACTTATTAGGAAGGGAGGCACAGCCTTTTAAGACAGCATTAGGAATATTTCTCAAATCCTAAAATGAAAGGAATACGACACTCAGATACAGGTGTGATGAGAGGGTTCAATTAATTTGTGCCTGTGTAGCATTTATGGTGGGGGCTCCATAAATAAGCTGAGGAAATCCCTCTTACAGCTGATGCCAGAGATGTCAATTAAAATCCATGCTCTCAACAAAGGGAATGAAATGAGCCAGGCAAAAGACCTGGCTCTACCATGAGAAGAAGTGATGACTGCATGTCATTTACCTTCAGTTTCCACCAAGGATGCAGAAATAGGAAACAAGTGTATAAACTGCTACCTGTCTGGGAAATGGTAGTGAGTTGTTGACTCTTGCTCCTGTAGTCAGTCTGACAGTATGCACGTTGAAATGTGATTTAAGCAACACTGATGTGAGTCATAGAGTGCTGCACACATGTTGCATGACTTCCTTATGAAAAATGTGAACCAGCTGGAGTACAACATCGAACCTGTCATTTCTGAACAGAAACTTCAAGCATGCAAGTTAACAGGTGTCCCTGCAAAATGCCAGGCAAGAAAGACTGCTCTTTAAATATACAAGTGATTGCATTTGTTTTGGTGACAAGTTGCTAAGCAACCTGCTCTGCATCTAGAAAACACAATCTCAGCAGTGCTTCTCAGTAAAGCTGGCATCTTTGGCATTGAATCACCATGAATACCATGAATTAGCACTGATAGGAGCTGCACAGCTTTATCCACAGCAAAATACAGGGGGCAGATACCCAGCTATGCCAGTGGTTTCAAGTTTTAATTAAAAATCAGGCAGACAGGTTTAGAATAAAGTTCTGGTTTAAAATCACATGCAGTACTGTCAGATTTTCTAGTTAGCATGAAAAGGGATGAATTGTTGAAGAATATTCAAATGTGGTGATTTGAGCATAAAAATTACTCTTCTCTGAATACTGCCAGAAAGTAAATTTTTGTTACAAAAATTGGAAGCAACTAAACTGGCTGCAAAAGAGCTGAGAGGAAAAAGGGGACAGTATCTTTTAGATGTTTGGTGTATGTGAAATACAATAGTGCACGCCTCTATGACTAAAGACCAAGTAAACCAGGTGGCCACACCCACTTGTTACTCAGTGAGCTCAACCTCAGCATCTGTCATACCTAACCACTGCAGTCAGTCACATGAAAGTCAGTTCAGTGAAGCAGATAAGTGTGATTTGTCATTAAGAATATATACATTCTTTTCAACTTCTTGTGAAGTGTTATGGGACATCTCCTCTAAAATGAGTATCTCCCAGATCTCTGCTAAGACTTTGGAAAGATAGGTCTGTAAGGGGGGGTAAGACATACAGGATGTCATTACAGTTTTGCCTGTATCCTGCAAATACCTTCATGATTAGTAAAACTTGTAACTACTCATCAGCAGCACAGCCAAGTGCCCCACCACAAGAAGAGACACCGGGGCATTCTCCTGCCCTTTGCTGTTCATAGAGGAGCTGCCTCCTTGGGAAACCAGCAGCTGCAGGGTGCCCTGGCATGCTGTAACCCAGATAAGGACATGCCCTTACTTTTTGTTGATACAAGTCTCGTTACCGGTTCTAGCAAACAAACTAGCTGCAAAGTGTGAGGTCTCCATGATACAGATTTCTAGCTCTCCTTCACTCATAGCAGTGAGCTACCTCATGGTATGGTATGATATCATAGGCATCACAGAAACATGGTGGGATGGCTCCTATGACTGGTGTGTTGGAATGGAAGGTTACAGGCTCTTCAGGAAAGACAGGCCCAGCAGGCAGGGAGGGGGAGTTGCTATTTATGTTAGGGATAGGCTGGAGAGTATGGAAATCTGGGGACAGGTAAGCAGTCAACAGAGAGTCTGTGGGTCAGGCTTAAAGAGAGAACAGCAATGGGAGACATTATCGTGAGGATCTGTTACAGACCGCCTTACCAAGAGGACTCTGTGGATGAAGCGCTCTATAGACAGATAAGAACAGCCTCACGCTCACAGGCCCTTGTTCACATGGGGGACTTCAAGCACCCTGATATCTGTTGGAGGGATGGTATGGCCCAGCGCAAGCGATCCAGGAAGTTCCTCGATTGTGTGGAAGACAGCTTCCTTCTGCAAGTAATAGAGGAGCCGACAAGGAGAGGTGCCATGCTTGACCTCGTCCTCACCAACAGGGAAGGGCTGGTTGGAAATGTGATGCTCCAGGGCAGCCTTGGTTGCAGCGATCATGAGATGGTCGAATTCGAGATCCGCAAGATAGTGAGAAGAGCGTGCAGCAAGCTCACTGCCCTGGACTTCAAGAGAGCAGACTTTGGCCTCTTCAAGAACCTGCTTAGTAAGATTCCATGGGATATAGCCCTAGAGGGCAGGGGGGCCCAAGACTCTTGGTGGATATTCAAGGATCACCTGCTGCAAGCTCAGGAGCAATGCATCCCTACTAGAAGGAAGTGCTGTAGGAGGGCCAGGAGACCTCCTTGGATGGATAAGGAGATACTGAGGAAAATTCAAAGGAAAAAAGAGGCTTATAAAAGGTGGAAGCAAGGACAGGCAGCCTGGGAAGAATACAGGGATGTTGTCAGGGAAGCTAGGAACCAGGTTAGGAAAGCTAAGGCCCACTTAGAATTAAACTTGGCTAAGGATGTTAAAGATAACAGGAAGGGATTCTATAGGTACATTGCAAATAAAAGGCAGAGTAGGGACAACGTGGGCCCTCTCCGGAAGCGATTGGGAGAACTGGCTACCCTGGATTTGGAGAAGGCTGAGGTTCTTAATGACTTCTTTGCCTCGGTCTTCACTGGCAAATGCTCTGACCACACCACCCAAGTCCTGCAAGGCAGACGCAGGGACTGTGAGAATGAAGACCCTGTGCCCACTGTAGGAGAGGATCTGGTTCGAGACCATCTTAAGAACCTGAACGTATACAAGTCCATGGGACCTGATGAAATCCATTAATGGGTCCTGAAGAAGCTGGTGAATGAAGTTGCTAAGCCACTGTCCATCATATTTGAAAAATCATGGCAGTAAGGTGAAGTTCCCGATGACTGGAAAAAGGGAAATATAACCACCATTTTCAGGAAGGAAAATGGATGAGCTGGGGAACTACAGACCAGTCAGCCTCACATCTGTGCCTGGCAAAATCTTGGAGCAGATTCTCCTGGAAGGCATGAAGAGGCACATGAAAAACAACCAGGTGGTTGGAGACAGCCAGCATGGCTTCACTAAGGGGAAATCCTGCCTGACCAATCTGATGGCCTTCTATGATGGGGCTACGGAACTGATGGACAGGGGTAGAGCAGTTGATGTCATCTACCTGGACTTGTGCAAAGTGTTTGACACTGTCTCACATGACATCCTTGTCTCTAATTTGGAGAGACATCAGTTTGCTAGGTGGACCACTCGGTGGATAAAGAACTGGCTGGATGGCCACACGCAAAGGCTTGTGCTCAATGGCTCAATGTCCATCTGGAGGCCAGTAATGAGTGGTGTCCCTCAGGGATCGGTGTTGGGACCAGTCTTGTTCAACATCTTTGTCAGTGAGATGGACAGTGGGATTGAGTGCACCCTCAGCAAGTTTGCCGGCAACACCAAGCTGTGTGGTTTGGTTGATACATTGGAGGGAAGGAATGCCATCCAGAGGGACCTTGACATGCTTGTGAGGTGGGCTGATGCCAACCTGATGAAGTTTAACCATGCCAAGTGCAAGGTCCTGCACCTGGGTCAGAGCAATCCCAGGCACAGCTCCAGGTTGGGCAGAGAAGAGATTCAGAGCAGCCCTGTGGAGAAGGACTTGAGGGTGTTGGTCGATGAAAAAATGAACATGAGCCGGCAGTGTGCGCTTGCAACCCAGAAAGCCAACCATATCCTGGGCTGCATCAAAAGGAGTATGACCAGCAGGTCAAGGGAGGTGATCCTGCCCCTCTACTCTGCTCTCGTCAGACCTCACTTGGAGTACTGTGTGCAGTTCTGGTGTCCTCAACATAAAAAGGACATGGAACTGTTGGAACAAGCCCAAAAGAGGGCTATGAGGATGATCAGGGGACTGGAGCACATCCCGTATGAAGACAGGCTGAGAAAGTTGGGTCTGTTCAGCGTGGAGGAGAGAAGGCTGTGTGGAGACCTCCTAGCAGCTTTCCGATATCTGAAGGGGGCCTATAGGGATGCTGGGGAGGGACTCTTCATCAGGGACTGTAGTGATAGGACAAGGGGTAATGGGTTCAAACTTAAACAGAGGAAGTTTAGATTGGATATGAGGAAGAAATTCTTTCCTGTAAGGGTGATGAGGCACTAGAATGGGTTGCCCAGGGAAGTTGTGAATGCTCCATCGCTGGTGGTGTTCAAGGGCAGGCTGGACATAGCCTTGGGTGGCATGGTTTAGTGGGAGATGTCCCTGCCCCTGGCAGGGGGTTGAAACTAGATGATCTTAAGGTCCTTTCCAACCCTAACTATTCTATGATTCTATGATCATAGCCCCAGGCTATGTTTGTAACAGGAGTCAGTAAACCATAACATCAAAAATTATCATAGGAAACCAGGTCAAAAAGCATTATGGAGCCACAAAATACACTTACGTAGAAAAATGAATTGGCATGAGTGGAAAGCCTGGGTGTTGGAACTGACTAGATGCCTGGTCATGGCCCTGTGGTTTTCTTTTGTAATAGGAGGAGCAGCCAGTGTGTACTCTTTCACATTGAATTTACTTTTTCAGTTCATAACCTCACTGTTACCATAGCATTTTAGTGTGTCTGCGTTTGCTAAAATGTAAGTTACTTCAGCCTGGAGACATTGAATGGGAACAATTGCAGAGCACGCCCTCAGTGAAGTGTGTGACTGACATGAAATGAGTGTGATGCTAATCTTAGCCAAAAGCTTGTGAGGAAGCAATGCTGGTTTCATTTCCAAGTAACACTGTTTTCAAAGCAGATTAAAATCATATATTAACAGGAACTGACACAGCAATCATAAAACTCCTTATGATGAATTTGTTGGACAGATAAGCAGTTGTTTATCCTGCATTCAGTGTGTTTCCATATTGTTTTAAGACCAGTTCTAAGATGTATTTCTTTCAGCTCACCTGATCTCCCAGCAGTACAATCACTATTTGGTGAGAGGGACTACCATTTGTGGGATGGTATACGCGATATAATATTAAATTAAACTTCTCCTGACAGTGCAGCTGCCTGGTTATGTTGCCTGCCTCTCCCACCTACCAGAATGATGTTTATACCAGCTTCTTGTTTATGGCTGTATACATTTGCTAACACTAAATACCTTCGTAACTGCCAGCAGTCCCCTCAGCTGTAATCTCTGCAGGTCCTGTTGCAGTTCCATTTGTCTGGTCATGACTGAACTGATGTTCACAAAATCCTCAGAAGGAAAGTAATGTACGCAATTGCAATAAACACAGAACACATAGATTTTATTTCTCTGTCCCCCTTCTCTTTTTCACCTTCTCTCCCCTTTTCATATGTCATTAGTTTTACATGCCTTTGGTAACAAGTGCAGACCACGGCTAGCAGAAGAGCAAATGTTCCTTTTGCTCTGGGATAGACACATGCTGCTTATGTCATGGCAAGCGCAAGAGCATATGTGTGTGTCTGTGTGTAGTTAATGTCCAGGGAGATCCTCAGCAGTCCTGCCCTGTAATGGGGTAGTGATGTCAAGGGCTCCTCCTCTTCCAGGTGATGCAGAGGAACGAAACGTAAACAGAAACAGCACCTTTGTAGTGCTGGCAGCTTAGCTGGGAGGATATGGCCAAGCAGTATGCACACAGGTACTGCAGCCGCTGTGCAGCACCACAGTCTCTTGCTTCTAGAAGCAAAGGTGGGAGAGGTGGTCCCAGTTACTCCTGGCCATGTCTGGTATGGCTGGAATCTGACAGCTGCTGATTTAGTGCAACACAAAATGCTGACACCATGGGAAGGAACTACCCACCTCCTGAAAGGATCATTTGCAATTATCATTACTGTACTACCGAGAGGCAGAGTGAGTTACCTTGCCAGCACCAGTAAGTTGCTCAAGTTTGTTAATTTCAAAAGCATCTACTTATTTTGTGTGTCTCAGTTCATGCATCCTGAGTTTGGAAAAATGAAGCACTCAGGAGGTGACAATGGGATCTCAGGCTGTTCAGCAGCTGTGCACATAAAGCCTTGGGCGTTGCAAGCTGGACAGAGGAAAAAGGAGATCCCTGAGAGTAATGAACTGGCAAAAACTTGAAGATATTAGTGGTTGCTGAAGGTGCATCATCACTGGGAAGCAACCAGTAAGACCCACCTATAAACAGGCAATCACTGCTAGCAGTGCAACTTGGCCTGCAGTTTTCTCTGTTAATTGCAATTTTGCCACAGGATTGGGGTGGCTGAAAGTACCCATAAGTCTAGAAAGGGATTAGGCAATTTAAATTGACACTTCAGGGAAACACTGTATGACCTCCATGCACCTGAGCCTCTAAACAGTTCATTTCCAGATATGCTAGGGAAAGGTTTGCTTCATACTTGTGTTGTGTTTCATGTTCTTGCCTTAAGCAGTTATTGCTCATTAAAGTCTGACTGAAATATGAACTAAACTGGACTCATTCTGGAGAGCTGTTCCTCTTTCTTCATTTTGTCTTGTCTAAACACACATTTTCATCTCTGCAGCTCTGCCTTTTGCATTGACGATCCTGAACCCACCACCTATGGGTCCTTCAGCAGGGATCTGGCAGGATCTGGCCTGTGTCCTCTCTACGGTGCTTGCTTAAATGCCAAAGAATGTGCTTTCCCCCCCTACATTCCTTTTTGTAAAACCAGGAGCAAGAAAATGCCTCTGCTTATCTTTCCTGCACAAATTCTTTCTGCTGCAACTCTTGGAAGATAGTTTGCAGATGTCTGGGTTGGCACTGAAAGGTGCCGATAGCATCTGTGAATAACAAACCCTGAGAAGAGCAGTTAATGAAGGTCTTGGTTGAGTGGTTGTGCTGCTCTCATCCCTAAAATAGCCAGAGACATATAGTACATGACTATGATGTTCATTGCACAGTGCTATTTTCACCCCTTTCCCCTTGATTCATAGAAAAACTCCTTATAAGAACTCCCCAACAAAGTTTAAGTTGACAAGCAGATATTCTTTATCTGCAGTGCCAGGAAACATGAAGGATAGCTCCTCCGAGTGCATCTTGCTCGAGCACCAAACAAGTCATGATTATATAGTCATTAAACATACATATTCATTACATTACATGCATATTCATAAAGCTACTTATACATGACATCATTCTTCTAGAAAATTCCTCCTGCATGCACACAATAATGTGGTAGTGGTCTTTGGGACCCCTGGTGGTCGTTTCTTTCTCATCTTCTTCTTCCTCTTTTGACTGAACTTTAGGTTTGGAAAGTCCCATTGCCATGCCAGCAAATCTAGCTCTGTTCTAGCTGGTTATTGTAAAACATTTACCTAAGATACTTCTTCACTGTCATCTACCACAAACCTCTTACCCATTGCTATTGTTGCAAAGCTATTTTGCAAAGCTACTAAGCTCAATGTTACTTAACCACAAAGCAGAACTGATTTTACTTATTTACAAAAGATTATACTTCATTTTCTATTTCTTTGTTTCACCCTTCTTACTAGCCTTCAATAGCTTCACTACGTGGAACCTCCCCCTGTGTTGGTCTGGTAGCTTACAACAGTGATCTCCAAAGCCAGGTGCAAGCACCGCAGTGAGTGTGCAAGACAGCCCATTAGTGCTGGAAGAAAATATCTGTGTACCATTAATAGATAAGATAAAATTCTGTTCTTTAAAAAGTGGGGTTCTAATCTTCACACTGTCCTTTTTTAATTTCTATTTTTGTGTATGTTTTATAATGTACCTAATATTTAGTACAGGAACAGAGGTATGTTATTAATAAATAAATATACATATATTGGATGCACATGCTCAAAAATTGTTTACTGATAAGGGTGTGCAATCAAAAAATTTGGAGGCCACTGCCTTAAGAGACATCTCAGAAAGCTGACTTCTGCAAACTCTTCTGCTCCTTGATGAACTGGCCTGGTTTTCCACTCTGAATCATTCCTCCCCACTGGGGCTGTTGTCTCCCTGAGTGCCATCTACACAGGTACTTTGAGGTTGCCTTCTATGTGGTTTTCAGTCCCACCTGTGCTCTATACAAATGGTAGTGTACTCACTAGTTAGGCTGGGGTGAATTGTTTGCATGTTACCAGCAGAGCAGGAAGTCAAACCAACTAATCTGTCATATTTCTGAGGGAGTCCGTAAAAGTCAGATGTAATCATTTATTAACATTAATATGTAATCATTTTGCAAGGAAAGAGCAAGTATCTATCTGCTACAGTTTTGTCTGGGAAATCAAAATCTGTGTTAGAAAATTCTACTAACAGCTAATCGGTCAAATTAATGCTGACTTGCTGCACTGTCTGTCCTCTGCCATCAGCTTGGGACAGATGCATCCTCTCTTAGTGCCTCCTTTCCACCTTTGTGCAATGAAGATCCCCTTTCTTTTACTTGTTGGTTGTGTCAATTTTCAGGCCTTTTATGAGTGTGGCTATAGCTTGCTGTGAAGTCAATGGAATTGACCTCACCCTCCTTATGTTGATGGTGACTTTGGGTGGAAGGCTTAGATCCCGTGGTGGTTGCCCCTGGTGAATGCAGCTCCACGTAGGCATGTAATGAGGCTGGGTTCATACAAAAGGAGGACAGTAACTAAATTCAGAACGACCTACTTAAACAATGCCTATTGAGTTAGGAGGTACTAATGAAATACAGTGTAAAGAGCTACAAGGCAAGAAAGAAGGGAAACTGCAGTGACCTGTGGGGGGTCACCTTCATGCATCCCCTTCTACTGCAAGTGTGTTAATGGGGAAAGGTTTGGAAACTGACGTAACTGAAACAGCAAATAAACCTTCTGCCTCAAATTTCAAATCAATACATGGGTGGATTATGCCTGCCTTTAAAAATCTGCATGTAAAATTGTCGAATAAAGGGCAGGGTAAATACCATCCTTGCCTGGTTCAATACGAAAAGCTGTCACCCTGCCCCCACATCCAGACATCCATCTCTGCCAAATCGGAATTGTGAAGGAGGAGTCCATGAAGAAATTGGAAGGCTCTTAATGTGTTCCCCCTTAGTAACGTGTATTTGGGTCTGTATGTGGATTTTTCTGAGTATAATTTGGCCTTACTTGAGGTGCATGTGATTCACTTTGACGTGATGGCAGTCACACTGGAATACAAGCAGTCCTTCTTTGGAAGGAAATCCAAAGTTTGGGTTCTATTCTCCAGAAATTCCTAATCCAGCCCTTTGTGAACAGAAACTTAAGAGTCTTTGGGTTTTTAGTACCAGAACTGTGCCTGGCAAGGACTGCCCTGAATAGATGAGCAGGGCCTCAAGTAGTAGAAGTAATAAACTATAATTTAGGCTCCAAAGAGCTTTGCAGAGGAGCATCTTCATTTATTTTATGGAGTGAATATATAGATGATGGAAGCCTGCAGGCCAGAGGTGATTTATGGTGATGGAAGGTCATGGAAGGTCATGGAAGGTGAGAAACCTGGAATATACAGGATACTGGAACTGCTTGAAGGTTGGTTGCTGTAAAAATGTCCTTATTAGAAGATGCAAGTATGAAAACTGAGCAGTAACAGGGTGATATGGTGATCATGAAGGTTTTTTAGATAGCAGGTATTGTCAACTAGTTGATCTATCTAAATTCATTTAAAGAGGAAAAAAACCCAAACTACTACTACTATCTTCTTTGCAAGCTTGAAATCAAGAGCCTCTGGGGTGGATAGAGCCTGCCTGTTAGTAAACGAAGCTCTTGGCCGTGCACACATCCTTGTACCCTCATCCTGTGGCCTGCTGTAAATGCTTAGGACTTCCCAAAGGAAGCCAAGAGCCCCATCAAAATAAATTAAAATAAATTAATAGTCAGGGATCGATTTATAAGCAAAGGTTTGCGTGTGCCCTAGCAGCCTACTCCCAGCCTTTTGGTTATTATCTATAACACCTACGCTACCAGGAAAGGCCGCTCAAAGTAAAACATATCTTCCAGCTACATGATTTTTTTTTCTCTTAAATGACATTTTTTCCAAGGAAACATTCAATCATTCTTTTTATGTAAGCCAGTGCACAGCAGGGCTGTCTTTGAAGGCAAGTTACTATGGGGACTTTTGTTCATTCCTCCTTAATCTCAAACATCGTCATCTCTAATAGGGAGGGCACTAGGAGCAGCAGGAAGCCAGCACAGAGTAGCTGTTGGTAGTGATGCAGGCTGCATAACCTGTTTGTTGGCACTGGGAGTGCAACTTCTGATCTCGATCCCGCACTGTGCATCAACAAGCACAATTGCAAACATGATAATGTCAGATGAGTCATTGTCCCCATGGATTTATCATGAGCCAAAGCAGCTCCTTGCCCTTGCATTAGTGCCAGGCACCACTGCATGTATACTGCACATCACTGGATGTGGGGCACAGCTTTGCCCTGCACTAAAAGAGTGCTGTGCCTCACTATGGTCTTCTGAGTTAGAATTCTATAGCCACTCATGCAGAACAACACATTTAGGAGAATATATATGAAACCTAGTGCAGAGCTATTCAGGATATTTATTTTAATGCTTCCAGCTTGGATGCGATAAATTGTCCCTCCTGTGATTATAGAATCATAGAATAGTTAGGGTTGGAAAGGACCTGAAGATCATCTAGTTCCAATCCCCCTGCCATGGGCAGGGACACCTCCCACTAAACCATGCCACCTAAGGTTCTGTCCAACCTGGATCACCAAAATGGTGATAAGGTCTCCCCTGAGCCTTCTTTTCTCTAGGCTGAACAAACCCAGCTCTCTCAGCCTTTCCTCATATGGCTTTCGAGTCCTTTGATCATTTCTATGGCCCTTCTCTGGACCGTCTCCAGCCTGTCCACATCTTCTTGTATAGTGGGGACCCAAACTGAACACAGTATTCCAGATGTGGCCTGATAAGTGCTGAGTAGAGTGGGACAATGACATCTTTATCTCTGTGGTGATGCCCTTGTTGATGTAACCCAGCATCCTGTTGGCTTTCTTCGCCACAGCAGCACACTGTTCACCCATACTGAGCTTGTTGTCCATCAGGACCCACAGCTCCCATTCCACAAAGCTGCTCCTCAGCAGGGTAGACCCCAGCCTGTGCTGCACTTTTGGACTGTGTTTACCCAGACTTCATGTACAGGAATTGTACAAGAGTAAAAGACACTAGAAAGCACTTGCCTGTATCAACATAGAATCACAGAATGGTCCAGGTTG
The DNA here is from genome assembly GCA_028858755.1 of Ara ararauna. NCBI lineage: Eukaryota > Metazoa > Chordata > Aves > Psittaciformes > Psittacidae > Ara > Ara ararauna. Next base: position 54,731,013 of record CM054410.1, read on the forward strand.
GAAAGGACCCCAAGATCATCCAGCTCCTACCCTGTGCCGTGGGCAGGGATGCCTCCCACCAAACCATGTTGCCAAAGGCTCTGCCTGACTCAGCCCTGAACACTCCATGCGCACGCTTTTCCATGATTGGATTGCGTTTTAAAAGGAAGGGTGTAAATTCTTCTTCCATGTGATTTGTGCTGAATAACAAGTTAATGGTGATGTCTATCCCAGAATATACCTCAGTAGATATGTTTGCATGTTTGTGTCAATATCTATTATATAATGGCATGGGTCCAAAGAAGATGATTCAAACAGATATTAAGTACTGCTGGTCTGGATTTCATTCCAACAGGGGATGCAAGAAGAAAGTTGAAAAAAACTTACCAGGAGCAGAAAATCCTGTGAAGCTATTGACAGAAAGATTTCAGAAGTAGTGCAAAGAGCATTTGGTAGCTTCTGGTTTACGTTTTCTCTTTCCCTAAATAATTGGAGCACTTTGATTAAATTGCAATCTTGGCTGTATTTATCACTGGACTTTTATGGAGCTTTTCATCCTAGGGATGTAAAGCAAATGATTTAAGTCACAAAATAACTCCAAGAGACACACTGTATTTCTACTGATAGGCAAAGAAACAGAACACAAAAATAGTTCACTATTTCTGGAAGGACAACACAAGAAACTTAGCAGAGGGAGGAAGGCAGCCTGGGGTTTCTTGGGGTCTCAGGCAGTGCGCTGTCAGTTGCAGTTTCTTTATGGAAACCAGGCTGGACTCTAAGATACCATATCTGCATTCTATTGCTTCAAAGCACTTTTACAAGAATGATGATTTCTAAATTTGGAAATAAATGCTTAAATACGCATGCACCTTTCCAAGGGCAGAAATACTTTCCTAAGCTTCTGCAAATGCAGTGCTTGTGTGAAGCAAGGTCACCACACAGTTTCTTCTGCCCTATTTTAAAATATCTTACAGTCATTACCAAAGTAAATGTATTGCCAGCTCCCAGGACGGGCCTCTTGAGTGCTCAACTTGATATGGCAGATAAAATTGCCTATAAATAAATAAATAAGTAAATAAACAGAAGCATAATTGCATACAGAAATTCATGTTGACCCTTCTGGATACTAAGATCTTGCATTTTCCCTGTCTCAGTAGTGGAAATTACATGATTTTATTTCAGCAGTTTTCAGAGAGCTGTGATGTATGTAAGACCTCCTTTAACAGGGCTGCTAATGAAGCTGCCTTCATGACAAAGAGTAAAAACCATCCTAGCCTTCTTCTGAGCCTCCCTGCAACAGTCTGCTCTATCCTTCTCAGCTCCACTGAACTCTCTAATTGCTTCTTTTCATGACTATTTTTCTGCCTTAGAGTTACTTTATGCTGATACAGTGCTGCACTTCAAACAGTATGATTGTACTATTACTGTGCAAAAAGCACATCTATGTTTGGTTAAGTTTGGGGTGGAATTTAATGGAGGTGGTGCTTAGAGCAGGTGTCCTAGTTTTGGCTTGGCATGCAAGTCTGAGAGTACATCTTTCCTCCCTGCTCTCCCCCAAGGACTCAGGTACATTTCTGTATCTGTTGTTGCTTTACGGTTGACTTTTCCCTTTGGTTTCTCATTATCTGAAGCTGGTTTAGATTGCATGCGTTTCAGCATTTTTTCTTGGGAAAGTTTATAATGGCCAGAGGACAGCTGATGTGTTCAAACAGTAAGAATGCTTTTGTGTATGTGACAAACAGGACACAGAGTGATGGGTGTGAGCAGACTTTTTTCCTGTTTGTAGTCTGAACAATGCAATCATCTCAAATGAATGGAATGGGAAATCTGAGCTGTAGCACACTTGTATTGCGTGAATATGGGTATAATGCAGAACCTATCTAGACAGATAGATACACATGCACAAATATCTACATGCAGCACATTATCTATATGGAATAAAAACCTTAACTTTAGGAAGCTACTGAACATACAAAAGGTGCACTAACTTTTGCACGTAACATCAGTTGTAGCTAGGAACTACAGCTCAGAAAGGTTTTTCACAGTACTGTGAAACTCACACAGAGCACCTCAGCTCAAGGAAGAGAATTGTTTCCCACAGTGGCATTTGTAGGCAATGAGACAGAAAAAGGAAAAGCATACAAAAAAGCTAAAAATAAGTATATTTTGCTCTGTATTCTCACATAGTAGCGCAGAAAGAGGCTTTTTGTAGCAAGGAACAGTAAAGGACTTCAGTAAAGAAACCTCAAAGCATGACTGATGAAATGGAGCACTTCTGCTCATGAATTAATGCCTCCCAAATAAGAGAACTGAGCATGAGTTAGAGAAGAAAAGCAATGGAGTAATAGGAGGATGGAGAAAAGATACTAGGTTAACATAAAATGTGCTTCTTTTCTGTTCTCTTTGATTGGCCGAGCCAGTTTCAAAGACCTAAATAATCAAAACCAATGAAAATTTCAGCAGTAGACTTCATATCTGAATCAGTGTAACTTGCACTGTGTCTGTCCTAGGTGTCTAATGTACGAGCAGCAGTGAGGTGTGTGAATGTGAAACAGCTCTGTCACCTGCAGTGGATGTGGGGGATGGTTGCAGTGCCAGATCACAGCTTCCACCTCCATGCCACTACTGAGTCCTGCTTTATTCCTCTCAAAGTATAGCCAGGGACTTCTGTGAAATCACTTAGTTGCTATTTAGGGATAATTCAATGATGGGTCAGTTCAAGCCCCTACAATGCACTTGCATTTCGTGTCACAATCTGCCAGGACTGGCTTGCTGAGCAGATGAGACCTGACGCAGGCTTGAGGTCACTGCTGAGCAGTCACCTCTCCTACAGTGCCTGGCTGGGCAGCCCAGCTTCTCCAGGTATGGGTATGGCAGGGCAGCAGCAGCCAGAGCCCAGTGGTGATGGTGGGGAAACAAAGCCAGCTCTGTTCCCCTCCTGGGAGCCTGCCCCACTCTGCATGGAACTGTCAGCAGCAGCTGGGTGCCAGAGAGTGTCTGTGAAGCCGGAGAAATGATGATGTGTCACAAGACTGCATGGGGCACCAGGCTTGCAGGGCTGGCTCTGATGGACAGCCTTTCTCTCACATAAGCTGCTGGGACTTCTATACCTCACTGGCACTCCTGAACTCCACTGGCACAGAAACAAATGCAGAACCAGCCCTCTATTCACACCCATGTTAACCAGAAAATACCATTCAGAGGGTGACAGGCTTGAGGAGTGGGCCCTCAAGCCCACTGAGCCCCTGTGAACCTCATGAAGTTTAACATGCAAGACCCTGCACCTGGGTCAGGGTCATCCCCAGCATCAGTACAGGCTGGGAGATGAAGGGATTGAGAGCAGAGAGGGAGAAGGAACTGGGGATCCTGGCAGATGAAAAATAGGACATGAGCTGGAAATGTGTGCTCACAGCCCTGAAAGCCAACCACATGCTGGGCTGCATCAAAAGGAGCATAGCCAGCAGGAGGTGATTGTCCCCCTCTGCTCTCATGAAATCCCCCCTGCAGTACTCTATTCAGCTCTGGCTCCCCGAACACAAGAAGGATGTGGACCTGCTCAAGCGAGTCCAGAGGAGGGCCACAAGGATGAACCAAGGGCTGGAGCACCTTTCCTATGAAGACAGGCTGAGAGAGTTGGGCTTGTTCACCATGCAGAAAGGAAGGTTCCAGGTAGACTTTGTTCAGTCTTTCAGAACCTAAAGAGGGTCTACAAGAAATCTGGAGAGGGGTTTTTTACAGGAATATGTAGGGATAGAGCAAGGCAGAATGGCTTTAAACTGACAGAGGGTAGATTTAGATTAGAAGTTTGGGTAGATTCAGATTAGACATTAAGAAGAAAGAAGGAGTAAGGGTGGCAAGGCACTGGAACAGGTTGTCCAGAGAAGTTGTGGCTGACCCATCCCTGCCAATGTTCAAGGCCAGGTTGGATGGGGCTTGGAGCAACATGGTCTAGTGGAAGGATGTTCTTGCCTATGATAGGTGGTGAACTAGATGGTCTCTTAAGGTCCTTTGCAACCCACACCATTATGAGATTCTGTGATTCAGGATGATGTGGCATCCTGATGGGGACATGTCGTGGTTTAAGCCTCTCAGCCACTCAGCCCATTCTCTCACTCACTTCCCCCTCTTTCTTGCCCCCCACTCCCGGAGGGATGGGAAGGAGAATCGAAAAGAATGCAACTCCCACAGGTTGAGATAAGAACAGTTTAGTAACTAAGGTATAACAGATCACTACTACTACCACCAATAATAATAATGACAAGGCAAATAAAAGGAAAGAATACAATTCTCACCACCTAATACCAAGCCCAAGCAAGCAGTGCACCCCCACCCTTCCGGGTCTCTCCTCTCTGCTTTTCATCCTGGGCATGACGTGCTGTGGTATGGAATAACCTCTTTGGTCAGTTTGGGTCAGGTGTCCTGTCTCTGCTTCCTCCCAGCTTCCCCTCCTCCCTGGCAGAGCATGAAACTCAGAAAGTCCTTGGCCAGACCAAAACATCACTAAGCAGTAACCAAAACACTGGTGTTCCCAGGCCCAAAATTAAAAACACAGCGCTGTACCAGCTACCAAGAAGGAGAAAAATGACTGCTGCTGCTGAACCCATGACAGGACACTATGAAGGTCCCTTGTCCAGGTCACATAAGCCACCACAGCAGCTTGCACCAGCTTTGCTTCAAGTCAATGCTGAGTTATTCACGGCCAGCAGTGGATCAGCACCAAACTTTCATTAGCAAAGCACACTGACAGGGCAGGCTGGGGGAGTCTGGTCTGACACAGCCTGTGCAAAAGCCCGACCAGCGGCAAACCTCTGCCTGAGCTGGTACTAATCTCCTCTCCTTTCTTTGGTTCTCCTTAGTGCAATTTGAAGCATTAAAAAAAACTCACCCGACCAGCCAAAGAAAAAAGCAGTTTCTCTTAAGATACTCAGTTGCCATGCTAAGACTGCAGGAACAGCTTTTAACAGTTATTTCACAAAGGAATGAAAGCATCTGTGACAGTGCTGTGACCAGTAAAAGGTGAGCTGAACTTCTGATCAGATTCAGGACAATGTGTCCTCCCTGGGACAGTGGGTAGTTGCTGCAGATAATTTCAGCTTTACCAAGTTGTTAATTGCTGATGTAGAGCTCAAGCTGCTACAATGCTGTTCAGTAACTGCGAGAGCAAAGGTCATGGTCTGCATGGAAACGTGTCAAGCTCGCAGCAAAGACATGGCAGCAGTGCATACCGCTCTTGTTCACAGCAGGAACCCAGCACTTGCTCCCTTTTCTCCTCTATTTTTGCACCTAGGTTTATTAAGAGTAAACCAGTGCTTGGCAGGGAAGCTGAGTGCCTAGGGGTCGTGTGGAAGGATGTCAGGGGCCTAGGATGCCCCTTCTGCTGCGAAGGTAGTGCTGGCACACAGAGCAAGCTGATGCTGCACTTGTTTACTGCATCTGCACTGCTATTTCCAACTGCATGACTCCGGCTGTGTTCCTGGAGGAGATTAAGGTTGCCCTTCTTTCTGTGAATCCTTAGCTGAGATCATCCACAGCTTTAGTATCTGTGCTTCAGCATGCAAAAATCCCATCTTGTAAACAGGTTTGTAATCAGTGCTGCTGTGATGGGTGCCATTTACAGCAAGTGCGCCAATGGACATGCAGGGGACCCCACAGCCAGACGCATGGCTCTTCCTCAACCACATTGCAAATCAGAGGCAGAATCTGGACAATTGCTTCCTCTCCAGCTGGTCACCAAACAGACCACGATCTCTGCCTGTGGTCCCCAGAGGATACGGCCCAGGAAAACTCATGCAGCGGTCATAGCCAGGTTCTCTGCCAGCAGGCCTGGGTAACCAAGGATAGCTATAACTTCCAGCTGAAGTTCCCCAGTGTGGTGGGATCACGCATGAAAAAGGCTTGGTGGCCTCATCAGTGGTGCTACTATCACTGGCGTGACACAAGACATGGAAATGGTTGGTGCTGATCCAGCTGAAAAGTTAAATACAAATAGAAAAACACCCTAGATACAACCATAGGGGGGATACCTTCAGGATGCTTCAGTAAATGGGACTACAATGCCCATTGAGTATGAGCGGCTGTTCAGCACACAGTGGCTGTGTCAGCCGACAGAGCCAGCTGTATCCAAAAACCAGGGCCTCCTCGGGTACTCAGAGCAGATCAGAGGCTTCTCAGGGAGACACATTTGGAAAGGGATGCTACAGATAGCGCTTCAGAGCTCCCTTGTTTTACATTCCTGTGGAGCAAAAAGCAAAAAGCATAAAGGCAGCTTATGCCTATGCTGTTTCCACTGGGTATTAATAGGGAGTTTTGTTTGTCCCTTCAAAACCATCCCATGCAGTACTTTAAGAAAAGAAACATCTTCCCATGCTTCACATTTCTAGAAGATAAGAAGAAATGGTTATATATATTTTCCCCCTCAGTTAAAAACTCTCAAGCCTTGTATTTAGGTCACTCTTTAGGAGTTGAGTAATAGAATAATAGAATAGTTAGGGTTGGAAAGGACCTTAAGATCAACTAGTTCCAACCCCCCTGCCAGGGGCAGGGACACCTCACACTAAACCATGTCACCCAAGGCACTGTCCGACCTGGCCTTGAACACCGCCAAGGATGGAGCATTCACAACTTCCCTGGGCAACCAATTCCAGTGCCTCACCACCCTTACAGGAAAGGATTTCTTCCTCATATCCAACCTTAACTTCCCCTGTTTAAGTTTGAACCTGTTACTAAAAGCAGGCACCGTGTCATCCTGATCCAGGCTTATGGCTCTCGTGCCACTCAGTTGTATGATATGATTGGAGCGTAGGCTGAAACAAACTGAAACATGTCTGTGTTTTCTTGTCTTTCCCTATGTGAGAATATTTTTTTTTTCCTATGGCATTACACATTTGAGAGATACACTTTTGACCTGAAACACCAGCCTTGGCAGGTAGTTTTAGTACCACATTTTGGCAAACCTGTGTCTTTCACAAAGGAGCAAAGCCAGCATTATTTGGTGTGATTGAGAAGTACACTTGGTAACCCAGATAGGTTAGCAAGCTTCTGCCTTAGAAAGACAGGGCAATCCCTTTCAAAATATGCAAACAGCACAGTGTAACAGCAGCCAAGGTGGCTTTCCAGGTTCCTGACCACACACAGCTGAGGCAGTGACTTTTCTCTCAGGTGTTGTATGCCTGCTTCCAAGTGAGAAGGTGTTTCCTCTCACCTGCAGTTAATCTTCCCTCTTCCAAATGTGTGACCTAGAAAAGGCAGAGGTTTTGGCCTAGATACAACACAGTGAGAGAAGTGACCTGTCTCTTTTTAGTTTTCTACTAATACGCACTTCCTGTATGCTTTCTCCAGCTTGCTAAACCTTTGTGCTGGGTGCAAAGAGCTTCATATGCTGAGAGGATCCATGTTTCTTCACACTCCTTCTACGTGATTTCAAAGATGAGCTTTTTATGGGATATTCCAAATAGTGAGAAATCCCCACACTGACTGTATGGACTGACTTCTGTTTTTGATATGTGCTATCAAAATGATCCTAGCTACACATCAGCATAAGCAGTCATGCATTTTATCGGACTGATAAGTTCGGCTGTGGTTTAGAGGAAGGCATGCTGTGTGTTTTATCAATAGCATATCCTGGTTTCCTCCTGAGAGCCTCATTCAGTAGGCAGATTACTGTTCTTTCCAATAAGACCAGCACTAAGAAACAGCCTCTTCAGAACATGTCCATATCCCGCTTTGGCTTCTCCTGCACACCCTTTAAGGATATTCTTTATGTACATAAATGGCTCGCACTGCAGTCCAGCTTATACCCACCTTTAAATGATGAGGTTTAATTGAATCAGAGATGAGATAGTATAGAAAGGTGGGGAGAAACCAGAGAAAGGCACCATACAGATGTTCTTGGAACAAATACATACAGTCGGCAAATGTCTTCTTGTGAAGACTTCAGTCTTCAGTGAGGAAGTAAAAAAGGTTTTCATCATAAAAATGCTGTGGGAAGCTCTGTGTGTAGCTCAAGCATGTCAGAAAAGAATAAGAGGAAGCTGTTAGTGCACTGATGACTTTTAAGAACTGCCTGGGGGTGTTTGTCAGTATTAGGTCCCTGTCCATCTCATTTATTTTATACACCCAATTTTCAAAACCTTTATCTTCTGATAAGAGTGATAATTTCGTGGAAGTCTTTTGATTAAGTAAGAAACTACCAGATACCCTGTACAAAACAAGCTAGTTGTTCTGCAGTAGTTCTTGGAGGCAGCGAATGTATCACCATTTTTCCAGAAAGTCAGTGTGCTTAGTTGATACTGATATATAAACTGTAAGACTCTTGCCTTTTCCTTCTTGCTTACCCATTTCTCCCAGAATTTGGTATTTCTGCAAAGCACAATAATCCCCAAGAGCTGCTCAAAAGGAGTTGGCATCCCCATCCCTCTTGCCGGTCTCTGCTATAAGTCTCCTGGATTTAACAGATATGTTAAATAGGGGTGATACTGTGATTCTCATAAATGATTACTGTCTTGTGTCAGAAGTGACATTTTTATGGAGGCTATCCTCACCTTTTATTTTTCTTCCTGAAGAATAGTCTGAATTTCAGCTCTCAACCCCACTCCATATCAGGAGAGATGCTTGTGCAGAGTTTGCCCTTACGGTCTGGTCCAAGTGTGCAACCACATGTAGGCAAGACAGTGAAGGTGGATCCATTGTATTGCATAAGGTCAAATAGCAAATAGCAGCATGTTACCCTGAAATGATTCCATTTCACTGCAGTGTCAAGAACTGTTTTGTGTTGCTCAATATCTCTCTAACTCTACCTGATAATTGCTGGGAGCACAGGAACAGTTCCCATACTGCACCAATGCAAGTTCAATTACGCATCCTACTTCTGCCTCCAGATGTCTCCTTTGGGCCACTTTATTTCTGTACGTGAAAGGGGCAGCTTTGTCATGGACCTTTGACTTGCTTCTAACCAGGGCAGCTGGATTGCCAGCCACATTTTGGAGAAGACTATCAGGAGGACAGAGTCCTACTTCAGACTCAAAATCTCTTTTCTGTACCACAAGGAGCACAGAGAGCTGCCAGGTTCCATACAAAGGACAATTTGGTGGGTGAGAGTGTCGTGGTTTAAGCCTAACTCACGCAGACTCTCTCTCAATTACTCCCCCCTCTTTCTTGGCCCCCACTCCTGGAGGGATGGGAAGGAGAATAGAAAAGAATGCAACTCCCACAGGTTGAGATAAGAACAGTTTAGTAACTAAAGCATAACACAAATCACTACTGCTACCACCAATAATAATAATGACAAGGCAAATACAAGGGAAGAATACAACTCTCACCACCTAAAACCAAGCCCGACCATGCAGTGCACCCCCCACCCTTCTGGGTCTCTCCCCTCCGTCCTCCATCTTGGGCATGACGTGCTGTGGTATGGAATAACCTCTTTGGTCAGTTTGGGTCAGGTGTCCTGTCTCTGCTTCCTCCCGGCTCCCCTCCTCCCTGGCAGAGCATGAAACTCAGAAAGTCCTTGGCCAGACCAAAACATCACTAAGCAGTAACCGAAACACTGGTGTTATCAGCGCTGTTCCCAGGCCCAAAATCAAAAACACAGCGCTACACCAGCTACCAAGGAGGAGAAAAATGACTGCTGCTGCTGAACCCATGACATTATCCACCCCTTATTCCATACCATTCACGTTATGCTCAGATTCCACATTGTCAATATACCATCACATGTATATGTATACATCCACATACACAGAGAAAGGGAGAGAGATCATCCCTTAGTGCATAAACCAATCTCTGCAAAGCTGCTGAGTCCACCCAGTCCATGATGTCAAGCTCCATCTTTTGTAACAGCCTTTCAGAGCAGCAGAGGCTGTGTGCAGTGTTCACACTCGTCAATAACCTGGGCCACAGTGTCCATTGCTAAGTCCACCCCTCGATCATAAGTCCATCTGTGTGCTGCATCTCTGCCCTGATGGCCTGAGGTGTCATGGGCCCATCAGGCTCAAAATAATTCATCCACCCCTCCAGCAGTTCCTGCAGCTTGTCGGTGGGGACTCCATACAGCTGCCTTCCATCTGTGATGCTTCCAAAGCACTGGAGGGGCCCAGTGGACAAGATACTTGCCCATACTGTCCCACACACCCTGCCACTCATGACTGTCCAGCTGCAGGGAAAATCTCTGGGTCATCCTGCATTGCAGACTAACCCCAGACAAGGCCCACACCCCACTCTGCTTAACTCTGGGGACCAGACAAAATGGTCGTGGGTAAAACACACTGTGTATGCATGCCACCATGCTGATCCCCATCACAATCAGCAGGCAGGTCTCAAGGGTACCCAAAGGCCATTCAAACCCTTCAGAGCTCTCAAATGAGGCTGCTGTGCTTGCCACTGGGGCTGGTGTAGCTGCTGTGCTTGCCGGCTCTCTCACCACCAGCTGCTCTTTGTCTGAGTCCAGATCTTCCTTCTCTGCCTTGCTGGGAAGTGCTGCGGGGTCTCCTGCGTTCTCCTGCGGCTCCGCGGGCAGCTGCCGGGGAATGCTCTCGGCCGCGGCGGGGGCTGGGCTCGGCCACGGGACTCTGTTCAGCCTCGGGGCCCGGCTTCTCTGCCGTCTCCTCCTGCCGCTCGGTAGCCTCCCCCTCCCGCGGCTCGGCAGCCGCCGGGCTGGACTCAGCGGGGGGGCTCACCCCTTCTGCTACCTCTTTCCTCTGCTCGGCAGCCGTCGGGCTGGGCTCGGTGGGGGGGCTCGGCTCCTGCTCCCCGGGTCCGCTCCCCCGGGCCGTTTCGGCAGCCGGCGGCTCCCGAGGCAGCCCCCCCTCGGCTCTCCACAGCCTCGCCAGGACGGTGAAGAGCAGCCGAACTGCCAGGTACACATTCGCCCCCCATGGCTTCTGGAGCCCACCCGTATTACAAGCCATTCCAATAAAGTACAATGAAACAAGAACCTTAACCCAAAACCCATATTTGAAAAATGCTAAGATAACAAATACCGGCTGTAAGTAAGGTACAACAGGCTGAAACCATGAACGCAAGAGAACCAAAAGCAACAACTTTAAGAGCCAATAAATCAGCATTGTGACGAGTGGCTATTAATCCTGTCGTTATCTCAACCCTTCGAGCCCCACGTTGGGCGCCAAAAAGAACTGTCGTGGTTTAAGCCTAACTCACGCAGACTCTCTCTCAATTACTCCCCCCTCTTTCTTGCTCCCCACTCCCGGAGGGATGGGAAGGAGAATAGAAAAGAATGCAACTCCCACAGGTTGAGATAAGAACAGTTTAGTAACTAAAGTATAACACAAATCACTACTGCTACCACCAATAATAATAATGACAAGGCAAATACAAGGGAAGAATACAACTCTCACCACCTAAAACCAAGCCCGACCACGCAGTGCACCCCCCACCCTTCTGGGTCTCTCCCCTCCGTCCTCCATCTTGGGCATGACGTGCTGTGGTATGGAATAACCTCTTTGATCAGTTTGGGTCAGGTGTCCTGTCTCTGCTTCCTCCCGGCTCCCCTCCTCCCTGGCAGAGCATGAAACTCAGAAAGTCCTTGGCCAGACCAAAACATCACTAAGCAGTAACCGAAACACTGGTGTTATCAGCACTGTTCCCAGGCCCAAAATCAAAAAACACAGCGCTACACCAGCTACCAAGGAGGAGAAAAATGACTGCTGCTGCTGAACCCATGACAGAGAGGAAAAATCATTTCAAAGAATCATAAAATGATTGAGGTTGGAAAGGACCTTAAGATCAACTAGTTCCACCCACTTTGCCACAGGCAGAACACCTTCCACTAGATCAGTTTGCTCAAAGCCCCATCCAACCTGGCCTTGAACATTGGCAGGGATGGGACAGCCAGAGCTTCTCTGGGCAGCCTGTTCCAGTGCCTCATCACCTTCACAGTGAAGAACTTATTTCTTATATCTAACCTGAATCTCCCCTGTTTAAGTTTAAACCCATTACCCCTTGTCCTGTCACTACAGTCTCTGAAGAAGAATCCTTCCCCAGCATCCCTATAGGCCCCCTTCAGATACTGGAAGGCTGCTATGAGGTCTCCACACAGCCTTTTCTTCTCCAGGCTGAACAGCCCCAACTTTATCAGCTTGTCTTCATACAGGAGATGGTCCAGCCCCCTGATCACCCTCGTGGCCCTCAGCTGGACTTGTTCCGGCAGCTCCATGTCCTTATGTTGAAGATGTCATAACTGCACATAGTGCACCAGTGGGGTCTTACAAGAGCAGAGGGGCAGGATCATCTCCGTGGGCCTGCTGGTCACACTCCTTTTGGTGCAGCCCAGGACACAGTTGGCTTTCTGGGCTGCAAGCGCACACTGCCGGGTATGTCGGTACACAACACTCCTGAGCTTGGAACAGGTGATCCTTGAATATCTACCAATAGTCTTGGGTTCCCCTGACCTCTAAAGCTTTATCCCATGGAACTTTACTAAGCAGGTTCCTGAAGAGGCCAAAGTCTGCTCTCTTGAGGCCCAGGGCAGTGAGCTTGCTGCATCCCTTTCTCACTGTCCTGAGGATGTCGAACTTGACATCTCATGATCACTGCAGCCAAGGCTGCCTTGGAGCATCCTATTCCAACCAGCTCCTCCCTGTTGTTGAGCACCAAGTCAAGCATGGCACCTCTCCTTGTCAGCTCGTCTATTACTTGCAGAAGAAAGATGTCTTCCACACAGTCAAGGAGACTCCTGAATTGCTTGTGCTGGGCCATACTGTCCCTCCAACAGATATCAGGGTGATGGAAATCCCCCATGAGGACAAAGGCCTGTGAGCATGAGTATGTCTGTCTATAGAGGGCTTCATTCACACAGTCTTCCTGATCTGGTGGCATGTAGCAGACCCCCACAGTAATGGCCCCATCACAGTTCTCCCTTTGACCCTGACCCACAAGCTCTCTGTTGACTCATCATCCAGCCCCAGACAGCATTCCATACTTTCCAGCCTGTCATTGACAGAGAGAGCAACTCTCTCCACACCCCACCCCACCCCTGGGCCTGTCTTTCCTGAAGAGTCTATAACCTTCCATTCCATTACTCCAGTCACAGGAGCCATCCCACCATGTTTTTGTGATTCCAGTGATAATCGTATCCGTATAGATGTGTACACATGTCTAATTCCTCTCGTTTATTCTCCGTACTATTGTTTGTATAGCTGCATCTGAGCCAAGCTCCAAATAAAGCCAACTCATTGGCTGGAGCAGCTGGAGTAGCTCTGCATTGCTCTGAGCATTTACTGTAGCTGCCGGCATCCAACTGATAGGGTTGGGATGGATAGGTGCCCCCTCCCCAGTGATCTCTTTCAGATCATTTTTCTGTCTGACCTATCCCCCTGTTCTACAATATCTGCTTTAAAACAGGATACCAGCAACCCAAGTTCTGGAGTTTTGTTACAGGCTACTTTACATTGATTTTCATGGAAGCACAAGTAACCAAAACATCGAACACCTGTATCCAAATCACCCCACCTCATTCTGCTTTGGGGATGGGACATGCAAGTTACATCTTGTGCTTTTCAGCAGTTTTGTACAGGGTCCTGCATTTCATTTCAATTGGCATTGGAAAGATCCTAACTGTTGTATTTTGACCTGCTGCTGGGCTATAGAAATCTATTCTTAGAGCAAATGGTACTATGGCAACTCTCCCTGGAATATGACACAGCAGGAAGAATTCTGTCTTCTTTTAATCTGTAATTCCCAAAATACCTTCTGCACACACCAAGACACCTGGCTTTCCCCACCCTTTTCAGAACCAGGGAAGCAGCCCCTTCCCAATTTATTTTTCTAGTTCAGCGTGAGACAAAGCTATCTTGAGCCAACTTAAGTAGACCTGAAATAACATACTCAGTCCCAGAAGGCATAACCTATATTGCAGGATATTCCCCTTACTTTCCTATGACACTTTCCCAGTTGCTTATATGATCTTTTTTCCCCTCTGGACTTGCTAATTAGCTCTCTGACATGGGCTCCATCATACACTGTATTTCTCTTTGTATATCTTACCAAAGGTGAGTGTCATAGTTTATCCCCAGCTGGTAACTTAGCACCACACAGCTGCTCACTCACTCACCCTCTCTGGGCTGGCTAGGGAAGAGAATTGAAAGAGTGCAAACCCACATGTTGAGATAAGAACAATCCAGTAACTAAAATAAAGTAAAATATAGTGATAATAGAAAGAATACAGCAGTAACAATGCTGATAATAATAGGAAACAACATTATAAACATGCTCAGAACGAGCATTTACACATTCAGATTTTTTAGCAATAGACCTATAGAAATATGTGAAACATTAAAATTCTCCCTCTCCATGCTAATTATCTACTAATTTCTCAAGTATCCTGTGAGCTCATAAGTGTCATCCTGCTAATAATTGGTAGCTGCAAGTGCTGTTTGCTTGAAAACCAAGCCACTTACAAGTCTTACAGCATTTGGTGAGGAACTGAAGGACTTGCATGCTCAGTACATCCATATTCCATGAATGTCTTCGGGTGGCAATACAGTGATAGTAGCTACACGCCTATTAAAAAGCTCTGAAGAGAACAGCGAAATTCATCACTGATGTAACCCCACTGTCTTTTTTAACGTGCCAACAGCTACCCTGCAGGTAGAATTGCAATGCATAAGGCTGTAGCATGGAAAGGGGCTCGTCTCACTGTTCTGTTCAGGATCTCTTTGTGCTGCTGCCCTGCCAGAACGCCACCTGTGTGTGCACAGTTTGCTGAAGTATGACTGATAGTATCATTTACAGCTTTGAGCAGGATCCCATAGGCATTAGAAAAGTAAATTGTCATTGCTGGAACATTGGCATGAATAAAAATACTTGCCCTGATTTCTCTACAAGGATAATAATAATTTCTAATACAAATTATGTTAATGTTCTTCCTCTTATAAAAGGTGTTTTAAACTTTAATTGAGAAAGCATGGGGTGACAGACTAAATACCATGTACTGTTTAAAAAATCAAGCACTGTTCCTTGAATTCTTTTTTCTTATTTGATTTTACTGACCCTGAATGCATTTTAAGGTAACTATTTTCCATTTATGAAATGCAATTTCTGAGACTTTTGTATCTGATGCAAGTTTTCTCTACTGAAACATAAATCCCTTAAAATAAATGCTGTTCACATTCTGCCTATTTCTTCCAGCATTCCAGTTGTCTTTCTGCCCCATAGGATAAACCACCAAATGTTAAAGCTTAGCAGGGAAAAGGGAGGGAATGGTGAGCAAACGATGGAGCAGAGCTTTCCAATGCTCCAGCTGTTGGGTAAGGGACCTGAGCTTCACCCTCAGCCTTTGCAGCGGAGCAGTTTTACTCTGTGTCAGCAGCTGCTAATTGGGGTGTGGGTTTAAATTGATGCTCATGCCTCAGGTGAACTTCCTGAGCCATCTGCTCGATCTGCCACACTGCCACCTGGCAGATATCGAACCATCCACACAGCAAGGAGCATCTCTGGAGGAAAAGAGAGTGATAGCCTAAGGTGCAAGAATTTGAACCTTCAGCCCCTGAGGACTCTGAGGGCTGCTATTCAGAGCCGCTGCTGAGTCCAGCAGTCTGTCTGAAGGGCAGTACTCTTCACTTGGCAGTTTTGGGGTTATTCAAGATATACATTTATTTAGCTGCTTTTATTTATTTTTTTTTTTTTTAAGAGAAAGCTACTTCCCTGGAGCAAACACACTGTATCTTTAGCATACCTCAGGCTGTGTGTTTTGATCACACTGCAGACCCACAGACGTGGCACAGACATGCCCCAGCAGCTTTCACTTGTGACACCTGTGTCATTGCAAAAAATCCCTTCTGCTGTGTCTGTATAAATAACTCTGCATCCTCTGTGTGCGTTTACGTAGTCAATATGAGTTTCTGGGAGTGCAGGAAGAAGCAGAAGTGTAAACCCCGCTGAGATTAACCCTGTCTCACTTTGCACAGCTCTGCCTTCAAATCCACTGGCAGAGATGAGCTGTCGTGGCAGTAAGTAATTGTGTCAGCTCAACAGCACGATGGTTGCTCTCACCCCTCCACAAGCACCTTCTGGAGAAGGCATTCAGCGCTGCAGATTCTTTAAGTTCTTTTGGTCGGGCTTGTGCAAGCACACACGAGATGCCAGGAGCCAGCAACCTGGGCACCAGTGGTCAGCAGTGTTGGTAAACGAGGTGAGGGGGCAAATGAGGGGTAAATGAGCTGTGAGGCAATCCACCACTTTTCCCCAGGACTTATGCTTTGCCGGTCTCCTATGCTTCACATCATGCCTTTTTGTTGTTACCATTTCTCATGCTTTTAGCACACATACTTAACTGGGTAATTATCCTTATGCTAAGCTTGTACTCCAGCACTTGTTATTAGCAGCATCATGTGTTAGGCTCGTGCTGTACATCTCAAGTACTATATTTGGATGCCTTTGTCATAAAATACCACAGGAAGCTTCAGATAATACTTAGATGAACTCCAGACATATTCCTCACAGGACCATTACCTAGTTGTTTATCAGTTACACTGTCAATCATTCTATTATATTAATTGCAACATTCCAATAATTAGGTTTCCTGTTTTTCAGGCCTGTATATTATTATTGCAGCATGCAACTACACAAAGACCAGGAACAAGTGTGGCCGATTTGCATCCCATAGCAACCAAAGGCAAACAGCAAATTTGAGAGAGCAGCGGAGGACATCAATGTCCTGAAGGATATCAGGCACTGAGGGCTGCTCAGACTCATAACTTCACATTCTCTGCACAGGCTTCCCACTGAAGACAAAATTGGCCCCCAGTTCTACTTTGATCTACAAGAATTGAAATTTTGCAAGTCATTAGCCAAATTCACCATGAATAGCAGGAATAGTGATTTCATCTTGTCTTTATAGCATTTTTAACATTTTCCAAATGCAAAAAGAGACACAAGATCTCCTGCAAACTTAATCTTTATTTTTTTTTCTTCAGTAAATCATGCCATTCATAATCAGTTCCTCTATACATGTCTTTCCATAAGAATGCAATATCATTTTATTCCTATTGAAACGCATTTATTTCTTATAGGAATCGTTTGCAATAAACACATTTTATTCCCCTCCACTTGCCACATTGAAAAGACTGCCTCAAGCTTAGGGGATTTCCTGCCCTTGTGCAAAAGTACATGATCTTGTTTAGGTTCTGAAAACATTGAAGGCTCTGTTTGACAGTAAATCAAGAACTATTTACTTCCAGACCATTTCCTCAATCCCATCCTGCTGCAATATCATCCTCATCCTCCTATTACATGGCTTACTACACCTTAAGTGTTTATGCCAATGAAGTTAGTGGAGAAATCCTTTCTGACGAATGAAGTCTTACTCATTAAGCAACAATTTGTCGTTATATTTAGAACTGGTTTACTCACTGAGCAGACTTTACAATGTGATGCAGAAAGTACCTGTGGTTTCTGTGGGAACTTCCCATTGGTTGCTTATGAAGTTCTACCTGTTGTGCATGTTCTCCTGTGAGGATTGAGCTGGAATGGAGATATTTTCAGGAAAGTATTTGGGTCAGCTGGGATCAGAATTATTCCAGCTCTGGCAAATAAGTAGCACCATGGTAAGCAGTCTGGGAACAACATAGTTGACATAAGGAAACATCAGCTCCTTATAATTGACAAGGACACTGCAATGGGACAAGACCCAGGCACAGTGTCGGGTAACAGTGTGTAGTGGTCTACACAGGACTGCCAGAGCCAAAGACATATACAAGACCCTCCAAACCTAGGCAGGTCAGCTGGGGCTAATTGTCTCTTTTTCTGGCCCAGTGTGTGCTAACTGGGTTGCTATATTTCGGCATATGAAGGATGGTGTGCACAACACATGCTGGTGGGGTTTGCAGGGCTGGGGTTAGCATAGAGCAGCCGTGGATGAAGGAGAGGTAAAGGAATCTGTGCTTGCACATGGAAGTAATTCCTCATAAGAGGTGTTAGTTTTATGGTTAGTTCACAGTCTTTAGAAATAAATTTTTATTCAGCGCTAACAAGAATTTTAAAAACTGTTAAAATAACTACGGCTGCTTTAAAGAAAATGAAAGACTGGGTTGGTTTTTAGGTTGACTTCACTCTCTGTCCTTGTAAAATATGCATCACATTTCCTGTTCGCCATATCTTCAACTACATTTACTAGTTCCTTTTAAAATACTCCCGTTAAAGTGCAGAGGTGCATCTGATTAATTGTATTGTGGTAGCATTCCTCAATGGCTAAACAAATAGTTCCTTCTTCTCCTTCTTCTCCTTCTTCTAGTTTCCCAGCTTAAGTGTCATTTATTTTTATGCCTTGCTGGATGTGATGCCCAAGTAGCACTGAGGGCTCGAATGAGACCTAATGCCACATTTTGACTGTTCTGAGAAACAGAGAGTAACAATTTTGTGTTCCTCCTTTGTTCCACAATGGAAATCTTCGTAAATGTGGTTGTCTACTGGCCATAAACCACTCCTTCTTGCCTGCAATATGTCATGTGCCTAAGGACTTCTTTTTTTTCCTGGAAAAAAAAATGATAAAGTAAATCTATGTCAGTAGAAAATGCCATGCATTTCTATTCTTCTTTAAAGAGAACAACTACTTATCTTGTTCCTTCCGTGCACCTTAGACACAGTATAGCCACACAGAATCACAGAATTAACTAGTTTGGAAAAGACCTTTGCGATCATTAAGTCCAACCTTAACTCCAGGAACACCAAGTCCACCAGGGGAAAAAAATTAGTCCACAGAAAAAATTAGCACAGCTCTTTGGGAACCAGTTACTAAATCCTTTTATAAAATATATATATATACACATCAGCACTGAGCACAGAGCAATTTCTTATTTCAAAAAGGCATTAATGTACGAAGAACCACAATAAACATTTTATTAGTGCATTGCTTTTTAGTTCAAAAATTTTATAGCCTAAATCCACTTTAGAAGCAATTATCTCTTGTAATATGTGATCTGGATGAAATGGAGACAGAAAAAATGTCTCTGTAATTAATGAAACTTAAAATCTTTTGCATCAAAAGCATTTTGCCTGCAAGTCGCTTCACATGCTGCTATGTCTGTGAGGCTAATGCATTTGTCACTTTTTCACATGCTACAGTGCAGGCTTGGCGAACAGTGCATGGCTGCCAGCTTCCAGAGCTGAATTCCAGGACTGCTGCAGCAGGGGTCTGTGGCTGGGGCATCTCCCCTTCCTGCAGCTCAGGTGCTTTGCAAATCCCAGCAATACTACAGGCTTTTCCATCAAGATACAGATGTTAGCACAAAGCTTCTGACACCTTTATCGCCTGCAATGTTTTCAACCAGAAAACTCTGATTTCAAACTCCACTCCTGCCCCTTCCAGGACAGGAAGGCATCAAAATTGCAGTTTTGACAACATGATCTTGTTACTGAATCTTTGCACAACAGTGCTCTAATTCTGCCATATAGTTGTATGTTATATTTTAACTACCATGTAACTACATCCTTTATGCACATTTTCCTTTAGGGTAGAGGCCCTGTCTGTGCTGGGATAGTGGGTTACTGTGCTCATCTGGAGTCTCTGATTTGTATAGGCAGTCTGATTTAAGATATGCCTAGCTTAGCAAGATAAAGCATATGAGAAACCTAGGCCCTTTATGGACAGCTAACCTAATATCAAGCATCCTAACTCCATAACAAGATTGTAAGAATTAGGACTGCTTCTGCCACAACTTCGCAGAGATAATGCATTTGGAAAAACACACCCTTTATGGCCATAATGGAAAAATGTCTATGGAAACTGAGAACCTACTCACATTAGAGTTTAGACTGGATATGAGGAAGAAATTCTTTACTGTAAGAGTGGTGAGGCACTGGAATGGGTTGCCCAGGGAAGTTGTGAATGCTCCATCGCTGGTGGTATTCAAGGCCAGGTTGGACATAGCCTTGGGTGGCATGGTTTAGTGGGAGGTGTCCCTTCCCATGGCAGGGGGGTTGGAACTAGATGATCTTAAGGTCCTTTCCAACCCTAACTGTTCTATGATTCTATGATTAGTCAAAATATCTGTTTTTTAAACATTTTGCCTTCACCGGTGCTAAAAGGGGTAACTCACTCTCCCTACACACCAGCCTAGAAACGCAGATATCTTTTTTCTCTATGGACCAGACAGAAGGTATGAACTTTCCTTAGATGATGTAGGCAGAGCTCCTAAATCTGCTGGTTACCGCTAACACATTGCTAGCTAGCACTTTTTGTACATTCCAATTTGGAAACACAACCACGCCTACTGCCCAGTACACAGGACCACCAGAGCCAGAGCACCTATTTGGTCACCCCACACACCTTCTGTGTAACTCAGGTTCAGGAATTACACCCTGCCACCGTTGCACTGAGTTCAGTATTTCTTATCAGCATACAGCATACCTAGCACAAAGAGGAATGCAATGGGCTGTGATGTAACAGAAATCCACTGGAGTTAACAATCTGTTTTGATCTATGAAATTCCTACCGGTAACTTGTAAAAGTCACAAAAGTCTCAGAGCTTCTTACTGAGGTAAACTCAGTCACCACATGTTTAGCAATGATAACACAAACTGCAGAATAATACAGAGTAGGAAAAACTTCCTCCAAGTTACTGTTATGGGAGAAATAGAAGGGGTTTGTCTGATTGTATTCTCAATTGCTTCTCTTTGTACAGAAAAATCAGTGAATACTCTATTGTATTTTCTGTGCTCTAGGAGGTCAGAATGCTCAGAGGTCTGTCATTATTTCACTTCCCTTTATGAAGGGAGCTGAAAAACAACTGCAGCAATCACATTGAAAAGTTAGACTTTGGAGAGAGGAAAATATCCTTCTCCTTCTGACTTCTTCTGTCACCTGGTTGGTGGAATAATATTGTGTAACTTACAGGCATCTGCAAGATAACAAGGTGGTACCCTAAAATTAGATCAGCTGGCCATTTACCTCTTACAGCAGTGGATCATACTGTAATGATGAGGTAAAATCAGAACAGATGCTTCTCAGACATTTCCTTAGGGCTTCTTTGACCACTTTGATGGCTTTTGCCACAGAGCAAAGCAGGTTGAGACCAGGCACCTACTGTAGGGAAACAAATGGCTCTAACTGCCAGAGGATTCTACACTGCCTGTTTCATACCAAACAGATGCAAACCTTAGCTATACACATAGGGCAATTCACAACTGATGTCCATGTAGATATTTTCTCATGGTGAACAGGGCTCCAGTCTTTCGGTAGCCCAAGGGTCAAAAGCTTCAGTCACCTTCAGTATATGCTCTCATAACTGGGGATGACTTCTAACTGCTTGCCAGGTTGCCTCCTGGGTGCCTTAGAAAGGCTTTTCTTTTTTATAAAAAGGTGCCTGCCACACACAATATATAGACCTTGCAGTTTTCTAGTAGGATTACCATAATACAGCATGATAGCAGAGCTAATCTGACAGCTTGAGGGGGTCCCTTTTTCAATAAGCCTTTACCTGCTGGCATACAAGACCTCATGAAACCCAGCTGGTGTTAGTACTGCAGCCAGTAATGACCAGAACAACGGAAGTAAATCATAATTGAGCAGAAACCTACAGATTTTGCTAAGCATGATACAAGCAGGGCTAGCAGGTAAAGCTCACCTAAAATCTCCAGTCAGAAGGTGGCTCATCAAAACTAAGGGTCAATCAGTGAGTTCACATGGAACATGCAGATCAGGATGTGCCTTTTGACACCTGAAGCACTGTTGTGTTTCTGTCCTGAATGGATCCCTGCTGTACAGAGAGGACATCTGAGCAGGGGCAGGTGTTTCCATACTGATCTGGTTTTAACTGGGATACAGTAGTAGCTGGTACAGCGCTTTGTTTTGGCTTTGTGCTGAAAGCAGTATTTGTAACACAGGGGTTGTTTTGTTATCACTCAGCAGTGCTTACACAGAGCCAGAGCCTTTTCCACCTCTCACCCCACCACACCAGCAACCAGGATGGGGGAGCACAAAGATTTGGGGGACACATCCAGGACAGATGACCCCAATTGATCTAAGGGATATCCCACATCATATGGTGTCATGAGCAGCATGTAAAGTTGTGGAAAGAAGGAGGAAAGGTAGACATTTAGAGTTACAACATTTGTTTCCTGAAGTAGCCCCTATGTATAGTGGAGCCCTGCTTCATGTAGGTGGCTGAACAGCTGCCCACCAATAGGGAGTGGCGAATGAATTTCTTGGTTTTCTTCGCTTGTGTGTATGTAACTTTTGCATTACCAGCTGTCCTGGGTTCAGCAATAGCAGTCATTTTTTTCCTTAGTAGCTGGCGCAGTGCTGCGGTTAGACTTTCAGCCTGAGAGCGATGCTGATAACACTGATGCTTTAAGTTGTTGGTAAGTAATGTTTGGCCTGACCAAGGATTTTTCTGAGTCTGATGCTCTACCATGGAGGTGGGAAGCCGGGAGGAAACAGAGACAGGACACCTGACCCAAACTAGCCAGAGAGGTATTCCATACCACAGCACATCATGCCTACTGTATAAACTGGGGGCAGTTACCCGGAAGTGTTAGATCACTGCTGGGTCGGGCTGGGTATCAGTCGGTGGGTGGTGAGCAGTGGTATTCTCTTCCCTTGTTATTTTCCTTATCATTATTATTATTGGTGGTAGCAGTAGCAGTTTTGTATTATATCTTAGTTACTGGACTGTTCTTATCTCAACCTGTGGGAGTTACATTCTTTCGATTCTCCTCCCCATTCCTCTGGGAGCTGGGGGAGGAAAAAGAGGGGGAGTGAGCAAGCGGCTGCATGGCTCTGGATTGCTGGCTGAGCTTAAACCCATGACAGTTCTTTTTGGCGCCCAACATGGGGCACGAAGGGTTGAGATAACGACACTCTAAAACAGCTTATTCCTCTTGTTTTCTTTAACCTTGATCTGTTTACAGTCATGGCCATAAATAGTGTAAGTAATTCTGGAAAACTGAGGAATTTCACTGAACTGTGATTTTATTTCCATCATTTCAGCTGTGGAAAAACTGTCTCAGCAGTTCAAACAATTCAGAGATGACCTGTCCAATCTATCCAGCTCCGCACGTGTACCAACCCACATCTCAGCTGTTAACAAAAGGCATCCTATGCTCGAGAGAGAAGATAATAGAAGGTATACGCCATGGGCTACCCTATGTCTTTACCTGCAGGATCACGGAGAAGACATGAGGAAGTGGGATGGAAAACCTACCTCAGCTCTGGAGGAACGGGTGTGTGAATTGAAGAGAACAAAGGTCAAGGAGGATTACCCTATGAATGCTGCGTCTTTAGTCTCGGGTGAGCAGGTTCCCAGATGGAGTGGAAGAGCTGATTTTACTCCAGCCCCTGTAATAAAGAAGACTAATCCCTGTCTACCAGATGTAAGTGACCAATATTGTGACTACTACTAGAGGGGCCCTGCCTCCAGCCAGGTGGAGGTACAGGACAATTGGATTTGCTGGATGGTGTGGATCAGATGGTCTGGCAACATCATTCCCACAGAAGTATAAGGCTCTAGTAGATACCAGTGCACAGTGTAACCTGATGCCATCAAGCTGTCAAGGGGTGGAACCCATTTATATTTCTGGAGTGACAGGAGGATCCCAAGAGTTGACTGTACTGGAGGCTGAAATCAGCCTGACTGGGAGGAAATGGCAAAATCATCCCATTGTGACTGGTCCGGAGGCTCCATGCATCCTTGGCATAGACTACCTCAGGAGAGGGTACTTCAAAGTACCAAAAGGGTACTGGTGGCTTTTTGGAATTGCTGCTTTGGAGACAGAGGGAATTGAGCAGCTGCCCACCTTGCCTGGTCTCTCAGAGGATCCTTCTGTTGTGGGATTGCTGAAGGTTGAAGAACAACAAGTGCTAATCGCAACCACAACAGTGCACCGGCGGCAATATCGCACCAACCGAGACTCCCTGATTCCCATCCATAAGCTGATCTGTAGACTGGAGAGTCAAGGAGTGATCAGTAGGACCCACTCACCCTTTAATAGCCCCATATGGCCAGTGCAAAAGTCTGACGGAGAGCGGAGACTAACAGTAGACTATCGTGGCCTGAACGAAGTCACACCACCATTGAGTGCTGCCATAATGGACATGCTAGAACTTCAGTATGAACTGGAGTCAAAGGCAGCCAAGTGGTATGCCACGATTGATATTGCCAATGCGTTTTTCTGAATTCCCTGGCAGTAGAGTGCCAGCCACAGTTCACTTTTACTTGGAGGGGCGTCCAGTACACATGGAACCGACTGCCCCGGGGGTGGAAACACAGCACTACCATCTGCCTTGGACTGATCCAGACTGCACTGGAACAGGGGCAAGCTCCAGAACACCTGCAGAGCATTGATGACATTATCGTGTGGGGCGATACATCAGAAGTCTTTGAGAAAGGGAGGAAAATAATCCAAATCCTGCTGAAAGCCGGTTTTGCCAGAAAACGGAATTAGGTCAAGTGATCTGCACAGGAGATTCAGTTTCTGGGAATAAAATGGCAAGATGGACATTGCCAGATCCCCACAGATGTGATCAACAAGATAACAGCAATGTCTCCACCAGCTAATAAGAAAGAAACACAAGCTTTCTTGGGTCTTGTGGGGTTCTGGAGAATACACATCCTGAATTACAGTTTGATTGTAAGCCCTCTCGATTGTGTGACCCAGAAGAAGAATGATTTTAAATGGGGCCCTGAGCAACAACAAGCCTTTGAGCAAATTAAACGAGAGATCGTTCATGCAGTAGCCCTTGGACCTGTCTGGACTGGGCCGGACGTAAAAAATGTACTGTACCCCGCAGCCAGGGAGAATGGTCCTACCTGGAGCCTCTGGCAGAAATCTCCAGGGGAGACTTGAGGCCGACCCCTCGGCTTTTGGAGTTGGGGATACAGAGGATCTGAGGCCAGCTATACCCCAACTGAAAAAGAGATACTGGCAACCTATGAAGGGGTTTGAGCTGCTTCAGAAGTGATTGGCAGTGAAGCACAGCTCCTGCTGGCAGCTCGGTTGCCCGTGCTGGGCTGGATGTTCAAAGGCAGGGTCTCCTCTACACATCATGCAACTGATGCTACATGGAGTAAGTGGGCTGCACTAATTACACGACGAGCTCGAACAGGAAATCCCAGTCATCCAGGAATTCTAGAAATCATCATGGACTGGCCAGAGGGCAAAGATTTTGGAATGTTACCAGAGGAGGAGGTGATGCGTGCTGAAGAGGCCCCACCATATAATGAACTGTCAGAAAGTGAAAAGCAATATGTGCTGTTTACTGATGTGCCCTGCCATATTGTGAGAAAGCATCGGAGATGGAAGGCAGCTGTATGGAGTCCCTGACGACAAGTTGCAGAAACTGCTGAAGGAGAGAGTGAATTGAGCCAGTTTGCCAAGGTGAAAGCCATCCAGGTGGCCTTGGATATTGCTGAATGAGAAAAGTGGCCAGTGCTTTATCTCTATACTGACTCATGGACGGTGGCAAATGCCCTGTGGGGGTGGTTGCAGCAATGGAAGCAGAGCAACTGGCAACGCAGAGGTAAACCCGTCTGGGCTGCTGCACTGTGGCAAGATATTGCTGCCTGGGTGCAAAACCTAGTGGTGAAGGCACGCCATATAGATGCTCATGTACCCAAGAGCTGGGCCACTGAGGAACACCAGAACAATGAAAAGTGGATAAAGCTGCTAAGATTGAAGTGGCTCAGATGGACTTAGATTGGCAACATAAGGGTGAATTATTTTTGGCCCTGTGGGCCCATGACACCTCAGGCCATCAGGGCAGAGATGCAACATATGGATGGGCTCGTGATCAAGGGGTGAACTTAACAATGGACACTATTGCCCAGGTTATTCATGAATGTGGAACATGTGCTGCAATTAAGCAAGCCAAGCGGTTAAAGCCTCTTTGGTATGGAGGACGATAGCTGAAGTACAAATATGGGGAGGGCTGGCAGATTGACTATATCACACTCCCACCAACCTGCCAAGGCAAGGCCATGCGCCTACCATGGTGGAAGCAACCACCGGATGGCTGGAAACACGCGGCTTGACTTGTAAGCAATGGGATGAAGCAAGGGTGAAGAGCCCTTCTACCTGGAAAGAATTGCTCTCCAGCTGTCAAGTTCTGCTTCAGCCTGTTTGTGATGCTCATGCTGGGCACTTCTCATGTGATTTCTAAATGCAGATGATCTGTTTTGTGCAGTTTTGTTTCCTTAGTCCGCTGACACATTACCTTCACAAGGTGGGCTGATTTCTAGATGTACATTAGATTAGCAGCTGCTGAATTTAAAAATGGACCTTTAGCTTTCCTGCCACCTCCACTGATGCACAATTTAGTTTCACTCATAGTGAAAATTGCAGAATTACTCTGGGTAAGAACAAAACATTTCCATCACTCATGAATTCAGTAAACAGCCTGATTTGATCAGTTTGCTTCACATATTTTAATAGGAATAAACCTCACTGCAGCCAGTTAGTTAAAATTTGTCAGTTACTCTTGTTTGATAAAAGTTATTCCCCAGGAAGCTCTATGAGTTTGAGTTATTAGATGTGTTTGTTGAGGTTCACATTGTTTCTCCTCATTGCATGGAAAATATGGATGTAAAGAATGTTACAACTGAATGTTTTGTTTAACTTTTTGTGGTTCATGTGTAAAGACAAATTTTGGCTATAACTAAGTAAGTTTAATCTATGTTACATAGTATAGTCAAAAGAGAGTAAGTTAGAGGTGAGGTTAACATTTGAATAATTTGAATAAAGCTCCAGAGATTAGGCAGTACTTCAGTGCTGTGATATTTCTACCCTGAGAATTCGTGTATGAACGATAACTAGAGGTTCAGCTCTGACTCTAATAATTCTTATTAATAGATGACTGTGCAAATCTCTAGTATATGACAACACAGTAGGTCACTAATGTTTTGTAAGTATGATGAGTTTATTGGCTTCAGTAACTTGAACCCCTACTATTTGCTTTCCGAAAATCCTTTCTTCCAAACACCAATATTTGTGCATCAGAGAAAGTTTAGAACTTTCTGCAGTTATTCATCAGTGGAGTGGTGTTCCACCAGTGCTCACTGCCATTCATTCTTCAGCCACTGGTTTCAAGCTGGCAGTCCCTGAGCACAAGCCACAGTGAGCCTTTGGGAAGCAATGCCACAAGCAAAGGGATAGCAATACACCAAGTACACTAACGAGCAAAGTTAAATCAGCTTTAATGAATGTACCCAGATACTATTAATTCCTAAATCTTGAATCTGAATAACATGTCAATTCATTAGGCAAGGCATAAACAAGTAAGTCATCAAATAGGATCTGTCTATTATTGAGGAGAAATCTCCAGCATTATTTCTGCAGCAAAGTAATCCAGGCAGGATTGCTGAAATCCATTCTGCAGATCTCCTGAGCTGCTATGATATCTGTAATTTTTAAATTTGTTAACATTTGGCACCTTTTTCCACACAAGATTAATATTATTCATTCTCTGAATTCTTTATAGAATTGAATGGTTGTTTTTTCATTGACTACTTAAAAATAAGGATGAGCTATTATATATAAGTAAATTTATTTATATCCAGGAATCACCTGTTGAACTTTTTACAGCTCTGCAATGCTTTTCCTCTTGTAGGTCAAATCATTATAATGAATCTGACTTTTATCCCACCTTTCTTTGGGCAAATCTGCAACGTACATCACACATTGTCTCTCTCAATTCCTTACACGTACTGGATACATAAATCTCAAAGCTGCAGAAACAGTTGTTTTCATGTTACAGCAAAATAAAAGCTGTCTTCCTTCCCACTAGATACACAGCTATGCCACAAAGGTCCACACTTTTGCGTCCTGTGGGCTTGATGCTTCCAATGCCTTGCACCTGGAAATTAACTCATGGTCACTGGATGGTTGTAGACTGTGCAGCATCCTGCAATTTCAGCTGTTGGCAGGAACATGTAAAGGTCAGCCTAGTGCTCTGGTATCTCATGCTGTTTAAAACTAAAGCCCATGTTTAGACTTCCAAGGCCTAGATGTTTTGGCTTGAGTTGTTGGAGGGGCTGAAATAGACAGTCACAATATCCAGTCTCCTGGGTTTGGATAACAGCCTGGTGCCTTTTCTGCAGGCACGCCTTATTCTTTCACAGAAGGGTATTCCCATAAACTAGTTTCTGAATCCCACTTGCACAAGGAAGCCAAACTAACTGAGCAGTCAATTAGCAGCCTGTCTAGTTGTTAGAGATGGAGTTGATGTCTTGGCATTTGCCACTCATTTGACCTGGCTGTACCTGCAGGTCCACCCCCATGCACTGGGAGAGGACTGAATAGTGAGTGCATCCAAATCTCCTCACTGTGTTGCTTCCTCTGCAGCTTCTCTGAAATGTATCCCTCCTCTTAGACATGCCTGCCCCACTTAGATTTTTCTGGCTACATATTAGCAGGCTAACTGTGCATTGAACTTCAGAAACAACTGGCAGCCTAAAAATGAAGTTTATAAATAAATAAATAAATAAACAAACAAACAAACAACGCATGTCTTTGTTGTGATTTCGGAAGAGCCCTGGGATCACGCTAGCCTGGATAAAGCATGAAAAAGCAAACAATTAAAATGAAAAGCAAGCCAATGTATTTAGGTGGCTAAATGGCGTTAAACATGTAATTATGTGACAGGGGGGTATGGGTATGAATCGCAAACTGCTACCATTTTTAAAATGAGTGCTGCTGTGAAATAGACCATTCTATCCTTTTAAATTACATAAAAGGGGCTTAACCTTATTTCTTTCTATCAATCTTGATTGATTAACTTTTTAAAGAAATATTTAATTGTTAGGAATGCATTTTGCTCTATTTTCAGAGCGCTCTGATGAAGAGTATGATGAGTCACCCAATTGAACAGGGATGTGTGTCATTATATAAGGAGAAAACCAGATTAAATATACCACCCAAATGCCAATATGTATTCTGATCTTGATTACAGTAAACAGGTGAGAATAATTTACTTTACAAATAAAAAAAAATAAACAAGTTGAAAATTGGTTTAGGCTGGAAGTTTAGGGATGTAAGTTTAAAAATGAAACAACAACAAAAAATAACCCCAGAAAAAATATTCTTGCATCTACTGATCCACTAATAATTTTGATGTCATCTGGTATTTCTGGTATGAGAAGAAAATTCTTCTCTTTTCTCAGCCCCTGAAGAATCTTCATGGGGTATTTTCATAACACCCACTAACAATAAGATGCTTGGAGAGCAAGTAGCGTCTCCAGTATACATTCCCGGCACTAAAGCAGTGGGTGGTTTAAAAAATGTGGACTGTAGCCCTAAGGTGAAGATGGAGGCTATGCAACTGCTTGCATTATGTGCCTGGGTGTGCACACACCATGGGATTAAGTGTTGAAGGCAGTGGCAAGCAACAGCCCATTATCTTTTTGGTAAATCCCTGACTGATAATGATATCAGAGTCATTAAAAATAATGAGCTGCTCATATCTCATAAGGTCCTTTGGGTAGACATAAAACTCCTATGCAGCATTTTCTCAGGGAGGCAGGAGGGGCAGAAAAAGCTCTTTCCCCACATGGGGATGGTGAGCATGCTGGCATGGGTGCCTGGCACAGAGACTTAGCCTTGGCTGCTACCTGTTCTCCAGGCACGGCCTTTCAGCTGCTCTATTAGCAGGTAGGAAGACCACTGGTACCATGAAGGTTAATGATTTCCTCCTGCAAAGCCGTCCCTGCAGATAGGTCTTGTTACTTATGTATGACCTTTCTGTGCTGGACTACAAGTGCCCTGGCATTGTCCAGCATGCTGCCTGTCTGATGGAGATGGAAACCATCCAGGTTTAGGATGGACTGTCCATATGGCTCAGTTTGGATCTAAGTCCATATATGGTGGGCTCAAACCACTGCTCATGGTGATCTTTCCAACCAGATCTTGCTTGGGCTGACTCCTGCACACTGCAACTCTTTAAGGTAAAGAAATACTGCATGAAACTTGCAGGTTTTAGCCTGTTTTCCACTCTTCAAGCCAGTACTAGCTGCTTCTGTAGGCTTCTGAGGCTGCTTTATACCTCGGTGGCGCTGGAATGCCTTCCGCCAGCTGGGACCCAACGAGATAAGCAGTGTCACAGTGCTCAGCCAGCAGGCTCCGGTCTGTATGTCAGAGGGGCAAAAAGATGGGGACATGTGGTGGTGGCAGGCAGGCAGAGGTTCACGGGAAAGGAGATGTTTCCATTTGTCACCAACCAGCCCCCAGCTGCCAGGCTTTGGGCTCTGGAGGAGATCCCCCAGTCTTCCTCCTCCACTGGGTTCGCTAAGGGTAATGGGTGCTTCCCTCCTGCTGTGGTATGGACTGAGTCCCCCAGCCTCAGGAAACATCCACAAAAGGCCACAGGAAAACAAAAGCAAACAGCAGACGGGGCTGGTGTGGGGATCTATTTTTCTCTCTCCCACAGCTGTTTTGCAAGGATTTATCTTCCTTCTGGTAAAGAACCCAGACCTACCCCTCCTTCCACCTTCCTTTCTTCCTGGAATAAATCTGCCAGAGTTTCCACTTGCCAGCGTCTTCAGGTGGGCACGGACCTGTTCTAATATAGCTTGGGCTGCTGTAGACCACTTTTCTATCTCTTCAGTAGCTCCAGGACTTATGGCCCCTTGTACTTCTCAGTAAGTTACATTTACATGGTACTTGTATGGCACAGCAAGTTTGTAAAAAGCCACAGCTGCATAAGCAGAGTCTGTTGGGATCTGCTGACTGAATTCAACCAAGTTCCTCAGCCTGCTTTCAAATCAGATTATAGCTCACATGTAAAACTTTATCTTAAAGTGTTCTACATTAAATAAACATGTAAGGAAAACATACAGGCATTCCTGGGCAAAACTACACCCGTAGCCTTACCTATACATAGATACTGTACCACCCGAAAGAAACATTCAGAAAAGACATGAGCTGAAAGCCACACTGGAAAATGCTTGTAGAAATTGGAGGTGGGGAGTGTGTAGGTCAGGGCTGTATCAGTATGAAGCCGTTTGCAAACAAACAAGTACAAACAAGCGCAAACAGGTTGCAAGTACAGCCTGTCAGTTGCGTACAGGCTTTGTACAGCTCTCGTAGGGCTTGCCTTTTATATTAGCTCAGCTTAACACATAAATGTCAGAATCTAACTTTTATATGAATGATAAACAGTTGCTTGTTTTAGACTAAGCCTAGGTGGACCAGTTAATTAAAAATAATAATAGATTACAAGCTACTAAGTAGGACATTAATTAAGCACACTGTAAAGTGTCACTTCTGCATGTGAAGGAACTGACTTCAAGTTGCTTTGGAGGAGACTGGCTTTCTGCCAGCACCAGTAAATATATTCACAGAAAAAATAAACTCTAATTATTGATGAGGACTTTTCTTTTGAATAACAGGAGGTTTGTACCCTCAACGAAATAATGAACTGCCGTTTCTTCATAAAAAATATCTATCCTCTCTCTTCTGGCAGAAAAAGCTTCTGTGAGTTCCTAATGATCCATACAAAAAAAGAAATGCATAAGAAAAAATTCTTCAGGGTAAAAAAAGTTAGTCCTTCTTTGATGTAAGGGGTTGGTTTAATCTACTTGGTTGCCTCGTGTAGTAAATAGTTGCACAAAGTCACTGCAAAAAGCTAGAATGGAAGACTGTGGGCAACATCCCACCTGTATCATCCCATCAGCAAGCTACATTTAACAAAAATGTCAACACCCTTAAAGCCTCTTCCTAGCAGTCATTGCTGCTCTTCAGCTCCCAAAAAAAAAACCAGATTGCTCATGTAATAAGAAGGAAAGCAACCACTGTGCTTGTGAGCAAGTTAAAAATTGTGTTAGATGACATTCAAGGTCAGGAAGACACTGTCTCCATAGCAGTACAATTCTAGGCATCCCCAGGTTAAAACCCTAGCTAAGAACCAGTATAATGTCATAAAAAGGCATGCTACCATAAAGTAAATAGCTATTAGCAGCTGTGAGGTGCAAGATGACAAATACAGCCTGTGTGTGAGTATAAATGTGTTAATTATAATATTAGCAATGCGAATTACAAAGGCCGTCATGTCAAAGGCCTAAAAAAATAGATGCACTTGTAATGCCAGAGCTGAAATTATGTTAGGTTTATGAGATCTGACTAGGATAAAAGATGGCTTCCAGAAGTCAGCTAGGTATATATAGTACTCATCTGGTACCAGAAGCTTACCACAAGAACATGGTGGTAAATCTCTGCCTCTATAAACACATGAGAGTGCCATGATGCCATAGACCAAAGTGGACAGCAAGCACACACGCATGTGTGAGCTTGTCAGGAGAGCTGTTGTGCCCACCACAATACTTCTCATAGAATTATAGAATACCAGGGTGAAAGGTATTATCTGGTCCAACATTTCTAGCGAAGCATGACCAAGACTAGGTGCACCAGCACCGTCTCCCTGAATCTTAAGTGTCCAATGTTGAGGAATTCACCACTTCCCTGAGGAGATTATTCCATGGCTGCATGTTCTCATTGTGAAAAATTTTCCTCTTGTGTCCAGTCGAAATCTCCCAGGAGTAGCTTGTGCACATTACCCCTTTTCCTTGTGACTCCTTGTAAAAAGGGGGTCTCCATCTTCTCTAGCCAGCCTTTAAGTACTGGAACATTGTGATCGCCTCTGTGATAGCCTCTAGTGTGAAATGCTGCAACTGCATCACCGTGGGAAGTAAACCTAGCTTAACTACTGGGACAGGAGGAGGAATATTATCTCTAATTAAGATTGCCTCTTCCTGGAAGACAGGATTTAGGCAGGCAGAATGTAATTCTTTAGTCTGGGATTACAGATTAAAGTTCATTCTCCATCTTCATGGAAAGTATCAAGGCATAGCAGATGATGTATCCTGTAATTTTAACAAAAGAAGATACTGTCGAGCAAAATAAAATTAAGTCACTCGATCAACTGTGCTTCACATGATATCTTCTGTAAGATAATCACTGTGGACAAAAAATACCTACACACATTACTGAAGCTAAAAGGAAATGTTTTGTTTCCAGTTGTTACCCAATACTGGTATCAGTTTATTAGGAGACAGGTAGATCACACATCTTTTAAATAAAAGACATGGATGTCCTCCATGATGTCCAGATGTCTTCTCTTCGGTTATTTTATGACGAGCAGTTATCTATCCCTGGAGTTATAAAAGTTCAGGTCATCTTACCTATCAGCAGGATGGCAGCAGGTGCTTGTTGTGCAAACAGATGTCAGGCACAGCCCCTACTGATGCGGTAACAAGGTGGCAGCAAGTTTGAAACTTGGCAATGAAAGATCAAAACAAAGAAATGTAAAGTAATAACAGTCTCAGGGTGAGATGATTACGAGATTACCTTTTGTAATTCATTATATTTTCATTGTCAGTTGTGACTGCGTTCTGGGAGACTGCAGAACAGAGCTCAGAGTGATTTCTTCCTTGAACAGACCTCCTCTGTCTTACAGTCAGTTCTGTGTCTTCACACGTGTGATCCAAAGTATGCCAACTTCGGATGGATAAAATTTGTGCTAAGTATCTTCTAAAATCCTTGTCAAGGTAGATAAGTTGTGCTGGCCTCACTAATTCTGTCAGGCTCCTTTGGCACCTTATGCAAGTAAAATCTCAAAATATTTATTTTATGACTATGTGGCATTTTTTATACCTGTGACATCTCTGCCTGAACTGAGAGAAAAAAGAAAGGGCTTGTGTAGTCTGCCGTGAAGTCTTGCATTAGGCTGTGGAGGACATACAATGTCTTTCTGTTGATAGATTATTATGATGAATAAGGGATTTCTGCTTACGCAAGTTCTTCTACTGTGCAGTAACCCAACGCAATTTCCTTTCACACTCTTTGTAACAAAGAAATCACAGCAGAAGATAATATCTCACACATAAGAAAAATGAAATGTAGTAGAACTAAGATAGATAGCATCTTCACAAACAGCTTCAAGAACCCCAGACCCCAGTGGAGTCAAGGCTGAGTCTGTCCTTAGCAGATTGGCTGGTTGTAGACGTGGCGTCAGAAACAGGGTTTGGGCTTGGACCATAGGACAATGCTGGAGACCAGTTTCTCCTTGGAAGAGAAGCGATCCACCCCCCTAAGTGGAGCAAATGTATCTTTTGCCAGGAGCATGTTTGCCCTAATAAGGAGAAATAAAAAAAAAAAAAGAAAGAGCTTAAATCCTTGGTCAAAAGCATAGATATCTTTTTTTGTTAACAAATATTATTTCTGAGAAAGAAGAGAAATAATTTTTCTCAGAACACAGGGCTGAATGCTGAACTGAACACCATGAAATTCAAAATCCACTTATCAAATCTGATGGAAGCTCCCCAGACAGTGCTGGCACATACATGCTACAGTGAGACCTGGAGAACTAACCTGCTGTTTCAAATGCTGCCATCCTCTCTGCAGGACAGGTTTGAATCCTTAACAATGAAGGTGATAGCTAGGGCATACACTGCCCTTTTTTGGGGTCAGTGCTGCACGGTGGTACTTGCAAATTAACACAGAATCATAGAATTACACAATCAAGTGGGTTTGAAAAGACCCTTAAGATCATCAAGTCCAACCTTTACCCCAGGACTGCCAAGGCCACCACTAAACCATGTCACTGAGGGCCTCATCTACATGGTTTTTGAACACTTCCTGGGACAGTGATTCCACCGCTGGCCTGGGCTGCCTGTTCCAGTGCCTGATCACCCTCTCTGTGAAAAAAATTTTCCTAATATCCAATCTAAACCTCCCCTGGCGTAGCTTGAAGCCATCACCTAGAATCATAGAATCATAGAATAGTTAGGGTTGGAAAGGACCTTAAGATCATCTAGTTCCAACCCCCCTGCCAGGGGCAGGGACACCTCCACTAAACCATGCCACACAAGGCTATGTCCAATCCAGCCTTGAACACCGCCAGCGATGGAGCATTCACAACTTCCCTGGGCAACCCATTCCAGTGCCTCACCACTCTTACAGTAAAGAATTTCTTCCTCATATCCAATCTAAACCTCCCCTGTTTAAGTTTGAACCCGTTACCACTTGTCCTATCACTACAGTTCCTCATGAAGAGTCCCTCCCCAGCATCCCTATAGGCTCCCTTCAGATATTGGAAGGCTGCTATGTTGTCTCCATGCAGCCTTCTCTTCTCCACGCTGAACAGCCCCAACTTTCTCAGCCTATCTTCATATGGGATGTGCTCCAGCCCCCTGATCACCCTCGTGGACCTCCTCTGGACTTGTTCCAACAGTTCCATGTCCTTTTTATGTTAAGGACACCAGAACTGCACACAATACTCTAAGTGAGGTCTCACAAGACCAGAGCAGAGGGGCAGGATCACCTCCCTTGACCTGCTGGTCACACTCCTTTTGATGCAGCCCAGGATACGGTTGGCTTTCTGGGTTGCAAGCGCACACTGCCGGCTCATGTTCCTTTTTTCATCAACCAAAACCCCCTAGTCCTTCTCCGCAGGGCTGCTCTGAATCTCTTCTCTGCCCAATCTGTAGCTGTGCCTGGGATTGCTCCCACCCAGGTGTGGGACCTTGCACTTGGCATGGTTAAACTTCATCAGATTGGCATCAGCCCACCTCACAGGCGTGTCAAGGTCCCTCTGGATGGCATTCCTTCCCTTCAGCATATCAACCGAACCACGCAGCTTGGTGTCATCAGCAAAATTGCTGAGGGCGCACTCAATCCCATTGTCCATGTCACCAACAAAGATGTTGAACAAGATCGGTCCCAACACCGATCCCTGCAGGACACCACTCATTACTGGTCTCCAGCTGGATATTAAGCCATTGACCACAACTCTTTGCATGCGGCCATCCAGCCAGTTCTGTATCCACCGAGTGGTCCACCTATCAAATTGATGTTTCTCCAATTTAGAGACAAGAATGTCCCCTGACCACACCTAACGGGACTAAGCTTTCCTGGCTGAAAATTTGTTACTGCCAACTAGATGCAAATATGAAGTCATCAAGCTTCAGTAGCCTCTTCAGGAGCCTTCGGGCTCCTACTGCTCAAGGGCAATGTACGAGCAGGCAGCTACACAACACCAAAACCCATGTGCTGTGCAGTTAATCACTAGCCATGAGAACTTTCTCTTTTACTGTGCCTCTGCTTGCAGGGTCCCCCAGGGCAGGCCAGAAAGCCACTTCTTGCTTTTACTCACTTTGGGAGGTATGAAATGAAAGGGTCAACTTTGTATGCACAGAAGTTGTGAGATTTCAACAGAACCATGCCACGCTATTCGAATGATTCTCTCACTGCTTCTTCAAATTCAGCCCGGCAGGGAAGATGCTGTTAGCAATGTTGTGAAATGTCTGATAACAGGCAGAAAAAAGTGTGAAGATCCTAAAATATGTGGATATGTTTCTAGAAAATTATGATCAGTGTGAGGGAAGAAATAAGACTTAGCAAACCTCCCAGGCTTCAAATTCCCTCAGCTTTTTCACCAACTTTGACAACCTGTTTCTGATGCCTTTTTTTTTAAAGGTGACAGTACATTTATTGTGGCTATCACCATAACCTGTAACTGGTTTGCTATACACACTGGGGAATGGGAAAGTGGAACACTACAGAACTGCACTACTGTGCTTAACTGTGTACTGGAGCAGAGCATGTTGCTGGGGAGCTGCAGTGGGTCTGAAAATACCCTGCTCCTTCCTTTCTCCTCCAGTCTTCTTCTAGTTCTCCTGTTATTTCACGAGTGCTTCAGGATTACCCAGCCACTCATCAAAGCTCTGCCTAAAAACTTTCACATTGTATCCTTCACTGTACAAAAATGAAAAGCCTCCTAAACCTTGCGCTAACATGAGCAATTATTTCCTTGACACGTAGCAGTAATCATTAATGTCTTAAACCCACTCAGCATTTTGGGTAAACTGAACACTGGGTACCAATTTCTGTTCCTGCCTGCAGCAGGTACGAACTCTTTCCCACTGCATCCATTAGTTTTATTCAGGAGAGTTATTAACTTTTTTTCCCCCCTCCCTTCTGGAGATTTGATTTTCAGTGCAGGTTAATGTTGTCTTCTTCCAAGAGCACCACATACTGCTATTGCCTGAGACAGCACTGCTAGCAGCAGCTGTCAGTAAGATTTTAATCCTTTACACTTTAATGTTCTGTCAAAGGTATTCGCGGCAATAAGTTTCTGCAATTTAGTATAATAAGTAGGAGCCTGTTTGGTATATTTCACCAGCACACCAGTACCAGGTGTCATCTCCCTCTCCTTTTATTGTATGAAAATTGTTTTATTGAATAGGAGGAAGCAAAAGTTTATCTAAAATTTAACTTTACCTGACAGTCTTTTCCTGTATGAGGGTAAAGCCTGTTCTGTCAAGGTGTCATGCTGACTTCAGTAACGTTTATTTGCTTGGGTAAAAAGTTCAGTGAGGGTGATCTGGACTGTGTCCCTGGGTTGCTGCCTCTCTGGCTACTTGTTTTTCCACTAAGGATGAAGTTTTTGGACATTTGAAGGACATGTTGCAGGATCATGAGTAAACCATTTCATTGCTACCTTTCTTAATTTTCCAACAATATTGTTCTCACTCGGCATATGGTAAAAATGAAGGACCCCCCATGGCTTGCCAGTACGGACATTTTCGCATCTGCTACTCTAAGAGGAGTGGATTTCAACTTTATGCAGTACTTTTATTTCACACTCTTTATAAAATGATAATGAGTAAATTCAGTGCGATGGCTCTATAGGCTAAAAGCAGGAAGCCACTGCATACTTGATATTGTTTACACTCAGCAGGGTAATGCAGGCTGTTCCACTGAATGGAAGGAAGTTGGCTGAAAAGCAGCATGCTCTTGTAGTAAAATCAAGAATTATTTGCCTTCATGTTCACTTTTGTTTTGTCCCACTGTGGGCTTCTTTCCATACTCAGGACTACCTGCTCCCTGGAAGTGCTGCATGCCCACAGGAGAGAGCCTAAGCAAGACCCCCTGCCCCACTCTCCTTTCATATGAGCAGCCTGCTTTCCAGACCCTAAGAAAAAGTGAAAACTTTTCTACCTCTTAGCCAAAATCCTGCTCAAAGAAAAGGCTGCACTTCCTTCCTTATAGCACCTAGGCAGAGCTTAACTGCTCTCTGGGCTTGGATCTGCAGATAAAGACAGCACACTCTGCACCCCACAGAGGGTCTCTGGCATCAGCCACAGGTACATTCCCTGAAGCTTTGCCAGATGCTACCACAGTTTGGGTGCTCAT
The DNA here is from genome assembly GCA_028858755.1 of Ara ararauna. Taxonomy (NCBI): domain Eukaryota; kingdom Metazoa; phylum Chordata; class Aves; order Psittaciformes; family Psittacidae; genus Ara; species Ara ararauna. The sequence goes on from CM054410.1 coordinate 54,769,122, forward strand.
CTAGCTTAGCTTGCACGCATCTACCCCAAACTCTGCCTCTGGGTGAGCATCTCTGTAAGTTCCATTCTGTCACACTTTTGGACACAACCATCACAGTCCTGAAACTCTTAGCACAGCATACTATAAAGCAGGAAAAGGTAATGTACATTTTTAATTGGGTCCAGGAACTTCCCCAGGAGATACAGTAATGCCAGCTTATAGTGTCAGTAATGCCCGTAAACTCAGCATTTCTCCCCCTGGGACAGCTACAGTAAATCTTGCATAGACACAGGCATAGACATAGACACGGGCATAGACATAGACATAGGCATAGACATAGGCATAGGCATGGGCATGGGCAGAAGCAGAGGCAGAGGCAGAGGCATAGACAGCAAGGGAAAGAATAAAAAGCATTACACAGGATTTGCTTGGCTACAGGAAATAGAGCAAAACAAACTAGGTATCGATAACTTGCCTAGAAGTTTCTTCACATTTTTACTCACAACATGAGTAGCCATCTGCAACAGAAAACTCCAGACAGAAACATTTTTCCTTACACTTCAACAGTTCTCTTTTTTTGGGTGACAAACGGTAGTGAATACATAGGAGAAACTTTTCTTTTGTGGTTCTTTTGAGATTACTGGATAGCATTTCAGTACTTTCACTCCATTACACCTCAATTTTTGCCAAACTACCTGACTACAATTTATTTCTTATAACTGGCAGGCATGAACTTCTTGCTACCTGCAAGAAGAAAATATGTCTAGTTTCAAGCTATTTTCAATCAGTTTCTCATCTTGAGAGATGATGCATGTTTTTAGAGTCAAATAATGGGTCTGTGATTCATCCTTGTCATTTTAATAGGAAAAAATTACACTTGCAGATGAAAACCCTGCTAAGAATTCGTGTGCTTGAGAGTAAGATCTATATTTTGCAGTGTGGATTCCATTTTAAATATTCTAACACTGGCTTATCTGGTTGAGAAAATAAGTCCCTTGGACAAGTACAATGATACAGATAATTTGGTTTAGGTTTATACAAGATGAGATACCCATGTGTGTTCTCTGTTTCCTTGGATACTAAAGGCTTCATGCCACAGTTCAGCCAAATATACATTTTTCTTTTCCATTGCAGCACTTGGAACATGAATGAAAGATCCTCAGACATTGTTAAGACATGAACAAGACAGCAGGTGTAACCTCAAACAGGAGCTTCCTAGACAGGGTCAGATAGAAGGGGCCAGGGAAAGCAGAAAGTACATCATCTGCACAGGCTTCTCAGTGGTGCTCTCTCTTGCTTTCCTTAAGCAGGTAAGATCTGTATGGGAATATTCTCTTTCCTTCACCATTCTGAAGCTGTAGCTATTTTGGCTTTTGGCATCCACCTGACTGACAGCTCGAAGTATAATGAATTAGACCAGGTGCATAGTTTGGAAGGAAGGCCAGTCTAGTGATTTTTCAAACTTGTTCCCATAGGCCCTTGCATAATCATAGTCATGTGATAAAAATCAGAAGTTCCATCCTCAAAGCTTAGGAGGTCTGCACACTTAGCTATGCAAATTGATTTACCAATTTTATGAAGCAGTTCACAAACCAATTTACTAGTGTCCATTTGTGAAATTATTTAATCTCTAAATATTTGCCTAGCATTTTCTTAGTCTTTTGCAAGTCATGAAAATTTTCCCCAAAATAGACATATTACTGACTAATTCCAAATTGGAACTAGATGATCTTAAGGTCCTTGCCAACCCCAACTATTCTATGATTCTATGATTCTACGACATTAATAACAACAAAGCTGGTTTAAATAATCTTACAAAATTTCACCAGATAGCCTTTCATGGGACTTCTTTAGCCTGGATGAAGGGGCAGGTAAAACCTTGAAAAATCTGGTGAGTACTTTCCAAAGAGTTCTTCCATCTTTAAGTGGTGGTTTCTTCATTTTTAGCAAACTAAGATGGACTTTCCCCATTAATTTGTTGGGTTAATTTGAAAATCCAAACAACTTTTATCATCTACAATGTCTTGCAGCAAGGAGTGATACAAGTTAATAGTGTGTTTTGTGAAAAGCCACCTTGTGCTCTCCTGGAACACACCTACTTTTATTTCTGTCAATGTCCCCAAAGTTTTGTGCTAGAAGAGCCAATGAAAAATCGTCAATTCCTCCAAGTCTCTGAAGATTTTACAGACACTTGATTTTTGCTCCTTCCCAGACTAAAGTATCTTAAATTGTTCTATTTTTTGTTGTAGGAAAGCTATTCTCTAGCTTCACAAATCCTGCCATTATTCTCAGTAACTCCTCAATTTTTTACTTTTTCTGAGCTCTTTCAAACCAAATACAGTGTCCAAGATGCAGATATATCCTAGATATACATTTAACGGCGTATTGGCATTACCTGTTTAGTCCTTTACCATTTTCTGAACAGCTCAGATCTTCCTTCATTTTTCTGATCATTGCTGAGAACTAAAATGATGTCTTCACCGGATACATCTCATGTTCAACGAGGCCTTTCCTTTTCCTGTTGCCAAAAAAGGAGGAGTCACAGTTCCTAATTTAACTGTCTTACTTCAGTCTCTAAATTAATGTGATTAATTAGGTATTTAAACCTTGTCTGAGAGAAAACATAAAGAGAATTTTAAGCAGAATATAGCAGAATGTCATTAAAATCCTGGCAAAGCACTGAATATTTTGTGCTGTTCTCTGAACACTTTTGTTTTCTCTTGCAACTGCTAGTTCAGATGTACAAAGCTTTCTTGCCAGCTCTTTGGATATCCATCAGCCTTCAGTGGGAGGGAAGCATGTGTGAGCTGTGGGATGCCAAAGCTCTGTACTGGTCACTGAATGGGGAAAGCGAAATGCCACTGCTGGTGACACAGGATTTCACTAAAGTGCTGTGGTATATCTTATTTCCTTTTTCACATCAGTGATGGTTGATGCTTGGTGTCAATATTTTCACTGAGAGTTCACCAGTGATACCTGCATGTCCCTTAAGCCATGCGAGCACTTCACTGACACTGGGAGAAATATCCTGGGAAGTAATCTGGCAGATTTGGACCCACTTTGCAATGGCAACATCTGCTTATTGGGGGTAAAAGCCAGTGTGAATCAAGCCATAATAGAGTAAGGCACTGGCAAAACTTCCTAGCTTGGTTCCCAGACATGTTCTTGCCACAGTGTAGGAAGGTGTGCTGGGAATGACTTATGAGGGCAGGCCTCTTATTTCCAAAAGACATCAAGGGATATCACTACCTCAAGGCTTGCAGAGTGGGAATATACTAGAAAATGCATCCGAAATCACTTTGTACCTAGGGTTGCAAATTTAATATTCATCAGTTTTTCAGTTATACTGCAGAAGTCCTAAAAAGGATGGTGGCTCCTGCTGCCACAGAAGATTGCAGGCTTGTGGTTGGACAGGGTTTCTGCATTGGCAAGCCTGTTTAAAGGCAAGATTGTTAACTCCAGTTCCCTCCAGGAAGGTGCTTTGCTTCATGACTAATGCTCAGCATAGTACAGTGGCACAGCTGGAGTTCTTGGCAAAGCAACATATGGTGTTTTCAAGCACTGTAGATGTTTGATTGCAATGTGTTTCCCACTCTGTTACCTTACAACACTTAAGGATATCTCTTTGTTCTGTTTATCATTACTGCTCTAGTCCTTTTTCTATTTTCAAATGTTAATAATTTACAGTATTGATACTAGAAATTCATAATACAAACATAGATATACCTCTGTATATGTCATTTTGGGGTTGTTGTAATTGAGGCTCCAAACTACATAAGAGCTTTATGATGTCAGACTCTGCCACTGCTTTCCATCATGTTGTGCACATTACCCATTAGTTGGGGAATCTACACAAAGCACTGAGGCCTTGGTTTTATGCCAGCTAGAAACTCAGTATACTTTTTGTCTGCATGGTATGTGTCCTTTGGAGCAACAACATTTTCATTTGCACAAGTAGCCTTTATATAAGTAACCTTGGTTCAGAGGCAGGCAGCAAAATACATAAACACACAGAGAGCAATAAAGCCAAGCCACACCAGGAGGGCTTACTAGTTAGAACAGTGTGTTTATTCATAGAACCACATTTGTCTGCTCTGGAAAAAGCCATTGTGATATTTTCCTAGTCATATATTGAGCCATCCCAGAACAATCCTTGTGAGTCATCAGTTTCCATTTTGCACAAATCTGGTGTCAAATGAAATGAGAGAGGCAGATAATCTGTTTACATTCACAGGGCTGATAACAGAGTGAAATGCAATGCTTTGGAGGGTGTCTACAAAGGGGCAAACTGCACCAACCTGGACTGCTGAGAATGGAGGTAGGCTCACCAAAGAAGCCAGGTGGCTGTAACTTTAGTTCTCTTCCCCAAATCTGTGCCCTATTTATTTCTTGAGTATAAACAGGAGAACAAGGAAGCAGGTGTTTCTGCTGGGATCTTCTCGAATTCTCTGGACATTTAAGAGAACAGCTTGCCATATAAAGCAAACAGGAGTCTATGAGAGCAGTATATGTTAATAGACATCCTGTCTTGGGGAAAATTAAGACCGTTGTTTTTACAACAGTACAGGGCCAAATCATGGAAAAGTGATCCATATACAATAAGAAATCTTGCATGAAAAATGTAGGGCACATGTAGGGCACAACTTTCCACCACAAGCCGTCCGCTTGACCCTTGTTAAGCAGTGTCACCCAGCTCAAAGAATCAGCGTGGTACCTCACATGTCACGCTCATGAGCCCCTGCATCACCTTCGCCTCACCATTCTTCTTCCCTGCAGAGACTATTTCACAGAGAGGGGCCAGAACTTAGGCACTCTTTTCCCAGAAATCTATAAGCTGCTAAAATTGTCCTAGGATGGCCCTACTGGCAGCCATATTGCACAGACACTAAGTGTGATCTAAATTTCAGTGGGATGAGACCTACCCCACCTTAAGCAGAAAGAAAATTGCAGCATGTATCCTGAATATCAAACCTTAAGGCATTCCTGGGACAGCACAGAAAACCCAGAAGCTTTATGGCCTTGATAAAGTCAGGATAGTGCCTGTCTAAATCCTGACTGCCGTGGCATGTAATGAGCTGCAGTTTCCTCACTAACTTCTGTAAGGGTCTGGCTGGATATCCTCCCCAACCCTGGAGAAGGCCGGGTGATTTTCAGCTTCTCTAATGATGACTTTCTGTCAGGATAACATAAGCAAGCTAACACAATTGAGATTAACTAACTAACTAAATAAATAAATACACATAATGGGTCACCCTGATCATATATTCACTTCTACAAAGCTGAAAAGCAAATAACAGCCAAATGAATCAAATTGAATCAAATGCAGTAAGATATTGCTATTGCTGGTACAAAGTCAAACTGACCTGTAACTTTTTACTGCTCAAAGAAACCTGATACAGGCATATTTAATTCACACTGCTGCTCTTCTTTCCAACAACCACTTATGTGAATTTTCAAATATAGAAAAGGCATAATGTAGAGTGCTTAGTCACAGCAGTATATGTTTCTGAAGTTTATGATTTTTCCTGATTTATGTCCATGTTTGCAACGATGCATGGTTTTAAGAAAAATCTGACCTCTTAGACTGAGTTTTATGTAGACTGTGTAAGGTCCCCACAGAAGAAATAAAAGCTAACTTATTTTATTTTAGGCTGATATGAGGAGTAACTTGCTTGTGTTCCCTGATACTTTACTGAAGTTCAGTTTCTGCTCAGGCAATACTTCATGCAACCACTTGCTTCACTCGCTAGATAAACTTGGCAAACAATGTCATATGATCAAAGCAAGGTAAAATTAGGCAGTGGTGCTTGTCAATGCACATTCTATCTGATAAACATGTATTTGCACTTACACAAAGCTGGCTTCATAGCCTAATGGTACTTCATTCTCCCACCTCACAGGCCCAGGGCTTTTTCTGTCCTTCTGTTTGTACACGTAAATAAGGAATTCATATGTGATGTAAACAAAATCAGGAATCAGGTCAAAAGCATCCTCGTTCGGAGCAAATGGAGGGGACGCCTGCAGCGCGCCTGATCGGGGGCAGGCTCTGCGTCCAGGAGCTTCAACTCGGAGCAGCAACAGGCACCGAGGGAGCCTCAAGTCCTCGACAGGGCTTACCCGGGAGCCGGCAGCTCAGCGGACCCGAGGAGCTGACTCAGAGGGGGCGGCGCCAGGAGGAGCGGCACCAGCCCCGACTGGGTAAAAACCTGCCCAGGGGGCGCGGCGAAGAGGGCGGGTACGAGGCTGTTTGCGCGGCAGTTCGCGTGGGCAGGTGAGCGGGGTGGTGAGCGCTCGCCCTATGACCAGGGCCCGGTCTGGCAGTTCTGCTCTGGCTGCCCCGGCAGTGGCCGGCGTAGGCACCCAGACAGAGCTGATGAGAGGGGAGGCTGCAGGGCAGAGCTCGGGGTGTAGAGAGCGCCTGCACTGCTCTCCTGGGAGGAGGGTGCACAATGGGCAGGGCTGCACTTAGTGCTCCCTGGTGGAGGTCCTCCTGCAGCAGAGGCTGAGCTGCGGGATGCTCTTACTAGGCTGAAAGGTGTCAGGGAAGCTGAGGGGAAGCAGCGCTGCTTGCTCCAGGACCAGACTGTGCAGGGGCCTCAAGCATCCACTGTTGCTCATGCGGGAAAGGAGGCCGCTAACCCAGGAAGCTGGGAAACGGTAACAGAAAAAAAAAAACAACAAAAAAAGGAGGAAGAGGACAAATAAAAGCAAGGGGCTTCCTCCTAAATCTGATGTCCCCAACCAGAACCACTTTGCTGTCCTGCAGGGGGCTGATGAGGAACCACAATCCCACCAGGAACAACCAGCTGATCCGCTGGTAACGATCTCTACTGGTGCTGCCAGGAAGAAGCGGTGGGCCATAGTAGTAGGGGACTCTACTCTGAAAGGAACAGAGGCACCCATCTGTCGGCCTGACCCAGGCTCAAGGGAGGTGTGTTGCCTACCAGGGGCTCAGATCAGGGATGTTGCAGAGAGGCTGTCTGCTCTAGTTGGTCCCACTGACTGTTACCCAGTTCTAGTGATCCATGTGGGTACTACTGATATAGATAGCAGTAGCCAGGAGAACATAAAGAAGGACTACAGAGCTCTGGGAGAGGTGGTTAGGGGCTATGGAGCGCAGATTGTCTTTCCGTCAGTTCTCCAGGATACAGGGCAGGACCCCAAAAAGGCTAGGAGGATTGGCCAGGTTAATAAATGGTTAGAAGGGTGATGCTATAGTCAGGGGTTTGGGTACCTTGAACATGGGACTCAATTTTGGAGGCCAGGTCTACTGGGGGATGGTGGAGCTGGTCTGACAAAGAAAGGGAAGAGAGGATTTGGGAGAAGGCTTGCCAGACTGGTCAAGGATGCTTGAAACTAGATGTGTTGGGGGAGAGGGGAATCATTCCATCCCAATGCACCCAGTCACTTGCCAGCACCTATAATAAATGTTCAGAGCAAAGTAGAGATATTCCATCTGCTCCAGCCAATGAGCCGGCTTCAATTGGAGCTCGGCTCAGATGCCTCTCTACAAATGCCCGTAGCATGGGGAACAAACGAGGAATTAGATATGTGTGCACGCCTACGGGCGTATGATAGCATAGGCATTACAGAAACATGGTGGGATGGCTCCTATGACTGGTGTGTTGGAATGGAAGGTTACAGGCTCTTTAGGAAACACAGGCCCGGTAGGCAGGGAGGGGGAGTTGCTATTTATGTTAGGGATAGGCTGGAGAGTATGGAACTCTGTCTGGGGACAGGTGAGCAGTCGACAGAGAGTTTGTGGGTCAGGGTTAAAGGCAGAACAGCGATAGGAGACATTATTGTGCGGATCTGTTACAGACTGCCTGACCAAGAGGACTCGGTGGATGAAGCACTCTATAGACAGATAGGAACAGCCTCACGCTCACAGGCCCTTGTTCACATGGGGGACTTCAACCACCCTGATATCTGTTGGAGGGATGGTACGGCTCGGCACAAGCAATCCAGGAAGTTCCTCGATTGTGTGGAAGACAGCTTCCTTCTGCAAGTAATAGAGGAGCCAACAAGGAGAGGTGCCATGCTTGACCTTGTCCTCACCAACAGGGAAGGGCTGGTTGGAAATGTGACGCTCCAGGGCAGCCTTGATTGCAGCGATCATGAGATGGTCGAATTCGAGATCCTCAGGACAGTGAGAAGAGTGTGCAGCAAGCTCACTGCCCTGGACTTCAAGAGAGCAGACTTTGGCGTCTTCAGGAACCTGCTCAGAAAGGTTCCATGGGATATAGCCCTAGAGGGCAGGGGGGCCCAAGACTCTTGGTGGATATTCAAGGATCACCTACTGCAAGCTCACGAGCAATACATCCCTACTAGAAGGAAGTGCTGTAGGAGGGCCAGGAGACCTCCTTGGATGGATAAGGAGCTGCTGAGGAAAATTCGAACGAAAAAAGAGGCTTATAAAAGGTGGAAGCAAGGACAGGAGCCCTGAGAAGAATACAGGGATGTTGTCTGGGAAGCTAGGGACCACGTTAGGAAAGCTAAGGCCCACTTACAGTTAAACTTGGCTAGGGATGTTAAGGATAACAGTGTCATGGGTTCAGCAGCAGCAGTCATTTTTTCTCCTTCTTGGTAGCTGGTGTAGTGCTGTGTTTTTGATTTTGGGCCTGGGAACAGCGCTGATAACACCAGTGTTTCGGTTACTGCTTAGTGATGTTTTGGTCTGGCCAAGGACTTTCTGAGTTTCATGCTCTGCCAGGGAGGAGGGGAGCCGGGAGGAAGCAGAGACAGGACACCTGACCCAAACTGACCAAAGAGGTTATTCCATATCACAGCACGTCATGCCCAGGATGTAAAGCAGAGAGCAGAGACCCGGAAGGGTGGGGGTGCACTGCGTGGTCGGGCTTGGTTTTAGGTGGTGAGAAATTGTATTCTTTCCTTGTATTTGCCTTGTCATTATTATTATTGGTGGTAGCAGTAGTGATTTGTGTTATACTGTAGTTACTAAACTGTTCTTATCTCAACCTGTGGGAGTTGCATTCTTTTCAATTCTCCTTCCCATCCCTCCAGGAGCAGGGGGAAGAAAGAGGGGGAAGTGAGTGACAGAGAGACTGTGTGAGTTAGTCTTAAACCACGACAAACAGGAAGGGATTCTATAGGTACATTGCAAATAAAAGATAGACTAGGGACAACGTGGGCCCTCTCCAGAAGCTATCGGGAGAACTGGCTACCCTGGATTTGGAGAAGGCTGAGGTTCTTAACGACTTCTTTGCCTCAGTCTTCACCAGAAAATGCTCGGACCATACCACCCAAGTCTTGGAAGGCAGACGCAGGGACTGTGAGAATGAAGACCCTGGGCCCACTGTAGGAGAGGGTCTGGTTTGAGACCATCTTAAGAACCTGAACGTATACAAGTCCATGGGACCTTATGAGATCCATCTGCGGGTCCTGAAGGAGCTGGTGAATGAAGTTGCTAAGCCACTCTCCATCATATTTGAAAAATCATGGCAGTCAGCTGAAGTGCCCAATGACTGGAAACCCCATTTTCAAGAAGGGGAAAATGGATGAGTCAGGGAACTACAGATGAGTCAGTCTCACCTCTGTGCCTGGCAAAATCTTGGGGCGGATTCTCCCGGAAGGCATGAAGAGGCACATGAAAAACAACCAGGTGGTTGGTGACAGCCAGCATGGCTTCACTAAGGGGCAATCCTGCCAGACCAATCTGGTGGCCTTCTATGATGGGGCTACGGAACTGATGGACGGGTAGAGCAGTTGATGTCGTCTACCCGGACTTGTGCAAAGCGTCTGACACTGTCTCACATGACATCCTTGTCTCTAAGTTGGAGAGACGTCAATTTGATAGGTGGACCACTCGGTGGATAAAGAACTGGCTGGATGGCCGCACGCAAAGAGTTGTGCTCAATGACTCAATGTCCATCTGGAGACCAGTTTACAAGTGGTGTCCCTCAGGGATCGGTGTTGGGACCGATCTCGTTCAACATCTTTGTCGGTGACATGGACAGTGGGATTGAGTGCGCCCTCAGCAAGTTTGCCAATGACACTAAGCTGTGTGGTTCGGTTGATACGCTGGAGGGAAGGAATGCCATCCAGAGGGACCTTGACACGCTTGTGAGGTGGGCTGATGCCAACTGATGCAGTTTAACCATGACAAGTGAAAGGTCCTACACCTGGGTGGGAGCAATCCCAGGCACAGCTCCAGGCTGGGGAGAGAAGAGATTCAGAGCAGTCCTGCAGAGAAGGACTTGGGGGTTTTGGCTTCAGAGTAGGAAACTTTGAGTAGTAGGTCTGCAGGGAGCACACTAGCAGTCCAGTTTGCTCTGGACGAACGTGTGTGCCCGTTTTAAACTATAGATGTATATAAAATGGCTTACTAAATATCAGATATTGTAATAATACCCTGTAATAATAACAACAGCAATAATAAGAATGCTACCACATTAATGATTACACATGCTGATAGTAATGCCACATAAATAACACATGCTGGAAAAAAACAATACAAAACTGGCTTCCCATGAAAAAGGAACTTACACTGACAGCCTGTGTATTACATACTTGCACACACACATCACAACATGTTGGCTTTGTCTGGCTAGTGCCTTTTAGCACATTGAACAGATGGGCTTTTTACTGTCAAAATCAACAGCTCTGTGGTGCATGCCAGATAAGACGATCAGTCTACCAATTTGGCCCAAGCGCATACTCATCAACTTCTACAGTGTTTTAGAAAAAGTCCTTTTCTGGATGAAGATGTAGGAAAACACATACTTTAAACACTAAATATGTGCTTAAGATTTTTTCTTGTGGCAACTCTTCATGATTTCCCCATTATCTGAGGATGATTCTTTCTGGAAACTTAAGTTTTTTATTACTTCCTTTTTCTATATAAAATAAATACATCTAGTGATGAGTAAATGTGCAACCACACTGGGTATGCCTGTGAATTATTCTTTATGGAGCTACAAGATTTTCAGAACATGATGGTCCCAATACTCTCATGGGCACCATCCTTGGGGCTCTCAGAGGTAGGCTGTACACTACCACACCTCTGCTGACCACACAGTCAAAACCTCTGGGGACTGCAAACAGGAAGCAAGCATTTACAGCTTTACTACCATGACATTTTAGAACTGATTACTTCTTTCTGTGATTTTTTTTTTTTCCCCAGTGGACAGTAATTTCCTAGTATTTACACTGGAAAGGGTATTAAGCATATGTAGGAAACACAACCTGTATGTCTTCCTTTTTAAGTCATAAGTTGGTCACCCTTCATTATCAAAGAGACATTTTCACCACAGTCCGGAGCTGCACAGGTATCTATAACTGGTGAGATTGCGTCTGTAGCACTGTAGGCTTGGCTGTGTGTCATTTCAAAGGAACATCATGAATCACAGAACTCATAGAATCATAGAATGGTTTGGGTACGAAGGGACCTTGAAGATCTTCTCCTTCCAACCCTCCTGCCACAGGCAGGGACAACTTCCACTAGACCAGGTTGCTCCAAGCCCCATCTGGCCTGGCCTTGGACACTACCAGGGAAGGGGCACTCACAGCTTCTCTGGGCAACTTGTGCCAGTGTCTCATCATTCTCATACTGAAGAATTTTATCCTTATATCTAATCTAAATCTCCCATCTTTCAGATAAATCCATTCCCCCTTGTCCTATCACTAGATGCCCCTGTAAAATGTGCCTCTCCAGCTATCCTGTAGGACCCCTTTAGGTACTGGAAGGCTGCTTAATACTCTCTCTTGAGCTTTCTCTTCTCCAAGCTGAACAACCCCAACTTTCTCAGACTTTCCGTAGACATATCATCAAGAGTAAAGTCATAGTGCAGTTATAATCTTAGCAATTGCAAATTAATTGGCACGTATTTTCAGACTAATTTTAAAGTATCTTCCCACTAAGAACAGGGCAGAACAGTATGTTGCCTTACATTTTAGCCCAAGGTATCTGAGAGAAAACTCACTGTTTACTGCTGCAGTGCAGACAAAACCAGAGGAAGAGCATGAAGCTAAAACTATTGGCATTTGTCTGTCAGGTTTGCCCAGCCAAAGAGATCTGACAACATCTCATCAGTAAAAATCCTCTGAACAATCAAGGATAATTTAAATAGTGTCTAATTTACAGAATTCCTACTATAACTAAACTTGGCAATTGTTACTATTTTGTGCCCACAAAATGAATTATTGTAAGTATATGAGGGCATTTACAAGTTTACCCATTTGGAGAACAGCATTTCCCAGAAAAACAAAGCTTAAATGGCACCAGATGGTAAAATAAAAGCTAAGTCTTTCTCTATTGAAGAGATTAATAAGCTATTATTAAATTAAAATTAAATTAAATTAAAAAGATATTATTCATAACAGAAGTTACATGGTGCAGAGGGTAACAATGCAGTCCTTTATGCAAACATCTGTTGGATACATTGGCCTGGCAAGCACACGTACTTAGCATGTTTGCAGTCCATTCATCAGCTTTGGCAGCTATTTTGGTCCTTCCAGGGGGGTAGATATGTGTCTCCCTGTGGTCACCATCCCATGAACAGATTCCCACTGCAACCCTGACATTGCAGCCCTTCAGCAGCCTTTGGGGTAATTTCTGGGTTTGTCCCTGTGTAAGCTTCTAGGTAACGGTGGGCACTCTTCTGCATTCCCCTGTGAGCTTTGGCTGTGTTTTACCAGCAGCATTTCCCTTTTTTATTTCCCCTTTAGCTAGCCTCTCAGAAGCTCACTCATTACCACTAAGTGGTCCAGCAGATGTAAAAGCAGAGGGCAAGTCCTGTCCACTGTTATGAACTGTCTCACGTGACCCTAATACCATCGTCCTGCTAGGAAAATAAGAGCTGTTGTTGACTTATTCAGTGCATTTAACATTTTAGTATATATTTAATTTTTTAAGTGTATTTTTGAACTGCAACACTAAAAACAAATAAAAACTAAAAAACAGAACTCATTGTATTTATTTAGATAATATGAGCTGCTGCTGCTTAAGCATTGTGATACTTGATATAGAGCATATACTATAGCACCACACTGACTTTGTCTAGATACCATGAAAGAACAATTAAGTGTGCTAGTAATCTACTTTGGAAAAAGTTTCTGGCAGCCACTTAATATGTTGATGGAAGCCAAGAAAATTATAACGCCCTGAACGCTAATGAAAGACACTTTGGACAGCAGAATTTAATTCTTCTCTTCCTGATTAATATTGTACTAGTACAGGTGTTATATTCTTACTTTTATATAAAAGACAGAACTTTAAAATGTGTTTAGAAATCGAACTTTTGAAGATATCAGCAAGAGTTAAGAGGCCTGTACATATCTGGATTGCACATGAAACTTTCAAAAGGTGAAAATGCAATCAGTTGGTGCAATTCACATTAGATTATTTAATTAATTTCTATATCAATATTAAACTATTTCTTACTTTTATTTCCCAAAAGAGAGCCAAGATTTTTTCCAGCTTTAATTTTTTATGTTAATCTTTTGTTGGATTTTATTTTATTCAAAACATCACCATTATGCTCTGGTCTGCCAATAACTTAGGCAATGAAGATACCAGTTAAGCCCCTTAATTTCATATGCCCCTAAAGTGTTTACTGTTTATAGTTTATAAACAGTAGTTTATAGCTACCTCATACCATACCTTGGGAGTGCACAGCATTATGGAGCAGTTCTGCAGCAGTGCATAAAATCTGTAATATTAAACCATCTCTAGCTTTTAGACAACTGGTTTTTGCTCATCCATTTCAAATGAAAATGCAATGTTAACCATTTTAAACCAGCTTGTCTTCATTTAAGCCCCGCTGGTAACCCAGAACCATGCAGCCACTCACTCGCTCCCCCCCTTCCTCCCCCTGCTCCGAGAGGGAAGGGGAGGAGAATCCAGAGGGAAGGGGAGGGAAAGAATGTTACTCCCAAGGGTTGAGATAAGAGCAGTCCAGTAACTAAGGTATAACAAAAACCACTGCTGCTACCACCAATAACAATAATGATAAGGGAAATAACAAGGAAAGAGAATATTACTGCTCAAGAGACTGCAGGCAGGATGGAAAAGAGAAGAACAGATGCTGGTGTCTAGGTAAATCATGCACCCCATGGGGTGACTTATAAGCCATATCCCCACTGAGCTCAGCTGTTTAGCAGTATGTGGCCTCCTACACATCCAAACTTTTTCCCAAGCCATGCTCCCTGAGCTTGCAGCTGGTGAATGCAAGAGACACAATGTCAGTTCTTTGCCACCTGAGACATGGGTGCGTTGGGAAAATCCTTCTGGGTCGTTTTAGCTGGCTTCAGCAGAGACACAAAGTGACCTTAATGCATGGCAGGATCTAATGGCACAGGCACAAAAGTAGAGTGTTAGGATTGCTTTTGTTTTGAAGAAGTACTGAAATGACAGTGTGTATATGCTGATGCGCTAATAGATGCCTGCAACACGAAGACCATGTTAAAGTCATGCATCTCTCTGCAGCAGAGTTCTCCAAGTGGGGACACTTTTCAGATCACCTAACATGAGCATTGTCAGAGCATCAGTGCACCTAAACATATGCTCATTTGCGACATGAGTATCCCTGAGTCCTAGCAAATGATGTACTCATTTGAATGCTCAGTGTACTGCTCCAACAGAAAACACCAGTTAACAAACAGAAACTCAAAAAGGTCAGCAGAGATCTAGTAGAAAGAAAGCGTAACTCCTCTAAATGCACAGCAGGGATCAGAAAACTTATAGTACCCTGCTGTAAACATGAATTACGCTCAGCTCTGCTAAGGGTGCTATTGGGATACTAAAGGCTCTCAATAGGGTGACGTGCCTGGATAGTATAATCTGACTTGCAGGAATAGTTAGGATCCAGATTTTCTCTCCCTAGAAGAAAACATAATTAATGGGAATAGTTCCTGATGGATGTCAAAAGGGGAAGGATAGAGGAGAAAAAGCTTTAAAGTCCTACTGGAGTTCTCCAATAAAACAAAACGACAAAAAAAAAGACAAAACAAAAAAATGACACCAGAGAAAAAAATTAACGTATCTAGGAAACACTAAAAATTGCCGGAGAAGTTCTGTCAGAGAATATCACAGTTTGCTTAATGGTATGGTTGTGCAGGGAAAGAGTTTCCAAGAATAATGTTGAGGTTGATGGATATTTTCCAGCTTTATCATGTACCAATCTAGAATACGCTACCAAATGGGTTATTGTATACTCAGGGGTATAATACCTCTCTCAGAATAGACTCAGCTAAATGTCCTAAATATCTGTAAAGGGTGCCAATCTGTATTTTGTTTTGCTTGGTTAGTAACTATCATTTGTTTGTTTTAGGGCTCTTGACTGTGTATTCATCTCTTTACAGATGTGCTTTCTGACAAGAGAAAAGCCCTGAAATCCTACAGCTCATTTTGGGTTTCCTCTCCTGTGGGTACTGAAGCAACCACTCAGTCAGAAGTCAAGAAGGGTTTGGTAGGGGCAGAAGTGGCTTTAAGCAATCTTTTGTGCTGTCTCAGCTCTGGGGATTACCTGAGTGGAGTTGGGAAGTGTCCTGTGGCTAACAGCAAGGCAAGTACAAATGCAGACATCACTATTTGATTTTGCTTGCTGCAAAAGTGAATGCTTAACTGAACTCTGACATGCAATTCTCAACACTGTAATTCCTTAGTGCATGGCAATGCCGTAGCACTGTCCACACAAGCTCCCCAAGCACTACACCCCAGGGTGCATGTGTAAGGGCAGCTAGCGCCTTTGTAACTCGCCTCAGGTCTTCCAAGCAGCTGAGCTGGAGGCAAGAGGGACGTCCTCTGAACCCCTATCATGGTTCCAGAAACACTGATCACTGTGTGTCCACCATGAGCTATTCCACTCCAGCAGTCTACAGTGCCTTGCATATTTGATAACACATTATGCATGTAAATCTATTCTTCACCTACATGCAAGTGACTGTGTTTCATACATCTTAGTACCTCATACATTTCCATTGAAAATAACAGCTTGATATTTTACTGTTCTGCCAGCAGGCAGGGACTAATCAAAAGTGCTCTGCTTTCATTTTCTACTTTGAAAGGGACAAAATCCTAATATCCCATGGAAAAAAACAAAAGCAAAAAAAAAGGAAACAAAACAACAACAAAAAACCCACACCAAAAAACCTGAAAACAAACAGATAGAAAAGAACAAAAAATATAAGAATGCAATCTGATTATGGATCCTGGTTAGTTTGACCTGGGATACCAATTATAGCATTTTCAATCCCAAGGCAAAACACTTGCCTGACACTGAAGGTTTCTGTCAGAAACATTTTCACTGCTGGCATTTTTAAACCTTTTCTAATTTCTATTCACTGCAGACAGATATCAGTAATGGCCCTGATGATCCTTCTAAGTTTGCTTTCATGCACAAATATCCTTTCATTTGCATGAAGCCAGGTCAGCTTTGCCAACCAGCCATTTTTCTCATACACCTAGGAACTCATCTTCTCTTTTCTGCAGGGCACACTTCCCTAGAGAACCTTCATTATGTTGGTAATGCATTCTTATTTATCTGCCTCTGACTTATGTGATAAGGTTTTGTGAGTGCCACTGAGAGTGGCTTGAGCTTCATATGACAGAAGGAAGAAAAGCTCCTGACAGCCTAAAATAAGGAGCCAGTTTTTTGTAGAAACCACAGGAAAGTCCAATGAAAGGCCCTAAAAAAGTGCATTAATAACTAGCTACACAAAAGCAGCATAGGAGATGATAAATTAAATACTCATGGTGAAAAAGAAGTGGCAGAGACAGCTGTGGAGTAAGGTCATTAAGCCCCAGCATGACTGATGCTGTCAATAGTGTGACCTATGTAGACTGCCAGTTTCAAACATAAGCAGCTGCTAGAGTTGTTGACTGAATATACAAATGTGTACCAGGGAAAGCATCCAACTTTTATCTGAGTTGATGTTTAGCCAAGCCTAAAACTTTCTGTAATTTTGCCAAAGCACATTTCTGTTCTCTGCTCACCAGATCTAAGAAGAGAGGTATTTTGGAACACTGGGACTTGAACTTTGGACTATCACCTCCAGCACCTTCAGAATGATTTTCAGAAAACATCTGAGGCTTAAGTAACACATTAGGAAATTATTATGTTTTAGTGGCATGCTTGCTATCTCTTCTTGTTTGTTTGTTTCAAAGACAGCTGTGGGAAACATTTTCTTTTTCTTTTAATAACAGGAATGGGTGATGAACACGGAGAGAATTACAAAAGAGCCAAAAATAGAAGAGGATGTGAAAATACATGCAGAAACTCTAGAGAATGGGAAAAAAAAAATGAGTAAAGAATTGGAGGAAGAAAGGAAAGAAGATAATGAATTATTAAAATATCAGATTCAGATGTCATTTACACAGTTATAAATCAGAAGAGAGTGACTACTTGGTGATGACCTCCAGAAAGAGCTATTCCATTACCTTTCCAGGGACGCAGGGGAGGCTGACTGGCCAGTAGTTTTCTGGGTCCTCCTTCCAGCCCTTTTTGAAGATGGGAGTAACATTGGCCTTCCTCCAACCATCAGGCACCTCTCTCATTCTCCATGATTTTCAAAGATGATTGAGAATGGCAGAGCAACAACATCTGCCAGTTCCCTCAGCACCCTTGGGTGCATCCCATCAGGACCCATGGATTTATGGGTGTTAGGTCTGTCCAGCCTATCCATAACCCAATTCTCTGCAACTAGGGGGAAGTCTACCTTTCTCCAACCTTCTTCCCTTCCCTCCAAGATCTGGGACTGCTGAAAGCCATCCTTAGTGGTAAAGACTGAGGCAACGAAGGCACTCAGTAATTCCACCTTCTCTGTGTATTCTGTTGCTGGGACATGAATCTCATTCAGCAGCCCTACATTTTCACTTATCTTCCTTTTGCTGCTGACATACTTCATAGAATTATAGAATCATAGAATAGTTAGGGTTGGAAAGGACCTTAAGATCATCTAGTTCCAACCCCCCTGCCATGGGAAGGGACACCTCCACTAAACCATGCCACCCAATGCACAGTCCAGTCCAGCCTTGAACACCACCAGCGATGGAGCATTCACAACTTACCTGGCAACCCATTCCAGTGCCTCACCACACTTACAGGAAAGAATTTCTTCCTCATATCCAATCTAAACTTCCCCTGTTTAAGTTTGAACCCATTACCACTTGTCCTCTCACTACAGTCCCTCATGAAGAGTCCATCCCCAGCATCTCTATAGGCCCCCTTCAGATACTGGAAGGCTGCTATGAGGACTCCACGCAGCCTTCTCTTCTCCATGCTGAACAGCCCCAACTTTCTCAGCCTATCTTCATATGGGAGGTGCCCCAGTCCCCTGATCATCCTCGTGGACCTCCTCTGGACTTGTTCCAACAGTTCCATGTCCTTTTTATGTTGAGGACACCAGAACCGCACACCATACTCCAAGTGAGGTCTCACAAGAGCAGAGTAGAGGGGCAGAATCACCTCCCTCAACCTGCTGGTCACACTCCTTTTGATGCAGCCCAGGATACGGTTGGCTTTCTGGGTTGCAAGCGCACACTGCCGGCTCATGTTCATTTTTGCATTGACCACGACCCCCAGGTCCTTCTCTGCAGGACTGCTCTGAATCTCTTCTCTGCCCAACCTGGAGCTGTGCCTGGGATTGCTCCCACCCAGGTGTAGGACCTTTCACTTGTCATGGTTAAACTGCATCAGTTGGCATCAGCCCACCTCACAAGCGTGTCAAGGTCCCTCTGGATGGCATTCCTTCCCTCCAGCGTATCAACCGAACCACATAGCTTAGTGTCATTGGCAAACTTGCTGAGGGCGCACTCAATCCCACTGTCCATGTCACCGACAAAGATGTTGAACGAGATCGGTCCCAACACCGATCCCTGAGGGACACCACTTGTAAACTGGTCTCCAGATGGACATTGAGTCATTGAGCACAACTCTTTGCGTGCGGCCATCCAGCCAGTTCTTTATCCACCGAGTGGTCCACCTATCAAATTGACGTCTCTCCAACTTAGAGACAAGGATGTCATGTGAGACAGTGTCAGACGCTTTGCACAAGTCCGGGTAGACGACATCAACTGCTCTACTTCTGTCTATCAGTTCCGTAGCGCCATCATAGAAAGCCACCAGATTGGTCAGGCAGGATTGCCCCTTAGTGAAGCCATGCTGGCTGTCTCCAACCACCTGGTTGTTTTTCATGTGCCTCAGCATGCCTTCCAGGAGAATCCACTCCAAGGTTTTGCCAGGCACAGAGGTGAGGCTGACTGGTCTGTAGCTCCCCGGCTCATCCATTTTCGCCTTCTTGAAAATGGGGGTTATATTTCCCTTTTTCCAGTCGTCGGGAACTTCAGCTGACTGCCATGATTTTTCAAATATGATGGAGAGTGGCTTAGCAACTTCATTCACCAGCTTCTTCAGGACCCATTGATGGATACTTGTAGAAGCACTTCTTGTTGTCCTTGATGTCCTTTGCCACACTGAATTCCAAGTGGGCCTTGGCCTTCCTTGTTGCATCCCTGCATACCCTGAAGATGCTCCTCCCACTTGGGCTGTCCTTTTCCAACATCCCATAAATTTCTTTCTTGCGTTTGTGATTCACTAGGAGCATCCTGCTCATCCATGTAGGTCTGCTGCCCCCTTTGCCTGATTTCTTCATCCCAGGGATACACTGGTCTTGGGCTTGGAAGATGTGGTGCTTAAATTGACCAGCTCTCTTGGACTCCATTCTCTTCTACAGCCCTATCCATGGGATTCCTCTAAGTAGGTCTTTGAGGATGCTGAAGTTAGCTCTCCAGAAGTTTAGGGTTCTAGTCCTGCTTACTGGTTTGCTTCCCCCACACAGAATTCTGAGCTCCACCATCTCATGATCCCTACAGCCAAGGCTGCCCCCAACCTTTACATCTTCAATCAGTCCCTCCTGGTTTGCTAGTACAAGGTCCAGCAGGGTCTATCTGCTTTTCAGATGACACCTGGTGGACAGAAAGTAAGGGGGTAAAAGTAGGCTGCCTTCACAGTGCAGAACTATATCATGCCTGCCCACATTTGCATTACTGCACTTAATTGTTGTTGTACCCACCAGGTGCCCTCCCTGCTGTTCTTATCTCCACCAGAGCACCCCAGGATAAGCATGAATCATCCATGTGCCTGTAACAGCTTTTTTTTTTTTTTTTTACCTGCTTCCTTTTTTTTTTTTTTTTAAATATATTCTGGCTGATGCCCTGAGTTGGTTTAATTCTGACCTGTGAATCTCAGGCTAGACTAAGTAGAGATACTGTTTTCAGAAGTCAAAATGCCAGGAAAACTCATGTTATTAGCAGCAACTGAGTCACAGATAACTAGACAATTTCATGAATGCCTTCACAAGTGGATAGTTGTATTCATAGGATTAAAGGCTTTTATTATCTTCTGATGATTAATTTACTCTTTCTCTTTTAAACTACTTCCAGATGCTTCTCTAACATTGGCTGTCTTTTCTGCCTCTACTTAAAAAACACCAAACAAAAAAAAAAAAAAAAAAAAACAAACAAAAAAAAAACAACCAACAAACAAAAAACCACACAAACAAACAAAAAAACAACAAACAAATCCAACCAACCAACTAACCACTCTGAGGAGAAACATCTATTTATGAAAGTTTGTCTTCTGAGGGTCTCCATCTAGCAAAGGGAAGCTTATGCCTCATGGTAAGGTAGGTAATTTCCTCAAGGATCTCATGGATGGGAATGTAATTTTACCGTGCAGTTCCTTTTCTCTACCTGGCTTGAAGGACTTCAGGAAAATAGGAGATATTGCTGAACCAATACTGGGACAAACAAGGCTTCTTATCTTTATAAGTGCCTGTGATAAATTATTTGATTGCTGGCATTATATCTTCCAGGTTAATAGTTATTTTTCTGTTATTTGGGCTTTTTTATTCTATGTATACCCAGTTTCTTTCTATTTTAACATTTTTTCTTGGTATATTTCCATGCTGCTTTTCTGTGCAAAATCTTGAAGCTTCTATTAGCACAACACATACACATATCACGAATTTGATAACTTCAAACACCAAACAAAGCTGAAAGAGAGAGTGAGAGAGGTCAGGGTGTAATTACCCTATGTAATTATCTAGCTCATTTCTTCTGAGTCTAGATTACCTGTTTACAACAAGGACAGAGGCCATCACCCAAGAGTTGTGGCTCTGTATCTGGTCTGGCTGAGATAGAGTCAACATTCTGCAGTAGAGCAGTCCAGGTAGAGCTGTGCTTTGTGTTTGTCACCAGGATGGTGTCCAGATGACATGACTCCAGAGTCTGGGCTACTGCTGAGCAGTGTTCCCACAGCATCAGGGCTGTCTCTCTGACACCGCCACCCCCTGCCCCAGGCCAGTGGGCTGGGGTGGGCAAGAGGCTGGGAGGAGACAGCCAGGACAACTGACCAAACAGTTGAGCTGAACAGCCAGTTGACCAAAGGGATGTTCCATACCATATGATGTTGTGCTCATAACAATTCGTGAGGAGGGAGAAAGTGGTGCGCATTTGTTATTAAGGTGTTTGTCTTTTAGAGAAATCATGATATGTCCTGGGGCCAAACTTCCCAGGAAGTGGCTGTGCATCATATGCTGATGGAAAACAGAAAATAGCTTTCCTTTGTTTCTGAGAGCAGCCTTTGCTTTTGCTCATTAAACTGCTTTTATCTTAACCCATGAGTTTTCTACCTTATTTTCTTTCCTGTCCTGCTGTGGAGAGAGACAGAGCAGCTTGGTGGGCACCGGTCGGCCAGCCAAGGCCAACCCTCACCACAGGCATATTCTGACTTAGATGAGTCCTGCTCCACATAGCGAGTAAAGTAACATCCTGGCTTAAAGCTTAAAGCCGGGGTTCATCTTTATACGACCATCACAACTCAATGCCTGAACACCCTGGTATGAAGAGCCAGAACTAGCCAAGCCTAGCTTAACTCTGATATCTGAAATATCTCTGCATACGGCTTATCAGGCATCTTTGAAAAGCCCTCAGGATTCTGAATAACTCATGAGTAAAGTGTGTGGTAAACAATAATATAGACTGACCATCCAGAAACTGGTGAACTACTGAACAGTATCTGAATTACACTATGACTGGAGCCACCTTGTTAAAATGCTTGCTGAAAACATATGCTTGCTGTGGAGCAATCCCTGACCAGTTAATCAGTTTGCTAATCCTACTAACAGAAAACTTGAAATGGTTGACAGTTACCAAAGGAAAACAAACAAGTTCGAGACACACTTTTTTCTCTTGCATGTAATAGTGAATTACAAGACAATAATAGAATCATAGAATAGTTAGGGTTGGAAGAGACCTTAAAAGATCATTAGTTCAAAGCCCCCTGCCATGGGCAGGGATACCTTCCACTAGACCAGGCTGCTTTAAGCCTCGAACAACCTGGCCTTGAGCACTGCCAGGGGTGGGGCAGCCACAACTTCTCTGGGGAACCTGTGCCAGTGATTCACCACTATCACAGTAAAGAACTTCTTCGTAATATCTCATCTAAATCTACCCTCTTACCAGCTTAAACCTCTTACCCCTTGTCCTGCCACTAGATGCCCTTCTAAAAGCCCCTCTCCAGACTTCTTGTAGACAAAGACAAAAATTACACTGAAACATAGTTTTGGAGAGAATACAAGCTATTTCAGGTCTGTGATAACAATCTTCCTTAATTTATACTGATGACTATTTCCAGGTTTCAAAATGTCCTCCTTTACTTATTAACACCTATTGAGCAAATACAAAAAAGTCAAATGTAAGCACAGTCATAAAGAGGGAAAACATATCAGGAAAGTGCCTTAAAACCATCAATTAGGCAATAAAATGTCTTCAGCTTAGGCCATGTGGTTAGCATCTGTGAACACTTTTGAGTTCTGCAGCTGAAAAAACACTAGTTCGCAAAAATCTCTTCACATAGCAAAGCCACTGCACGAATAGATTATTTCTATTCTGCAGAAAAGTAAATCGGTAACTTGTTAAAAGTTCGATTAGTATAGATGAGTGAAAAACAAGATCTTGAGAGTCCCAAAAATGTATTGAATAATGCGAAACTATTTATTTCCTGACAAGATGCTGAGGATATATTCTCGTCTTCCTGAAGGAAGCAATCAATACAAAACCTTAAATTCTAACTTAAGTGAAACCCGAATCATAGAATCATATAATCATAGAATAGTTTGGGTTGGAAAGGACCTTAACATCATCTAGTTCCAAGCTCTCTGCCATGCACAGGGACTCCTAAAATTAGACCATGCTGCTCCAAGGCCCATCCAATCTGCCCTTGAACACTGCCAGGGATGGAGCATTTAACCCCACTTTTTTGGACAGTGTGTTCCAGTGCCTCACCACCCTCACAGTAAAGAACTTCTTCCTTGCATCCAACCCTAACTTCTCCATGTAAGTTTGCACCCATCAGCCCTTGTCCTACTGCTACAATCCCTGATGAAAAGTCCCTCTCTGGTATCCTTATAGGGCCCCTTCAGATACTGAAAGGCTGCTATGAGGTCTCCAAGCAGCCTTCTCTTCTCCAGGTTGAACAGCCCTAACTTTCTCAGCCTGTCTTCAGTGCTCCAGCTCCCTTATTATCCTCATGGCCCTCCTCTAGGTTTTCTCTAAAAGATCCATTTCCTTCTTATCCTGGTGTCACGGTTTAAGTCCAGCTGGTAACTCAGAACCAAGCAGCCAATTGCTCACTCTGCCCCACCCCCCCACCCCCCCCTTTTTCTTCCTCCCCCCCTCCCAGAGGGATGGGGAGGAGAACTGAAAGAATGTAACTCCCACAGGTTGAGATAAGAACAGTCCAGTAACTAAGGTATAACACAAAGCACTGCTGCCACCACCAATAATAATAATGATAAGGGAAATAACAAGGGGAGAGAATACAACCGCTCACCACCCACCGATAGATACCCAGCCCGACTGAGCAGTGATCTAAATCTTCCAGGTAGCTGCTCCCAGTTTTTACATCCTGGGCCTGACGTGCTGTGGTATGGAATACCTCTCTGACTAGTTTGGGTCAGATGTTCTGTCTCTGCTTCCCCCTGGCTTCCCCTCCTCCCTGGCAGAGCATGAGACTCAGAAAGTCCTTGGTCAGAGTAAACATTACTGAGCAACAACTAAAAACATTGGCGTTATCAGCGTTGCTCCCAGGCTGAAAGTCAAAACCACAGCACTGCACCAGCTACTAAGAAGGAGAAAAATGACTGCTATTGCTGAACACAGGACACCTGTGGACACCAGAATTGCACACAGTACTTCTTCATTAACATCAGCCACATGGCAGTGCTGTACAGCCAGCACCACTTTCTGCCATAATGTGATGGATCTCCATACACAGCATTCCTGAAGTGCCCTCAGGTTGGCCCAGCACTGTGGTGGTCTTCAGCATATCACTCTGCTGGGACACCAGCTTCTGATGCCCAGGCTGTGGTCACACCAACTTAAGACAACTCAGGGTGCTCAGACAGCACTGTGAATAGCTGCAGAGACCTTGAATGGTACTTGCCACCTCCATGACGGCAGCAACCAGTCTACCTGTCCTCCCCCACACCTTCACACCTCGGCTGGGACAACGCTGTCAGATCCCCACATATAAACCCGCCGTCCTGCTGTGGAAACCCAGCGTTCCGGAAGGCTACAACCTCCGGCCCACCCCTAAGCACGGCGGGGGTGCGGCGGCCACTGGGGCTGCACTCAACGCGGCTGCCCTCGTAACGGCGCTCGCAGCTGCGGCCGCTGGGCAGTAACAGGCGAAGGCGTCTCCACGGCGCAGGGCTGCCGCGCTTCCCTGCTCGACGGCTAGGGGGCAGTCCGTTTCCGCAGGCCCGCTGGGAGGCGGCAGATGAGGAATTCCGCCTTTGTACGAGCTGTAGGGATAAACGTCAAACAGAAACCTGCAGGAAGCAGCGTGGGTTTGTGTAGCTGGCCTCAAAATGTAACCCGTAACCCGAACAGACGGTTTTATTAGCTGCGTTCCTAGCAGTTAAGGGTGTTCAGGGTTGCTGTGAATCAGAGTTGGCAATTTGCAAGGGTTATTAAGCAGATTTCATACATTACACTGGTATTTTTGTCGAACAAGATGAAATGTGGGTAATCTTCCTAGCGTAGATTACATGTATATAATCAGGTAGGTAGTTCTTCTGACTTGCCAGAGACTGGCTGCTGAGAGAGGCAAGGCAGTTGCAGTATGGTGGGCAGCCTCTGTTACAGCAAGCTGATGTTACAGTTTTTTTATTTTTTTTCATTCATCAGAATACATTTTTTGTACACAGTCATCATCTCACCGTCACTCATCACCGTAGTTTTATACCTGTGTGACTTAAAATTATTTGAATCGCACCAGTATAAAACCAAAGTAATGCTGTTACTCTGCACTGCGATGCTGTCTGCTTAAAAATAACCAATAAGCATTTAAATAATAATGGGTTTGAATAATACTTTATTTTGTTACATACAGAATGACAGCTGTTCCAGTAGTGCAGGTACTGGTCGAGTTTCAGAACTGGAAGATGAAAGCTGAACAAGCTAAGAAAGTTGAATT
Organism: Ara ararauna; assembly: GCA_028858755.1. NCBI lineage: Eukaryota > Metazoa > Chordata > Aves > Psittaciformes > Psittacidae > Ara > Ara ararauna. The sequence goes on from CM054410.1 coordinate 54,794,600, forward strand.
CTTAAGAACTGCAGAAAATCTAAAAACTCAGTAAGCTGTACAGTTTAAGTATGTTTTCATGCCGTTCTGGAGGTAATATATGCTGAGGTTCAAGGTAAGAGTTTATGGTAATTAAGCCTTTAGGCAAAGATTTCCTTTTGAGGAACTCAGGCAGATTATCATGGTTGTTCAGGATATGCTCATGAGCTCCAAAATGCCAGTTGCGTTAGAAACACAAAAAAAAAAGTGCATGTGACATAAATGAGTTCTCAGTTTTCCTACTTAACTGTTTTTACCCTTACTTAAAGCCCTTAAGACATACCAACAAAAAGGGAATTGCAGCAGTATTACAAGAGCTTCGTCAGAGAAGACTGAAGACACTTCATCTGAAACATGTAGGCGAGTGCTTTGGAAAATGGGGGTTCAAGACAGCTCAGGCACAGAAGTCATTTAAATTTGTTTCCTCACATCTTGAGTAAGTGCTGTCATAACTATTCTGGCAACTGAAACAAGCAGGTTTCTTCTTGAATGTATGAATGTTATGAGGAAGAGCTGACATAGCCACCTAACTGAAGGAAAGGTTTGTAGTTGTGAATCTTCAATGAATAGTGACACTTGAATCTCACAGCAGTGTTTTATGCTGCCTGAATCAACTCCTCATTTATTCTGATCCTGAGTTATAGCTCAAAAAATGGACTGATGGGTAACATGGTGAAAAATGGGGTTGATTGAAGAGTAGGGTTGTAAATGCGTAACCTCTAGGATGTTAGGCTTTGTTAGCAACTATAGAGAAAAGGAGATTACTAAAATAAGCTTTGCCAGAACCACCTGGTGGTTACTGATATGACAACGATCCTAAAACAAAGTGACAAAGAAATAACCACCAGGGGTCTGAAAGCCCACTACCACATTTTTGTGTGCACAGGGGAGGCATTCTCTAAACGTAAGATGTAATGTATGTAATCTAATGAATATGTACGTTTAAGGACAATATAATCACAGCCTGGCTGATGCCTGGGAGGGACACACTTGGAGGAACGATCCACCATGTCTCCCACCGCCGCAATAAAGAATACCTGCTTGTCAACTTAAATCTTTTTTGGCGAGTTCCTGGAGTTTTCTCCAAATCAGTGGACATTTCCAAGCATCATCAAACAAGACATGGCATTTAATTTTGGCACATTAACTTTCTGTAGTTGTGCTCTGAAGGTTTCTAGTACACTATGTGGGGAGATAGGGTAGTTGGCACTGCGAAGTATTTAAACTGTGAACCATGAACTGCACCATGTAAGGGTTTTAACCATATAGCAGCAGTAGATTGTTAAAGAGCCAAGCTGCTAAGAGAGACAAGTTTCTTGGGCTGTTGGTAGTATTTAATGTTGTACAGACGTCTGTACTGAGTGGCACCTGTTGAGCTTTCTCTGAAGCTTCTGAAAGCAAGAAAAGCAAGAAAGCTCTCTGTGCTATACATGAAGTATTGTCATTAAGTAATGTAGCATATTGTATTAAGCATTGTATTACGTAATTTAATATTTGAAGTTACTTGAATGATAACGAGCTTGAATGTGAATCTTCAGTTGCAGTAGTGCTACTACTACTGTTAAGGCTGAGGGAATGTACATGTTTTGTGTGTGCTGGGGCTCCCTCTATGTGTGTAGACGCATTAAGACAACCTGTTTCTGTCCCTGCACTTTCCAATGAAAATTCTCATAAGGCTCCCTGATAGTGAGCATACCGGTAAAATTTCAGGCCATTTCAGTGTGTGAACCACTTGCCTGTTAGCAAGATAATTTCCTTGTTAGCATCTTTCTTTTGCTCAAGTTCTTGGGTTACTTTGGTGTGTAGTCTTACAACAGCAGAAAGATTTTCCTTGAAAACAGCTCTAGGAACAGAACAGTGATTTGTGTAAAATCTAAGACAGTCTATTGATACAACCTCAGCTGGATACTGACCTTGGAAAATCCTGGGACTTTGTTAAGTCTTCGTTTCTTACTCAGTGCAGCAACCTTTTTTTCCAGGCTTGCAAATCTAGATAAAGACAAAAATGTATACCTTTACAATACGAAGCGTGATTTCAGGATAGAATACAGCATCCTAGAAGGACTGGAACACAGCTTGACTGTCAGTAGGTAAACTGAAAGTAAGTGGGGTTTTACTTGGGGTTTTTCGTTTGCCTTTTTTTAATGTTACTGTTGTTTGTTTAAATGGTTTAAAAATCCGTAGTACAGAGAGGTTAGTTCAGGTGGAAGGTGGATGCTGATAAAAGCATGGTATTCCACCATGTGTACAGCTTATAAACAAGACTTCCACAGGTGGCTTGCAAAATTCAAAGGCATAAACATTTTGGGAATTCTGTGTTAGTAACTATTTTATTCTTGAGTGTAGCAGGTACTATTCATGACAACTTTGGTGGGAAGTTACTGTTTTAGAAACTTGGAATCAATTTTGTGTGTGTATTGCAAAATCTAATATAGTCTAGCTAAGGTATAATAAATATATACTTGCCACAATGTAAGTTTCCACACACTGATTGTTGCCTTTAAATATACTTTTAAACAGTTCTGTTTGCATTTTTCACATCTGTGGCTAATTAATAGCCTGAATAGTGCTGTGAGATGGTACATGATCTGTCCTACAGTATCTGTTCTGCTTAGGGACTAATTAAATACTTGCAGAAAAAAAGTGCTTCCCTATTCACAGTACCTAGATTCTTTCAGAAGTAATCAAATAAATCATGCTATGCCTTTTGATGTAGAAGATCAAAACAAAACAAGTTGAAGAAAGAAAAGGACACATAGAGATAACTAAAAACATACTCACCTTACCACTTTGTATGTTTTAATGCGCATTTTTTAAATAAAGAAACATAACATATCCCTTATGTCATGCAATTCTTAAGGAATTTATGTATTTCTGAGGAATAACTAAGTTTAAAAAAAATCTGAAAACTCCAGGGGTAAGAAGGGAGCATGGAAGTATGGATGGAGATACTGTTGTGACATAGGAAGGACTATCATGCTATAGCACAGCTACAGGTTGGGCAGAGAAGAGATTCAGAGCAGCCCTGCAGAGAAGGACTTGGGGGTTTTGGTTGATGAAAAAATGAATATGAGCCGGCAGTGTGCGCTTGCAGCCCAGAAAGCCAACTGTATCCTGGGCTGCATCAAAAGGAGCATGAGCAGCAAGTGGAGGGAGGTGATTCTGCCTCTCTACTCTGCTCTTGGGAGACCTCCCTCAGAGTATTGTGTGCAGTTCGGGTGTCCTTAACATAAAAAGGACATGGAACTGTTGGAACAAGTCCAGAGGAGGGCCACAAGGATGATCAGAGGACTGGAGCACCTCCTGTACGAAGATAGGCTGAGAAAGTTGGGGCTGTTGAGCCTGGAGAAGAGAAGGCTGCATGGAGACTTCATAGCACTCTTCCAGTATCTGAAGGGGGCCCATAGGGATGCTGGGGAGGGACTCTTCATGAGGAACTGTAGTGATAGGACAAGGGGTAACGGGTTCAAACTTAAACAGGGGACGTTTAGATTGGATATGAGGAAGAAATTCTTTCCTGTAAGGGTGGTGAGGCACTGGAACGGGTTGCCAGGGAAGTTGTGAATGCTCCATTCCGGGCGGTGTTCAAGGCTGGGCTGGACAGAGCCTTGGGTGGCATGGTTTAGTGGAGGTGTCCCTGCCCCTGGCAGGGGGGTTGGAACTAGATGATCTTAAGGTCCTTTCCAACCCTAACTATTCTATGATTCTATGATTCTATATGTGCAATACGAAGGAATGTTAGAGTACGACCTTTTAGGGTGTGTACTAGAACTCCCAAACTTCCTATTTACTATGTTCAGGTCTTTCAATATCATCTGTGTGCTATATGCTGTCCGTGGTCTCAACAGCTACTACTAAAGTCATGTTTTAGCTACATTCTGTTACATTTAGGTCTTGAACTCTGTTATCCTTTCCTTAAACCAAATCTTTCAGGATAGAAGATACAGTTCCTTAGCACCTAAGATGTATCTAGAACTTCATCCTCATCAGTATTTTATTTATGAACTCACCAGGAGCCAAATGGTAACAAAGCAGATAAGTACATGCATGACTGGAGTACATGAAAACATGGATTGTAACTTATTTAACACAGAAAATAAACAAATTTTTTGAAGCAATACATTCACATACACTTTCCAAGTTTGTTTTCAATGCTGAGTGTTTTGAGGCCTAGGTCAGAGTCTCCCTCAGAATTCTAGAGGAGGTATCATCTGCATAGGCAACATTCTCCAAATTCCAGATATGTCATAAAAGGTTTGAGGGGTGGGGAGAGCAAACTGATTTAACCTAAATACGACTATCCTGTTGGCCCCTTCAAAAATAGGGAGCTACTGACTTAAAAATCTGTTGATACAGTGTGGGGAGCTACATGGCTCATGCAGTCAGCTACATGCAGTTACAACTATGCTAAAGTGCTTAGTATTATGCAGTTTGTTAGGATCAAACAGACTTTGTGACCCTGCTTAAATGAAATCCCCAGTTTGTCTTGTATACTTCATTGCTCCTGTTCCTTAATGCAGAAATTGTTAGAACTATGGACACCTTATTTTGTTTTACAGAAGCTGAAATCCTGCAGCAGCTATCAAAAATAAAAGACTGTGAAGAGACTTCAGCATCAATTAAAATACATGAAACCTACACCTGAGTGTAAGTCATTATGAAAGATTTAAAAACATTTCCATCTACAGACAGGTTCCTTGCATAGTTGCTTGTGATTCTCCTGCAGACTTGGGATACTCCTGCAGTCTATCAGCTTTTCCAGGAGTCTCAGAAGGGAAGAATGCAGAATTGCATTTCTGTGCGGAAACAGAGAAACTTCCTCTCTCTCAGAAGTGGTGTGGCTTTGCTTCCTCAGGCTGTTGAAAGCCAGGTATTTTCTACGTGTCATGGGTTCAGCAGCAGCAGTCATTTTTCTCCTTCTTGGTAGCTGGGGCAGCGCTGTGTTTTTGACTTTGGGCCTGGGAACAGCGCTGATAACACCAGTGTTTCGGTTACTGCTTAGTGATGTTTTGGTCTGACCAAGGACTTTCTGAGTCTCATGCTCTGCCAGTGAAGAGGGGAAGCTGGGAGGAAGCAGAAACAGGACACCTGACCCAAACTGATCAAAGAGGTATTCCACGCCACAGCATGTCAAGCCCAGGATGTAAAGCAGAGGGCAGAGACCGGGAAGGGTGGGGGTGCACTGCTTGGTAAGGCTGGGTACAGGTGGTGAGCGATTGTATTCTTTCCTTGTATTTGCCTTGTTGTTATTATTATTGGTGGTAGCAATAGTGATCTTGTGTTATGCTTTAGTTACTAAACTACTCTTATCTCAACCTGTGGGAGTTGCATTCTTTCGATTCTCCTTCCTATCCCTCCGGAAGCGAGGGGAAGAAAGAGGGGGGAGTGAGCGAGCAAAACTGCATGAGTTATAGAGGCTTAAACCACGACACTACATCTAACTTTGCCTATGTAAAGTTAGTATTCTGCTGCTGTTTAGATACAGCTCCCTTTCATTTGGTAAAAGGTCACAGACCAAGGGTGCACAGAAAACTAATTTCTAGCCATCCACATGGATTGAAATGTAAGTTGGAATATTCAGTGGGAAATGCTGAAAGAACTTGTCCAGTTTGGATGTTTTGAAACTTTTTCAAAATAGGCACATTCTCCTATGATACTCTACTACCTAGTGTGGAACTCGTGTTGAAGTTCTGCTAGCTGATGGCTTTGTGATGTTGGATAAAATGCATCTCATTTCATCTATGGGGTGTCTATCCTATAAAAAATGCATTATCTTCTTCAGCTGTCAGCAAAGATGCCAAGAACTAACACAGCATGAAAGCTGGACTAGGAGTTTCAGATGACATAACAGTACCAATTTAGTTTATTATTTTTTTAAAGCCAGGTTAGTTAAACTGTGTTTTCAATATGTGTTCATAGAAATGTTGTGCTGGTTTAAAACAGATTCTAAAACTTTTTTTCTACAATTTCTACCATAGATCTTCTCTAGGCAGCTGTCTTGCTGTTTTTCTCCATATCGAGACTACAGTATGCTGACATTACAGGATAAAGTCTTACTTCGATGGGTCTATGCCAGCTTTGTAAAAGTAGATTAAATAGGATTGTTGCATCCTGGTGTAAACCAAAGATATGAGCAGTCACTTTACTGCATTGTTATAAAAATAAACAAAAGTGGAAACTTTAGAATAAGGCTGTCCTATTCTGCTGAATCAGTTGAAGGTTACTCAGAATAAGACTTACTTAAAGGAAGTAAGCATTTATACTGGCTTTGCATCCAGTGACCTAAATCACTGTGAAATCATATTTTTTGAATAAATGAGAGTCTTTTAAGGCTGTTTGAGATGAAAATGCATGCTTTTTTGTACAATGAAGGAAATGTCGAAGAAGCCTCTGCAAGGGCCTGCATTTTTGGATAGTGCTGAATTACTGGTAAATACTGTAGCCTTCTTAAATAAAAGTCTCTTTTCCTTTTTAGTTATTGACAAGCTCAAAGAGATGACGGAAGAAGTTGAAAATGCAATCAATGGTTTTAAAGAGGAACAGATAAATACTTTTGATGGAAGGGGACCAGCAAGTTAGGTGCCAGTCTCAAAGCAGTAAGTGATCCTATCTGAAACTGCAGTTCTTGTTACGTTTGTCCCCAAGAATGTCTGTGCCCCTGCATAGGCAATATACCTATGCCATACTGACATACAGAATTAAAATTTTTCCGACATAGAGAATTACAATTCTTTCAAGAGCTACCCACCTGAGTAATAAATGATACACTGGCATAAAAATGGAATTATAAAATATGATGTGGAATTGTTAATTTGAAGGGAGAAAAAAAAAGTTGCTTTAAAAAAAGCATAATACACCGACATTCATAACTACCCAAAGTTAAGATGAATGCCATAATTTAAATGATTTTAGCAGGCATATGTTAAATACCCTTGTGATCTATAATAATAAAAAAAAAAAAGAAGAAGTGAGAAAGCAGATACAGTTGTTTCTTTGTCCTAGGTTTTACCTCTAGTAGACTTTTAATTCCTATCTGAATCCTAGTTTGTATCCTTGGAGCATGTTTTCATCAGACCAACAGGAATGTGTACAGTTTTCATGAAAATCTTACTCTCTCCCTTACACACACACACACACCCCCACACACACACCCCCCCACACACACACGTTGTTCTCCTGCAGTCAATTAAGAGGTGGAAAGAAAAGCAGCAGCAAGAAAAGCCAAGGAAACTTGAAGGAGAAAAAGCAATCAGAAAAAATGCTTAAGGAAGAATCACAACAGCATGAAGAAGCTCAGAAGCAAAAGGCAGCAGAAGAAAGAAAAAGATGACAAGCAGCAATAGCAGCATGAAAGGAGCAGAAAGCAATAGCATTAGCAATGGAACAAGCTTCATAACTAAAACTAGAAGAAAAAAAGAAAAAAGGCAACAAAAAAAACACCAATCCCAATGCCACATGAAGTTAGCGTTGGAAAAGTATACCTTGCTGAAGAAAGAAGAGGAGGAACTTGAGAAGCTTGAAAAGGAGAAGAGAGAGGAGGCAGGAAAGGAGGAAAGGAAGAGAATTGCTGTAGAAGAAATTAAGTTTCAACAGAGTGTGCGTAATTACATCCCCATTATGCATGTTTTAAATTCACCTACTTCCTCAGTATAAACTGTTAAACACAAGTTTCATTTAAATCTATTTGTGATTCACTAAAAAGAATAGCATCTGTTGCATACAAGAAGCAGTATGAAACTTTATTTTGTACAAAAGTGTTTCTTTTCCTCACTATTTTAAGTTCTATAGGTTTATTTAAGTCCATATTTCTTTCTTCATAGAGAAATGGTTTTATTTACTTGAATGTGAAAATGGGAAAACCAGCTTGGGCTGTGTTGCTCTCCATGCTATAGAAAATGTCAGAAGACGTGATTATGGTATGTAGATATAAAACCAAAAGACCTGTTTGAATATCCTGAAGGTTCCAGTAGCTGTAAGGGCATGATAGATCCCATTTGAATCTGATTATTGGAGAACTGATAGTATTGTCACCATTCCCACTGGAGTTCATTTTTACAGAGATTAAACTGCTACAATTTATTTTTTCAGAACTACTTAACTATAATTTGTTTATGCAGGACAAGCTATAGCAAGTAGCTACACAGTGTAACTTCATCCTGTACTGTGACAAAATAATTTCAAGACAACAAAAAATATAACTGAAAAGGCTACATACGTATTTCATACAACTTGTTCTACTTCCAAAGAAATGTTTGGTTTTCTATTTGTCGTATGTTTCAGGATCTACAGAAACTGGACCTATGGATTCTACAAAAACAAGCTAAAGAAGAGGAGAAGTGAGAAAAAGAAAAAAGGCTGGCAAACTTAAGAGAGAAGGTAACCTCTTTTTTATTGTAATCAGATATGTGTGCAGCTTAGCTGTTTAAGCAACAATTTTCCTCAATGATACAAAAATAATTATTTTTACTTATCAAAATGGTTGATAAAGGAAAAAAAAAAAAAAGTCACACTTATTCCCAAGAAACAAAATTGCAGCAGGCATAGATGTCCTTTTTTTTAAAAAAAAAAAGGACATCTATGTCCTTTGTCCCCTATGGGGGGAAAGGGGTAAGGGAGAATTTATTAATTTGCCTCCCAGCAGTATTTATTCTGGGTAAAGCCTACAGCTCATACAAATGACCTGCAATATGGGTGATGGTTTTTATTTTTTATTTTTAGTTGGTTTTCTACCATTAGTTAAATAAGTAGACTGGCTTCCAGAAGAGTTTTGGGAACATTGTCTGAGTTCTTGGAGTTTATCCTTTTAAATCACTAAAGTTTAATGATAGCAAGCAGTTGTTGCCCCTTTTACTGATTTTGTATTCATGCTGTTTCCAGTGATGGTGTGAAGGGAAAAAACATCTCTTCTAGCTGGCCACCTGGCTTTAGTTTACTCTGTACCTTTCATCAGAGAATCAAAGAATAAACTAGGTTGGAAAAGACCTTTAAAATCATCAAGTCCAACCTTTACCCCAGGACTGCCAAGACCACCACTAAACCCCATCACTGAGGGCCTCATCTACACAGTTTTTTAACACTTCCAGGGACAGTAATTCCACCACTGTCTTGGACAGCCTGTTCCAATGCCTGATCACACTTTTGGTGAAGAGATTTTTCCTAATATCCAGTCTAAACAACCCCTGGTACAGCTTGAGGCCATTATCTCTTGTCCTTGTTACTTGGTAGAAGAGACCTACCCCCACTTCACTGCAGCCTCCTTTCAGGTAGTTGTAGAGAGGGATAAGGTCCCCACTGAGCCTTCTCTTCTCCAGACTAAACACCCCTAGTTCCCTCAGCTATTACCCATCAGACTTGTGCTCCAGATCCTTCACCAGCTTTTTTGCCCTTCTCTGAACTTGCTCCAGCACCTCAATGACTCTCTTGTAGTGAGGGTCTGTTCTGGTTTAAGCCCAGCTGGGAACTCAGAACCACGAAGCCACTTGCTCAAAAGAATGTAAGCCCCATGGGTTGAGATAAGAACAGTCCAGTAACTAAGGTACCATACAAAACTACTACTGCTACCACCACCAGTAATAATATGATAAGGGAAATAACAAGGGGAAAGAATATAAAAATAAAAGGGGAACGGAAAACAATAAACACAAGTGATGCACAATACAATTGCTCGCCACCTGCTGACCAACACCCAGCCCAATCTGAGCAGCAATCTGGGCCTTCCCGGTAACTCCCCCCGGTTTGTATACTAGGCATGACATGCTCTGGTAAGGAATACCCCTTTGGCTAGTTTGGGTCTGGTGTCCCGACCCTGCTCCCTCCCGGCTTCTTGTCCCCCCCCCCACTGGCAAAGCATGAGAGTCTCAAAAGTCCTTGATCAGGGTAAACATTCCTATAGCAACAACTAAAAACATCGATGTGTTATCATCATTGCTCTCAGGCTACAGCTGAAAACACAGCACTTGCAGCAGCTACTAAGAAGGAGGAAAATGACTGTTAGAGCTGAACCAAGGCCCAGGGCCCAGAACTGAACACAGTATTTGAGGTGCAGCCTTGATGAGGACCTAATGAGGGTTTGCAACTCATTCTGTGATCAATGAAAAAGATCAATTTGTTTGTTTGTTTCACTCTGAGGTTGAGGTTCATGTTAACAAAGACTGGTCAAGGCTGTACAGACGTACCAAGGGCTGGGAGGAACGCACAAGAGAGGTCACACTACCAGTCTCAGAACCAATTCTACATATTCCTCGTAGGTAAGGAGGAGAACGATGGATGCGTAGCATGACGAAATATAATTATATATGACCTCTTTACGCTTTATTTTTTCCCCCTTGTTTTCAGAGCTGTCCCGGCCCGGAGACAAGGGCTGTAGATGAGCCTGTCGAAGGGCGAGGGTAACTTTCAGCAGTGGAGCGGCAGGCAGCCCTTTGGAGCTGTCACAGAGCTTGACTTGACCCAATGACATGCGTTGGCATTGCACTGTGCGAGCGCGGGCGTGAAACGCCGGACACCGCCGAAGGCCCCGCGCGTCCCGTACCGCGAAAAGCCCGCCTCCCGCGGGCTGTGACGTCTCCGCGGAAGCGGCGGGTGTGGCAGCGCGTGACGCAGCACTAGCGCGCCGGGGCGCGGGACGGCGGGGAGATGGCGGCGGAGGCTTGTTCGGGGGAGGCGGAGCGGTTGGACTTCCTGCGGGAGCGCCATGTGCGCTTTTTCCAGCGCTGCCTGCAGATCCTGCCCGAGCGGTACTGCTCCCTCGAGACCAGCAGGTAGCGGGACGGCATCCGGCGCCGCCGAGAACAGGGCTGGGGGCCGGGGAGCTGGCGTGGCGCTCAGGCAGCGCGGTGGGAAGGCGGGGCGGTTGCCGTTTGCCAGCTTCACCTTTTCCCCCTACAACCTTTTTTCTCCGGCGGGTGGTCGCGCTGACGGGAAACGTTTCCTGGAGAGCTGCCTCAGCTGGGTCAGGAAGCAGCAGCAGGAGCACGCCGTGCTGGCCTTGTGAGCGGCCGCGTCCCGTGGTGGCAGGAAGGGAAGCGCTGCCTGTAGGATCTGCGGCTCCCCAAAATACGAGTGGATGTAGGGGCTTCGTTTGTGCGCGCTTAAGTTCCCCGTTATCCACGGGGGAAGACTTGTCGATCCTTTTAATGTATTTAAAGTCTGTGCTTCACTCTTGAAAGCCGATTTTAAAATCAGTGACTTAAGCCTTTTGTTGATCGAAGTCAGAATGCATGCTCTTTTTTTTTTTTTTCCTTTTTTTTTTTTTTTTTTTAATGTAGCAGAATTAATTTAAGTCTTCATTAGCTAGTAGAAGAGTTAAAGCACTAGAGAAGTATGTACCTCATTTGGAATTTGAAGGACAGTTGTAATGGCTTCAGGATCCATTTACTTAAAATTCTTAGTCTTTACATAGCATAGTTATATCTGAGGTGCTAGAGAATCAATATTTTGATTGTCAGGCTGCACTTGGAAACATGTAGAGGGTTTGATATCTCATTCAACGAATAAAATCACCAGATGCTTTTCACTTTCTAATGTTTTGCAAGTCACGCTTTAGATAATGCTTACTACCTTTTGATCAAGTCTTCCTGCTGAATCAAGCTTTATTTCAGTTGAGAGTACAAACACTTGGTAAAAACATATAAGAACTACTATGGATAGTGCTGAACTGTGTGGAATAACACCTTATGTTCTAAAAGGAAGTCTGAAATTTTTATTTCAGAGGTGTAAGTCCTTAAAAATTCACTGATGTTTCCGTGTACTTTGCCGGTTATTTTAAATGACAGCACAAGGAAGTCTAGGCATGCTGTACTCTTAACTCTTAAGTATTACTTACAATAACATGCGTTCATACTAGAATCATAACACAGCAGGCTAACCTTGGCCACACTGTCACATAGAGAAAGTCTAAAGAAGTGTTCTGCCTTAAAGAGGGAAGATCTGATCACAGCCTTCCATTACCAAGAAAACTAGCAACAGAAAAGGCAGGAGTGCACTGCTTACAAGGGACCATGGAGGTGGGTGTCCTGGGCTATGGGAACAGGTTGCGTCAGGGAAAATTGTTTAAATGTGGGAAAGATGTTCTTTGCTGTTGCACAGTGAAGTGATGGAGTCTCCCTGGAAGACCTGGCTTGTCAGGGTCTTGCGTCTTCTCATGTACGTCCCCATGCTCTGCAGGAGGTGGGAATGGTGATCTCCAGAGGTCTCTGACAACCCAGACGTTTCTGTTCTGTGAGTTAGATTACCAAGCCGTCAGTTTGCTAGTGAGCTGAAGCAGAGGCCCTGGTTTACATGGGGTCTTTCCCATTCTTTTTGAATAATGCTAATTTTAATGCTAATTGTTTTGAAAATTCTTGAGCAAACAGTGAGTTGCCTGAGCTTAAGTTTAGTGTGTGATCATAGTGACCACAATACGTTAAATAACCAGTGTGCCATGTATTGTACATAATGGTTGAGCCGCTCTGCAAAAAAGCACTGTTTTCTTAAAATTGGAACTGTCAGTTTGCAACTACTTCAGGACAACTTAATTTTTGGGTAACAAGCACAGCCTAACCCTTCAATTAGGATAAAAATGGCAGTCATCTAAACTTATGCATTTTTTTGAGATTTTTACTCAGCCAGAGGTTTTTCAGTTCTCTCACGCTGATTTTTAGATCAGTGTTCTGCAGATACGCATACATACCTGTTCAGAAATTCTAAGCAGGGGATTGAACCATAAATGTGTCATCCCCAGTTTGACCTTGAGGGTACTAAGTTTTTGTTTTTGACAAGTACAAGGTCAGAAAGCCTTCTGAGCTGGCACTGCTGCAGAAAGAAATGCTGTTATGTTATCCTTTTATTCTTTCTTTTATTGTCCCTGCACTTCTGTGATTCTGTGGTGAATTAGGGAAACTCAAGTAAATTAAAGAGAGATTTGTTAAAAAAAATGTTGTCAGTGAGTTGGTTTTAGTTCACTGCACTGCAGCAGAAACGGCTGCATTTGTGGACACCAGGCAGTATAGTAGAGCATGAAATTTTCCACACAGTGCTGGTCCATTCTGAGTTAATCTGTAGTTTGTCAAACAATAAAAGAGTAAGTACAGTGATAAAAGGAACTCAATACTACCTTTTTTACTCAACATACTGGCTCAAAGCCTTTATTAATTATTTCTGTTGTTACTCCATGTAGCATCAGCAGCAGTAGTTTTTAAGTAATCTTTATCCATGCCTGAAGATGAAGAGCGCTGAATATGTCATCAGAAATGTCTTTACTTGCTTGTCTTGGACGGGAACTTAAGATGGATGATACCTGTTTTGTAAGCTTTCAGTAGGTTGGTTAAATAAATTTCAGCTGCCAAGCTGTGATGCTTGACTTCCTGAATTAATACATGTGTAGTAACTAAAGTGGTACGAGGTTTTAAGAAAAGTAACAGCAGAAGTGATGCCAGACTTGGGGGTTGTCTTATAAAGGGTGGCCCTCTGTGGAAATAGCTGTATGCAAAATTTTTACACTTCAGGGTATGTTGTCACTGAAAGTGCTGCTAAGAGTTTCTTTTTTAGGCTTAGAACATGTAGCTGTTAATTTTCTGTGAGGGAGTAAGAATGCAGTAGCTAGGTGGCTGCATCAGGCTCTGTCTTAAGTCCAGTGGTGCCAGATGTTCTTGGCCATTATATGTGAATTCCAGCACACTATATGGGCTGTTTTTTAGTCATGCTGGTGCTGTTAACACAGAGGATCAACTCTCAATAAGTAAACTGAAATTTAACTATATGTAAACCCACTTTTTACATTTATCTGATCCATGTATTTTTAAGAATAGGTAACATTTATTGTCTGTCTTATATGTACAGTCTTCTGGGTTTGTACCTAGTTTGCTGCAGTTTCTGCTGCTGAAGTTGGCATGTTATTTGTGCCTCACAGGAAGTAGCATAGCTGGGTAACACAGTGTGAAAAAGTCTCTAAGTAACTTTCAGTACAAGATTGCTAACATGCTGTTTGTGAAAATCAGAAAATAACGTGCGAGGTTTCCAAGAAATAATTTACTGTAGCTGAACAGTAGCTTCCTTGTTTTGTTGTTTTGTTTATAAAAGTAGTGGTTTTGCTTAGAAAAAGTGGGTTATTATCCAGAATCAGATTTTGGGTTACAAAGACCTGATAAACAGCAAAAGTTGATAGAAGCCTTGAAGTGTTAATTTTGCACTTTGAAGGGCAGGTTTTTAGTCATCAGGTGGCTTAAAAGATACTCTTGTTCCACCTTTGTGTAAACCACACTTTTCAGCTTTCTATACTCAAAACTTTATTTGTAATAATAATAATAATAGGAAAAAGACATGTTTGAGAATCCGATGATTACAGAATAAGTTTACACTTTCTGCCATGAATACTTGTACTAATGGAGCTGTACTAATGGTGTTCCGTGTTGGGGTTTTGGGTTTGTGGTTTTAATTTTTTTCTGAGGACCTTAGGGTTCCATGGAGGGATTTTTTGAAGAGGGGATGTGGATCTGCTTGAGCAAGTCCAGAGGAGGCCATGAAGATGATCAGAGGGCTGAAGCACCTCTCCTGTGGAAACAGGCTAAGAGAGCTGGGCTTGTTCAGCTTTGAGAAGAGAAGGCTGAGGGGAGACCTTAGGGGAGCTTCCAGTGCCTAAAGGGGGACTAAAGTCTGGAGAGGGACTTTATGCAAGGGGCTGTAGGGACAGGACAAAGGGGAATGGCCTAAGCTGACAGAGAGGAGGTTTAGATTAGTTTCTAGGAGGAAACTCTTCACTGTGCGGGTGCTGAGGTGCTGGCTCAGGTTGCCCAGAGAGCCTGTGGCTGCCCCATTCCTGACAGTGTTCAAGATCAGGTTGGACAGGGCTTAGAGCAACCTGGTACAGTGGAAGGTGTCCATGCTGGTGGCAGGGGGATTAGAACTAGATGATCTTTAAGGTCCCTTCCAACCCCAATTGTTCTGTGATTCTGTGTTAATGTCAGTGTTCAATATCCAAGCAGGTTACAGATTAAAACCTTTTTTTTGTAAGAATGGTATGAAAAGCAATGGAAAAGCTGAGGCTTAAAGTAAAAGATAGGGGAAAAAAAGAATCAAAGGATGTCAAAAAATGTAGAAAAAAAATAAAAAAATCAAGTAACTTCAGGTTAACAGGTCACCATTATTCATCTGAGTTCTGGCCATCATTTCTGCTGTGTAATCCTAGCAGTTTTGAAGCAGCGGTTGTTGACTTAAATCCTGGTTGTGAATGGCCAGGCAATGACTATAGCAGCCTGTCAGCCGTCCAGTGGCAATGTCACCCTTTGAGATTGTGTCACTGTAGTGAGATGAGTGTCTGCTGCGCCATTATTTGGCTGCTGTTATTTAATTAGAAGAATTCTATTGGAGGTGTATTTGGGCTGACTCACATCACCATTTTGTCTTTGGTCTTACTGTTGGCACTTCTGATGCAGAGCCACATGTAGAAATTATGTGGCTGCAGAGGCTTCTGTCCGCATCTGTCTCTCATCTTCAGGGGTGCCTACTACTGGCAGACAAGGTGGCTCATCAACTTACTGCAAACTATAACTTAAGTCTCCGAAGGAAAGCTTGCATTAACTTCTGAAGTTTGCTGAAGTGTAGTTTCTGCCTGCTTAGCAGCTGTTTCACAATCCATCATCTTACATGGTGATAGGAGAGCAGGAGTTCCTAGAAAAATAGTCAGATGCAAGGGTGGGTGGCAGAATATTGCATCTCTCTAATTTTAATCTGAGTCAGAGCTTCCAAGGTACCACTACATGAACGTTTTCTCTCATAGCAAGCTATCTCAAATTCCTAACACAGCGCCATTGCTTTGGTGCTCTGTCAGAGCAAGTAATGCAGCTGCTTGAGGAGCCATGCTTTAAACTATATTACTGCAATGGTTTGAGGTGAAAACAAAACCCTCAAAGAAGGTGTTAGCATACAGGTATGGTAGCACATGCTTATGGAAGGAAACAGGCTGTGTGCAAGAAAGACATTCAGCATGCTAGCTGTTCCGCTCTTGTATTGGACACTTGGATTTGAAGTGCTTGATTTTTGGTGTTTTAATTTAGTCATCTATGCTTGCAAGAAAGAAGTACCTCTAAATGGTGATTCATCCTGTGTGCCTGTTTATACATTGATTAGTTACAAAGGAAGCCTTACTGTGACATCTTACAGAGAAATGTTTACAGTACAAAGAACATAATTTCATCATGCTTTCTGAGCTAGGCCCTGTGTGTTGCACCACTGTCAAAGGCTGAAAATACATAGGTATATCTGTTTCTGCAACCGTTTGTTAATTTCCCCATGATATTTATGGTGGGAAGTGTAAGTCTTATCTTTTTCTTTTAGGTTGACAATTGCATTTTTCGCACTCTCTGGTCTGGATATGTTGGATTCCTTAGATGTGGTGAACAAAGATGATATAATAGAATGGATTTATTCCCTGCAGGTCCTTCCCACAGAAGACAGTGAGTGAGTTTTTAGTTTTTTTTTATTGACATTAACATCTTTACTTTTGCTTTTTACCAGGCGAATAGTGGTAATAGCCTCTTGGTTTTTATAATATACAAAGTTGGCCTTCCTGAAGTGCTGTCCTGGTAATTCCAGATAGTTATGTTAAGCAAGTCCTAGAAATAGATCTCTCTATGGTAATAAAGCTAGAAGCAGCAATTAGTTTAGCTTTTTAATGTATGCAAGTTGAAAAACCGGAATTTATTTGAAGATAAGACAGTATAAAATAGTATAATGAAGTTGCATTTTTAAGCATCTCAGAGGTACCTTTCACCTGGTTCTAAAAGAAATGCTTATGTTATGTAAGATTACAAATATCATAGTGATTATATTGACTTCCACTAATTGTAGCTATGCCAAGAATTTCACAGGTTCTGGTTATTTGGAGTATCTTTTTGGAAAATGCAAGGTATCAGTTAAGAAGCAAAACCGATGAACTCAGTTTCTGTTCTAAAATGTATAATCTTTTCCTTAGATCTGTGAAGGTTAAAGTTACCTAAATTTTTAGGAGTAATGCTGTTTCTGCATCGCAGCTGTCCTCAGATTGGAAGGTGCAAATCCAAGCCAGAGGGGGAGCACACAGGAAGGGTCCTTTCCTGGCAACTTGGCAGAAGTCAGGGAGGTGCTCTTTCTGTGGTTAGTTGCTGTTTTCAGTTTTTCATATGGCGGCGCAGGTGAATGGTTAATAGCAGTAGAGGGGGCAAAAGAGAGAGAGATGCAGGTGAGATGACTACTGCTTTGTGGAAGGAGGTGCTGAAATGTGAAGTGATGGTGTGGGGATATTTCTATGCTGATCTCTAGAGAAAAGGTAATTACAGGTACCCCTCCATAAAGTCATGAACATGTACTTCATGTGTTGCATGGTTGTAGAAAGAAAATTGTTTGTTTCCTTATAATATCTAGTCTAATTGTATACTTAAAATTAGGTATTTTCCCTAAAAGCAGTTTGTTGTGGTTTAAGCCTCTATAACTCACGCAGTTTCACTCACTCACTCCCCCCTCTTTCTTCCCCACTGCTCCCAGAGGGATGGGAAGGAGAATCGAAAGAATGCAACTCCCACAGGTTGAGATAAGAACAGTTTAGTAACTAAAGTATAACACAAACCACTACTGCTACCACCAATAATAATAATGACAAGGCAAATACAAAGAAATAATACAATCACTCACCACCTATACCCAGCCCGACCAAGCAGTATACCCCCACCCTTCCGGGTCTCTGCCCTCTGCTTTTTCCATCCTGGGCATGACGTGCTGTGGTATGGAATACCTCTTTGGTCAGTCTGGGTCAGGTGTCCTGCCTCTGCTTCCCGCCAGCTTCCCCTCCTCCCTGGCAGAGCATGAGACTCAGAAAGTCCTTGGTCAGACCAAAACATAACTAAGCAGTAACTGGAAACACTGGTGTTATCAGTGCTGTTCCCAGGCCCAAAATCAAAAACACAGCACTGCACCAGCTACCAAGAAGGAGAAAAAATGACTGCTGCTGCTGAACCCATGACACAGTTCTAGGAAAGAAAAGCATTTTTACGAAGTAAGCATATGGAAGTCAAGATTGACAATGCTTAGTTCTTACAGTTATAAAAAGGTCCTTTTTATTATTCTGGAGACTTGAGAGCCATCCCAGGCATTAGTTCTAATAGATTTGTTTTCTTGTGCTGTATTCCGGGACTGATTATAGAAAATTAGGGGTTTGGATCACTTAATTATTCCCACAGCATTTTTAATTGTGAGAAGGTTCGTCTCCCTTAAGGTTAAAAATTTTTTCCATGATGTACATGTTGGGGTTTTTTAGGAGTTGCGCACTTTCTGATCTTTATCCCAGTCTTCAGGAGTGTATTCTGAAAGAACAGTGAAATTTGCAAGAGGAGAGATCAGAATAGGCATTTTTTTGTTTGTTTAATAGCATGCAGTAGTTCTTGGGAGGGTGTTCTAACTAGCCAGTGTTTGGAATAGTCCCATTGTCAAGAGCCTCAGAGGAAGAACGGTGTAAATTTCAGCATGCAGATGTGGAGCTAACAGTCCAGGGCACAGCTGAGATATGCTCCTCTTTTTTCTGGCTATCATCATAAGACTACGGGAGAGTAGCTTTAGGAGGGCACTTTTGGGAGTGCATTCTGTGCTCTTAAGTAATTAATATTTCCTTTTCACCAGAACAAACTTCCCTTCAATCCTGTATTTTTGTATCTGATTGTAAAAACTCTGCTGTTCTTACACACTTAGGCTTTTGGTGATAAAGCTGTCTGATCACTTGACCCCTAAAATTTAGTATTATTTTTGTTCCATTTTTACTTCATCTGATGGACAGCAGATGACACAAAATGTAAACTAGACCAGCATCAGAAAGTTAGATATTGATGACTACATGTGCAGAAGAGAATGTATACCCTCCTGTAGAGTCTACTTTGAATAGAATGTGTTCACTTTCTGTTTTTTAATCCTGGGTGTGTGCAACCTTTTGTTAATTGACAGTCTCCCAGCATTAGAGCCCTGACGCTCTCTTTTTCCTCTTTGAAGAAATAACTAAACCTGGTAGGCTGTAGATGTCAAGTTGTTAGTTTTGAAATGCTTGTGCATCTCTAGTTAAAGAGAACGGTTGCTAGCTTGATGCATCAGAATCTTTCCAGGTGAAAAAAAAAAGAAGCCCTTACATCGCTTTTAAGTAAAGTTTCTGTTGCAGGTTTTTTTTGCATGCATGCTGATAAATGTATTTTTTATGGAAGATTTAGAATTTAGATGTTTTTAAATCACTCTTTTATGGTGTAGTTTCTGGAATGATGAATTCCAGTAATCATGCCTTAAGTAAGCTTATTGTACTTTATACAAGTCGTCACTGATTTTGTCTGTGTGACTGAAAAACTTAATCTTGGGGCTTGTTTTTGATCGTGTCAGTGTTTGAATTCTAAAAGTGAGCAAAAAGAGAATTCCTGTAATTCTCATCAGAAAAATAAATTTCTATGCTGTTCATTTCTATACCTCTAAAGGTTCCATATCCATAGCACTTCAGTTGACTTTTATTTAAAGTACTTTGTAGGATGGCAAATTCAACTTAGTTTGAGCACTACTGCTACTTAGTAATTTTTCAAATGAACGTGAGAAGATGCTCTGCAAACTTAATATCTATTTGCTTTTATCAGTAACAGTTACAGTAGGTATACTGGCTAGGATAGAACTCATTTTTTCTATAGTAGCCTGTTTGCTGCTGTGTTTTGGGCCTATGGCTAAAACAGTGTTGGTAACTAGCACAACAGTGTTGGAGCTACTGCTTAGCAGTGCCTGCACAGCATTAAGGCTGTCTCCACCTCTGCATTCTGTTTTCCCCTAGCAGATATAGCTGGGGGACACAGCCAGGACAGGCCCTGACTGATCTGAGGGTACTTCATATCATCTGACATCATGATCAGCATTAAAAGCCTGGGAAGGGGGGAAAAAGAAGGTGATATTTTTTTGTTGTGACATTTGTCTTCTTGAGTAACCCTTACATGTGCTGAGGTCCTGCTTTCTGAGTTTTGGCTAGACACCTGCCTGCCTGATGGGAAGTAGTGAATGAGTTCCTCATTTGCTTTGCTTGTTCCCATACCTTTTGCTTTGCCTATCAAACTGTCTCTGCTTAAATCTGTGAGCCTTCTCCCCTTCTGTCTGTTTTCTCACCTGTCCATGGAGGGGGAGGTGAGTGGGTGCTTAGCTGCTGACTGGGTTCAACCCACCACAGCAGAGCATTACAGAACGTGGTAGAAAATTCTGAATTTTGTGGTTTAGAACACTTACTAGACAGAATATCACAACATACTGTGATAGATTTAGGTAACATGTTTGTATTTGCTCGTATGTGATATGTCTGATGGTTCATAAAAGCTTCAGCGTAGAGGTTTGTAGCATTTGAAATTTTTGGGTGAAACTAAAACTGATGAATGCAAAATGTTGAGATCTTGATCTCACTGGGTAAGAAAGCAAATATATACTCTAATAAGCCCAATTGAAATGCATTAAAGGAAGGTAAAGATTAAGGTCTGTCAGCATAGACTATACTCTTCCGTGAGTTTATTGTAACTGATGCAAAACAAATAATGTTGTTTAGGTACCATAATTTCAGTTTAAGTGTTCAAAAGACTGACTCAATACCAATTGTAATTAGGAGAGAATGGCATGTCACACATGCAAGGTGACCCTCCCACAGAAACATACCATCTTTAGCTGTGGGCTTAGTCTGATTACTGTCTTTGAAGGACCCCTGTCTTCTATAACTCTTGTAAAATAGTTTGGCTTTATAGTCCTTACATTTGGGCCATTGTACTTCACCTTTGCTTTTAGTAAATGCTCTGATTAGGTCCGTGGCTGACGCATGCTTTTGTTTTGTGTGTTCACTGCAGAAAGACCATGCTGTGTTTCCTTTCAGAAAGAATTTGAAATCTTGAAAAAAATAAAAAGTTATTTTTTAATTTTGGGGAGGGTGGTGCTCTCTTACAAGCGTTATCAGAAATTATATGTATTTAGACTTAGACTTGCTTTTTAAAGTGTTAATAAAATTGGAAAAGGGTTGACAGGAGATCCTGTTTCAGTTGAGTGTTCTTAAGATTATTGTTATGTCAGGCTTTTACTATTTTTCTTCTCATAAAGCAGCTCCTAGACAGAATTTCCAATTTAAGTACAACTCTTGGCTCTGTACTCAAGTAATCTTAACTACAGACAGGCAGTGGAGACACTCATCCACCATCCTCCCCCACAGCAACACTGGCATGTGTTTGGCCCTGTTTGAGAGCTGGTTTAGCTTGTTGAAGTGGAAGAAAGCATTCATTTATTTGTCTAACAGAAGGTTGGCTTTGTGTTCTGCTTGTGAACCGTGTTGGCTGGGAGTGCTAGTGCCAGTGCCAGCCTTACTAAAGGGAAAGAGAGAAGATTGTGCTTTTTGAGAGCAGGCTGCTTCACTAGCTTTGCTGTACTAAGGAGTGCCACCAAAGAGAGCTGAGATGTAATTCATTTGTAGGTCTGGACCCCCAAAACCCATGCACAGAAGGCTGAAAACCATTACACTACATGAGGGACCTAAAACTTTCTTGTCGAAGTCTAAATTTAGATAATTAATGATTCTTCTTTACTTGTGCATCAGTACTGAAGAAAATGGATAAAATGTCATTGACTGTTTTTTGAGATCATTGTTACATGTAACCTTTCTGACTGTGAGTTTCTTCAGCAAAAATACTAATTTTCCTCCAACATAACCTTCTTCAGTGGCTACATATGAAGTGTTTAACTGGATGTGTAATGGACTTTGATTTTAGAGAATGCAACTTTACATCTTATGACATATTCTAGTGCTTTGATTTGTAAGAATAATTATTTTTTAGCCCTAGTTCAGTAAGAATTGTTTATGCTTACTTTTGTCTGGATGTACTGCTGTGTCAGCCTGTGTTAAAGCTGTGACTTTTTATGTTAAGATTTTAGTGAAGTATGTAAGCTTGCTTCTCTCTGTACTTGGCAAAATGAGAAAAGCCTTGGAATGAGAGGAATGCATTGGTAACTGAATGGGATGAAGCAGTGGTAAAAGTTATCAATCTTCCCATTCAAGATAAATCATAACAGATAAATAGCTAAAATTTCCTGTGTGTAACAAAAGAGCTGCCAGGATAAGTCATCTGTGGTCATCACTTGAAGCTCTGTTACATGTTTTAAGGACTTTCTGGCCTATATATGCGTAAGTGATGTGGCTTTATTCATGGAAAGGTCTCAGCTCTTGATATAAGTGTGGAGTCTTTTGGCTTGGGAAAACGGTTAATTTTCTTTAGTTGCATTGTTGGATGTGAAAAGTTTTTACAGGTGTGTTTTGGTCAATGTGCAAAAGTAGTAGCAGTAGTCATGCAGCAGTTGATGAAATGTCCATTTTTTTTTTTCACTGTTCCAAGCTCTTTCAGTGTTTAAATAAGCTTAATTCTGAAAGTGAACACTAGTTGGTACCATTTCATAACTGCAACTACACTTGATGCTTCAGCAGACTGTGCTGAGGCTGAACTAGTCACTCCAGCAATTTTTTATTAGGGACCTACAAGAGGGAGTCCATAGGAAGCTGGAGAGGGACTTTTTACAAGGGCACGTAGTGACGGGACAAGGGGGATGGCTTTAAACTGACAGAAGGGGTATTTAGATTATTAGACAGTAAGAAAAATTCTTCCCTGTGGGGGTGGTGAGGCACTGGCACAGATTGCCCAGAGCAGCTGTGAATGCCCTATCCCTATCATTTGTTCAAGGCCAGATTAGACAGGGATTGGGGTGATCTGGTCTAGTGGAAAGTGTCCCTTACCTGTGGCAGGTGGTTGGAACTAGATGATCTCTTAAGGTCCCTTCCAACCCTAACTGTTTTGTGGTTTTGTGGCATAAACTGTGATCATATACTTTTAATTAGTGTATGTTTAATTTCTAATTCTGTTTCTGATTCTGACAAGCTGTTTGTGATTCAGGAAAGTAGGCAAAAGTTTGATTAGCTCTACTAAGCTATTATGTGAGATAGGAAGTACAAGTACTTTTACAAAAATCGTAAAACCAGTTTCGCTGAAGGTGAGGTGATGTGCATAAACTGAAAGACAGCGGGTTTTCCCCAGTTCCACTTTGGTTTCCATTTGGTTTTGAACTTGTATGTTTTATGTTTAGAGGAAGCTAAAAAATACCAATTGAGATATGATGTCAGTGCTCCAGAGTCATCTGTTTAGAAATCGATCTGCTTTTACACTTCCTTTGCTCAGCATGTTATTTTTTAATTCAAGAGCTGTAACTAAAAATTTAGCAATTTACTTGTAATCCCGCAGGTCTGGGAAGCATCTGTTGCATACACACTAATGACAAAGGATTTTTGATTGAAGGAGCGGATAAAATTCCCTTTAAATATTATGCAGTAGTAAGGGCATTGAAGAGCTATGCTGTTCTCTTTCTCCTAGGATCCAGTGTGTAAATTCTGGAATGTGAGATCAGACTTCACTGACGTAGTCAGAATGGATTTTAAATCAGTGACAGCAATAGAGTTAAAAATCCAGTATGTTAAAATTACCAATGCTGGGTTTTAGTTAGTAGCAGTTTAGCAGTGCAAGAAGAGTTTT
This sequence comes from Ara ararauna, assembly GCA_028858755.1. Classification (NCBI taxonomy): domain Eukaryota; kingdom Metazoa; phylum Chordata; class Aves; order Psittaciformes; family Psittacidae; genus Ara; species Ara ararauna. The sequence goes on from CM054410.1 coordinate 54,818,173, forward strand.
TTAAATGTTACATGAAAATTGAACATCTACAGCAAGTAACAGATCCTGATTTCATTCATGTACTTTATTTTAAACTCTTTTTTTCAGAGTAGCTGTCAAGTCTGAAGCCAGTCAAAGTGACCCACTAAAACTACAATAACCTGAGCAGTTGGCTTTCACACTGCCATTTCTACCTTGGTAATGAATTACAAGCTACAGTCTAGAAGTCCAGTGATGGGGATGAGTCTTTCTGGGGTGAATCGTTCCATCTAGCAACTAACAGCTGAGTTCAGTTTGACTGCAGAGCTGTCCTGATTGTAATATGTTTTAGTTTGAAGCAGGGCAGAACTGTGTGCTGGTAAGGTAGCAACTGTTTTCTGGGTGAAGGGTTTCCACATTAGTGCCTTTTCCAACTGAATTTTGTAGTTTACTTAAGCACTTAAGACAGATTCATTTTTATTAAAAGTGGGCCAAGTGAATGATGATTTTTTCCACAATGTCACCAAGGGAATTTCATGTATAAGAAGTAGGAATTCTAGTTCTCTTCTTACTGATTCATTTACTTTGTCCCGTTTTTCATGTTGTGATGCTTTTGGGCCAGTGTCTCTCAGGACAGCTGTGCGTGCTATTTTATTTTATTTTGGCTACAAATACTCTGTTTTCTCTTTGTGGGTATGACTTAGCAGTTTCAGTGCGGGTTGAAATGACCTTTGTTACACCTGTAATATCAAAAAGTACTTGTGATTGAAAGGTAGGAGAAGTGGAGAATTGCAGGTGGTTAATTCCATGTAAGTTAGATACAAAGGCTTGATGGTAGAGAAACTAACTTGCATACTTTAATGAAGGTGAAAGACTGATAAGAGCTTCCAGTGTAAATGTTGCATACATGCAGAATGTGTTTAAAATTAGAAGCCAACATGCTTATAAATGACACCAGAACTGGTAGACCACATTTCATAATGATGGTTTTAGGACTTTCAGCTTTATAACTATTTTTGTTTGGTTAGTGTGGTGCAATTTTCCTTAATCTTGATGGTTAAAGGCTGAAGAGATGAGGGGCAGATGGGTGGTGGGAAAGGCGGAGAGAGAATTTAAGAACACCCAAGTGTCATTGAGCTATGGCACTCTGTCGTGGTTTAAGCCTCTATAACTCACGCAGTCGCTCTCTCACTCACTCCCACCTCTTTCTTCCCCCCGCTCCCAGAGGGATGGGAAGGAGAATCGAAAGAATGCAACTCCCACAGGTTGAGATAAGAACAGTTTAGTAACTAAGGTATAACACAAACCACTACTGCAGCTACCAATAGTAATAATAAGGCAAATACAAAGAAATAATGCAATCACTCAACACCTATACCCAGCCCGACCAAGCAGTGCACCCCCACCCTTCCGGGTCTCTGATGTCTGTTTTACATCCTGGGCATGACGTGCTGTGGTATGGAATACCTCTTCGATCAGTTTGGGTCAGGTGTCCTGTCTCTGCTTCCTCCCAGCTTCCCCTCCTCCCTGGCAGAGCATGAGACTCAGGAAGTCCTTGGTCAGACCAAAACATCACTAAGCAGTAACCGAAACACTGGTGTTATCAGTGCAGTTCCCAGGCCGAAAGTCAAAACGCAGCACTGCACTAGCTACCAAGAAGGAGAAAAAATGACTGCTGCTGCTGAACCCAGGACAGTACCCACCCCTTATTCCATACCATTCACGTCATGCTCAGATCCCCCGTTTTCAATGTACCATCACATGTATATATATACATGTACACACACACACAGAGGGGTAGAGATCACCTCTTAGTGCATGGACCAATCCCTATAAAGCTGCTGAGTCCATCCAGTCCATGATATCAGGCTCCATCTCTTGAACAGTCTTTCAGAGCAGGAGAGGCTGTGTGCAGTGTTCACACTCGTCAATAACCTGGGCAGTAGTGTCCATTGCTGAGTTCACCACTTGATCATGAGTCCATCTGTATGCTGCATCTCTGCCCTGATGGCGTGAGGTGTCATGGGCCCACCAGGCTCAAAGTAATTCACCCTCCCCTCCAGCAGTTTCTGCAGTTTGTCGCTGGGGACTCCATACCGCTGCCTTCCATCTCCCACACTTCCAAAGCACTGGAGGGGCCCAGTGGACTAGATACTCACCCATACAGTCCCACACACCCTGCCACTCATGAGTGTCCAGCCTTTGGGAAAATCTCTTGGTCATCCTAGATCATAGTCTAACCCCAGACAAGGCCCACACCCCACTCTGCTTAACCCTTGGGACCAGAGAAAATGGTTGTGGGTAAAACACACTCTGCATGTGTGCCAACATGCTGATCCCCATCACAATCAGCAGGCAGGTCTCAAGGGTACCCAAAGGCCATTCAAACCCTTCAGAGCTCTCAAATGAGGCTGCTGTGCTTGTCACTGGGGCTGGTGTAGCTGCTGTGCTTGCCGGCTCTCTCACCACCAGCTGCTCTTTGTCTGAGTCCAGACCTTCCTCCTCTGCCTTGCTGGGAAGTGCTGCGGGGTCTCCTGCATCCTCCTGGGGCACGGGGTCGCGGGGCTCTGCCGGCAGCTGCCGGGGAATGCTCTTGGCCGCCATGGGGCTGCGCTCAGCCGCCGCCTGCCCCTGCTGCTCTGTAGCCGCCTCCTCCTGCGGCTTGGCAGCTGCCAGGCTGGGCTCGCCGCTGGGGCTCACCCCCTCTGCCACCTCCTTCATGGCCTCTTGATCCCCAGGGCCGCTCCCCCGGGCCGTTTTGGCTGCCAGAGGCTCCCAGGGCGGCCTCCCCTTGGCTCCCCACAGCCTCGCGAAGACTGAGGTGAGGACGAGGGTCAGGATGGTGAAGAGCAGCCGAACTTCCAGGTACAAGTCCACATCTACCCGCCCCTGCTTCCGAAGCCTGCCCGTATTACAAGCCATTCCAATAAAGTACAGTGAAACAAGAACCTTAACCCAAAACCCATCTCCAAAAAATGCTATAATAACAAATACCGGCTGTAAGTAAAGTACAACAGGCTGAAACCATGAACTCAAGACAATCAAAAGCAGCAACTTTGAGAGCCAATAAATCAGCATTGTGACGAGTGGCTATTAATCCTGTCGTTATCTCAACCCTTCGTGCCGCACATTGGGCGCCAAAAAGAACTGTCGTGGTTTAAGCCTCTGTAACTCATGCAGTCGCTCTCTCACTCAATCCCCCCTCTTTCTTCCCCCCGCTCCCAGAGGGATGGGAAGGAGAATCGAAAGAATGCAACTCCCACAGGTTGAGATAAGAACAGTTTAGTAACTAAGGTGTAACACAAGGCCACTACTGCTACCACCAATAATAATAATGACAAGGCAAATACAAAGAAATAATGCAATCGCTCACCACCTGTACCCAGCCCGACCAAGCAGTGCACCCCCACCCTTCCGGGTCTCTGCTGTCTGTTTTACATCCTGGGCATGACGTGCTGTGGTATGGAATACCTCTTTGGTCAGGTGTCCTGTCTCTGTTTCCTCCCGGCTCCCCCTCCTCCCTGGCAGAGCATGAGACTCAGGAAGTCCTTGGTCAGACCAAAACATCACTAAGCAATAACCAAAACACTGGTGTTATCAGTGCAGTTCCCAGGCCGAAAGTGAAAACACAGCACTGCAGCCGCTACCAAGAAGGAGTAAAAATGACTGCTGCTGCTGAACCCATGACACACTCATTAGACTTTTACTTTCAGAGGCTGAGGAGCAAAGTAATTGATTTTTTCGCCATGCAGAAGCAGATTTGAGCCCTGCAAACCTATACTTCTTTCTAGACTGTGTGGTGTACACGTCTTTATGCTGGATGCTCAGTTATTGTGACACATTTCATTATCCTGAATCACTAACAGAAATGTTTGATAGCTGTAACCTCTTGTACCATCTTGGTTTAGGTGAGATAAAAATGGCTCCAATTGAAAATTTAGCTTTCACATTGTATTAACTATTTTGTTCTGACAGTACTGAGTTAGATCAGTGGTAGCTCACAACTGCAAACAGTTCGTTGTCCTTTTACATGTTGCAAAGCATCTTAAAACAGCTCTGCTTTGGAACTGATGGTATTACCAGGCAGAAATCTGGAAAGAAGGAAAAAATCTGTTAACTCTGGCTCTGGGCACTTTTCCAGGGGAGCAATCACTTTTTTGTGGCAAGTGTGGAAGACAGTTCTGTGCTGATATGAACACTGTATTTCTACCATATCAAAGTAATCTGTTGCTTTGTTATTACAGCAGGATCAGGTTTGCCTGTGGGTTTGTTTGTTTTTTTGTTTTGGTTTTTCTTATTAGAGTGAAAGCAAACTGAGTTTGGGAATATACTGAAAGATACGTGCAAACTCCAGTAATGCTATCAGTAGTGTTGAACTAACAGGTCTTAAGCTTGACTAGAGAATGAGTGCTTCAGCAAAACAACCTAGTTAAGTCCTTATTTATTTTTTTTTCTAGGATCAAATTTGGATCGCTGTGGATTCAGAGGCTCTTCATATTTGGGGATGCCATTCAGTCCCTCCAAGGTCAGTTTATTGAGAATGTGTTTATGTGTCTGAAATATTTTCAGATAGGCAATAAATGATCTTGTGGTTTTTTTTATAGTATTAACTGCATAATCACGGAATACGTGGAAATCAGGGATTTTTGCACAGTTAGCACACCAAAATGTTTGCAGATCTTTCAAGAAACATGTATAAGCAACATACTAAAGTGGTACCACTCACGTTTCCAGCACAGTGAAAAAATTGATCTACAAACTGGGGTTTGTCTCAGTGTACTTTCCCTGTTCTTTGATGTTACTGAAGTAGGGAAACTTCTCTACCTCAAGAGCTATCACCTGGTAGAGAAGGGCATAAAACCTCTGTGTTAAGTGGTGCTTAATAAACAGTACTTCAGTATTTCTCTTCCTGTGATGGAAGAAGCATGTCCACTCAAAGATAGTCAAGTCTCTGCTCATCCCAGTTTTTCTTGACTATAAGAGAGGATGCTTTGAAGCCCATGGAACAGAGGTTTTAGAGAGTTAAATCTGTGTACAGAAAGAAAGTGCCCTTAATACAAGAGAAAAAGGAGGTTAGCAGCAGCTGCTAAAGAAGGTATAGAGGTCTGATGGGGTTGGAAGAGGAAGGCAGAGGCCAGTGTGCAGGAAGAGCTGTGAAAGATACAGTAGTTCTGTCCTGTGTTTAAGAGTGAGAAGTCAAATCTTAGGAAAGAGTGGATGAAAAATCTGCAAGACCACTAATGTGTCACCAAGTGTTTGATTTTTGTAGCAAGATTTCAAATATAAGTAAATGGATCTTGGGATCTGAAATTGAAAGCAAGAATAGACATCTGATACACTGATGACTGTAAAAATGTCTGTTAAAATACTTGAACTAATGTGACTTGAAGGTAGCACAGCAGCCTGTTTTGGCCCTATTTTTGTTTATTTTTAACATTGTAACTTCATGCTTCTGAGTTATTTGTGTGAATGTTAATCTGCATTGGAGTAATAACTTCATACGCCTCTTTGCATACCAAATCATCCAAGTACTCATAGCTGTAATATTCAGGAGTAGCACTTTCTAACAAGGGAAGATTATTGTGAAGAGAACTTTTTACATCTCTACATGGGGTGCTACAGCTGCACATGACAGGGAAGGTAATTTGTCTCTTAGTTTGCTTTGGTGTTTATCCTGGTTTACACTACAGATGGTGTCTTCAGTGTGCTCACACTGCAGTAGCAAGGTGAATTCATCACCTGTTTTATTTGGAATTGACAATTTAGTTGGCAGTCCAACTACCTGATGAGCTTGAAAATAGGAAAACTTCTACTTAAAACCTAAACCAGTTTGGGATCTGTATTAGTAACTTACTGGGATGCTTTGTTAAAAATAAAGTTGGAAGACAAAATAGTAGATGATTATTTCAGTGCAGTTGTGTAAGAAAAAGACTGGTTTTACTCAAAAGGAAGGTGTTTTTTCTTTGATAAGTCACTCAAAGAAGCTGAGGTTGTCATGCTATTATTGTGGCGTAGCAGCATTGTAAAATGAATGAAGACAAAATTTTACCAAACTGAGATGATAAAAATTTATCAGTCATGCTTCCTCAAAGATCTGGGTCCGTGCCATGTGGTGCATTCTTTTGACAATCTTTTTCAAATCTTCCCCAGTTGAAGAGCCAGTTCTGGATATAGTTTGCTCTTCTCAAGAGATGTGTTGCGGCCCGTCAGTGTCTTGTAATGTGTTGGCCAATCTGCAGAAGGGACAGAGGCGTGGAATCAAATAGGCTGCAGCAGTTACCTATAGGGGCATTATCTTTAGAAAACTCTTTGCAGATGGACATGCTTTTTGTTCAAGCATTGCAGTACTTTCTTCATTGCATCTGCTTTAGAGAGATCAGATCTGCTTGATCTATCAGCATACAAAGATTCAAAGTATTTTCAGTAGTGTTGCCCTAAAATGGTCTGAAATTACTCAGAAAAACTTGGAAATCCACTTTGAATTATGTTTAAGGTCTTATTATTTTTCTGTTCATCATTTTAAAATGTTCTATTAAATCTCTGTCTTGAGAAACAATAGATAATGGTCCGTGGTGAAACACACAAAAATAGATTGTTTGGCATGGGTTGTGGGAACATAACCTTGAATATAGGGGAGTTAACACCGCTGTTAGCAAAAGGGAGTCTCATACCAGTTACAAGACACACGAGGTAATGGTCCATGGTGGCTCCTTCCCGAAAATCCCCTCGAAGTCCCACAGTCCACTTTGGAAATGCCCTGACAGAGACCCTTTTGTACTAACTGTGTAGTTGTAGCAAATAGCCATAACTGGCCACACTTTCCAATGTAGTTTTGTCCCCTGCGTTGGAATGAGTGTGCCCTTTCACTAGCATAAGAGCCCAAGCCTCATGCAATGAGAATAGGCAGAACCTCATACCACCCAGGTCAATGTTGCCTCTGCAGGGACGCCCGCTAGGGTTGAGCCTCCCACCTTGCACTGCGATGATGTCTCACGGAACTGGTTTCCTGATTGTCATCACGTGGTCTTTGGGGTTGGTTAAGATAAACGCTCACTATAAATGGCCATCACTGTTTCTTTAACCCTTTGACGGCTCTTCCTCTCTATCTTTTCCTATAATAATAAACTAGGGTTTTTATCCATTGTGTCTTGCCTCTCTCTCTCTCTGTCTCTCTCAACCTGGAATCCTTTAACTCTGGAACACTTACAGACCGTACTTACTACAACAGGTGAATTTTAAGAGAGAACGAGACCAGGCCATATCACTATTGTTGTCTCCTCTGACTCTGTCTGCGCCAGCGTATTAGTTCAAAGCAGTAGACAGCACTTGGTAAGAATAGTTTGAAAAGACCTCGCTCTAAAAGAGCGAGACACACAAACTAGACCCCTTTTAAGTCAAACTAAACCAGAAGCCACACTCTGTGTGAACTTCTCCATTAGTGGGCTGCTCATCCATGGAGCCAGACTACAGCTGGCATGGACTGTGAAATGCACATGGTGTAGGCAGTTGTACCTCAGCACCTACTGTTCTGCCCTCCGGACCTGTTCCTGTTGCATTACTCCTTCATGTAGATATATCCTTGCTAGATTAAATTTATTTATTCTGGTTGTTCAGTCTAAGTGTTCAGCAATCCATGCACAGTTTAATAGCTTTCTTGTTGCCAGTTTTTGAGATGTAACTTCTGCTATTCTTAAAATAACTTTAAACTGATTGTATGTACAGGCAACAGACATCATTGTTTGCTCTGTATGCATCATACAAGCATAGTTTGTGGTCTTTATTAAAACTACCAGACTTGCAAACTTGTATATAGCTCTGGAATTGCTGAAACCCTGTTTTGGAAGAAGCAATGTGCGGCTGCTACATTTTGAAATTTTGCATAGAAAATGAATTACAGTTAGAATTTTTGCATTGTCTGGATACTGTAGGGATTGATACAACTGGTTTGGGGAGGTAATACGTAGTTTCATGAGCATACAGTATATGTGGTTATCGCACTTTGTGTTAACTGCTGTCATGGTTTAAGCCCAGCTGTAACTCAGAACCACACAGCCGCTATCTCGCTCCCCCCCCCCCTTCTTTCCCCCTGCTGCCAGAGGGATGGGGAGGAGAACTGAAAGAATATAACTCCCACGGGTTAAGATAAGAACAGTCCAGTGACTAAGGTATAACACAGACCCGCTACTGCTACCACCACTAATAATAATGATAAGAGAAATAACAAGCGGAGAGAATACAACCGCACACCACCCACCAACTGATACCCAGCCCAACCGAGCAGTGTTCTAGCCCTTCCGGGTAACTGCCCCCAGTGTTTGTACTGGGCATGACATGCTGTGGTGTGGAATACCTCTTTGGTCAGTTTTGGTCAGGTGTCCTGTCTCTGCTTCCTCCTGGCTTCCCCTCTTCCCTGGCAGAGCATGAGACTCAGAAAGTAGTTGGTCAGGCTAAACATTACTGAGCAACAACTAAAAACATCGGTGTTATCAGCGCTGTTCCCAGGCTGAAAGTCGAAAACACAGCACTGCACCAGCTACGAAGAAGGAGGAAAATGACTGCTACTGCTGAACCCAGGACAACTGCAGCAAGTAACAGTGTAATAGAATTACTAAAATACAGAATTCATTAAAAATAAAGGGCCCAGTTATTTAAACCTGCTTGTAGGCTACCAAAGCTTTACAGGCAATATGGTATTAGCATGTGTATAGAAAAGTACAATTTAAAAAAAAAATAAAAACTTGTGAAATGGGAATTTTTATTTTATGTAGACATTGTGTGAAAAATTATCTCTTGAAAGAGAGTGTTGCTTGAGAACTACAGATGCCTAAGAAAACTTCCTGAACATCCAAGCACACTTGTAGTATTTAAAGTATCTGGGTAGAGTTTTCCTAAATACAGTTTTCAAAAGCAATTCCTTAGAATATCCTTATGCTTAGAATAAACCTTACTTGCTTAGCAAATACAGTCTCCCTCTGGAAATGATGTTTTCAAATGTAAAGTCAAACTGTTACACTGTTGTCTATTACTGTTCAGTCATTCGTGATATCAGTTGATTTGGAGATGAACTACCTATTGAAGTGCATAAACAGCAGTGGTGAACAGTTAACACTGATTTGCACACTATGGCATTTTCAGTGTGTCTGTGTGAAACAGAGGCATCTTCTGTACATCCAGGTAGGAAGAAATCAAGCGTTCTTCTCAATCCAGTTTAATTTCAATTATATACATGTTTAAAAACTTAGTTTTCTTTGGTAGCTGCTATGGGAACTGCCAGGACGTTTTGTAAGTGGTTGGTCCTAATATTGAGAACCTTTCCAGGAACTTTTCATCAACTAGAGTGTGTCTGGTATTCCATTTGACAAAATATGTGCAAAGCTTTAGCTGCAGATACAGAGAATCATTTTAAGGCAAGAACTGTTTCAAAACTGGCTTTTTAAACTAGAGGCATGCTTTGCTTAAAATTACTAATTAATTACATTAAACCAAATGCTTCTTTGTCAGGGCAAATTCATGTCACCCTGTATGTCTGGATTTTTTGTGCAGAATTTTATATTTTAAATAAATTGAGGCATCACAAGAGTTAAGCTGCTTATAATAATTTCCAAGGGGAAGGTATTCTGAAAAGATTTTTTGTTTTGATTGATTTAAAATTGTTAAAATTGGTATGATAGGCCAAGTTGTTCTTTCTGGGATTAGAGCCTTTCATCCACTCAAGTTATAAAAACATGGTTGCAGTAGATTTTTCTAAGCTATTTGAGGGCATAGCTGTCCTGCTTTTATGGTGTGCTCCATGGAGAAGTCTGTCAAGGACTGGTGCCCCTCTGCTACATGGAAGGCCAAGAAACCTGGGACTGTTCAGCCTAGAGAAGAGAAGGCTCAAGGGCATCATGTCAATGTATATATAAATACCATCAGGGAAGGTGTAAAGAGAATGGAGCCAGACTCTTTTTAGTGGTGCACAGTGACAGGACCACGGGCAATGAGCACATGCTGAAACAACAGGAGGTTTCCTCTGGACATTAGGAGACACTTTCATAGTGATGGTGCCTAAGTACAGGCACAGGTGGTTCTGGTAGTGGAGTCTCCATCCTTGGATGTACTCAAAAGACACTAGATCCTGGGCAGCCGGTCCTATGTGACCCTGCTTGAGCAGGGGTTTGGACCAGATCAGCTCCAGAGGTCCCTGCCAGCTTCCCATCACCATGTGATGGTGTGTCTGTGGCCAGATGTGCAGGGCTGGAGACAAGTAATAGGGGCACTGGGAGCTCGGGGATAGGAGTGGGAGCTGTTGAGACTGGTGCCTGTCTCAGCAGAGATCCTGGGCTGGAAGTGAGGGAGAGGAGGTGCAACTTTCAGCACTCCTTTGTTCCTTTTGTTTCCCCAGCTAGGGCTTTTTCAGTGATGTTGCAGCCATTTTCACCTTGTTTTTTGCCTCCCTTTTCCAACTGTGTTTGTTTCCCTAGCATGAGGACAGTCCCTTGCTGTCTACTGGGTAATTTTCCAGTATTTTTCTCCCACTTTCTTGCTAGAAGCAAAGCTTTTTGGTTTTGAAAATAAGCGTCACTTGCATGAAGAATACCAATTACACATAACATAATCTTAAATTAGGTTTCATCCTGCTTTTTGAATGTGTTTATAGGATTAATTGCAAAATAAAAAAGCAACTGATTAGGCAATAATGCTCATAAAGCATGATTTAAAAACTTGCTTGTCTCTACTACTCAGTATTGAAATAGCTTTTATCCTGTTCAAAATGGCTGTGTTCCAGTTGCTCCAAATTGAGCCATCCCAGGTACCCAGAGTCATCTTGTTACATGTGGGTTCTGTTCTCTTGAAGTGGTACAGTCTAGGATGTGCCTATAAAATATCAGAATGAAAACTAGAAATTTAACACAGCTGTATCAATCCCCTGAACATTATAGTGATTTCTGTAGTGTGACTAGTCAGCATTTTAGCCTATTTTCACTTCTCTGTTGACATTATTTGCCATGTAAATCCTTCATTTAAGCTCTGAATGTTGTTTTAGAATAGAAATGAAAGTAGATGAGAGGCTAGTTTGGTATTGCTTCAGTTGGCAGAGAGATTGCTAATAATCCCTCACACTGCTTTCTACTTGTAGATCATTAGATTCTACAGTCTTTGGTGAACAGTATCTCCAGAGGTTTGGCTATTTCACAGTGCTTACCCAGCTTCCAGGAAACTAGTGCCCAGTATCAGGATGAGCACACCCTGTCTTTTTGCTTAACTCTTGCATAAATAATACTGTTGGCAAAGCTTTCTTCCAAAGCTTCCTACTAACTGACTGTTTACAAGGGTAGCAGAGCTGTGCAGTAGCTTAGTTTGATTGGAAAAGCTGTGTGGAATGCCTGTAGTTCAGCCATAATGAGTGATGGGAAAAGAACTTCGTTTATCTTTTTTTTTTTGTGTGTGTGTGTGTGAATTCTTGACGGTAACATAAGGTTTTATGATTTTTTATGTTTTTATTTTTCCTCCCTTTTTTCTAGGGTCCAGGTTTGTCTCACCCCTATGATAGTGGGCACATAGCAATGACTTACACAGGTCTGTCATGTCTGGTTATTCTTGGAGATGATTTAAGTAGAGTAAATAAAGATGCCATACTGGCAGGACTGAGAGCTCTCCAGCTGGAGGATGGAAGGTAAAAGATTTTTTTATATTCTGCAACTCTTTGGAAGGTTAGTAGAAAACCCAGATGTGGAATGGGACATAGCTGAATTGCAGGATCTAAGAGAGAGTATCATAGCATTACCATTCAGTGGATGAGGAATTGGCTGGATGGTCACACTCAAAGATGATGGTCAATGGCTTGATATCCATGTGGAGATAAGTGACAAGTGGTGTTCCTCAGGGGTTGATACTGGGATCAGTGCTGTTTAACATCTTTTGGCAGCGACATGGATGGTGGGATCTGGTGCACTGTCAGCAGGTTTGCTCATGACACCAAGCTGTGACACTCTCCAGCACCTTGTTGTCTGTCTTGTAATGAGGGGCCCAGAATTGAGCACAGGATTCAAGGTGTGGCCTCACCAGTGCCAAGTACAGGAGGATGATCACTGCCCTGGTCTTACTGGCTGAACTATTTCTGGTGCAGACATCCAAATCACAGCATCCATCTTCATTTTGAGGCTGAGAGAGCACAATATTTTACCTAGACAACACAGATACAACAACTTTAAAATGTTTGTAGACTTTGGAAATATGATAGCTATAAGAAATCAAAAACTGTTTTGAAGGTAAGTTTCACCATTTGTATTAGAAATGATAGCAATCACAAATATATGTATACATACATGGAAAACTGATCCTGAAATTGCAGTCAGGAAAGAAACCCTGGTCAGCTAGTAAGATTTCTAGGAAGGCAAAGAATTCTGCCTAAAACAGTAAATGTTAAAATGGTAACTTATACATCAGTATATACTGTGATAGGTGAAGGACTCTAAGCATTAATATCTTTGAATAAATAAAGACAGTTGTCATTACACTGTTGGAGATAAAGTCCCCCGGGCCCCTGAATGTTAATAGTTCTATTCATTTTGCTTGGCTTAGTTAGACTCACATCTTCTAGAAAAAAAATGCAGCATAGCTTTGGGTTATATTTATGGAAATAATGTAAATAGAAGTAACTAATTTTTAAAGTAAAAATTATGCAATTCCTCAAACTGCTTCTCATATTTTCTGATGTAAGAGACTGTACAATGTACAATGACCAGAACATTTCTTTCAGTTTCTGTGCAGTGCTGGAAGGAAGTGAGAATGATATGAGGTTTGTGTACTGTGCTTCCTGCATCTGCTACATGCTCAATAACTGGTCAGGCATGGATATGAAGAAAGCTATAGACTACATTAGAAAAAGTATGGTGAGTGTTCACGAAGTGTTATTTCTTACTGTATTTTAAATTTATTAGCTTTATTTCTTAACTATGACTAAAAATCTCAGTGTCTAAATTTAAATATGGCAGTTTCTGTTCCTACTTTAGCAAGTTGAAAATGAAAAAGTATGTTGGGTTTTTTGCATTTCTGTTTTCATTGTAATGTGTCTACTAGCAAGATGAAATCATCTGGTATGTTTGTTAGTGGCAATTTAAAATCAAAAGGAAGTTTTTGAAAATTGGGGCCTGATGTTCCTCTAATGTAGAAAAAATGCATAAATATAGCTCTGTATCAGTAAAATTCTCATACTTCAGTGAGCTGTTAGTACTGTGTTTTAAATTATATACAGAATCAAAGGAAAAAATAAGTATTGGCATCAGTTCAAGCTCAGTAAGTGTTTCCAGTCATATAGTTCTTTATTTATTAAATATTGGAATGAAAGAAAATATTGGAACGTACATGTTTTTTCATGTGTCTGTGTAAGATGTCTTCATATTTGATTGGAGCGAGAGAGTTTTCAGGGTTGTTTTCATGATGTTTCATTAGTTTAATTGAGTTTCATTTTCCAAAATTAAAAAAAATCTTTTTCAAAGAACTTGAATCAAGCTTGAAAGCTAGGGTTCCCATAATGTGAATAAACATAAATAGTAAATTTCTGTGATTCAAAGAGCCAAATGTATCATGGCATACAACTTCTGTTGTAAACCAGTGTATTTTCATAGTTGCTGCTAGCTGATCAATTTGGGTTTTATTTTTTATGGAAGTAGTTAGTTGCATAAGCATTTCTTACTGTATATCACAAGAAGCTTTATGTCATTCTGCCATAATCTTGGACCAGCCAAGGTGATCAAGGCAAGGCTTAGTCATACAAGCATATGGAGAGACCAGCAGTCTGTTCCTACTAGAGTAGTACCTTTTATACCATTCTCCCCTATGTTTTCTGTTGCTTGTTCACAGTCTGCTTTGATCTTTCCCTTTTTCACCGTTGGTCCTTTCCCTGTCCATCCTCTAATAAGTTGTGCACACCCCTGCATTCCCCAGAAAACACCACATAACAAGTTTTATACAATCCTGGGCAGCAGTTGTCTTAGCATGTGCTAATACATAGCAAGAGATGCTGTATTTTTGTCCAGATTTACTGTGAATTGGTAGATTGACTATACACTGTGTTTAGCAGGACTCCTTTTGGCAAAAGGAGTCCTCCTAAAGGACAGTTAACTCTCTGCAGAGCTAGTATGCACATGTTACACTAGTTTTGCTGGGTTTTCTGCATGTGCCGTGCTTAGTGAGAGCAGCATTTCAGTACCCTAACTTGTTGCAAAATGTCTGGTACTTCTTGGCAAACAAAATCTGCATGCTGATCAGTCATGTTGCGAAGTCAAAGATGTGCCTGAAGAAGGCTCAGATGTTCAGGGAATAGCCCTGTGTGAAAATCATTTCACAGTGGTGGTTGTCCTTCCTCTGATTCATTTCTTTCCACCGTCCTCCTTGAGATATGTTCCAATTCAGTTACCTCTCACACGAACCAAATATTTCTTAAAGTGTATTATTTATTAAGATAAATACAATGAA